>CALYBX010000002.1:0-600000 GCA_944452675.1 Tachina lurida
TAATTTTAAAAATCAGTTGAGATTTGTTGGATATATGCCTTTTTTATTCACAGGGGAAAGTCTTATATTGGGGTTTTTCGTGGTTTTCAATATTTACAAAAAAAAAATACCTTCCACAAATTTCCGGATAATGATTTTGGTTCCAAATTGTAGGTCTGGACGTTTTCTAACTACTGCTTTATTAATTTTCAAAATCAGTTGAGATTTGTTGGATATATGCCTTTTTTATTCACAGGGGACAGTCTTATTTTGGGGTTTTTCGTGGCTTTCAACATTTACAAAAAAAAAAAAATTCCTTCCACAAATTTTCGGATATTTATTTTGGCCTCAAATTGTAGGTCTGAATGTTTTCTAACTAATGCTATATTAATTTTCAAAATCAGTTGAGATTTGTTAAATATATATGCCTTTTTTATTCACAGGGGACAGTCTTATTTTGGGGTTTATCGTGGTTTTCAACATTTACAAAAAAAAAAATTCCTTCCACAAATTTCCGGATATTGATTTTGGCCTCAAATTGTAGGTCTGAATGTTTTCTAACTAATGCTATATTAATTTTAAAAATCAGTTGAGATTTGTTGGTTATATGCCTTTTTTATTCACAGGGGAAAGTCTTATATTGGGGTTTTTCGTGGTTTTCAATATTTACAAAAAAAAAAACCTTCCACAAATTTCCGGATATTGATTTTGGCCTCAAATTGTAGGTCTGAATGTTCTCTAACTATTGCTGTATTAATTTTAAAAATCAGTTGAGATTTGTTGGATATATGCCTTTTTTGTTCACAGGGAACAGTCTTATTTTGGGGTTTTTCGTGGTTTTCAACATTTACAAAAAAAAAATTTCTTCCACAAATTTCCGGATTATGTTGATTTTAGCTTCAAATTGTAGATCTGAATGTTTTCTAACTAATGCAAAAACTAACATTTACAAAAAAAAAAATTCCTTCCACAAATTTCCGGATATTGATTTTGGTCTCAAATTGTAGGTCTGAATGTTTTCTAACTAATGCTATATTAATTTTAAAAATCAGTTGAGATTTGTTGGATATATGCCTTTTTATTCACAGGGGAAAGTCTTATATTGGGGTTTTTCGTGGTTTTCAATATTTAAAAAAAAAAAAAATACCTTCCACAAATTTCCGGATATTGATTTTGGCCTCAAATTGTAGGTCTGAAAGTTTTCTAACTAATGCTATATTAATTTTAAAAATCAGTTGAGATTTTTTGGATATATGCCTTTTTTGTTCACAGGGGACAGTCTTATTTTGGGGTTTTTCGTGGTTTTCAACAATTACAAAAAAAAAAATTCCTTCCACAAATTTCCGGATAATGATTTTGGCCTAAAATTGTAGGTCTGAATGTTTTCTAACTAATGCTATATTAATTTTAAAAATCAGTTGAGATTTGTTGGATATATGCCTTTTTTGTACACAGGGGACAGTCTTATTTTGGGGTTTTTCGTGGTTTTCAACATTTACAAAAAAAAAAATTCCTTCCACAAATTTCCGGATATTGATTTTGGCCTCAAATTGTAGGTCTGAATGTTTTTTAACTACTGCTATATTAATTTTAAAAATCAGTTGAGATTTGTTGGATATATGCCTTTTTTATTCACAGGGGAAAGTCTTATATTGGGGTTTTTCGTGGTTTTCAATATTTACAAAAAAAAAACCTTCCACAAATTTCCGGATAATGATTTTGGCCTCAAATTGTAGGTCTGAATGTTTTCTAACTAATCCTATATTATTTTCAAAATCAGTTGAGATTTGTTGGCTATATGCCTTTTTTATTCACAGGGGACAGTCTTATTTTTTGGGGTTTTTCGTGGTTTTCAACATTTACAAAAAAAAAATACCTTCCACGAATTTCCGGATAATAATTTTGACCTCAAATTGTAGGTCTGAATCTTTTCTAACTACTGCTATATTAATTTTAAAAATCAGTTGAGATTTGTTGGATATATGCCTTTTTTATTCACAGGGGACAGTCTTATTTTGGGGTTTTTCGTGGTTTTCAACATTTACAAAAAAAAAAAAAATTCCTTCCACAAATTTTCGGATAATAATTTTGGCTCCAAATTTTAGGTCTGAATCTTTTCTAACTACTGCTATATTAATTTTAAAAATCAGTTGAGATTTGTTGGATATATGCCTTTTTTATTCACAGGGGAAAGTCTTATATTGGGGTTTTTCGTGGTTTTCAATATTTACAAAAAAAATACCTTCCACAAAATTCCGGATAATGATTTTGGTTCCAAATTGTAGGTCTGAACGTTTTCTAACTAATGCTTTATTAATTTTCAAAATCAGTGGAGATTTGTTGGATATATGCCTTTTTTATTCACAGGGGACAGTCTTATTTTGGGGTTTTTCGTGGTTTTCAACATTTACAAAAAAAAAAAATTCCTTCCACAAATTTCCGGATATTGATTTTGGCCTTAAATTGTAGGCCTGAATGTTTTCTAACTAATGCTATATTAATTTTAATAAAACTTTTAAAAAAAAAATTAAACCGACTTCAAAAATAAGCACTAAAAAGCAACAAATAACATAGATCTAGTTAAATAAAAGATTTTTATATATGTTACCTACAGTGCCGTTTGAAGTTGGTGCCAGCAACATTGGTAACTAAGCAGATACATATGTACATAAAAATTACTTGCAGTTTTTTTTACCGGGCATGTTCCTATGTGCTTAGTACCAGTATTACTGGCACCAACTTCAAACGGCACTGTAGGTAACATATATAAAAATCTTTTATTTAACTAGATCTATGTTATTTGTTGCTTTTTAGTGCTTATTTTTGAAGTCGGTTTAATTTTTTTTAAAAAGTTTTATTTTTACCTTTTTAGTGAATACTTTTAAACTCTGGTCAATTCAAAAAAAATTTATTTGTAAGTATCTTTCTTTATTTGGAAATATGGTCCAGTTTCGTAAAAATCGATGAAGTAAAAGCACGTGAAATTAAGTGTTAAATTTTAAGGGGCGTGGCTACGCCCCTTTTTGTAAAACAAGATTGTGTATTTTTAAGAGTTCAAGGTGTGTGCTAAGTTTCGTAAAAATCGGTTAAGTAGAACCACGTGTAATGTTATAATACATTTTAATGGGCGTAGCCCCGCCCACTTTTTAAATTTAAAAATTTTGTAATTACAAGAACCAAAGATGTTTGCTAGGTTTCGCAGCAATCAAATGAGTAGAAGATCACAAAATCAAATTTAAAAAATTGTAGGCGTGACCCCGCCCACTTTTTTAACGCAATTTTATGGCTTTATTAAAGCTTAGGGTGTGTGCCAAGTTTCGTAAAAATCGGTGAAATAGAACCCTGTGAAATATAATATAAAATTTTAGTGGGCGTAACCCCGCCCATTTTTTTAAAAGAAAATTTTGTCTATTTTAGAGTTCAAGGTGTGTGCTAAGTTTTGTAAAAATCGGTTAAGTAGAACCACGTGTAATGTTATAATACATTTGAATGGGCGTAGCCCCGCCCATTTTTTCAACTCAAGAATTTTCTAATTACAAGAACCAAAGATGTTTGCTAGGTTTCGCAGCAATCAAATAAGTAGAAGATCAATAAATCAAATTTAAAAAATTGTGGGCGTGACCCCGCCCACTTTTTTCAAATGGGACCAATGGGAAGCTATACCCTCTCAGACAACAAAAAAATTTTTACAATCGGTCTAAAATGCATCGAGTTATGGACCTACATACCTAAAAAAAAATAGTGACGAATTGTTAACCTCCTTCTTTTTTTGAAGTCGGTTAAAAATCAGTTGAGATTTGTTGGTTATATGCCTTTTTTATTCACAGGGGACAGTCTTATTTTGGGGTTTTTCGTGGTTTTCAACATTTACAAAAAAAAAAAAATTCCTTCCACAAATTTCCGGATAATGATTTTGGCCTTTAATTGTAGGTCTGTATGTTTTCTAAATTATGCTGTATTAATTTTAAAAATCAGTTGAGATTTGTTGGTTATATGCCTTTTTTATTCACAGGGGACAGTCTTATTTTGGGGTTTTTCGTGGTTTTCAATATTTACAAAAAAAAATACCTTCCACAAATTTCTGGATAATAATTTTGGCCTTAAATTGTAGGTTTGAATGTTTTCTAACTAATGCTGTATCAGTTTTAAAAATCAATTGAGATTTGTTGGATATATGCCTTTTTTATTCACAGGGGACAGTCTTATTTTGGGGTTTTTCGTGGTTTTCAATATTTACAAAAAAAAAGAAATACCTTCCACAAATTTCCGGATAATAATTTTGGCCTCAAATTGTAGGTCCAAACGTTTTCTAACTATTGCCATATTAATTTTAAAAATCAGTTGAGAGTTGTTGGATATATGCCTTTTTTATTCACAGGGGACAGTCTTATTTTGGGGTTTTTCGTGGTTTTCAACATTTACAAAAAAAAAATTCCTTCCACAAATTTCCGGATATTGATTTTAGCTTCAAATTGTAGGTCTGAATGTTTTCTAACTAATGCTATATTAATTTTAAAAATCAGTTGAGATTTGTTGGATATATGCCTTTTTTGTTCACAGGGGACAGTCTTATTTTGGGGTTTTTCGTGGTTTTCAACATTTACAAAAAAAAAAAAATTCCTTCCACAAATTTCCGGATATTGATTTTGCCCTCAAATTGTAGGTCTGAATGTTTTCTAACTAATGCTATATTAATTTTAAAAATCAGTTGAGATTTGTTGGTTATATGCCTTTTTTATTCACAGGGGACAGTCTTATTTTGGGGTTTTTCGTGGTTTTCAACATTTACAAAAAAAAAAAAATTCCTTCCACAAATTTCCGGATAATGATTTTGGCCTTTAATTGTAGGTCTGTATGTTTTCTAAATTATGCTGTATTAATTTTAAAAATCAGTTGAGATTTGTTGGTTATATGCCTTTTTTATTCACAGGGGACAGTCTTATTTTGGGGTTTTTCGTGGTTTTCAACATTTACAAAAAAAAAAAAATTCCTTCCACATATTTCCGGATAATGATTTTAGCCTTTAATTGTAGGTCTGAATGTTTTCTAAATTATGCTGTATTAATTTTAAAAATCAGTTGAGATTTGTTGGATATATGCCTTTTTTATTCACAGGGGACAGTCTTATTTTGGGGTTTTTCGTGGTTTTCAATATTTACAAAAAAAAAAAAAATACCTTCCACAAATTTTCGGATAATAATTTTGGCCTCAAATTGTAGGTCCAAACGTTTTCTAACTATTGCCATATTAATTTTAAAAATCAGTTGAGAGTTGTTGGATATATGCCTTTTTTATTCACAGGGGACAGTCTTATTTTGGGGTTTTTCGTGGTTTTCAATATTTACAAAAAAAAATACCTTCCACAAATTTCTGGATAATAATTTTGGCCTTAAATTGTAGGTTTGAATGTTTTCTAACTAATGCTGTATCAGTTTTAAAAATCAATTGAGATTTGTTGGATATATGCCTTTTTTATTCACAGGGGACAGTCTTATTTTGGGGTTTTTCGTGGTTTTCAATATTTACAAAAAAAAAGAAATACCTTCCACAAATTTCCGGATAATAATTTTGGCCTCAAATTGTAGGTCCAAACGTTTTCTAACTATTGCCATATTAATTTTAAAAATCAGTTGAGAGTTGTTGGATATATGCCTTTTTTATTCACAGGGGACAGTCTTATTTTGGGGTTTTTCGTGGTTTTCAACATTTACAAAAAAAAAATTCCTTCCACAAATTTCCGGATATTGATTTTAGCTTCAAATTGTAGGTCTGAATGTTTTCTAACTAATGCTATATTAATTTTAAAAATCAGTTGAGATTTGTTGGATATATGCCTTTTTATTCACAGGGGAAAGTCTTATATTGGGGTTTTTCGTGGTTTTCAATATTTACAAAAAAAAAAAAAATACCTTCCACAAATTTCCGGATAATGATTTTGGCTCTAAATTGTAGGTCTAAATGTTTTCTTACTAATGCTATATTAATTTTAAAAATCAGTTGAGATTTGTTGGATATATGCCTTTTTTGTTCACAGGGAACAGTCTTATTTTGGGGTTTTTCGTGGTTTTCAACATTTACAAAAAAAAAAATTCCTTCCACAAATTTCCGGATATTGATTTTGCACTCAAATTGTAGGTCTGAATGTTTTCTAACTAATGCTATATTAATTTTAAAAATCAGTTGAGATTTGTTGGATATATGCCTTTTTTATTCACAGGGGACAGTCTTATTTTGGGGTTTTTCGTGGTTTTCAATATTTACAAAAAAAAAATACCTTCCACAAAATTCCGGATTATGACTTTGGTCTCAAAGTGTAGGTCTGAATGTTTTCTAACTAATGCTATATTAATTTTCAAAATCAGTTGAGATTTGTTGGATATATGCCTTTTTTATTCACAGGGGACAGTCTTATTTTGGGGTTTTTCGTGGTTTTCAATATTTACAAAAAAAAATACCTTCCACAAATTTTCGGATAATAATTTTGGCTTTAAATTGTAGGTTTGAATGTTTTCTAACTAATGCTGTATTAGTTTTAAAAATCAGTTGAGATTTGTTGGATATATGCCTTTTTTATTCAAAGGGGACAGTCTTATATTTTGGGGTTTTTCGTGGTTTTCAACATTTACAAAAAAAAAAATACCTTCCACGAATTTCCGGATAATAATTTTGCCCTCAAATTGTAGGTCTAAATGTTTTCTAACTACTGCTATATTAATTTTAAAAATCAGTTGAGATTTGTTGGATATATGCCTTTTTTATTCACAGGGGAAAGTCTTATATTGGGGTTTTTCGTGGTTTTCAATATTTACAAAAAAAAATACCTTCCACAAATTTCCGGATAATGGTTTTGGTTCCAAATTGTAGGTCTGAACGTTTTCTAACTAATGCTTTATTAATTTTAAACATCAGTTGAGATTTGTTGGATATATGCCTTTTTTATTCACAGGGAACAGTCTTATTTTGGGGTTTTTCGTGGTTTTCAACATTTACAAAAAAAAATTTCTTCCACGAATTTCCGGATAATGATTTTGGCCTTTAATTGTAGGTCTGAATGCTTTCTAAATTATGCTATATTAATTTTAAAAATCAGTTGAGATTTGTTGGATATATGCCTTTTTTATTCACAGGGGACAGTCTTATTTTGGGGTTTTTCGTGGTTTTCAACATTTACAAAAAAAAAAATCCTTCCACAAATTTTCGGATATTGATTTTGGCTTAAAATTGTAGGTCTGAATGTTTTCTAACAAATGCTATATTAATTTTAAAAATCAGTTGAGATTTGTTGGATCTATGCCTTTTTTTTCACAGGGGACAGTCTTATTTTGGGGTTTTTCGTGGTTTTCAATATTTACAAAAAAAAAATACCTTCCACAAATTTCTGGATAATGATTTTGGCCTCAAATTGTAGGTCTAAACGTTTTCTAACTAATGCCATATTAATTTTAAAAATCAGTTGAGATTTGTTGGATATATACCTTTTTTATTCACAGGGGACAGTCTTATTTTGGGGTTTTTCGTGGTTTTCAATATTTACAAAAAAAAAAATTCCTTCCACAAATTTCCGGATATTGATTTTGGTCTCAAATTGTAGGTCTGAATGTTTTCTAACTAATGCTATATTAATTTTAAAAATCAGTTGAGATTTGTTGGATATATGCCTTTTTTATTCACAGGGAACAGTCTTATATTGGGGTTTTTCGTGGTTTTCAATATTTACAAAAATAAAAAATTCCTTCCACAAATTTCCGGATAATGATTTTGGACTTTATTTGTAGGTCTGAATGTTTTCTAAATTATGCTATATTATTTTTAAAAATCAGTTGAGATTTGTTGGATATATGCCTTTTTTATTCACAGGGGAAAGTCTTATATTGGGGTTTTTCGTGGTTTTCAATATTTACAAAAAAAAAAAAAAACCTTCCACAAATTTCCGGATAACGATTTTGGTTCCAAATTGTAGGTCTGAACGTTTTCTAACTAATGCTTTATTAATTTTAAAAATCAGTTGAGATTTGTTGGATATATGCCTTTTTTATTCACAGGGGAAAGTCTTATATTTTGGGGTTTTTCGTGGTTTTCAACATTTACAAAAAAAAAATACCTTCGACGAATTTTCGGATAATAATTTTGGCCTCAAATTGTAGGTCTGAATGTTTTCTAACTACTGCTATATTAATTTTAAAAATCAGTTTAGATTTGTTGGATATATGCCTTTTTTATTCACAGGGGAAAGTCTTATATTGGGGTTTTTCGTGGTTTTCAATATTTACAAAAAAAAAAAAATACCTTCCGCAAATTTCCGGATAACGATTTTGGTTTTAAATTGTAGGTCTAAACGTTTTCTAACTAATGCTTTATTAATTTTAAAAATCAGTTGAGATTTGTTGGATATATGCCTTTTTTATTCACAGGTGACAGTCTTATTTTGGGGTTTTTCGTGGTTTTCAATATTTACAAAAAAAAATACCTTCCACAAATTTCCGGATAATGATTTTGGTTCCAAATTGTAGGTCTAAACGTTTTCTAACTAATGCCATATTAATTTTAAAAATCAGTTGAGATTTGTTGGATATATGTCTTTTTTATTCACAGGGGACAGTCTTATTTTGGGGTTTTTCGTGGTTTTCAACATTTACAAAAAAAAAATTCCTTCCACAAATTTCCGGATATTGATTTTGACCTCAAATTGTAGGTCTGAATGTTTTCTAACTAATGCTTTATTAATTTTAAAAATCAGTTGAGATTTGTTGGATATATGCCTTTTTTATTCACAGGGGACAGTCTTATTTTGGGGTTTTTCGTGGTTTTCAACATTTACAAACAAAAAAAAATTCCTTCTACAAATTTCCGGATATTGATTTTGGTCTCAAATTGTAGGTCTGAATGTTTTCTAACTAATGCTATATTAACTTTAAAAATCAGTTGAGATTTGTTGGATATATGCCTTTTTATTCACAGGGGAAAGTCTTATATTGGGGTTTTTCGTGGTTTTCAATATTTACAAAAAAAAAAAAAATTCCTTCCACAAATTTCCGGATATTGATTTTGGTCTCAAATTGTAGGTCTGAATGTTTTCTAACTAATGCTATATTAATTTTAAAAATCAGTTTAGATTTGTTGGATATATGCCTTTTTTATTCACAGGGGAAAGTCTTATATTGGGGTTTTTCGTGGTTTTCAATATTTACAAAAAAAAAAAAATACCTTCCGCAAATTTCCGGATAACGATTTTTGTTCTAAATTGTAGGTCTAAACGTTTTCTAACTAATGCTTTATTAATTTTAAAAATCATTTGAGATTTGTTGGATCTATGCCTTTTTTTTCACAGGGGACAGTCTTATTTTGGGGTTTTTCGTGGTTTTCAATATTTACAAAAAAAAAAATACCTTCCACAAATTTCTGGATAATGATTTTGGCCTCAAATTGTAGGTCTAAACGTTTTCTAACTAATGCCATATTAATTTTAAAAATCAGTTGAGATTTGTTGGATATATGCCTTTTTTATTCACAGGGGACAGTCTTATTTTGGGGTTTTTCGTGGTTTTCAACATTTACAAAAAAAAAATCCTTCCACAAATTTCCGGATATTGATTTTGGCTTCAAATTGTAGGTCTGAATGTTTTCTAACAAATGCTATATTAATTTTAAAAATCAGTTGAGATTTGTTGGATATATGCCTTTTTTATTCACAGGGGACAGTCTTATTTTGGGGTTTTTCGTGGTTTTCAATATTTACAAAAAAAAAAATTCCTTCCACAAATTTCCGGATATTGATTTTGGTCTCAAATTGTAGGTCTGAATGTTTTCTAACTAATGCTATATTAATTTTAAAAATCAGTTGAGATTTGTTGGATATATGCCTTTTTATTCACAGGGGAAAGTCTTATATTGGGGTTTTTCGTGGTTTTCAATATTTACAAAAAAAAAAAAATTCCTTCCACAAATTTCCGGATAATGATTTTGGCTTCAAATTGTAGATCTAAATGTTTTCTAACTAATGCTATATTAATTTTAAAAATCAGTTGAGATTTGTTGGATATATGCCTTTTTTGTTCACAGGGGACAGTCTTATTTTGGGGTTTTTCGTGGTTTTCAACATTTACAAAAAAAAAAATTCCTTCCACAAATTTCCGGATTATGATTTTGGTTTCAAAGTGTAGGTCTGAATGTTTTCTAACTAATGCTATATTAATTTTAAAAATCAGTTGAGATTTGTTGGATATATGCCTTTTTTATTCACAGGGGACAGTCTTACTTTGGGGTTTTTCGTGGTTTTCAACATTTACAAAAAAAAAAATTCCTTCCACAAATTTCCGGATATTGATTTTGGCCTCAAATTGTAGGTCTGAATGTTTTCTAACTACTGCTATATTAATTTTAAAAATCAGTTGAGATTTCTTGGATATATGCCTTTTTTATTCACAGGGGAAAGTCTTATATTTTGGGGTTTTTCGTGGTTTTCAACATTTACAAAAAAAAAATACCTTCCACGAACTTCCGGATAATAATTTTGGCCATAAATTGTAGGTCTGAATGTTTTCTAACTAATGCCATATTAATTTTGAAAATCAGTTGAGATTTGTTGGATATATGCCTTTTTTATTCACAGGGGACAGTCTTATTTTTTGGGGTTTTTCGTGGTTTTCAATATTTACAAAAAAAAAAAAAAACCTTCCACAAATTTCCGGATAACGATTTTGGTTCCAAATTGTAGGTCTGAACGTTTTCTAACTAATGCTTTATTAATTTTAAAAATCAGTTGAGATTTGTTGGATATATGCCTTTTTTATTCACAGGGAACAGTCTTATTTTGGGGTTTTTCGTGGTTTTCACATTTACAAAAAAAAAATTTCTTCCACGAATTTCCGGATAATGATTTTGGACTTTATTTGTAGGTCTGAATGTTTTCTAAATTATGCTATATTATTTTTAAAAATCAGTTGAGATTTGTTGGATATATGCCTTTTTTATTCACAGGGGAAAGTCTTATATTGGGGTTTTTCGTGGTTTTCAATATTTACAAAAAAAAAAATACCTTCCACAAATTTCCGGATAACGATTTTGGTTCCAAATTGTAAGTCTGAACGTTTTCTAACTAATGCTTTATTAATTTTAAAAATCAGTTGAGATTTGTTGGATATATGCCTTTTTTATTCACAGGGGAAAGTCTTATATTTTGGGGTTTTTCGTGGTTTTCAACATTTACAAAAAAAAATACCTTCCACGAATTTTCGGATAATAATTTTGGCCTCAAATTGTAGGTCTGAATGTTTTCTAACTACTGCTATATTAATTTTAAAAATCAGTTTAGATTTGTTGGATATATGCCTTTTTTATTCACAGGGGAAAGTCTTATATTGGGGTTTTTCGTGGTTTTCAATATTTACAAAAAAAAAAAAAATACCTTCCGCAAATTTCCGGATAACGATTTTGGTTCTAAATTGTAGGTCTAAACGTTTTCTAACTAATGCTTTATTAATTTTAAAAATCAGTTGAGATTTGTTGGATATATGCCTTTTTTATTCACAGGTGACAGTCTTATTTTGGGGTTTTTCGTGGTTTTCAATATTTACAAAAAAAAATACCTTCCACAAATTTCCGGATAATGATTTTGGTTCCAAATTGTAGGTCTGAACATTTTCTAACTAATGCCATATTAATTTTAAAAATCAGTTGAGATTTGTTGGATATATGTCTTTTTTATTCACAGGGGACAGTCTTATTTTGGGGTTTTTCGTGGTTTTCAATATTTACAAAAAAAAAAATTCCTTCCACAAATTTCCGGATATTGGTTTTGACCTCAAATTGTAGGTCTGAATGTTTTCTAACTAATGCTTTATTAATTTTAAAAATCAGTTGAGATTTGTTGGATATATGCCTTTTTTATTCACAGGGGACAGTCTTATTTTGGGGTTTTTCGTGGTTTTCAACATTTACAAACAAAAAAAAATTGCTTCCACAAATTTCCGGATATTGATTTTGGTCTCAAATTGTAGGTCTGAATGTTTTCTAACTAATGCTATATTAACTTTAAAAATCAGTTGAGATTTGTTGGATATATGCCTTTTTATTCACAGGGGAAAGTCTTATATTGGGGTTTTTCGTGGTTTTCAATATTTACAAAAAAAAAATACCTTCCACAAATTTCCGGATAATCATTTTGGCCTTAAGGTTTAGGTCTGAATGTTTTCTAACTAATGCTTTATTAATTTTAAAAATCAGTTGAGATTTGTTGGATATATGCCTTTTTTATTCACAGGGGACAGTCTTATTTTGGGGTTTTTCGTGGTTTTCAATATTTACAAAAAAAAAAAATACCTTCCACAAATTTCCGGATAATATTTTGGCCTAAAATTGTAGGTTTGAATGTTTTCTAACTAATGCTGTATTAGTTTTAAAAATCAGTTGAGATTTGTTGGATATATGCCTTTTTTATTCACAGGGGACAGTCTTACTTTGGGGTTTTTCGTGGTTTTCAACATTTACAAAAAAAAAAATTCCTTCCACAAATTTCCGGATAATAATTTTGGCTTTAAATTGTAGGTTTGAATGTTTTCTAGCTAACGCTATAATAATTTTAAAAATCAGTTGAGATTTGTTGGATATATGCCTTTTTTATTCACAGGGGACAGTCTTATTTTGGGGTTTTTCATGGTTTTCAACATTTTAGTGATTTTGGTTCCAAATTGTAGGTCTGAATGTTTTTTAACTAATGCTATATTAATTTTAAAATCAGTTGAGATTTGTTGGATATATGCCTTTTTTATTCACAGGGGAAAGTCTTATATTGGGGTTTTTCGTGGTTTTCAATATTTACAAAAAAAAAATACCTTCCACAAATTTCCGGATAATGATTTTGGTTCCAAATTGTAGGTCTGAACATTTTCTAACAAATGCTTTATTAATTTTAAAAATCAGTTGAGATTTGTTGGATATATGCCTTTTTTATTCACAGGGAACAGTCTTATTTTGGGGTTTTTCGTGGTTTTCAACATTTACAAAAAAAAATTTCTTCCACAAATTTCCGGATAGTGATTTTGGTTCCAAATTGTAGGTCTGAATGTTTTTTAACTAATGCTATATTAATTTTAAAATCAGTTGAGATTTGTTGGATATATGCCTTTTTTGTTCACAGGGGACAGTCTTATTTTGGGGTTTTTCGTGGTTTTCAACATTTACAAAAAAAAAAATTCCTTCCACAAATTTCCGGATATTGATTTTGGCTTAAAATTGTAGGTCTGAATGTTTTCTAACTAATGCTATATTAATTTTAAAAATCAGTTGAGATTTGTTGGATATATGCCTTTTTTATTCACAGGGGACAGTCTTATTTTGGGGTTTTTCGTGGTTTTCAATATTTACAAAAAAAAAAATACCTTCCACAAATTTCCGGATTATGATTTTGGTCTCAAAGTGTAGGTCTGAATGCTTTCTAACTAATGCTATATTATTATAAAAATCAGTTGAGATTTGTTGGATATATGCCTTTTTTATTCACAGGGGACAGTCTTATTTTGGGGTTTTTCGTGGTTTTCAATATTTACAAAAAAAAAATACCTTCCACAAATTTCCGGATAATAATTTGGCCTTAAATTGTAGGTTTGAATGTTTTCTAACTAATGCTGTATTAGTTTTAAAAATCAATTGAGATTTGTTGGATATATGCCTTTTTTATTCACAGGGGACAGTCTTACTTTGGGGTTTTTCGTGGTTTTCAACATTTACAAAAAAAATAAAAAATTCCTTCCACAAATTTCCGGATATTGATTTTGGCTATAAATTGTAGGTCTGAATGTTTTCTAACTACTGCTATATTAATTTTAAAAATCAGTTGAGATTTGTTGGATATATGCCTTTTTATTCACAGGGGAAAGTCTTATATTGGGGTTTTTCGTGGTTTTCAATATTTACAAAAAAAAAATACCTTCCACAAATTTCCGGATAATAATTTGGCCTTAAATTGTAGGTTTGAATGTTTTCTAACTAATGCTGTATTAGTTTTAAAAATCAATTGAGATTTGTTGGATATATGCCTTTTTTATTCACAGGGGACAGTCTTACTTTGGGGTTTTTCGTGGTTTTCAACATTTACAAAAAAAATAAAAAATTCCTTCCACAAATTTCCGGATATTGATTTTGGCTATAAATTGTAGGTCTGAATGTTTTCTAACTACTGCTATATTAATTTTAAAAATCAGTTGAGATTTGTTGGATATATGCCTTTTTATTCACAGGGGAAAGTCTTATATTGGGGTTTTTCGTGGTTTTCAATATTTACAAAAAAAAAATACCTTCCACAAATTTCCGGATAATCATTTTGGCCTTAAGGTTTAGGTCTGAATGTTTTCTAACTAATGCTTTATTAATTTTAAAAATCAGTTGAGATTTGTTGGATATATGCCTTTTTTATTCACAGGGGAAAGTCTTATATTGGGGTTTTTCGTGGTTTTCAATATTTACAAAAAAAAAAATACCTTCCACAAATTTCCGGATAACGATTTTGGTTCCAAATTGTAAGTCTGAACGTTTTCTAACTAATGCTTTATTAATTTTAAAAATCAGTTGAGATTTGTTGGATATATGCCTTTTTTATTCACAGGGGAAAGTCTTATATTTTGGGGTTTTTCGTGGTTTTCAACATTTACAAAAAAAAATACCTTCCACGAATTTTCGGATAATAATTTTGGCTTCAAATTGTAGGTCTGAATGTTTTCTAACTACTGCTATATTAATTTTAAAAATCAGTTTAGATTTGTTGGATATATGCCTTTTTTATTCACAGGGGAAAGTCTTATATTGGGGTTTTTCGTGGTTTTCAATATTTACAAAAAAAAAAAAATACCTTCCGCAAATTTCCGGATAACGATTTTGGTTCTAAATTGTAGGTCTAAACGTTTTCTAACTAATGCTTTATTAATTTTAAAAATCAGTTGAGATTTGTTGGATATATGCCTTTTTTATTCACAGGTGACAGTCTTATTTTGGGGTTTTTCGTGGTTTTCAATATTTACAAAAAAAAATACCTTCCACAAATTTCCGGATAATGATTTTGGTTCCAAATTGTAGGTCTGAACGTTTTCTAACTAATGCCATATTAATTTTAAAAATCAGTTGAGATTTGTTGGATATATGTCTTTTTTATTCACAGGGGACAGTCTTATTTTGGGGTTTTTCGTGGTTTTCAATATTTACAAAAAAAAAAATTCCTTCCACAAATTTCCGGATATTGATTTTGACCTCAAATTGTAGGTCTGAATGTTTTCTAACTAATGCTTTATTAATTTTAAAAATCAGTTGAGATTTGTTGGATATATGCCTTTTTTATTCACAGGGGACAGTCTTATTTTGGGGTTTTTCGTGGTTTTCAACATTTACAAACAAAAAAAAATTCCTTCCACAAATTTCCGGATAATCATTTTGGCCTTAAGGTTTAGGTCTGAATGTTTTCTAACTAATGCTTTATTAACTTTAAAAATCAGTTGAGATTTGTTGGATATATGCCTTTTTATTCACAGGGGAAAGTCTTATATTGGGGTTTTTCGTGGTTTTCAATATTTACAAAAAAAAAAAATACCTTCCACAAATTTCCGGATAATATTTTGGCCTAAAATTGTAGGTTTGAATGTTTTCTAACTAATGCTGTATTAGTTTTAAAAATCAGTTGAGATTTGTTGGATATATGCCTTTTTTATTCACAGGGGACAGTCTTACTTTGGGGTTTTTCGTGGTTTTCAACATTTACAAAAAAAAAAATTCCTTCCACAAATTTCCGGATAATAATTTTGGCTTTAAATTGTAGGTTTGAATGTTTTCTAGCTAACGCTATAATAATTTTAAAAATCAGTTGAGATTTGTTGGATATATGCCTTTTTTATTCACAGGGGACAGTCTTATTTTGGGGTTTTTCGTGGTTTTCAACATTTTAGTGATTTTGGTTCCAAATTGTAGGTCTGAATGTTTTTTAACTAATGCTTTATTAATTTTAAAAATCAGTTGAGATTTGTTGGATATATGCCTTTTTTATTCACAGGTGACAGTCTTATTTTGGGGTTTTTCGTGGTTTTCAATATTTACAAAAAAAAATACCTTCCACAAATTTCCGGATAATGATTTTGGTTCCAAATTGTAGGTCTGAACGTTTTCTAACTAATGCCATATTAATTTTAAAAATCAGTTGAGATTTGTTGGATATATGTCTTTTTTATTCACAGGGGACAGTCTTATTTTGGGGTTTTTCGTGGTTTTCAATATTTACAAAAAAAAAATTCCTTCCACAAATTTCCGGATATTGATTTTGACCTCAAATTGTAGGTCTGAATGTTTTCTAACTAATGCTTTATTAATTTTAAAAATCAGTTGAGATTTGTTGGATATATGCCTTTTTTATTCACAGGGGACAGTCTTATTTTGGGGTTTTTCGTGGTTTTCAACATTTACAAACAAAAAAAAATTCCTTCCACAAATTTCCGGATATTGATTTTGGTCTCAAATTGTAGGTCTGAATGTTTTCTAACTAATGCTATATTAACTTTAAAAATCAGTTGAGATTTGTTGGATATATGCCTTTTTATTCACAGGGGAAAGTCTTATATTGGGGTTTTTCGTGGTTTTCAATATTTACAAAAAAAAAATACCTTCCACAAATTTCCGGATAATCATTTTGGCCTTAAGGTTTAGGTCTGAATGTTTTCTAACTAATGCTTTATTAATTTTAAAAATCAGTTGAGATTTGTTGGATATATGCCTTTTTTATTCACAGGGGACAGTCTTATTTTGGGGTTTTTCGTGGTTTTCAATATTTACAAAAAAAAAAAATACCTTCCACAAATTTCCGGATAATATTTTGGCCTAAAATTGTAGGTTTGAATGTTTTCTAACTAATGCTGTATTAGTTTTAAAAATCAGTTGAGATTTGTTGGATATATGCCTTTTTTATTCACAGGGGACAGTCTTACTTTGGGGTTTTTCGTGGTTTTCAACATTTACAAAAAAAAAAATTCCTTCCACAAATTTCCGGATAATAATTTTGGCTTTAAATTGTAGGTTTGAATGTTTTCTAGCTAACGCTATAATAATTTTAAAAATCAGTTGAGATTTGTTGGATATATGCCTTTTTTATTCACAGGGGACAGTCTTATTTTGGGGTTTTTCGTGGTTTTCAACATTTTAGTGATTTTGGTTCCAAATTGTAGGTCTGAATGTTTTTTAACTAATGCTATATTAATTTTAAAATCAGTTGAGATTTGTTGGATATATGCCTTTTTTATTCACAGGGGAAAGTCTTATATTGGGGTTTTTCGTGGTTTTCAATATTTACAAAAAAAAAATACCTTCCACAAATTTCCGGATAATGATTTTGGTTCCAAATTGTAGGTCTGAACATTTTCTAACAAATGCTTTATTAATTTTAAAAATCAGTTGAGATTTGTTGGATATATGCCTTTTTTATTCACAGGGAACAGTCTTATTTTGGGGTTTTTCGTGGTTTTCAACATTTACAAAAAAAAATTTCTTCCACAAATTTCCGGATAGTGATTTTGGTTCCAAATTGTAGGTCTGAATGTTTTTTAACTAATGCTATATTAATTTTAAAATCAGTTGAGATTTGTTGGATATATGCCTTTTTTGTTCACAGGGGACAGTCTTATTTTGGGGTTTTTCGTGGTTTTCAACATTTACAAAAAAAAAAATTCCTTCCACAAATTTCCGGATATTGATTTTGGCTTAAAATTGTAGGTCTAAATGTTTTCTAACTAATGCTATATTAATTTTAAAAATCAGTTGAGATTTGTTGGATATATGCCTTTTTTATTCACAGGGGACAGTCTTATTTTGGGGTTTTTCGTGGTTTTCAATATTTACAAAAAAAAAAATACCTTCCACAAATTTCCGGATTCTGATTTTGGTCTCAAAGTGTAGGTCTGAATGCTTTCTAACTAATGCTATATTATTATAAAAATCAGTTGAGATTTGTTGGATATATGCCTTTTTTATTCACAGGGGACAGTCTTATTTTGGGGTTTTTCGTGGTTTTCAATATTTACAAAAAAAAAATACCTTCCACAAATTTCCGGATAATAATTTTGGCCTTAAATTGTAGGTTTGAATGTTTTCTAACTAATGCTGTATTAGTTTTAAAAATCAATTGAGATTTGTTGGATATATGCCTTTTTTATTCACAGGGGACAGTCTTACTTTGGGGTTTTTCGTGGTTTTCAACATTTACAAAAAAAATAAAAAATTCCTTCCACAAATTTCCGGATATTGATTTTGGCTTAAAATTGTAGGTCTGAATGTTTTCTAACTAATGCTATATTAATTTTAAAAATCAGTTGAGATTTGTTGGATATATGCCTTTTTTATTCACAGGGGACAGTCTTATTTTGGGGTTTTTCGTGGTTTTCAATATTTACAAAAAAAAAAATACCTTCCACAAATTTCCGGATTCTGATTTTGGTCTCAAAGTGTAGGTCTGAATGCTTTCTAACTAATGCTATATTATTATAAAAATCAGTTGAGATTTGTTGGATATATGCCTTTTTTATTCACAGGGGACAGTCTTATTTTGGGGTTTTTCGTGGTTTTCAATATTTACAAAAAAAAATACCTTCCACAAATTTCCGGATAATGATTTTGGTTCCAAATTGTAGGTCTGAACGTTTTCTAACTAATGCCATATTAATTTTAAAAATCAGTTGAGATTTGTTGGATATATGTCTTTTTTATTCACAGGGGACAGTCTTATTTTGGGGTTTTTCGTGGTTTTCAATATTTACAAAAAAAAAAATTCCTTCCACAAATTTCCGGATATTGATTTTGACCTCAAATTGTAGGTCTGAATGTTTTCTAACTAATGCTTTATTAATTTTAAAAATCAGTTGAGATTTGTTGGATATATGCCTTTTTTATTCACAGGGGACAGTCTTATTTTGGGGTTTTTCGTGGTTTTCAACATTTACAAACAAAAAAAAATTCCTTCCACAAATTTCCGGATATTGATTTTGGTCTCAAATTGTAGGTCTGAATGTTTTCTAACTAATGCTATATTAACTTTAAAAATCAGTTGAGATTTGTTGGATATATGCCTTTTTATTCACAGGGGAAAGTCTTATATTGGGGTTTTTCGTGGTTTTCAATATTTACAAAAAAAAAATACCTTCCACAAATTTCCGGATAATCATTTTGGCCTTAAGGTTTAGGTCTGAATGTTTTCTAGCTAATGCTTTATTAATTTTAAAAATCAGTTGAGATTTGTTGGATATATGCCTTTTTTATTCACAGGGGACAGTCTTATTTTGGGGTTTTTCGTGGTTTTCAATATTTACAAAAAAAAAAAATACCTTCCACAAATTTCCGGATAATATTTTGGCCTAAAATTGTAGGTTTGAATGTTTTCTAACTAATGCTGTATTAGTTTTAAAAATCAGTTGAGATTTGTTGGATATATGCCTTTTTTATTCACAGGGGACAGTCTTACTTTGGGGTTTTTCGTGGTTTTCAACATTTACAAAAAAAAAAATTCCTTCCACAAATTTCCGGATAATAATTTTGGCTTTAAATTGTAGGTTTGAATGTTTTCTAGCTAACGCTATAATAATTTTAAAAATCAGTTGAGATTTGTTGGATATATGCCTTTTTTATTCACAGGGGACAGTCTTATTTTGGGGTTTTTCGTGGTTTTCAACATTTTAGTGATTTTGGTTCCAAATTGTAGGTCTGAATGTTTTTTAACTAATGCTATATTAATTTTAAAATCAGTTGAGATTTGTTGGATATATGCCTTTTTTATTCACAGGGGAAAGTCTTATATTGGGGTTTTTCGTGGTTTTCAATATTTACAAAAAAAAAATACCTTCCACAAATTTCCGGATAATGATTTTGGTTCCAAATTGTAGGTCTGAACATTTTCTAACAAATGCTTTATTAATTTTAAAAATCAGTTGAGATTTGTTGGATATATGCCTTTTTTATTCACAGGGAACAGTCTTATTTTGGGGTTTTTCGTGGTTTTCAACATTTACAAAAAAAAATTTCTTCCACAAATTTCCGGATAGTGATTTTGGTTCCAAATTGTAGGTCTGAATGTTTTTTAACTAATGCTATATTAATTTTAAAATCAGTTGAGATTTGTTGGATATATGCCTTTTTTGTTCACAGGGGACAGTCTTATTTTGGGGTTTTTCGTGGTTTTCAACATTTACAAAAAAAAAAATTCCTTCCACAAATTTCCGGATATTGATTTTGGCTTAAAATTGTAGGTCTGAATGTTTTCTAACTAATGCTATATTAATTTTAAAAATCAGTTGAGATTTGTTGGATATATGCCTTTTTTATTCACAGGGGACAGTCTTATTTTGGGGTTTTTCGTGGTTTTCAATATTTACAAAAAAAAAAATACCTTCCACAAATTTCCGGATTCTGATTTTGGTCTCAAAGTGTAGGTCTGAATGCTTTCTAACTAATGCTATATTATTATAAAAATCAGTTGAGATTTGTTGGATATATGCCTTTTTTATTCACAGGGGACAGTCTTATTTTGGGGTTTTTCGTGGTTTTCAATATTTACAAAAAAAAAATACCTTCCACAAATTTCCGGATAATAATTTTGGCCTTAAATTGTAGGTTTGAATGTTTTCTAACTAATGCTGTATTAGTTTTAAAAATCAATTGAGATTTGTTGGATATATGCCTTTTTTATTCACAGGGGACAGTCTTACTTTGGGGTTTTTCGTGGTTTTCAACATTTACAAAAAAAATAAAAAATTCCTTCCACAAATTTCCGGATATTGATTTTGGCTATAAATTGAAGGTCTGAATGTTTTCTAACTACTGCTATATTAATTTTAAAAATCAGTTGAGATTTGTTGGATATATGCCTTTTTTATTCACAGGGGACAGTCTTATTTTGGGGTTTTTCGTGGTTTTCAACATTTACAAAAAAAAAAAAAATTCGTTCCACAAATTTCCGGATATTGATTTTGGTCTCAAATTGTAGGTCTGAATGTTTTCTAACTAATGCTATATTAATTTTAAAAATCAGTTGAGATTTGTTGGTTATATGCCTTTTTTATTCACAGGGGACAGTCTTATTTTGGGGTTTTTCGTGGTTTTCAATATTTACAAAAAAAAAAATACCTTCCACAAATTTCCGGATAATAATTTTGGCCTAAAATTGTAGGTTTGAATGTTTTCTAACTAATGCTGTATTAGTTTTAAAAATCAGTTGAGATTTGTTGGATCTATGGCTTTTTTTTCACAGGGGACAGTCTTATTTTGGGGTTTTTCGTGGTTTTCAATATTTACAAAAAAAAATACCTTCCACAAATTTCCGGATAATGATTTTGGCCTCAAATTGTAGGTCTAAACGTTTTCTAACTAATGCCATATTAATTTTAAAAATCAGTTGAGATTTGTTGGATATATGTCTTTTTTATTCACAGGGGACAGTCTTATTTTGGGGTTTTTCGTGGTTTTCAACATTTACAAAAAAAAAAAATTCCTTCCACAAATTTCCGGATATTGATTTTGGCTTCAAATTGTAGGTCTGAATGTTTTCTAACTAATGCTTTATTAATTTTAAAAATCAGTTGAGATTTGTTGGATATATGCCTTTTTTATTCACAGGGGACAGTCTTATTTTGGGGTTTTTCGTGGTTTTCAACATTTACAAAAAAAAAAAAATTCCTTCCACAAATTTCCGGATATTGATTTTGGTCTCAAATTGTAGGTCTGAATGTTTTCTAACTAATGCTATATTAATTTTAAAAATCAGTTGAGATTTGTTGGATATATGCCTTTTTATTCACAGGGGAAAGTCTTATATTGGGGTTTTTCGTGGTTTTCAATATTTACAAAAAAAAATACCTTCCACAAATTTCCGGATAATGATTTTGGCCTTAAAGTGTAGCTCTGAATGTTTTCTAACTAATGCTTTATTAATTTTAAAAATCAGTTGAGATTTGTTGGATATATGCCTTTTTTATTCACAGGGGACAGTCTTATTTTGGGGTTTTTCGTGGTTTTCAATATTTACAAAAAAAAAAAAAATACCTTCCACAAATTTCCGGATAATAATTTTGGCCTAAAATTGTAGGTTTGAATGTTTTCTAACTAATGCTATATTAATTTTAAAAATCAGTTGAGATTTGTTGGATATATGCCTTTTTTATTCACAGGGGACAGTCTTATTTTGGGGTTTTTCGTGGTTTTCAACATTTACAAAAAAAAAAAAATTCCTTCCACAAATTTCCGGATATTGATTTTGGTCTCAAATTGTAGGTCTGAATGTTTTCTAACTAATGCTATATTAATTTTAAAAATCGGTTGAGATTTGTTGGATATATGCCTTTTTATTCACAGGGGAAAGTCTTATATTGGGGTTTTTCGTGGTTTTCAATATTTACAAAAAAAAAATACCTTCCACAAATTTCCGGATAATGATTTTGGCCTTAAAGTGTAGGCCTGAATGTTTTCTAACTAATGCTTTATTAATTTTAAAAATCAGTTGAGATTTGTTGGATATATGCCTTTTTTATTCACAGGGGACAGTCTTATTTTGGGGTTTTTCGTGGTTTTCAACATTTACAAAAAAAAAAATTCCTTCCACAAATTTCCGGATATTGATTTTTGTCTCAAATTGTAGGTCTGAATGTTTTCTAACTAATGCTTTATTAATTTTAAAAATCAGTTGAGATTTGTTGGATATATGCCTTTTTATTCACAGGGGAAAGTCTTATATTGGGGTTTTTCGTGGTTTTCAATATTTACAAAAAAAAAATACCTTCCACAAATTTCCGGATAATGATTTTGGCCTTAAAGTGTAGGTCTGAATGTTTTCTAACTAATGCTTTATTAATTTTAAAAATCAGTTGAGATTTGTTGGATATATGCCTTTTTTATTCACAGGGGACAGTCTTACTTTGGGGTTTTTCGTGGTTTTCAACATTTACAAAAAAAAAAAATTCCTTCCACAAATTTCCGGATAATAATTTTGGCTTTAAATTGTAGGTTTGAATGTTTTCTAGCTAACGCTATAATAATTTTAAAAATCAGTTGAGATTTGTTGGATATATGCCTTTTTTATTCACAGGGGACAGTCTTATTTTGGGGTTTTTCGTGGTTTTCAACATTTTAGTGATTTTGGTTCCAAATTGTAGGTCTGAATGTTTTTTAACTAATGCTATATTAATTTTAAAATCAGTTGAGATTTGTTGGATATATGCCTTTTTTATTCACAGGGGAAAGTCTTATATTGGGGTTTTTCGTGGTTTTCAATATTTACAAAAAAAAAATACCTTCCACAAATTTCCGGATAATGATTTTGGTTCCAAATTGTAGGTCTGAACATTTTCTAACAAATGCTTTATTAATTTTAAAAATCAGTTGAGATTTGTTGGATATATGCCTTTTTTATTCACAGGGAACAGACTTATTTTGGGGTTTTTCGTGGTTTTCAACATTTACAAAAAAAAAAATACCTTCCACAAATTTCCGGATTATGGTTTTGGTCTCAAAGTGTAGGTCTGAATGCTTTCTAACTAATGCTATATTATTTTAAAAATCAGTTGAGATTTGTTGGATATATGCCTTTTTTATTCACAGGGGACAGTCTTATTTTGGGGTTTTTCGGGGTTTTCAATATTTACAAAAAAAAAATACCTTCCACAAATTTCCGGATAATAATTTTGGCCTTAAATTGTAGGTTTGAATGTTGTCTAACTAATGCTGTATTAGTTTTAAAAATCAATTGAGATTTGTTGGATATATGCCTTTTTTATTCACAGGGGACAGTCTTACTTTGGGGTTTTTCGTGGTTTTCAACATTTACAAAAAAAATAAAAAATTCCTTCCACAAATTTCCGGATATTGATTTTGGCTATAAATTGTAGGTCTGAATGTTTTCTAACTACTGCTATATTAATTTTAAAAATCAGTTGAGATTTGTTGGATATATGCCTTTTTTATTCACAGGGGACAGTCTTATTTTGGGGTTTTTCGTGGTTTTCAACATTTACAAAAAAAAAAAAATTCGTTCCACAAATTTCCGGATATTGATTTTGGTCTCAAATTGTAGGTCTGAATGTTTTCTAACTAATGCTATATTAATTTTAAAAATCAGTTGAGATTTGTTGGATATATGCCTTTTTTATTCACAGGGGACAGTCTTATTTTGGGGTTTTTCGTGGTTTTCAATATTTACAAAAAAAAAAATACCTTCCACAAATTTCCGGATAATAATTTTGGCCTAAAATTGTAGGTTCGAATGTTTTCTAACTAATGCTGTATTAGTTTTAAAAATCAGTTGAGATTTGTTGGATCTATGGCTTTTTTTTCACAGGGGACAGTCTTATTTTGGGGTTTTTCGTGGTTTTCAATATTTACAAAAAAAAATACCTTCCACAAATTTCCGGATAATGATTTTGGCCTCAAATTGTAGGTCTAAACGTTTTCTAACTAATGCTTTATTAATTTTAAAAATCAGTTGAGATTTGTTGGATATATGTCTTTTTTATTCACAGGGGACAGTCTTATTTTGGGGTTTTTCGTGGTTTTCAACATTTACAAAAAAAAAAATTCCTTCCACAAATTTCCGGATATTGATTTTGACCTCAAATTGTAGGTCTGAATGTTGTCTAACTAATGCTATATTAACTTTAAAAATCAGTTGAGATTTGTTGGATATATGCCTTTTTATTCACAGGGGAAAGTCTTATATTGGGGTTTTTCGTGGTTTTCAATATTTACAAAAAAAAAAATACCTTCCACAAATTTCCGGATAATAATTTTGGCTTTAAATTGTAGGTTTGAATGTTTTCTAGCTAACGCTATAATAATTTTAAAAATCAGTTGAGATTTGTTGGATATATGCCTTTTTTATTCACAGGGGACAGTCTTATTTTGGGGTTTTTCGTGGTTTTCAACATTTTAGTGATTTTGGTTCCAAATTGTAGGTCTGAATGTTTTTTAACTAATGCTTTATTAATTTTAAAAATCAGTTGAGATTTGTTGGATATATGCCTTTTTTATTCACAGGTGACAGTCTTATTTTGGGGTTTTTCGTGGTTTTCAATATTTACAAAAAAAAATACCTTCCACAAATTTCCGGATAATGATTTTGGTTCCAAATTGTAGGTCTGAACGTTTTCTAACTAATGCCATATTAATTTTAAAAATCAGTTGAGATTTGTTGGATATATGTCTTTTTTATTCACAGGGGACAGTCTTATTTTGGGGTTTTTCGTGGTTTTCAATATTTACAAAAAAAAAAATTCCTTCCACAAATTTCCGGATATTGATTTTGACCTCAAATTGTAGGTCTGAATGTTTTCTAACTAATGCTTTATTAATTTTAAAAATCAGTTGAGATTTGTTGGATATATGCCTTTTTTATTCACAGGGGACAGTCTTATTTTGGGGTTTTTCGTGGTTTTCAACATTTACAAACAAAAAAAAATTCCTTCCACAAATTTCCGGATATTGATTTTGGTCTCAAATTGTAGGTCTGAATGTTTTCTAACTAATGCTATATTAACTTTAAAAATCAGTTGAGATTTGTTGGATATATGCCTTTTTATTCACAGGGGAAAGTCTTATATTGGGGTTTTTCGTGGTTTTCAATATTTACAAAAAAAAAATACCTTCCACAAATTTCCGGATAATCATTTTGGTCTTAAGGTTTAGGTCTGAATGTTTTCTAACTAATGCTTTATTAATTTTAAAAATCAGTTGAGATTTGTTGGATATATGCCTTTTTTATTCACAAGGGACAGTCTTATTTTGGGGTTTTTCGTGGTTTTCAATATTTACAAAAAAAAAAAATACCTTCCACAAATTTCCGGATAATATTTTGGCCTAAAATTGTAGGTTTGAATGTTTTCTAACTAATGCTGTATTAGTTTTAAAAATCAGTTGAGATTTGTTGGATATATGCCTTTTTTATTCACAGGGGACAGTCTTACTTTGGGGTTTTTCGTGGTTTTCAACATTTACAAAAAAAAAAATTCCTTCCACAAATTTCCGGATAATAATTTTGGCTTTAAATTGTAGGTTTGAATGTTTTCTAGCTAACGCTATAATAATTTTAAAAATCAGTTGAGATTTGTTGGATATATGCCTTTTTTATTCACAGGGGACAGTCTTATTTTGGGGTTTTTCGTGGTTTTCAACATTTTAGTGATTTTGGTTCCAAATTGTAGGTCTGAATGTTTTTTAACTAATGCTATATTAATTTTAAAATCAGTTGAGATTTGTTGGATATATGCCTTTTTTATTCACAGGGGAAAGTCTTATATTGGGGTTTTTCGTGGTTTTCAATATTTACAAAAAAAAAATACCTTCCACAAATTTCCGGATAATGATTTTGGTTCCAAATTGTAGGTCTGAACATTTTCTAACAAATGCTTTATTAATTTTAAAAATCAGTTGAGATTTGTTGGATATATGCCTTTTTTATTCACAGGGAACAGTCTTATTTTGGGGTTTTTCGTGGTTTTCAACATTTACAAAAAAAAATTTCTTCCACAAATTTCCGGATAGTGATTTTGGTTCCAAATTGTAGGTCTGAATGTTTTTTAACTAATGCTATATTAATTTTAAAATCAGTTGAGATTTGTTGGATATATGCCTTTTTTGTTCACAGGGGACAGTCTTATTTTGGGGTTTTTCGTGGTTTTCAACATTTACAAAAAAAAAAATTCCTTCCACAAATTTCCGGATATTGATTTTGGCTTAAAATTGTAGGTCTGAATGTTTTCTAACTAATGCTATATTAATTTTAAAAATCAGTTGAGATTTGTTGGATATATGCCTTTTTTATTCACAGGGGACAGTCTTATTTTGGGGTTTTTCGTGGTTTTCAATATTTACAAAAAAAAAAAATACCTTCCACAAATTTCCGGATTCTGATTTTGGTCTCAAAGTGTAGGTCTGAATGCTTTCTAACTAATGCTATATTATTATAAAAATCAGTTGAGATTTGTTGGATATATGCCTTTTTTATTCACAGGGGACAGTCTTATTTTGGGGTTTTTCGTGGTTTTCAATATTTACAAAAAAAAAATACCTTCCACAAATTTCCGGATAATAATTTTGGCCTTAAATTGTAGGTTTGAATGTTTTCTAACTAATGCTGTATTAGTTTTAAAAATCAATTGAGATTTGTTGGATATATGCCTTTTTTATTCACAGGGGACAGTCTTACTTTGGGGTTTTTCGTGGTTTTCAACATTTACAAAAAAAATAAAAAATTCCTTCCACAAATTTCCGGATATTGATTTTGGCTATAAATTGTAGGTCTGAATGTTTTCTAACTACTGCTATATTAATTTTAAAAATCAGTTGAGATTTGTTGGATATATGCCTTTTTTATTCACAGGGGACAGTCTTATTTTGGGGTTTTTCGTGGTTTTCAACATTTACAAAAAAAAAAAAATTCGTTCCACAAATTTCCGGATATTGATTTTGGTCTCAAATTGTAGGTCTGAATGTTTTCTAACTAATGCTATATTAATTTTAAAAATCAGTTGAGATTTGTTGGTTATATGCCTTTTTTATTCACAGGGGACAGTCTTATTTTGGGGTTTTTCGTGGTTTTCAATATTTACAAAAAAAAAAATACCTTCCACAAATTTCCGGATAATAATTTTGGCCTAAAATTGTAGGTTTGAATGTTTTCTAACTAATGCTGTATTAGTTTTAAAAATCAGTTGAGATTTGTTGGATCTATGGCTTTTTTTTCACAGGGGACAGTCTTATTTTGGGGTTTTTCGTGGTTTTCAATATTTACAAAAAAAAATACCTTCCACAAATTTCCGGATAATGATTTTGGCCTCAAATTGTAGGTCTAAACGTTTTCTAACTAATGCCATATTAATTTTAAAAATCAGTTGAGATTTGTTGGATATATGTCTTTTTTATTCACAGGGGACAGTCTTATTTTGGGGTTTTTCGTGGTTTTCAACATTTACAAAAAAAAAAAAAATTCCTTCCACAAATTTCCGGATATTGATTTTGGTCTCAAATTGTAGGTCTGAATGTTTTCTAACTAATGCTATATTAATTTTAAAAATCAGTTGAGATTTGTTGGATATATGCCTTTTTATTCACAGGGGAAAGTCTTATATTGGGGTTTTTCGTGGTTTTCAATATTTACAAAAAAAAAATACCTTCCACAAATTTCCGGATAATGATTTTGGCCTTAAAGTGTAGGTCTGAATGTTTTCTAACTAATGCTTTATTAATTTTAAAAATCAGTTGAGATTTGTTGGATATATGCCTTTTTTATTCACAGGGGACAGTCTTATTTTGGGGTTTTTCGTGGTTTTCAATATTTACAAAAAAAAAAAAATACCTTCCACAAATTTCCGGATAATAATTTTGGCCTAAAATTGTAGGTTTGAATGTTTTCTAACTAATGCTATATTAATTTTAAAAATCAGGTGAGATTTGTTGGATATATGCCTTTTTTATTCACAGGGGACAGTCTTATTTTGGGGTTTTTCGTGGTTTTCAACATTTACAAAAAAAAAAAAATTCCTTCCACAAATTTCCGGATATTGATTTTGGTCTCAAATTGTAGGTCTGAATGTTTTCTAACTAATGCTATATTAATTTTAAAAATCAGTTGAGATTTGTTGGATATATGCCTTTTTATTCACAGGGGAAAGTCTTATATTGGGGTTTTTCGTGGTTTTCAATATTTACAAAAAAAAAATACCTTCCACAAATTTCTGGATAAAGATTTTGGCCTTAAAGTGTAGGCCTGAATGTTTTCTAACTAATGCTTTATTAATTTTAAAAATCAGTTGAGATTTGTTGGATATATGCCTTTTTTATTCACAGGGGACAGTCTTATTTTGGGGTTTTTCGTGGTTTTCAACATTTACAAAAAAAAAAAATTCCTTCCACAAATTTCCGGATATTGATTTTTGTCTCAAATTGTAGGTCTGAATGTTTTCTAACTAATGCTATATTAATTTTAAAAATCAGTTGAGATTTGTTGGATATATGCCTTTTTATTCACAGGGGAAAGTCTTATATTGGGGTTTTTCGTGGTTTTCAATATTTACAAAAAAAAAATACCTTCCACAAATTTCCGGATAATGATTTTGGCCTTAAAGTGTAGGTCTGAATGTTTTCTAACTAATGCTTTATTAATTTTAAAAATCAGTTGAGATTTGTTGGATATATGCCTTTTTTATTCACAGGGGACAGTCTTACTTTGGGGTTTTTCGTGGTTTTCAACATTTACAAAAAAAAAAAATTCCTTCCACAAATTTCCGGATAATAATTTTGGCTTTAAATTGTAGGTTTGAATGTTTTCTAGCTAACGCTATAATAATTTTAAAAATCAGTTGAGATTTGTTGGATATATGCCTTTTTTATTCACAGGGGACAGTCTTATTTTGGGGTTTTTCGTGGTTTTCAACATTTTAGTGATTTTGGTTCCAAATTGTAGGTCTGAATGTTTTTTAACTAATGCTATATTAATTTTAAAATCAGTTGAGATTTGTTGGATATATGCCTTTTTTATTCACAGGGGAAAGTCTTATATTGGGGTTTTTCGTGGTTTTCAATATTTACAAAAAAAAAAATACCTTCCACAAATTTCCGGATTATGATTTTGGTCTCAAAGTGTAGGTCTGAATGCTTTCTAACTAATGCTATATTAATTTTAAAAATCAGTTGAGATTTGTTGGATATATGCCTTTTTTATTCACAGGGAACAGACTTATTTTGGGGTTTTTCGTGGTTTTCAACATTTACAAAAAAAAATTTCTTCCACAAATTTCCGGATAGTGATTTTGGTTCCAAATTGTAGGTCTGAATGTTTTTTAACTAATGCTATATTAATTTTAAAATCAGTTGAGATTTGTTGGATATATGCCTTTTTTGTTCACAGGGGACAGTCTTATTTTGGGGTTTTTCGTGGTTTTCAACATTTACAAAAAAAAAAATTCCTTCCACAAATTTCCGGATATTGATTTTGGCTTAAAATTGTAGGTCTGAATGTTTTCTAACTAATGCTATATTAATTTTAAAAATCAAATGAGATTTGTTGGATATATGCCTTTTTTATTCACAGGGGACAGTCTTATTTTGGGGTTTTTCGTGGTTTTCAATATTTACAAAAAAAAAAATACCTTCCACAAATTTCCGGATTATGATTTTGGTCTCAAAGTGTAGGTCTGAATGCTTTCTAACTAATGCTATATTATTTTAAAAATCAGTTGAGATTTGTTGGATATATGCCTTTTTTATTCACAGGGGACAGTCTTATTTTGGGGTTTTTCGGGGTTTTCAATATTTACAAAAAAAAAATACCTTCCACAAATTTCCGGATAATAATTTTGGCCTTAAATTGTAGGTTTGAATGTTTTCTAACTAATGCTGTATTAGTTTTAAAAATCAATTGAGATTTGTTGGATATATGCCTTTTTTATTCACAGGGGACAGTCTTACTTTGGGGTTTTTCGTGGTTTTCAACATTTACAAAAAAAATAAAAAATTCCTTCCACAAATTTCCGGATATTGATTTTGGCTATAAATTGTAGGTCTGAATGTTTTCTAACTACTGCTATATTAATTTTAAAAATCAGTTGAGATTTGTTGGATATATGCCTTTTTTATTCACAGGGGACAGTCTTATTTTGGGGTTTTTCGTGGTTTTCAACATTTACAAAAAAAAAAAAATTCGTTCCACAAATTTCCGGATATTGATTTTGGTCTCAAATTGTAGGTCTGAATGTTTTCTAACTAATGCTATATTAATTTTAAAAATCAGTTGAGATTTGTTGGATATATGCCTTTTTTATTCACAGGGGACAGTCTTATTTTGGGGTTTTTCGTGGTTTTCAATATTTACAAAAAAAAAAATACCTTCCACAAATTTCCGGATAATAATTTTGGCCTAAAATTGTAGGTTCGAATGTTTTCTAACTAATGCTGTATTAGTTTTAAAAATCAGTTGAGATTTGTTGGATCTATGGCTTTTTTTTCACAGGGGACAGTCTTATTTTGGGGTTTTTCGTGGTTTTCAATATTTACAAAAAAAAATACCTTCCACAAATTTCCGGATAATGATTTTGGCCTCAAATTGTAGGTCTAAACGTTTTCTAACTAATGCTTTATTAATTTTAAAAATCAGTTGAGATTTGTTGGATATATGTCTTTTTTATTCACAGGGGACAGTCTTATTTTGGGGTTTTTCGTGGTTTTCAACATTTACAAAAAAAAAAATTCCTTCCACAAATTTCCGGATATTGATTTTGACCTCAAATTGTAGGTCTGAATGTTGTCTAACTAATGCTTTATTAATTTTAAAAATCAGTTGAGATTTGTTGGATATATGCCTTTTTTATTCACAGGGGACAGTCTTATTTTGGGGTTTTTCGTGGTTTTCAACATTTACAAAAAAAAAAAAATTCCTTCCACAAATTTCCGGATATTGATTTTGGTCTCAAATTGTAGGTCTAAATGCTTTCTAACTAATGCTATATTAATTTTAAAAATCAGTTGAGATTTGTTGGATATATGCCTTTTTATTCACAGGGGAAAGTCTTATATTGGGGTTTTTCGTGGTTTTCAATATTTACAAAAAAAAAATACCTTCCACAAATTTCCGGATATTGATTTTGGCCTTAAAGTGTAGGTCTGAATGTTTTCTAACTAATGCCATATTAATTTTAAAAATCAGTTGAGATTTGTTGGATATATGCCTTTTTTATTCACAGGGGACAGTCTTATTTTGGGGTTTTTCGTGGTTTTCAATATTTACAAAAAAAAAAAATACCTTCCACAAATTTCCGGATAATAATTTTGGCCTAAAATTGTAGGTTTGAATGTTTTCTAACTAATGCTGTATTAGTTTTAAAAATCAGTTGAGATTTGTTGTATATATGCCTTTTTTATTCACAGGGGACAGTCTTACTTTGGGGTTTTTCGTGGTTTTCAACATTTACAAAAAAAAAAAATTCCTTCCACAAATTTCCGGATAATAATTTTGGCTTTAAATTGTAGGTTTGAATGTTTTCTAACTAACGCTATAATAATTTTAAAAATCAGTTGAGATTTGTTGGATATATGCCTTTTTTATTCACAGGGGACAGTCTTATTTTGGGATTTTTCGTGGTTTTCAACATTTACAAAAAAAAAAAAAATACCTTCCACAAATTTCCGAATAATAATTTTGGCCTCAAATTGTAGGTCTGAATATTTTCTAACTACTGCTATATTATTTTAAAAATCAGTTGAGATTTGTTGGATGTATGCCTTTTTTATTCACAGGGGAAAGTCTTATATTGGGGTTTTTCGTGGTTTTCAATATTTACAAAAAAAAATACCTTCCACAAATTTCCGGATAATGATTTTGGTTCCAAATTGTAGGTCTGAACATTTTCTAACAAATGCTTTATTAATTTTAAAAATCAGTTGAGATTTGTTGGATATATGCCTTTTTTATTCACAGGGAACAGTCTTATTTTGGGGTTTTTCGTGGTTTTCAACATTTACAAAAAAAAATTTCTTCCACAAATTTCCGGATAGTGATTTTGGTTCCAAATTGTAGGTCTGAATGTTTTTTAACTAATGCTATATTAATTTTAAAATCAGTTGAGATTTGTTGGATATATGCCTTTTTTGTTCACAGGGGACAGTCTTATTTTGGGGTTTTTCGTGGTTTTCAACATTTACAAAAAAAAAATTCCTTCCACAAATTTCCGGATATTGATTTTGGCCTCAAATTGTAGGTCTGAATGTTTTCTAACTAATGCTATATTAATTTTAAAAATCAGTTGAGATTTGTTGGATATATGCCTTTTTTATTCACAGGGGACAGTCTTATTTTGGGGTTTTTCGTGGTTTTCAATATTTACAAAAAAAAAATACCTTCCACAAATTTCCGGATTATGATTTTGGTCTGAAAGTGTAGGTCTGAATGCTTTCTAACTAATGCTATATTATTTTAAAAATCAGTTGAGATTTGTTGGATATATGCCTTTTTTATTCACAGGGGACAGTCTTATTTTGGGGTTTTTCGTGGTTTTCAATATTTACAAAAAAAAAATACCTTCCACAAATTTCCGGATAATAATTTTGGCCTTAAATTGTAGGTTTGAATGTTTTTTAACTAATGCTGTATTAGTTTTAAAAATCAGTTGAGATTTGTTGGATATATGCCTTTTTTATTCACAGGGGACAGTCTTACTTTGGGGTTTTTCGTGGTTTTCAACATTTACAAAAAAATAAAAAATTCATTCCACAAATTTCCGGATATTGATTTTGGCTATTAATTGTAGGTCTGAATGTTTTCTAACTACTGCTATATTAATTTTAAAAATCAGTTGAGATTTGTTGGATATATGCCTTTTTATTCACAGGGGAAAGTCTTATATTGGGGTTTTTCGTGGTTTTCAATATTTACAAAAAAAAAACCTTCCACAAATTTTCGGATAATGATTTTGGCCTCAAATTGTAGGTCTGAATGTTTTCTAACTAATGCTATATTAATTTTCAAAATCAGTTGAGATTTGTTGGATATATGCCTTTTTTATTCACAGGGGACGACAGTCTTATTTTTTGGGGTTTTTCGTGGTTTTCAATATTTACAAAAAAAAAAAATACCTTCCACAAATTTCCGGATAATGATTTTGGCCTCAAATTGTAGGTCTGAATGTTTTCTAACTACTGCTATATTATTTTAAAAATCAGTTGAGATTTGTTGGATATATGCCTTTTTTGTTCACAGGGGACAGTCTTATTTTGGGGTTTTTCGTGGTTTTCAACATTTACAAAAAAAAAAAAAAATTCGTTCCACAAATTTCCGGATATTGATTTTAGGCTTAAATTGTAGGTCTGAATGTTTTCTAACTAATGCTATATTAATTTTAAAAATCAGTTGAGATTTGTTGGATATATGCCTTTTTTATTCACAGGGGACAGTCTTATTTTGGGGTTTTTCGTGGTTTTCAATATTTACAAAAAAAAATGCCTTCCACAAATTTCCGGATAATAATTTTGGCCTTAAATTGTAGGTTGGAATGTTTTCTAACAAATGCTGTATTATTTTAAAAAATCAGTTGAGATTTGTTGGATATATGCCTTTTTTATTCACAGGGGACAGTCTTATTTTGGGGTTTTTCGTGGTTTTCAACATTTACAAAAAAAAAAAATTCCTTCCACAAATTTCCGGATATTGATTTTGGTCTCAAATTGTAGGTCTGAATGTTTTCTAACTAATGCCATATTAATTATCAAAATCAGTTGAGATTTGTTGGATATATGCCTTTTTTATTCACAGGGGAAAGTCTTATATTGGGGTTTTTCGTGGTTTTCAATATTTACAAAAAAAAAATACCTTCCACAAATTTCCGGATAATGATTTTGGCTCCAAATTGTATGTCTAAATGTTTTCTAACTAATGCTTTATTAATTTTAAAACTCAGTTGAGATTTGTTGGATATATGCCTTTTTTGTTCACAGGGGACAATCTTATTTTGGGGTTTTTCGTGGTTTTCAACATTTACAAAAAAAAAAATTCCTTCCACAAATTTCCGGATAATGATTTTAGCCTCAAATTGTATGTCTAAATGTTTTCTAACTAATGCTATATTAATTTTAAAACTCAGTTGAGATTTGTTGGATATATGCCTTTTTTGTTCACAGGGGACAGTCTTATTTTGGGGTTTTTCGTGGTTTTCAACATTTACAAAAAAAAAAATTCCTTCCACAAATTTCCGGATATAGATTTTGGCCTCAAATTGTAGGTCTAAATGTTTTCTAACTAATGCTATATTAATTTTTAAAATCAGTTGAGATTTGTTGGATATATGCCTTTTTTATTCACAGGGGACAGTCTTATTTTGGGGTTTTTCGTGGTTTTCAACATTTACAAAAAAAAAAAAAATTCGTTCCACAAATTTCCGGATATTGATTTTAGGCTTAAAATGTAGGTCTGAATGTTTTCTAACTAATGCTATATTAATTTTAAAAATCAGTTGAGATTTGTTGGATATATGCCTTTTTTATTCACAGGGGACAGTCTTATTTTGGGGTTTTTCGTGGTTTTCAATATTTACAAAAAAAAAATGCCTTCCACAAATTTCCGGATAATGATTTTGGCCTCAAATTGTAGGTTTAAATGTTTTCTAACTAACGCTGTATTAGTTTTAAAAATCAGTTGAGAGTTGTTGGATATATGCCTTTTTTATTCACAGGGGACAGTCTTATTTTGGGGTTTTTCGTGGTTTTCAACATTTACAAAAAAAAAAAAAAATACCTTCCACAAATTTCCGGATAATGATTTTGGCCTCAAATTGTAGGTCTAAATGTTTTCTAACTAATGCTATATTAATTTTAAAAATCAGTTGAGATTTGTTGGATATATGCCTTTTTTATTCACAGGGGACAGTCTTACTTTGGGGTTTTTCGTGGTTTTCAACATTTACAAAAAAAAAATTCCTTCCACAAATTTCCGGATATTGATTTTGACCTCAAATTGTAGGTCTGAATGTTTTCTAACTAATGCTATATTAATTTTTAAAATCAGTTGAGATTTGTTGGATATATGCCTTTTTTATTCACAGGGGACAGTCTTACTTTGGGGTTTTTCGTGGTTTTCAACATTTACAAAAAAAAAAAATTCCTTCCACAAATTTCCGGATATTGATTTTGGCCTCAAATTTTAGGTCTGAATATTTTCTAACTAATGCTATATTAATTTTAAAAATCAGTTGAGATTTGTTGGTTATATGCCTTTTTTATTCACAGGGGAAAGTCTTATATTGGGGTTTTTCGTCGTTTTCAATATTTACAAAAAAAAAACCTTCCACAAACTTCCGGATAATAATTTTGGCTTAAAATTGTAGGTCTGAATGTTCTCTAACTACTGCTGTATTAATTTTAAAAATCAATTGAGATTTGTTGGATATATGCCTTTTTTATTCAAAGGGAACAGTCTTATTTTGGGGTTTTTCGTGGTTTTCAACATTTACAAAAAAAAAATTTCTTCCACAAATTTCCGGATAATGATTTTGGCCTTTAATTGTAGGCCTGAATGTTTTCTAAATTATGCTATATTAATTTAAAAAATCAGTTGAGATTTGTTGGATATATGCCTTTTTTATTCACAGGGGAAAGTCTTATATTGGGGTTTTTCGTGGTTTTCAATATTTACAAAAAAAAAAATACCTTCCACAAATTTCCGGATAATGATTTTGTCTCCAAATTGTATGTCTAAATGTTTTCTAACTAATGCTATATTAATTTTAAAACTCAGTTGAGATTTGTTGGATATATGCCTTTTTTTTCACAGGGGACAGTTTTATTTTGGGGTTTTTCGTGGTTTTCAACATTTACAAAAAAAAAAATTCCTTCCACAAATTTCCGGATAATGATTTTAGCCTCAAATTGTATGTCTAAATGTTTTCTATTTGTTGGATATATGCCTTTTTTGTTCACAGGGGACAGTCTTATTTTGGGGTTTTTCGTGGTTTTCAACATTTACAAAAAAAAAAAAATTCCTTCCACAAATTTCCGGATATTGATTTTGGCCTCAAATTTTAGGTCTGAATATTTTCTAACTAATGCTAAATTAATTTTAAAAATCAGTTGAGATTTGTTGGTTATATGCCTTTTTTATTCACAGGGGAAAGTCTTATATTGGGGTTTTTCGTGGTTTTCAATATTTACAAAAAAAAAAAAAATTCGTTCCACAAATTTCCGGATATTGATTTTAGGCTTAAATTGTAGGTCTGAATGTTTTCTAACTAATGCTATATTAATTTTAAAAATCAGTTGAGATTTGTTGGATATATGCCTTTTTTATTCACAGGGGACAGTCTTATTTTGGGGTTTTTCGTGGTTTTCAATATTTACAAAAAAAAAATGCCTTCCACAAATTTCCGGATAATGATTTTGGCTTCAAATTGTAGGTTTGAATGTTTTCTAACTAATGCTGTATTAGTTTTAAAAATCAGTTGAGAGTTGTTGGATATATGCCTTTTTTATTCACAGGGGACAGTCTTATTTTGGGGTTTTTCGTGGTTTTCAACATTTACAAAAAAAAAAAAAAAATACCTTCCACAAATTTCCGGATAATGATTTTGGCCTCAAATTGTAGGTCTAAATGTTTTCTAACTAATGCTATATTAATTTTAAAAATCAGTTGAGATTTGTTGGATATATGCCTTTTTTATTCACAGGGGACAGTCTTACTTTGGGGTTTTTCGTGGTTTTCAACATTTACAAAAAAAAAATTCCTTCCACAAATTTCCGGATATTGATTTTGACCTCAAATTGTAGGTCTGAATGTTTTCTAACTAATGCTATATTAATTTTTAAAATCAGTTGAGATTTGTTGGATATATGCCTTTTTTATTCACAGGGGACAGTCTTACTTTGGGGTTTTTCGTGGTTTTCAACATTTACAAAAAAAAAAATTCCTTCCACAAATTTCCGGATATTGATTTTGGCCTCAAATTTTAGGTCTGAATATTTTCTAACTAATGCTATATTAATTTTAAAAATCAGTTGAGATTTGTTGGTTATATGCCTTTTTTATTCACAGGGGAAAGTCTTATATTGGGTTTTTTCGTCGTTTTCAATATTTACAAAAACAAAAACCTTCCACAAACTTCCGGATAATAATTTTGGCTTAAAATTGTAGGTCTGAATGTTCTCTAACTACTGCTGTATTAATTTTAAAAATCAATTGGGATTTGTTGGATATATGCCTTTTTTATTCACAGGGAACAGTCTTATTTTGGGGTTTTTCGTGGTTTTCAACATTTACAAAAAAAAAATTTCTTCCACAAATTTCCGGATAATGATTTTGGCCTCAAATTGTAGGCCTGAATGTTTTCTAAATTATGCTATATTAATTTTAAAAATCAGTTGAGATTTGTTGGATATATGCCTTTTTTATTCACAGGGGAAAGTCTTATATTGGGGTTTTTCGTGGTTTTCAATATTTACAAAAAAAAAATACCTTCCACAAATTTCCGGATAATGATTTTGTCTCCAAATTGTATGTCTAAATGTTTTCTAACTAATGCTATATTAATTTTAAAACTCAGTTGAGATTTGTTGGATATATGCCTTTTTTTCACAGGGGACAGTTTTATTTTGGGGTTTTTCGTGGTTTTCAACATTTACAAAAAAAAAAATTCCTTCCACAAATTTCCGGATAATGATTTTAGCCTCAAATTGTATGTCTAAATGTTTTCTATTTGTTGGATATATGCCTTTTTTGTTCACAGGGGACAGTCTTATTTTGGGGTTTTTCGTGGTTTTCAACATTTACAAAAAAAAAAATTCCTTCCACAAATTTCCGGATATTGATTTTGGCCTCAAATTTTAGGTCTGAATATTTTCTAACTAATGCTAAATTAATTTTAAAAATCAGTTGAGATTTGTTGGTTATATGCCTTTTTTATTCACAGGGGAAAGTCTTATATTGGGGTTTTTCGTGGTTTTCAATATTTACAAAAAAAAAAAAAATTCGTTCCACAAATTTCCGGATATTGATTTTAGGCTTAAATTGTAGGTCTGAATGTTTTCTAACTAATGCTATATTAATTTTAAAAATCAGTTGAGATTTGTTGGATATATGCCTTTTTTATTCACAGGGGAGAGTCTTACTTTGGGGTTTTTCGTGGTTTTCAACATTTACAAAAAAAAAAAAAATACCTTCCACATATTTCCGGATAATGATTTTGGCTTTAAATTGTAGGTCTAAATGTTTTCTAACTAATGCTATATTAATTTTAAAAATCAGTTGAGATTTGTTGGATATATGCCTTTTTTATTCACAGGGGACAGTCTTACTTTGGGGTTTTTCGTGGTTTTCAACATTTACAAAAAAAAAATTCCTTCCACAAATTTCCGGATATTGATTTTGGCTTCAAATTGTAGGTCTGAATGTTTTATAACTAATGCTATATTAATTTTAAAAATCAGTTGAGATTTGTTGGTTATATGCCTTTTTTATTCACAGGGGAAAGTCTTATATTGGGGTTTTTCGTCGTTTTCAATATTTACAAAAAAAAAAACCTTCCACAAACTTCCTGATAATAATTTTGGCCTCAAATTGTAGGTCTGAATGTTTTCTAACTACTGCTGTATTAATTTTAAAAATCAATTGAGATTTGTTGGATATATGCCTTTTTTATTCACAGGGAACAGTCTTATTTTGGGGTTTTTCGTGGTTTTCAACATTTACAAAAAAAAAATTTCTTCCACAAATTTCCGGATAATGATTTTGGCCTTTAATTGTAGGCCTGAATGTTTTCTAAATTATGCTATATTAATTTTAAAAATCAGTTGAGATTTGTTGGATCTATGCCTTTTTTTTCATAGGGGACAGTCTTATTTTGGGGTTTTTCGTGGTTTTCAACATTTACAAAAAAAAATTTCTTCCACAAATTTCCGGATAATGATTTTAGCCTCAAATTGTAGGTCTGAATGTTTTCTAACTAATCTCATATTAATTTTAAAAAACAGTTGTGATTTGTTGGATATATGCCTTTTTTATTCACAGGGGACAGTCTTACTTTGGGGTTTTTCGTGGTTTTCAATATTTACAAAAAAAAAAATTCCTTCCACAAATTTCCGGATATAGATTTTGGCCTCAAATTGTAGGTCTGAATGTTTTCTAACTAATGCTATATTAATTTTTAAAATCAGTTGAGATTTGTTGGATATATGCCTTTTTTATTCACAGGGGACAGTCTTATTTTGGGGTTTTTCGTGGTTTTCAACATTTACAAAAAAAAAAAAAATTCGTTCCACAAATTTCCGGATATTGATTTTGGCCTCAAATTGTAGGTCTGAATGTTTTCTAACTAATGCTATATTAAATTTCAAAATCAGTTGAGATTTGTTGGATATATGCCTTTTTTGTTCACAGGGGACAGTCTTATTTTGGGGTTTTTCGTGGTTTTCAACATTTACAAAAAAAAAATACCTTCCACAAATTTCCGGATAATGATTTTGGCTTCAAATTGTAGGTTTAAATGGTTTCTAACTAATGCTGTATTAATTTTAAAAATCAGTTGAGATTTGTTGGATATATGCCTTTTTTATTCACAGGGGACAGTCTTACTTTGGGGTTTTTCGTGGTTTTCAATATTTACAAAAAAAAAAATTCCTTCCACAAATTTCCGGATAATGATTTTGGCCTCAAATTGTATGTCTGAATGTTTTCTAACTAATCCTATATTAATTTTAAAAATCAGTTGAGATTTGTTGGATATATGCCTTTTTTTTCACAGGGGACAGTCTTATTTTGGGGTTTTTCGTGGTTTTCAATATTAAAAAAAAAAAAAAAATACCTTCCACAAATTTCCGGATAATGATTTTGGCCTTTAATTGTAGGTCTGAATGTTTTCTAAATTATGCTATATTAATTTTAAAAATCAGTTGAAATTTGTTGGATATATGCCTTTTTTATTCACAAGGGACAGTCTTATTTTGGGGTTTTTCGTGGTTTTCAACATTTACAAAAAAAAATTCCTTCCACAAATTTTCGGATATTGATTTTGGCTTCAAATTGTAGGTCTGAATGTTTTCTAACTAATGCTATATTAATTTTAAAAATTAGTTGAGATTTCTTGGATATATGCCTTTTTATTCACAGGGGAAAGTCTTATATTGGGGTTTTTCGTCGTTTTCAATATTTACAAAAAAAAAACCTTCCACAAACTTCCGGATAATAATTTTGGCCTCAAATTGTAGGTCTGAATGTTCTCTAACTACTGCTGTATTAATTTTAAAAATCAATTGAGATTTGTTGGATATATGCCTTTTTTATTCACAGGGAACAGTCTTATTTTGGGGTTTTTCGTGGTTTTCAACATTTACAAAAAAAAAATTTCTTCCACAAATTTCCGGATAATGATTTTGGCCTTTAATTGTAGGCCTGAATGTTTTCTAAATTATGCTATATTAATTTTAAAAATGAGTTGAGATTTGTTGGATCTATGCCTTTTTTTTCATAGGGGACAGTCTTATTTTGGGGTTTTTCGTGGTTTTCAACATTTACAAAAAAAAAATTTCTTCCACAAATTTCCGGATAATGATTTTGGCCTTTAATTGTAGGCCTGAATGTTTTCAAAATTATGCTATATTAATTTTAAAAATCAGTTGAGATTTGTTGGATATATGCCTTTTTTATTCACAGGGGAAAGTCTTATATTGGGGTTTTTCGTGGTTTTCAATATTTACAAAAAAAAAATACCTTCCACAAATTTCCGGATAATGATTTTGTCTCCAAATTGTATGTCTAAATGTTTTCTAACTAATGCTATATTAATTTTAAAACTCAGTTGAGATTTGTTGGATATATGCCTTTTTTTTCACAGGGGACAGTTTTATTTTGGGGTTTTTCGTGGTTTTCAACATTTACAAAAAAAAAAATTCCTTCCACAAATTTCCGGATAATGATTTTAGCCTCAAATTGTATGTCTAAATGTTTTCTATTTGTTGGATATATGCCTTTTTTGTTCACAGGGGACAGTCTTATTTTGGGGTTTTTCGTGGTTTTCAACATTTACAAAAAAAAAAATTCCTTCCACAAATTTCCGGATAATGATTTTAGCCTCAAATTGTAGGTCTGAATGTTTTCTAACTAATCTCATATTAATTTTAAAAAACAGTTGAGATTTGTTGGATATATGCCTTTTTTATTCACAGGGGACAGTCTTACTTTGGGGTTTTTCGTGGTTTTCAATATTTACAAAAAAAAAAAATTCCTTCCACAAATTTCCGGATATAGATTTTGGCCTCAAATTGTAGGTCTGAATGTTTTCTAACTAATGCTATATTAATTTTTAAAATCAGTTGAGATTTGTTGGATATATGCCTTTTTTATTCACAGGGGACAGTCTTATTTTGGGGTTTTTCGTGGTTTTCAACATTTACAAAAAAAAAAAAAATTCGTTCCACAAATTTCCGGATATTGATTTTGGGCTTAAATTGTAGGTCTGAATGTTTTCTAACTAATGCTATATTAATTTTAAAAATCAGTTGAGATTTGTTGGATATATGCCTTTTTTATTCACAGGGGAGAGTCTTACTTTGGGGTTTTTCGTGGTTTTCAACATTTACAAAAAAAAAAAAAATACCTTCCACAAATTTCCGGATAATGATTTTGGCTTCAAATTGTAGGTCTAAATGGTTTCTAACTAATGCTGTATTAATTTTAAAAATCAGTTGAGATTTGTTGGATATATGCCTTTTTTATTCACAGGGGAGAGTCTTACTTTGGGGTTTTTCGTGGTTTTCAACATTTACAAAAAAAAAAAAAATACCTTCCACAAATTTCCGGATAATGATTTTGGCTTCAAATTGTAGGTCTAAATGGTTTCTAACTAATGCTGTATTAATTTTAAAAATCAGTTGAGATTTGTTGGATATATGCCTTTTTTATTCACAGGGGACAGTCTTACTTTGGGGTTTTTCGTGGTTTTCAATATTTACAAAAAAAAAAAAATTCCTTCCACAAATTTCCGGATATTGATTTTGGCCTCAAATTGTAGGTCTGAATGTTTTCTAACTAATGCTATATTAATTTTAAAAATTAGTTGAGATTTCTTGGATATATGCCTTTTTATTCACAGGGGAAAGTCTTATATTGGGGTTTTTCGTCGTTTTCAATATTTACAAAAAAAAAACCTTCCACAAACTTCCGGATAATAATTTTGGCCTCAAATTGTAGGTCTGAATGTTCTCTAACTACTGCTGTATTAATTTTAAAAATCAATTGAGATTTGTTGGATATATGCCTTTTTTATTCACAGGGAACAGTCTTATTTTGGGGTTTTTCGTGGTTTTCAACACTTACAAAAAAAAAATTTCTTCCACAAATTTCCGGATAATGATTTTGGCCTTAAATTGTAGGCCTGAATGTTTTCTAAATTATGCCATATTAATTTTAAAAATGAGTTGAGATTTGTTGGATCTATGCCTTTTTTTTCATAGGGGACAGTCTTATTTTGGGGTTTTTCGTGGTTTTCAACATTTACAAAAAAAAAAATTTCTTCCACAAATTTCCGGATAATGATTTTGGCCTTTAATTGTAGGCCTGAATGTTTTCTAAATTATGCTATATAATTTTAAAAATCAGTTGAGATTTGTTGGATATATGCCTTTTTTATTCACAGGGGAAAGTCTTATATTGGGGTTTTTCGTGGTTTTCAATATTTACAAAAAAAAAATACCTTCCACAAATTTCCGGATAATGATTTTGTCTCCAAATTGTATGTCTAAATGTTTTCTAACTAATGCTATATTAATTTTAAAACTCAGTTGAGATTTGTTGGATATATGCCTTTTTTTCACAGGGGACAGTTTTATTTTGGGGTTTTTCGTGGTTTTCAACATTTACAAAAAAAAAAATTCCTTCCACAAATTTCCGGATAATGATTTTAGCCTCAAATTGTATGTCTAAATGTTTTCTATTTGTTGGATATATGCCTTTTTTGTTCACAGGGGACAGTCTTATTTTGGGGTTTTTCGTGGTTTTCAACATTTACAAAAAAAAAAATTCCTTCCACAAATTTCCGGATAATGATTTTAGCCTCAAATTGTAGGTCTGAATGTTTTCTAACTAATCTCATATTAATTTTAAAAAACAGTTGAGATTTGTTGGATATATGCCTTTTTTATTCACAGGGGACAGTCTTACTTTGGGGTTTTTCGTGGTTTTCAATATTTACAAAAAAAAAAAATTCCTTCCACAAATTTCCGGATATAGATTTTGGCCTCAAATTGTAGGTCTGAATGTTTTCTAACTAATGCTATATTAATTTTTAAAATCAGTTGAGATTTGTTGGATATATGCCTTTTTTATTCACAGGGGACAGTCTTATTTTGGGGTTTTTCGTGGTTTTCAACATTTACAAAAAAAAAAAAAATTCGTTCCACAAATTTCCGGATATTGATTTTGGGCTTAAATTGTAGGTCTGAATGTTTTCTAACTAATGCTATATTATTTTTAAAAATCAGTTGAGATTTGTTGGATATATGTCTTTTTTATTCACAGGGGAGAGTCTTACTTTGGGGTTTTTCGTGGTTTTCAACATTTACAAAAAAAAAAAAAATACCTTCCACAAATTTGCGGATAATGATTTTGGCTTTAAATTGTAGGTCTAAATGGTTTCTAACTAATGCTGTATTAATTTTAAAAATCAGTTGAGATTTGTTGGATATATGCCTTTTTTATTCACAGGGGACAGTCTTACTTTGGGGTTTTTCGTGGTTTTCAATATTTACAAAAAAAAAAAATTCCTTCCACAAATTTCCGGATATTGATTTTGGCCTCAAATTGTAGGTCTGAATGTTTTATAACTAATGCTATACTAATTTTAAAAATCAGTTGAGATTTGTTGGTTATATGCCTTTTTTATTCACACGGGAAAGTCTTATATTGGGGTTTTTCGTCGTTTTCAATATTTACAAAAAAAAAAAACCTTCCACAAACTTCCGGATAATAATTTTGGCCTCAAATTGTAGGTCTGAATGTTCTCTAACTACTGCTGTATTAATTTTAAAAATCAATTGAGATTTGTTGGATATATGCCTTTTTTATTCACAGGGAACAGTCTTATTTTGGGGTTTTTCGTGGTTTTCAACATTTACAAAAAAAAAATTTCTTCCACAAATTTCCGGATAATGATTTTGGCCTTTAATTGTAGGCCTGAATGTTAAATTATGCTATATTAATTTTAAAAATCAGTTGAGATTTGTTGGATATATGCCTTTTTTATTCACAGGGGACAGTCTTATTTTGGGGTTTTTCGTGGTTTTCAACATTTACAAAAAAAAATTCCTTCCACAAATTTCAGGATATTGATTTTGGCCTTAAATTGTAGGTCTGAATGTTTTCTAACTAATGCTATATTAATTTTAAAAATCAGTTGAGATTTGTTGGATATATGCCTTTTTTATTCACAGGGGAGAGTCTTACTTTGGGGTTTTTCGTGGTTTTCAACATTTACAAAAAAAAAAAAATACCTTCCACAAATTTCCGGATAATGATTTTGGCTTCAAATTGTAGGTCTGAATGTTCTCTAACAACTGCTGTATTAATTTTAAAAATCAGTTGAGATTTGTTGGATATATGCCTTTTTTATTCACAGGGAACAGTCTTATTTTGGGGTTTTTCGTGGTTTTCAACATTTACAAAAAAAAAATTTCTTCCACAAATTTCCGGATAATGATTTTGGCCTCAAATTGTATGTCTGAATGTTTTCTAACTAATCCTATATTAATTTTAAAAATCAGTTGAGATTTGTTGGATATATGCCTTTTTTTTCACAGGGGACAGTCTTATTTTGGGGTTTTTCGTGGTTTTCAATATTAAAAAAAAAAAAAAAAATACCTTCCACAAATTTCCGTATAATGATTTTGGCCTTGATTGTAGGTCTGAATGTTTTCTAAATTATGCTATATTAATTTTAAAAATCAGTTGAAATTTGTTGGATATATGCCTTTTTTATTCACAAGGGACAGTCTTATTTTGGGGTTTTTCGTGGTTTTCAACATTTACAAAAAAAAATTCCTTCCACAAATTTTCGGATATTGATTTTGGCTTCAAATTGTAGGTCTGAATGTTTTCTAACTACTACCGCTATAATAATTTTAAAAATCAGTTGAGATTTGTTGGATATATGCCTTTTTTATTCACAGGGGACAGTCTTATTTTGGGGTTTTTCGTGGTTTTCAACATTTACAAAAAAAAAATACCTTCCACAAATTTCCGGATAATGATTTTGGCCTCAAATTGTAGGTCTAAACGTTTTCTAACTAATGCTATATTAATTTTAAAAATCAGTTGAGATTTGTTGGATATATGCCTTTTTTATTCACAGGGGACAGTCTTATTTTGGGGTTTTTCGTGGTTTTCAACATTTACAAAAAAAAATTCCTTCCACAAATTTCAGGATATTGATTTTGGCCTTAAATTGTAGGTCTAAATGTTTTCTAACTAATGCTATATTAATTTTTAAAATCAGTTGAGATTTGTTGGATATATGCCTTTTTTATTCACAGGGGACAGTCTTATTTTGGGGTTTTTCGTGGTTTTCAACATTTACAAAAAAAAAAAAATTCCTTCCACAAATTTCCGGATATTGATTTTAGACTTAAATTGTAGGTCTGAATGTTTTCTAACTAATGCTATATTAATTTTAAAAATCAGTTGAGATTTGTTGGTTATATGCCTTTTTTATTCACAGGGGAAAGTCTTATATTGGGGTTTTTCGTGGTTTTCAATATTTACAAAAAAAAAAAACCTTCCACAAACTTTCGGATAATGATTTTAGCCTCAAATTGTAGGTCTGAATGTTCTCTAACAACTGCTGTATTAATTTTAAAAATCAGATGAGATTTGTTGGATATATGCCTTTTTTATTCACAGGGAACAGTCTTATTTTGGGGTTTTTCGTGGTTTTCAACATTTACAAAAAAAAAATTTCTTCCACAAATTTCCGGATAATGATTTTGGCCTCAAATTGTATGTCTGAATGTTTTCTAACTAATCCTATATTAATTTTAAAAATCAGTTAAGATTTGTTGGATATATGCCTTTTTTTTCACAGGGGACAGTCTTATTTTGGGGTTTTTCGTGGTTTTCAATATTTAAAAAAAAAAAAAATACCTTCCACAAATTTCCGGATAATGATTTTGGCCTTTAATTGTAGGTCTGAATGTTTTCTAAATTATGCTATATTAATTTTAAAAATCAGTTGAAATTTGTTGGATATATGCCTTTTTTATTCACAAGGGACAGTCTTATTTTGGGGTTTTTCGTGGTTTTCAACATTTACAAAAAAAAATTCCTTCCACAAATTTCCGGATATTGATTTTGGCTTCAAATTGTAGGTCTGAATGTTTTCTAACTAATGCTATATTAATTTTAAAAATCAGTTGAGATTTCTTGGATATATGCCTTTTTATTCACAGGGGAAAGTCTTATATTGGGGTTTTTCGTGGTTTTCAATATTTACAAAAAAAAAATACCTTCCACAAATTTCCGGATAATAATTTTGGCCTCAAATTGTAGGTTTGAATGTTTTCTAACTACCGCTATAATAATTTTATAAATCAGTTGAGATTTGTTGGATATATGCCTTTTTTATTCACAGGGGACAGTCTTATTTTGGGGTTTTTCGTGGTTTTCAACATTTACAAAAATAAAAAATACCTTCCACAAATTTCCAGATAATAATTTTGGCCTTAATTTGTAGGTTTGAATGTTTTATAACTAATGCTGTATTAGTTTTAAAAATCAGTTGAGATTTGTTGGATATATGCCTTTTTTATTCACAGGGGACAGTCTTACTTTGGGGTTTTTCGTGGTTTTCAACATTTACAAAAAAAAAAAAATAAAAAATTCCTTCCACAAATTTCCGGATATTGATTTTAACCTCAAATTGTAGGTCTGAATGTTTTCTAACTACTGCTATAATAATTTTAAAAATCAGTTGAGTTTTGTTGGATATATGCCTTTTTATTCACAGGGGAAAGTCTTATATTGGGGTTTTTCGTGGTTTTAAATATTTACAAAAAAAAAACCTTCCACAAATTTCCGGATATTGATTTTGGCTTCAAATTGTAGGTCTGAATGTTTTCTAACTATTGCTATATTAATTTTAAAAATCAGTTGAGATTTGTTGGATATATGCCTTTTTTATTCACAGGGGAAAGTCTTATATTGGGGTTTTTCGTGGTTTTCAATATTTACAAAAAAAAAAAATACCTTCCACAAATTTCCGGATAATGATTTTGGCTTCAAATTGTAGGTCAAAATGTTTTCTAACTAATGCTATATTAATTTTAAAAATCAGTTGAGATTTGTTGGATATATGCCTTTTTTCTTCACAGGGGACAGACAGTCTTATTTTGGGGTTTTTCGTGGTTTTCAACATTTACAAAAAAAAAAAAATTCCTTCAACAAATTTCCGGATATTGATTTTGGTCTCAAATTGTAGGTATAAATGTTTTCTAACTAATGCTATATTAATTTTAAAAATCAGTTGAGATTTGTTGGATATATGCCTTTTTTATTCACAGGGGACAGTCTTATTTTGGGGTTTTTCGTGGTTTTCAATATTTACAAAAAAAAAAAATACCTTCAACAAATTTCCGGATAATGATTTTGGCCTCAAATTGTAGGTCTGAATGTTTTCTAACTAATTCTATATTAATTTTAAAAATTAGTTGAGATTTGTTGGATATATGCCTTTTTTATTCACAGGGGACAGTCTTACTTTGGGGTTTTTCGTGGTTTTCAACATTTACAAAAAAAAAATTCCTTCCACAAATTTCCGGATATTGATTTTGGCCTCAAATTGTAGGTCTAAATGTTTTCTAACTAATGCTATATTAATTTTTAAAATCAGTTGAGATTTGTTGGATATATGCCTTTTTTATTCACAAAAAAAAATTCCTTCTACAAATTTCCGGATATTGATTTTAGGCTTAAATTGTAGGTTTGAATGTTTTCTAACTAATGCTATATTAATTTTAAAAATCAGTTGAGATTTGTTGGTTATATGCCTTTTTTATTCACAGGGGAAAGTCTTATATTGGGGTTTTTCGTGGTTTTCAATATTTACAAAAAAAAAAAAAAACCTTCCACAAACTTCCGGATAATGATTTTGGTCTCAAATTGTAGGTCTGAATGTTTTCTAACTACTGCTATATTATTTTAAAAATCAGTTGAGATTTGTTGGATATATGGCTTTTTTATTCACAGGGGAAAGTCTTATATTGGGGTTTTTCGTGGTTTTCAAAATTTACAAAAAAAAAATACCTTCCACAAATTTCCGGATAATGATTTTGGTTTCAAATTGTAGGTCTGAATGTTTTCTAACTAATATTATATTAATTTTAAAAATCAGTTGAGATTTGTTGGATATATGCCTTTTTTATTCACAGGGGACAGTCTTATTTTGGGGTTTTTCGTGGTTTTCAATATTTACAAAAAAAAAAATACCTTCCACAAATTTCCGGATAATAATTTTGGCCTTAAATTCTAGGTTTGAATGTTTTATAACTAATGCTGTATTAGTTTTAAAAATCAGTTGAGATTTGTTGGATATATGCCTTTTTTATTCACAGGGGACAGTCTTACTTTGGGGATTTTCGTGGTTTTCAACATTTACAAAAAAAAAAAATAAAAAATTCCTTCCACAAATTTCCGGATATTGATTTTAACCTCAAATTGTAGGTCTGAATGTTTTCTAACTACTGCTATATTAATTTTAAAAATCAGTTGAGATTTGTTGGATATATGCCTTTTTATTCACAGGGGAAAGTCTTATATTGGGATTTTTCGTGGTTTTAAATATTTACAAAAAAAAAACCTTCCACAAATTTCCGGATATTGATTTTGGTCTCAAATTGTAGGTCTGAATGTTTTCTAACTAATGCTATATTAATTTTCAAAAGCAGTTGAGATTTGTTGGATATATGCCTTTTTTATTCACAGGGGACAGTCTTATTTTTTGGGGTTTTTCGTGGTTTTCAATATTTACAAAAAAAAAAAAATACCTTCCACAAATTTCTGGATAATGATTTTGGCCTCAAATTGTAGGTCTGAATGTTTTCTAACTAATGCTATATTAATTTTTAAAATCAGTTGAGATTTGTTGGATATATGCCTTTTTTATTCACAGGGGAAAGTCTTATATTGGGGTTTTTCGTGGTTTTCAATATTTAAAAAAAAAAAATACCTTCCACAAATTTCCGGATAATGATTTTGGCTTCAAATTGTAGGTCAAAATGTTTTCTAACTAATGCTATATTAATTTTAAAAATCAGTTGAGATTTGTTGGATATATGCCTTTTTTGTTCACAGGGGACAGTCTTATTTTGGGGTTTTTCGTGGTTTTCAACATTTACAAAAAAAAAATTCCTTCCACAAATTTCCGGATAATGATTTTGGCTTCAAATTGTAGGTCTAAATGTTTTCTAACTAATGCTATATTAATTTTAAAAATCAGTTGAGATTTGTTGGATATATGCCTTTTTTATTCACAGGGGACAGTCTTATTTTGGGGTTTTTCGTGGTTTTCAATATTTACAAAAAAAAAAAAATACCTTCCACAAATTTCCGGATAATGATTTTGGCCTCAAATTGTAGGTCTAAATGTTTTCTAACTAATGCTATATTAATTTTAAAAATCAGTTGAGATTTGTTGGATATATGCCTTTTTTATTCACAGGGGACAGTCTTACTTTGGGGTTTTTCGTGGTTTTCAACATTTACAAAAAAAAAAATTCCTTCCACAAATTTCCGGATATAGATTTTGTCCTCAAATTGTAGGTCTAAATGTTTTCTAACTAATGCTATATTAATTTTAAAAATCAGTTGAGATTTGTTGGATATATGCCTTTTTTATTCACAGGGGACAGTCTTACTTTGGGGTTTTTCGTGGTTTTCAACATTTACAAAAAAAAAAAAATTCCTTCCACAAATTTCCGGATATAGATTTTGGCCTCAAATTGTAGGCCTGAATGTTTTCTAACTACTGCTATATTAATTTTAAAAATCAGTTGAGATTTCTTGGATATATGCCTTTTTTATTCACAGGGAACAGTCTTATTTTGGGGTTTTTCGTGGTTTTCAATACTTACAAAAAAAAAAAAAAATACCTTCCACAAATTTCCGGATAATGATTTTGGCCTCAAATTGTAGGTCTGAATGTTTTCTAAATTATGCTATATTAATTTTAAAAATCAGTTCAGATTTGTTGGATCTATGCCTTTTTTTCACAGGGGACAGTCTTATTTTGGGGTTTTTCGTGGTTTTCAATATTTACAAAAAAAAAAAAAAAATACCTTCCACAAATTTCCGGATAATGTCTTTGGCCTCAAATTGTAGGTCTGAATGTTTTCTAACTATTGCTATATTAATTTTTAAAATCAGTTGAGATTTGTTGGATATATGCCTTTTTTATTCACAGGGGACAGTCTTACTTTGGGGTTTTTCGTGGTTTTCAACATTTACAAAAAAAAAATTCCTTCCACAAATTTCCGGATAATGATTTTGGCTTCAAATTGTAGGTCTAAATGTTTTCTAACTAATGCTATATTAATTTTAAAAATCAGTTGAGATTTGTTGGATATATGCCTTTTTTATTCACAGGGGACAGTCTTATTTTGGGGTTTTTCGTGGTTTTCAATATTTACAAAAAAAAAAAAATACCTTCCACAAATTTCCGGATAATGATTTTGGCCTCAAATTGTAGGTCTAAATGTTTTCTAACTAATGCTATATTAATTTTAAAAATCAGTTGAGATTTGTTGGATATATGCCTTTTTTATTCACAGGGGACAGTCTTACTTTGGGGTTTTTCGTGGTTTTCAACATTTACAAAAAAAAAAATTCCTTCCACAAATTTCCGGATATAGATTTTGGCCTCAAATTGTAGGTCTAAATGTTTTCTAACTAATGCTATATTAATTTTCAAAAGCAGTTGAGATTTGTTGGATATATGCCTTTTTTATTCACAGGGGACAGTCTTATTTTTTGGGGTTTTACGTGGTTTTCAATATTTACAAAAAAAAAAAAATACCTTCCACAAATTTCCGGATAATGATTTTGGCCTCAAATTGTAGGTCTGAATGTTTTCTAACTAATGCTATATTAATTTTAAAAATCAGTTGAGATTTGTTGGTTATATGCCTTTTTTATTCACAGGGGAAAGTCTTATATTGGGGTTTTTCGTGGTTTTCAATATTTACAAAAAAAAAAAACCTTCCACAAACTTCCGGATAATGATTTTGGCTCCAAATTGTAGGTTTAAATGTTTTCTAACTATTGCTGTATTAATTTTAAACATCAGTTGAGATTTGTTGGATATATGCCTTTTTTATTCACAGGGGACAGTCTTATTTTGGGGTTTTTCGTGGTTTTCAATATTTAAAAAAAAAAAAAAAATACCTTCCACAAATTTCCGGATAATGATTTTGGCCTCAAATTGTAGGCCTGAATGTTTTCTAACTAATCCCATATTAATTTTAAAAATTAGTTGAGATTTGTTGGATATATGCCTTTTTTATTCACAGGGGACAGTCTTACTTTGGGGTTTTTCGTGGTTTTCAACATTTACCATAAAAAAAAAAATTCCTTCCACAAATTTCCGGATATTTATTTTAAGCTTAAATTGTAGGTCTGAATGTTTTCTAACTAATGCTATATTAATTTTAAAAATCAGTTGAGATTTGTTGGTTATATGCCTTTTTTATTCACAGGGGAAAGTCTTATATTGGGGTTTTTCGTGGTTTTCAACATTTATAAAAAAAAAAATTCCTTCAACAAATTTCCGGATATTGATTTTGGCCTCAAATTGTAGGTCTGAATGTTTTCTAACTAATGCTATATTAATTTTAAAAATCAGTTGAGATTTGTTGGATATATGCCTTTTTTATTCACAGGGAACAGTCTTATTTTGGGGTTTTTCGTGGTTTTCAACATTTACAAAAAAAAATTTCTTCCACAAATTTCCGGATAATGATTTTGGCCTTTAATTGTAGGTCTGAATGTTTTCTAAATTATGCTATATTAATTTTAAAAATCAGTTGAGATTTGTTGGATCTATGCCTTTTTTTTCATAGGGGACAGTCTTATTTTGGGGTTTTTCGTGGTTTTCAATATTTACAAAAAAAAAAAATACCTTCCACAAATTTCCGGATAATGATTTTGGCCTCAAATTGTAGGTTTAAACGTTTTCTAACTAATGCCATATTAATTTTAAAAATCAGTTGAGATTTGTTGGATATATGCCTTTTTTATTCACAGGGGACAGTCTTATTTTGGGGTTTTTCGTGGTTTTCAATATTTACAAAAAAAAAAATACCTTCCACAAATTTCCGGATAATAATTTTGGCCTTAAATTGTAGGTTTGAATGTTTTATAACTAATGCTGTATTAGTTTTAAAAATCAGTTGAGATTTGTTGGATATATGCCTTTTTTATTCACAGGGAACAGTCTTATTTTGGGGTTTTTCGTGGTTTTCAACATTTACAAAAAAAAAATTTCTTCCACAAATTTCCGGATAATGATTTTGGCCTTTAATTGTAGGTCTGAATGTTTTCTAAATTATGCTATATTAATTTTAAAAATCAGTTGAGATTTGTTGGATCTAGCCTTTTTTTTCACAGGGGACAGTCTTATTTTGGGGTTTTTCGTGGTTTTCAATATTTACAAAAAAAAAAAATACCTTCCACAAATTTGCGGATAATGATTTTGGCCTCAAATTGTAGGTCTAAACGTTTTCTAACTAATGCCATATTAATTTTAAAAATCAGTTGAGATTTGTTGGATATATGCCTTTTTTATTCACAGGGGACAGTCTTATTTTGGGGTTTTTCGTGGTTTTCAACATTTACAAAAAAAAAAATTCCTTCCACAAATTTCCGGATATTGATTTTGGCTTCAAATTGTAGGTCTGAATGTTTTCTAACTAATGCTATATTAATTTTAAAAATCAGTTGAGATTTGTTGGATATATGCCTTTTTTATTCACAGGGAACAGTCTTATTTTGGGGTTTTTCGTGGTTTTCAACATTTACAAAAAAAAAAATTTCTTCCACAAATTTCCGGATAATGATTTTGGCCTTTAATTGTAGGTCTGAATGTTTTCTAAATTATGCTATATTAATTTTAAAAATCAGTTGAGATTTGTTGGATCTATGCCTTTTTTTTCACAGGGGACAGTCTTATTTTGGGGTTTTTCGTGGTTTTCAATATTTACAAAAAAAAAAAATACCTTCCACAAATTTCCGGATATTGATTTTGGCCTCAAATTGTAGGTCTGAATGTTTTCTAACTAATGCTATATTAATTTTAAAAATCAGTTGAGATTTGTTGGATATATGCCTTTTTTATTCACAAAAAAAAATTCCTTCTACAAATTTCCGGATATTGATTTTAGGCTTAAATTGTAGGTCTGAATGTTTTCTAACTAATGCTATATTAATTTTAAAAATCAGTTGAGATTTGTAGGTTATATGCCTTTTTTATTCACAAGGGAAAGTCTTATATTGGGGTTTTTCGTGGTTTTCAATATTTACAAAAAAAAAAAAACCTTCCACAAACTTCCGGATAATGATTTTGGTCTCAAATTGTAGGTCTGAATGTTTTCTAACTACTGCTATATTATTTTAAAAATCAGTTGAGATTTGTTGGATATATGCCTTTTTTATTCACAGGGGAAAGTCTTATATTGGGGTTTTTCGTGGTTTTCAAAATTTACAAAAAAAAAATACCTTCCACAAATTTCCGGATAATGATTTTAGTTTCAAATTGTAGGTCTGAATGTTTTCTAACTAATGCTATATTAATTTTAAAAAGCAGTTGAGATTTGTTGGATATATGCCTTTTTTATTCACAGGGGACAGTCTTATTTTGGGGTTTTTCGTGGTTTTCAATATTTACAAAAAAAAAAAATACCTTCCACAAATTTCCGGATAATGATTTTGGCTTTAAATTGTAGGTTTGAATGTTTTATAACTAATGCTGTATTAGTTTTAAAAATCAGTTGAGATTTGTTGGATATATGCCTTTTTTATTCACAGGGGACAGTCTTACTTTGGGGTTTTTCGTGGTTTTCAACATTTCCAAAAAAAAATAAATAAAAAATTCCTTCCACAAATTTCCGGATATTGATTTTAACCTCAAATTGTAGGTCTGAATGTTTTCTAACTACTGCTATATTAATTTTAAAAATCAGTTGAGATTTGTTGGATATATGCCTTTTTATTCACAGGGGAAAGTCTTATATTGGGGTTTTTCGTGGTTTTAAATATTTACAAAAAAAAAACCTTCCACAAATTTCCGGATAATGATTTTGGTCTCAAATTGTAGGTCTGAATGTTTTCTAACTAATGCTATATTAATTTTTAAAATCAGTTGAGATTTGTTGGATATATGCCTTTTTTATTCACAGGGGACAGTCTTATTTTTTGGGGTTTTTCGTGGTTTTCAATATTTACAAAAAAAAAAAAATACCTTCCACAAATTTCCGGATAATGATTTCGGCTTCAAATTGTAGGTCAAAATGTTTTCTAACTAATGCTATATTAATTTTAAAAATCAGTTGAGATTTGTTGGATATATGCCTTTTTTGTTCACAGGGGACAGTCTTATTTTGGGGTTTTTCGTGGTTTTCAACATTTACAAAAAAAAAATTCCTTCCACAAATTTCCGGATAATGATTTTGGCCTCAAATTGTAGGCCTGAATGTTTTCTAACTAATCCTATATTAATTTTAAAAATTAGTTGAGATTTGTTGGATATATGCCTTTTTTATTCACAGGGGACAGTCTTACTTTGGGGTTTTTCGTGGTTTTCAACATTTACAAAAAAAAAATTCCTTCCACGAATTTCCGGATATTGATTTTGGCCTCAAATTGTAGGTCTGAATGTTTTCTAACTAATGCTATATTAATTTTTGAAATCAGTTGAGATTTGTTGGGTATATGCCTTTTTTATTCACAGGGGACAGTCTTATATTGGGGTTTTTCGTGGTTTTCAACATTTACCATAAAAAAAAAAATTCCTTCCACAAATTTCCGGATATTTATTTTAAGCTTAAATTGTAGGTCTGAATGTTTTCTAACTAATGCTATATTAATTTTAAAAATCAGTTGAGATTTGTTGGTTATATGCCTTTTTTATTCACAGGGGAAAGTCTTATATTGGGGTTTTTCGTGGTTTTCAATATTTACAAAAAAAAAAAAACCTTCCACAAACTTCCGGATAATGATTTTGGCTCCAAATTGTAGGTCTAAATGTTTTCTAACTATTGCTGTATTAATTTTAAAAATCAGTTGAGATTTGTTGGATATATGCCTTTTTTATTCACAGGGAACAGTCTTATTTTGGGGTTTTTCGTGGTTTTCAACATTTACAAAAAAAAAATTTCTTCCACAAATTTCCGGATAATGATTTTGGCCTTTAATTGTAGGTCTGAATGTTTTCTAAATTATGCTATATTAATTTTAAAAATCAGTTGAGATTTGTTGGATCTATGCCTTTTTTTTCATAGGGGACAGTCTTATTTTGGGGTTTTTCGTGGTTTTCAATATTTACAAAAAAAAAAATACCTTCCACAAATTTTCGGATAATGATTTTGGTCTCAAATTGTAGGTTTTCTAACTAATGCCATATTAATTTTAAAAATCAGTTGAGATTTGTTGGATATATGCCTTTTTTATTCACAGGGGACAGTCTTATTTTGGGGTTTTTCGTGGTTTTCAACATTTACAAAAAAAAAAATTCCTTCTACAAATTTCCGGATATTGGTTTTAGCCTTAAATAGTAGGTCTGAATGTTTTCTAACTAATGCTATATTAATTTTAAAAATCAGTTGAGATTTGTTGGTTATATGCCTTTTTTATTCACAGGGGAAAATCTTATATTGGGGTTTTTCGTGGTTTTCAATATTTACAAAAAAAAAAAAACCTTCCACAAACTTCCGGATAATGGTTTTGGCCTCAAATTGTAGGTCTGAATGTTCTCTAACTACTGCTGTATTAATTTTAAAAATCAGTTGAGATTTGTTGGATATATGCCTTTTTTATTCACAGGGAACAGTCTTATTTTGGGGTTTTTCGTGGTTTTCAACATTTACAAAAAAAAAATTTCTTCCACAAATTTCCGGATAATGATTTTGGCCTTTAATTGTAGGTCTGAATGTTTTCTAAATTATGCTATATTAATTTTAAAAATCAGTTGAGATTTGTTGGATCTATGCCTTTTTTTTCACAGGGGACAGTCTTATTTTGGGGTTTTTCGTGGTTTTCAATATTTACAAAAAAAAAAAAAATACCTTCCACAAATTTGCGGATAATGATTTTGGCCTCAAATTGTAGGTCTAAACGTTTTCTAACAACTGCTATATTATTTTAAAAATCAGTTGAGATTTGTTGGATATATGCCTTTTTTATTCACAGGGGAAAGTCTTATATTGGGGTTTTTCGTGGTTTTCAATATTTACAAAAAAAAAAAAACCTTCCAGAAACTTCCGGATAATGATTTTGGTCTCAAATTGTAGGTCTGAATGTTTTCTAACAACTGCTATATTATTTTAAAAATCAGTTGAGATTTGTTGGATATATGCCTTTTTTATTCACAAAAAAAAATTCCTTCTACAAATTTCCGGATATTGATTTTAGGCTTAAATTGTAGGTCTGAATGTTTTCTAACTAATGCTATATTAATTTTAAAAATCAGTTGAGATTTGTTGGTTATATGCCTTTTTTATTCACAGGGGAAAGTCTTATATTGGGGTTTTTCGTGGTTTTCAATATTTACAAAAAAAAAAAAAACCTTCCACAAACTTCCGGATAATGATTTTGGTCTCAAATTGTAGGTCTGAATGTTTTCTAACAACTGCTATATTATTTTAAAAATCAGTTGAGATTTGTTGGATATATGCCTTTTTTATTCACAGGGGAAAGTCTTATATTGGGGTTTTTCGTGGTTTTCAAAATTTACAAAAAAAAAATACCTTCCACAAATTTCCGGATAATGATTTTGGTTTCAAATTGTAGGTCTGAATGTTTTCTAACTAATGCTATATTAATTTTAAAAAGCAGTTGAGATTTGTTGGATATATGCCTTTTTTATTCACAGGGGACAGTCTTATTTTGGGGTTTTTCGTGGTTTTCAATATTTACAAAAAAAAAAATACCTTCCACAAATTTCCGGATAATAATTTTGGCCTTATATTGTAGGTTTGAATGTTTTCTAACTAATGCTGTATTAGTTTTAAAAATCAGTTGAGATTTGTTGGATATATGCCTTTTTTATTCACAGGGGACAGTCTTACTTTGGGGTTTTTCGTGGTTTTCAACATTTCCAAAAAAAAATAAATAAAAAATTCCTTCCACAAATTTCCGGATATTGATTTTAACCTCAAATTGTAGGTCTGAATGTTTTCTAACTACTGCTATATTAATTTTAAAAATCAGTTGAGATTTGTTGGATATATGCCTTTTTATTCACAGGGGAAACTCTTATATTGGGGTTTTTCGTGGTTTTAAATATTTACAAAAAAAAACCTTCCACAAATTTCCGGATAATGATTTTGGTCTCAAATTGTAGGCCTGAATGTTTTCTAACTAATGCTATATTAATTTTCAAAATCAGTTGAGATTTGTTGGATATATGCCTTTTTTATTCACAGGGGAAAGTCTTATATTGGGGTTTTTCGTGGTTTTCAATATTTAAAAAAAAAAAAAATACCTTCCACAAATTTCCGGATAATGATTTCGGCTTCAAATTGTAGGTCAAAATGTTTTCTAACTAATGCTATATTAATTTTAAAAATCAGTTGAGATTTGTTGGATATATGCCTTTTTTGTTCACAGGGGACAGCTTATTTTGGGGTTTTTCGTGGTTTTCAACATTTACAAAAAAAAAAATCCTTCCACAAATTTCCGGATAATGATTTTGGCTTCAAATTGTAGGTCTAAATGTTTTCTAACTAATGCTATATTAATTTTAAAAATCAGTTGAGATTTGTTGGATATATGCCTTTTTTATTCACAGGGGACAGTCTTATTTTGGGGTTTTTCGTGGTTTTCAATATTTACAAAAAAAAAAAATACCTTCCACAAATTTCCGGATAATGATTTTGGCCTCAAATTGTAGGCCTGAATGTTTTCTAACTAATGCTATATTAATTTTAAAAATCAGTTGAGATTTGTTGGATATATGCCTTTTTTATTCACAGGGGACAGTCTTATTTTGGGGTTTTTCGTGGTTTTCAACATTTACAAAAAAAAAATTCCTTCCACAAATTTCCGGATATTGATTTTGGCCTCAAATTGTAGGTCTGAATGTTTTCTAACTAATGCTATATTAATTTTTAAAATCAGTTGAGATTTGTTGGATATATGCCTTTTTTATTCACAGGGGACAGTCTTATATTGGGGTTTTTCGTGGTTTTCAACAATTACCATAAAAAAAAAAATTCCTTCCACAAATTTCCGGATATTTATTTTAAGCTTAAATTGTAGGTCTGAATGTTTTCTAACTAATGCTATATTAACTTTAAAAATCAGTTGAGATTTGTTGGTTATATGCCTTTTTATTCACAGGGGAAAGTCTTATATTGGGGTTTTTCGTGGTTTTCAATATTTACAAAAAAAAAACCTTCCACAAACTTCCGGATAATGATTTTGGCTCCAAATTGTAGGTCTAAATGTTTTCTAACTATTGCTGTATTAATTTTAAAAATCAGTTGAGATTTGTTGGATATATGCCTTTTTTATTCACAGGGAACAGTCTTATTTTGGGGTTTTTCGTGGTTTTCAACATTTACAAAAAAAAAATTTCTTCCACAAATTTCCGGATAATGATTTTGGCTTTTAATTGTAGGTCGGAATGTTTTCTAAATTATGCTATATTAATTTTAAAAATCAGTTGAGATTTGTTGGATCTATGCCTTTTTTTTCATAGGGGACAGTCTTATTTTGGGGTTTTTCGTGGTTTTCAATATTTACAAAAAAAAAATACCTTCCACAAATTTCCGGATATTGATTTTGGTCTCAAAGTGTAGGTCTGAATGTTTTCAAACTAATGCAATATTAATTTTAAAAATCAGTTGAGATTTGTTGGATATATGCCTTTTTTATTCACAGGGGACAGTCTTATTTTGGGGTTTTTCGTGGTTTTCAACATTTACAAAAAAAAATTCCTTCCACAAATTTCCGGATATTGATTTTGGCTTCAAATTGTAGGTCTGAATGTTTTCTAACTAATGCTATATTAATTTTAAAAATCAGTTGAGATTTGTTGGATATATGCCTTTTTTATTCACAGGGGACAGTCTTATTTTGGGGTTTTTCGTGGTTTTCAACATTTACAAAAAAAAATTTCTTCCACAAATTTCCGGATAATAATTTTGGCCTTTTGTTGTAGGTCTGAATGTTTTCTAACAAATGCTATATTAATTTTAAAAATCAGTTGAGATTTGTTGGATCTATGCCTTTTTTTTCACAGGGGACAGTCTTATTTTGGGGTTTTTCGTGGTTTTCAATATTTACAAAAAAAAAATACCTTCCACAAATATCTGGATAATGATTTTGGCCTCAAATTGTAGGTCTAAACGTTTTCTAACTAATGCCATATTAATTTTAAAAATCAGTTCAGATTTGTTGGATATATGCCTTTTTTATTCACAGGGGACAGTCTTATTTTGGGGTTTTTCGTGGTTTTCAACATTTACAAAAAAAAAAATTCCTTCCACAAATTTCCGGATATTGATTTTGGCCTCAAATTGTAGGTCTGAATGTTTTCTAACTAATGCTATATTAATTTTAAAAATCAGTTGAGATTTGTTGGATATATGCCTTTTTTATTCACAGGGGACAGTCTTATTTTGGGGTTTTTCGTGGTTTTCAATATTTACAAAAAAAAATACCTTCCAAAAATTTCCGGATTATGATTTTGGTCTCAAAGTGTAGGTCTGAATGTTTTCTAACTAATGCAATATTAATTTTAAAAATCAGTTGAGATTTGTTGGATATATGCCTTTTTTATTCACAGGGGACAGTCTTATTTTGGGGTTTTTCGTGGTTTTCAACATTTACAAAAAAAAATGCCTTCCACAAATTTCCGGATATTGATTTTGGCTTCAAATTGTAGGTCTGAATGTTTTCTAACTAATGCTATATTAATTTTAAAAATCAGTTGAGATTTGTTGGATATATGCCTTTTTTATTCACAGGGGACAGTCTTATTTTGGGGTTTTTCGTGGTTTTCAACATTTACAAAAAAAAATTTCTTCCACAAATTTCCGGATAATAATTTTGGCCTTTTGTTGTAGGTCTGAATGTTTTCTAACAAATGCTATATTAATTTTAAAAATCAGTTGAGATTTGTTGGATCTATGCCTTTTTTTTCACAGGGGACAGTCTTATTTTGGGGTTTTTCGTGGTTTTCAACATTTACAAAAAAAAAAATTTCTTCCACAAATTTCCGGATAATGATTTTGGCCTTTAATTGTAGGACTAAATGTTTTCTAAATTATGCTATATTAATTTTAAAAATCAGTTGAGATTTGTTGGATCTATGCCTTTTTTTCATAGGGAACAGTCTTATTTTGGGGTTTTTCGTGGTTTTCAATATTTACAAAAAAAAAAAAATACCTTCCACAAATTTCCGGATAATGATTTTGGCCTCAATTTGTAGGTCTAAACGTTTTCTAACTAATGCCATATTAATTTTAAAAATCTGTTGAGATTTGTTGGATATATGCCTTTTTTATTCACAGGGGACAGTCTTATTTTGGGGTTTTTCTTGGTTTTCAACATTTACAAAAAAAAAATTCCTTCCACAAATTTCAGGATATTGATTTTGTCCCCAAATTGTAGGTCTGAATGTTTTCTAACTAATGCTATATTAATTTTTAAAATCAGTTGAGATTTGTTGGATATATGCCTTTTTTATTCACAGGGGACAGTCTTATTTTGGGGTTTTTCGTGGTTTTCAACATTTACAAAAAAAAAAAAAATTCCTTCCACAAATTTCCGGATATTGATTTTAGGCTTATATTGTAGGTCTGAATGTTTTCTAACTAATGTTATATTAATTTTAAAAATCAGTTGAGATTTGTTGGATATATGCCTTTTTTATTCACAGGGGACAGTCTTATTTTGGGGTTTTTCATGGTTTTCAACATTTACAAAAAAAAAAAAAATTCCTTCCACAAATTTCCGGATATTGGTTTTGGTCTCAAATTTTAAGTCTGAATGTTTTCTAACTAATGCTATATTAATTTTAAAAATCAGTTGAGATTTGTTGGATATATGCCTTTTTATTCACAGGGGAAAGTCTTATATTGGGGTTTTTCGTGGTTTTCAATATTTACAAAAAAAAATACCTTCCACAAATTTCCGGATATTGATTTTGGCTCCAAATTGTAGGTCTAAATGTTTTCTAACTAATGCTATATTAATTTTAAAAATCAGTTGAGATTTGTTGGATATATGCCTTTTTTGTTCACAGGGGACAGTCTTATTTTGGGGTTTTTCGTGGTTTTCAACATTTACAAAAAAAAAAAATTCCTTCCACAAATTTCCGGATATTGATTTTGGCCTCAAATTGTAAACCTGAATGTTTTCTAACTAATGCTATATTAATTTTAAAAATCAGTTGAGATTTGTTGGATATATGCCTTTTTATTCACAGGTGAAAGTCTTATATTGGGGTTTTTCGTGGTTTTCAATATTTACAAAAAAAAAACCTTCTACAAATTTCCGGATAATGATTTTGGCCTCAAATTGTAGGTCTGAATGTTTTCTAACTAATGCTATATTATTTTCAAAATCAGTTGAGATTTGTTGGATATATGCCTTTTTTATTCACAGGGGACTGTCTTATTTTTTGGGGTTTTTCGTGGTTTTCAACATTTACAAAAAAAAAAATACCTTCCACGAATTTCCGGATAATAATTTTGGCTTCAAATTGTAGGTCTGAATGTTTTCTAACTACTGCTATATTAATTTTAAAAATCAGTTGAGATTTGTTAGATATATGCCTTTTTTATTCACAGGGGAAAGTCCTATATTGGGGTTTTTCGTGGTTTTCAATATTTACAAAAAAAAAAAATACCTTCCAGAAATTTCCGGATAATGATTTTGGTTCCAAATTGTAGGTCTGAATGTTTTCTAACTAATGCTATATTAATTTTAAAAATCAGTTGAGATTTGTTGGATATATGCCTTTTTTATTCACAGGGGACAGTCTTATTTTGGGGTTTTTCGTGGTTTTCAACATTTACAAAAAAAAATTTCTTCCACAAATTTCCGGATAATAATTTTGGCCTTTTGTTGTAGGTCTGAATGTTTTCTAACAAATGCTATATTAATTTTAAAAATCAGTTGAGATTTGTTGGATCTATGCCTTTTTTTTTCACAGGGGACAGTCTTATTTTGGGGTTTTTCGTGGTTTTCAATATTTACAAAAAAAAAATACCTTCCACAAATATCTGGATAATGATTTTGGCCTCAAATTGTAGGTCTAAACGTTTTCTAACTAATGCCATATTAATTTTAAAAATCAGTTCAGATTTGTTGGATATATGCCTTTTTTATTCACAGGGGACAGTCTTATTTTGGGGTTTTTCGTGGTTTTCAACATTTACAAAAAAAAAATTCCTTCCACAAATTTCAGGATATTGATTTTGGCCTCAAATTGTAGGTCTTAATGTTCTCTAACTAGTGCTGTATTAATTTTAAAAATCAGTTGAGATTTGTTGGATATATGCCTTTTTTATTCACAGGGAACAGTCTTATTTTGGGGTTTTTCGTGGTTTTCAACATTTACAAAAAAAAAATTTCTTCCACAAATTTCCGGATAATGATTTTGGCCTTTAATTGTAGGACTAAATGTTTTCTAAATTATGCTATATTAATTTTAAAAATCAGTTGAGATTTGTTGGATCTATGCCTTTTTTTCATAGGGAACAGTCTTATTTTGGGGTTTTTCGTGGTTTTCAATATTTACAAAAAAAAAAAAATACCTTCCACAAATTTCCGGATAATGATTTTGGCCTCAATTTTTAGGTCTAAACGTTTTCTAACTAATGCCATATTAATTTTAAAAATCTGTTGAGATTTGTTGGATATATGCCTTTTTTATTCACAGGGGACAGTCTTATTTTGGGGTTTTTCTTGGTTTTCAACATTTACAAAAAAAAAATTCCTTCCACAAATTTCAGGATATTGATTTTGTCCTCAAATTGTAGGTCTGAATGTTTTCTAACTAATGCTATATTAATTTTTAAAATCAGTTGAGATTTGTTGGATATATGCCTTTTTTATTCACAGGGGACAGTCTTATTTTGGGGTTTTTCGTGGTTTTCAACATTTACAAAAAAAAAAAAATTCCTTCCACAAATTTCCGGATATTGATTTTAGGCTTATATTGTAGGTCTGAATGTTTTCTAACTAATATATATTAAATTTAAAAATCAGTTGAGATTTGTTGGATATATGCCTTTTTTATTCACAGGGGACAGTCTTATTTTGGGGTTTTTCGTGGTTTTCAACATTTACAAAAAAAAAAAATTCCTTCCACAAATTTCCGGATATTGGTTTTGGTCTCAAATTTTAAGTCTGAATGTTTTCTAACTAATGCTATATTAATTTTAAAAATCAGTTGAGATTTGTTGGATATATGCCTTTTTATTCACAGGGGAAAGTCTTATATTGGGGTTTTTCGTGGTTTTCAATATTTACAAAAAAAAATACCTTCCACAAATTTCCGGATATTGATTTTGGCTCCAAATTGTAGGTCTAAATGTTTTCTAACTAATGCTATATTAATTTTAAAAATCAGTTGAGATTTGTTGGATATATGCCTTTTTTGTTCACAGGGGACAGTCTTATTTTGGGGTTTTTCGTGGTTTTCAACATTTACAAAAAAAAAAAATTCCTTCCACAAATTTCCGGATATTGATTTTGGCCTCAAATTGTAGGCCTGAATGTTTTCTAACTAATGCTATATTAATTTTAAAAATCAGTTGAGATTTGTTGGATATATGCCTTTTTATTCACAGGTGAAAGTCTTATATTGGGGTTTTTCGTGGTTTTCAATATTTACAAAAAAAAAACCTTCTACAAATTTCCGGATAATGATTTTGGCCTCAAATTGTAGGTCTGAATGTTTTCTAACTAATGCTATATTATTTTCAAAATCAGTTGAGATTTGTTGGATATATGCCTTTTTTATTCACAGGGGACAGTCTTATTTTTTGGGGTTTTTCGTGGTTTTCAACATTTACAAAAAAAAAAATACCTTCCACGAATTTCCGGATAATAATTTTGGCTTCAAATTGTAGGTCTGAATGTTTTCTAACTACTGCTATATTAATTTTAAAAATCAGTTGAGATTTGTTGGATATATGCCTTTTTTATTCACAGGGGAAAGTCTTATATTGGGGTTTTTCGTGGTTTTCAATATTTACAAAAAAAAAAATACCTTCCAGAAATTTCCGGATAATGATTTTGGTTTCAAATTGTACGTCTGAATGTTTTCTAAATTATGCTATATTAATTTTAAAAATCAGTGGAGATTTGTTGGATCTATGCCTTTTTTTTCATAGGGAACAGTCTTATATTGGGGTTTTTCGTGGTTTTCAATATTTACAAAAAAAAAAATACCTTCCACAAATTTCCGGATAATGATTTTGGCCTTAAATTGTAGGTCTAAACGTTTTCTAACTAATGCCATATTAATTTTTAAAATCAGTTGAGATTTGTTGGATATATGCCTTTTTTGTTCACAGGGGACAGTCTTATTTTGGGGTTTTTCGTGGTTTTCAACATTTACAAAAAAAAAAATTCCTTCCACAAATTTCCGGATATTGATTTTGGCCTCAAATTGTAGGCCTGAATGTTTTCTAACTAATGCTATATTAATTTTAAAAATCAGTTGAGATTTGTTGGATATATGCCTTTTTATTCACAGGTGAAAGTCTTATATTGGGGTTTTTCGTGGTTTTCAATATTTACAAAAAAAAACCTTCTACAAATTTCCGGATAATGATTTTGGCCTCAAATTGTAGGTCTGAATGTTTTCTAACTAATGCTATATTATTTTTAAAATCAGTTGAGATTTGTTGGATATATGCCTTTTTTATTCACAGGGGACAGTCTTATTTTTTGGGGTTTTTCGTGGTTTTCAACATTTACAAAAAAAAAATACCTTCCACGAATTTCCGGATAATAATTTTGGCTTCAAATTGTAGGTCTGAATGTTTTCTAACTACTGCTATATTAATTTTAAAAATCAGTTGAGATTTGTTGGATATATGCCTTTTTTATTCACAGGGGAAAGTCTTATATTGGGGTTTTTCGTGGTTTTCAATATTTACAAAAAAAAAAATACCTTCCACAAATTTCCGGATAATGATTTTGGTTCCAAATTGTAGGTCTGAATGTTTTCTAAATTATGCTATATTAATCTTAAAAATCAGTGGAGATTTGTTGGATCTATGCCTTTTTTTTCATAGGGGACAGTCTTATTTTGGGGTTTTTCGTGGTTTTCAATATTTACAAAAAAAAATACCTTCCACAAATTTCCGGATAATGATTTTGGCCTTAAATTGTAGGTCTAAACGTTTTCTAACTAATGCTATATTAATTTTAAAAATCAGTTGAGATTTGTTGTATATATGCCTTTTTTATTCACAGGGGACAGTCTTATTTTGGGGTTTTTCGTGGTTTTCAACATTTACAAAAAAAAAATTCCTTCCACAAATTTCAGGATATTGATTTTGGCCTCAAATTGTAGGTCTGAATGTTTTCTAACTAATGCTCTAATAATTTTTAAGATCAGTTGAGATTTGTTGGATATATGCCTTTTTTATTCACAGGGGACAGTCTTATTTTGGGGTTTTTCGTGGTTTTCAACATTTACAAAAAAAAAAAATTCCTTCCACAAATTTCCGGATATTGATTTTAGGCTTAAATTGTAGGTCTGAATGTTTTCTAACTAATGCTATATTAATTTTAAAAATCAGTTGAGATTTGTTGGTTATATGCCTTTTTTATTCACAGGGGACAGTCTTATTTTGGGGTTTTTCGTGGTTTTCAATATTTACAAAAAAAAAAAACCTTCCACAAACTTCCGGATAATGGCTTTGGCCTCAAATTGTAGGTCTGAATGTTCTTTAACTATTGCTGTATTAATTTTAAAAATCAGTTGAGATTTGTTGGATATATGCCTTATTTATTCACAGGGAACAGTCTTATTTTGGGGTTTTTCGTGGTTTTCAACATTTACAAAAAAAAATTTCTTCCACAAATTTTCGGATAATGATTTTGGCCTTTAATTGTAGGTCTGAATGTTTTTTAAATTATGCTATATTAATTTTTAAAATCAGTTGAGATTTGTTGGATATATGCCTTTTTTATTCACAGGGGAAAGTCTTATATTGGGGTTTTTCGTGGTTTTCAATATTTACAAAAACAAAATACCTTCCACAAAATTCCGGATAATGATTTTGGCCTCAAATTGTAGGTCTAAACGTTTTCTAACTAATGCCATATTAATTTTAAAAATCAGTTGAGATTTGTTGGATATATGCCTTTTTTATTCACAGGGGACAGTCTTATTTTGGGGTTTTTCGTGGTTTTCAATATTTACAAAAAAAAAAAATACCTTCCACAAATTTCCGGATAATGATTTTGGCTTCAAATTGTAGGTCTGAATGTTTTCCAACTAATGCTATATTAATTTTTAAAATCAGTTGAGATTTGTTGGATATATGCCTTTTTTATTCACAGGGGACAGTCTTATTTTGGGGTTTTTCGTGGTTTTCAACATTTACAAAAAAAAAAATTCTTCCACAAATTTGCGGATAATGATTTTGGCCCTTAATTGTAGGTCTGAATGTTTTCTAAATTATGCTATATTAATTTTAAAAATCAGTTGAGATTTGTTGGATCTATGCCTTTTTTTTCACAGGGGACAGTCTTATTTTGGGGGTTTTCGTGGTTTTCAATATTTACAAAAAAAAAAATACCTTCCACAAATTTCCGGATAATGATTTTGGCCTTAAATTGTAGGTCTAAACGTTTTCTAACTAATGTTATACTAATTTTAAAAATCAGTTGAGATTTGTTGGATATATGCCTTTTTTATTCACAGGGGACAGTCTTATTTTGGGGTTTTTCGTGGTTTTCAACATTTACAAAAAAAAATTCCTTCCACAAATTTCCGGATATTGATTTTGGCCTCAAATTGTAGGTCTGAATGTTTTCTAACTAATGCTATATTAATTTTAAAAATCAGTTGAGATTTGTTGGATATATGCCTTTTTTATTCACAGGGGACAGTCTTATTTTGGGGTTTTTCGTGGTTTTCAACATTTACAAAAAAAAAAATTCCTTCCACAAATTTCCGGATATTGATTTTGGTCTCAAATTGTAGGTCTGAATGTTTTCTAACTAATGCTATATTAATTTTAAAAATCAGTTGAGATTTGTTGGATATATGCCTTCTTATTCACAGGGGAAAGTCTTATATTGGGGTTTTTCGTGGTTTTCAATATTTACAAAAAAAAATACCTTCCACAAATTTCCGGATAATGATTTTGGCTTCAAATTGTAGGTCTAAATGTTTTCTAACTAATGCTATATTAATTTTAAAAATCAGTTGAGATTTGTTGGATATATGCCTTTTTTTGTTCACAGGGGACAGTCTTATTTTGGGGTTTTTCGTGGTTTTCAATATTTACAAAAAAAAAAATTCCTTCCACAAATTTCCGGATATTGATTTTGGCCTCAAATTAAAGGTCTGAATGTTTTCTAACTAATGCTATATTAATTTTAAAAATCAGTTGAGATTTGTTGGATATATGCCTTTTTTATTCACAGGGGACAGTCTTATTTTGGGGTTTTTCGTGGTTTTCAATATTTACAAAAAAAAAAATACCTTCCACAAATTTTCGGATTATGATTTTGGTCTCAAAGTGTAGGTCTGAATGTTTTCTAACTAATGCTATATTAATTTTAAAAATCAGTTGAGATTTGTTGGATATATGCCTTTTTTATTCACAGGGGACAGTCTTATTTTGGGGTTTTTCGTGGTTTTCAACATTTACAAAAAAAAAATTCCTTCCACAAATTTCCGGATATTGATTTTGGCTTCAAATTGTAGGTCTAAATGTTTTCTAACTAATGCTATATTAATTTTAAAAATCAGTTGAGATTTGTTGGATATATGCCTTTTTATTCACAGGGGAAAGTCTTATATTGGGGTTTTTCGTGGTTTTCAATATTTACAAAAAAAAATACCTTCCACAAATTTCCGGATAATGATTTTGACTCCAAATTGTAGGTCTAAATGTTTTCTAACTACTGCTGTATTAATTTTAAAAATCAGTTGAGATTTGTTGGATATATGCCTTTTTTATTCACAGGGGAAAGTCTTATATTGGGGTTTTTCGTGGTTTTCAATATTTACAAAAAAAAAAAACCTTCCACAAATTTCCGGATAATGATTTTGGCTTCAAATTGTAGGTCTGAATGTTTTCTAACTAATGCTTTATTAATTTTCAAAATCAGTTGAGATTTGTTGGATATATGCCTTTTTTGTTCACAGGGGACAGTCTTATTTTGGGGTTTTTCGTGGTTTTCAACATTTACAAAAAAAAAATTCCTTCCACAAATTTCCGGATAATGATTTTGGCTTTAAATTGTAGGTCTGAATGTTTTCTAACTAATGCTATATTAATTTTAAAAATCAGTTGAGATTTGTTGGATATATGCCTTTTTATTCACAGGGGAAAGTCTTATATTGGGGTTTTTCGTGGTTTTCAATATTTACAAAAAAAAAATACCTTCCACAAATTTCCGGATAATGATTTTGGCTCCAAATTGTAGGTCTAAATGTTTTCTAACTAATGCTATATTAATTTTAAAAATCAGTTGAGATTTGTTGGATATATGCCTTTTTTATTCACAGGGGACAGTTTTATTTTGGGGTTTTTCGTGGTTTTCAACATTTACAAAAAAAAAAAATTCCTTCCACAAATTTCCGGATTATGATTTTGATCTTAAAGTGTAGGTCTGAATGTTTTCTAATTAATGCTATATTAATTTTAAAAATCAGTTGAGATTTGTTGGATATATGCCTTTTTTATTCACAGGGGACAGTCTTATTTTGGGGTTTTTCGTGGTTTTCAATATTTACAAAAAAAAAAATACCTTCCACAAATTTCCGGATAATAATTTTGGCCTTAAATTGTAGGTTTGAATGTTTTCTAACTAATGCTGTATTAGTTTTAAAAATCAGTTGAGATTTGTTGGATATATGCCTTTTTTATTCACAGGGGACAGTCTTACTTTGGGGTTTTTCGTGGTTTTCAACATTTACAAAAAAAAAAATTCCTTCCACAAATTTCCGGATATTGATTTTGGCCTCAAATTGTAGGTCTGAATGTTTTCTAACTACTGCTATATTAATTTTAAAAATCAGTTGAGATTTGTTGGATATATGCCTTTTTTATTCACAGGGGAAAGTCTTATATTGGGGTTTTTCGTGGTTTTCAATATTTACAAAAAAAAAACCTTTCACAAATTTCCGGATAATGATTTTGGCTTCAAATTGTAGGTCTGAATGTTTTCTAACTAATGCTATATTAATTTTCAAAATCAGTTGAGATTTGTTGGATATATCCGTTTTTTATTCACAGGGGACAGTCTTATTTTTTGGGGTTTTTCGTGGTTTTCAACATTTACAAAAAAAAAAATACCTTCCACGAATTTCCGGATAATGATTTTGGCTTTAAATTGTAGGTCTGAATGTTTTCTAACTAATGCTATATTAATTTTAAAAATCAGTTGAGATTTGTTGGATATATGCCTTTTTTATTCACAGGGGACAGTCTTATTTTTTGGGGTTTTTCGTGGTTTTCAACATTTACAAAAAAAAAATTCCTTCCACAAATTTCCGGATATTGATTTTAGCCTCAAATTGTAGGTCTGAATGTTTTCTAACAAATGCTATATTAATTTTCAAAATCAGTTGAGATTTGTTGGATATATGCCTTTTTTATTCACAGGGGACAGTCTTATTTTGGGGTTTTTCGTGGTTTTCAACATTTACAAAAAAAAAATTCCTTCCACAAATTTCCAAATATTGATTTTAGGCTTAAATTGTAGGTCTGAATGTTTTCTAACTAATGCTATATTAATTTTAAAAATCAGTTGAGATTTGTTGGATATATGCCTTTTTATTCACAGGGGAAAGTCTTATATTGGGGTTTTTCGTGGTTTTCAATATTAAAAAAAAAAATACCTTCCACAAATTTCCGGATAATGATTTTGGCCTCAAATTGTAGGTCTGAATGTTCTCTAACTATTGCTGTATTAATTTTAAAAATCAGTTGAGATTTGTTGGATATATGCCTTTTTTATTCACAGGGAACAGTCTTATTTTGGGGTTTTTCGTGGTTTTCAACATTTAAAAAAAAATATTTCTTCCACAAATTTCCGGATAATGATTTTGGCCTTTAATTGTAGGTCTGAATGTTTTCTAAATTATGCTATATTAATTTTAAAAATCAGTTGAGATTTGTTGGATCTATGCCTTTTTTTTCACAGGGGACAGTCTTATTTTGGGGTTTTTCGTGGTTTTCAATATTTTAAAAAAATACCTTCCACAAATTTCCGTATAATGATTTTGGCCTCGAATTGTAGGTCTAAACGTTTTCTAACTAATGCCATATTAATTTTAAAAATCAGTTGAGATTTGTTCGATATATGCCTTTTTTATTCACAGGGGACAGTCTTATTTTGGGGTTTTTCGTGGTTTTCAATATTTAAAAAAAAAAAAATACCTTCCACAAATTTCCGTATAATGATTTTGGCCTCGAATTGTAGGTCTGAATGTTTTCTAACTAATGCTATATTAATTTTAAAAATCAGTTGAGATTTGTTGGATATATGCCTTTTTTATTCACAGGGGACAGTCTTATTTTGGGGTTTTTCGTGGTTTTCAACATTTACAAAAAAAAAAAAAATTCCTTCCACAAATTTCCGGATATTGGTTTTGGTCTCAAATTGTAGGTCTGAATGTTTTCTAACTAATGCTATATTAATTTGAAAAATCAGTTGAGATTTGTTGGATATATGCCTTTTTATTCACAGGGGAAAGTCTTATATTAGGGTTTTTCGTGGTTTTCAATATTTACAAAAAAAAAATTCCTTCCACAAATTTCAGGATATTGATTTTGGCCTCAAATTGTAGGTCTGAATGTTTTCTAACTAATGCTATATTAATTTTAAAAATCAGTTGAGATTTGTTGGATATATGCCTTTTTTATTCACAGGGGACAGTCTTATTTTGGGGTTTTTCGTGGTTTTCAACATTTACAAAAAAAAAATTCCTTCCACAAATTTCCGGATATTAATTTTGGCCTCAAATTGTAGGTCTGAATGTTTTCTAACTAATGCTATATTAATTTTAAAAATCAGTTGAGATTTGTTGGATATATGCCTTTTTTATTCACAGGGGACAGTCTTATTTTGGGGTTTTTCGTGGTTTTCAATATTTACAAAAAAAAAAAAAAATACCTTCCACAAATTTTCGGATTATGATTTTGGTCTCAAAGTGTAGGTCTGAATGTTTTCTAACTAATGCTATATTAATTTTAAAAATCAGTTGAGATTTGTTGGATATATGCCTTTTTTATTCACAGGGGACAGTCTTATTTTGGGGTTTTTCGTGGTTTTCAACATTTACAAAAAAAAAAATTCCTTCCACAAATTTCCGGATATTGATTTTGGCCTCAAATTGTAGGTCTGAATGTTTTCTAACTAATGCTATATTAATTTTAAAAATCAGTTGAGATTTGTTGGATATATGCCTTTTTATTCACAGGGGAAAGTCTTATATTGGGGTTTTTCGTGGTTTTCAATATTTACAAAAAAAAAATACCTTCCACAAATTTCCGGATAATGATTTTGGCTCCAAATTGTAGGTCTAAATGTTTTCTAACTAATGCTTTATTAATTTTAAAAAATCAGTTGAGATTTGTTGGATATATGCCTTTTTTATTCACAGGGGACAGTCTTATTTTGGGGTTTTTCGTGGTTTTCAATATTTACAAAAAAAAAAACCTTCCACAAATTTCCGGATAATGATTTTGGCTTCAATTTGTAGGTCTGAATGTTTTCTAACTAATGCTATATCAATTTTCAAAATCAGTTGAGATTTGTTGGATATATGCCTTTTTTGTTCACAGGGGACAGTCTTATTTTGGGGTTTTTCGTGGTTTTCAACATTTACAAAAAAAAAATTCCTTCCACAAATTTCCGGATATTGACTTTGGCTTCAAATTGTAGGTCTGAATGTTTTCTAACTAATGCTATATTAATTTTAAAAATCAGTTGAGATTTGTTGGATATATGCCTTTTTATTCACAGGGGAAAGTCTTATATTGGGGTTTTTCGTGGTTTTCAATATTTACAAAAAAAAAATACCTTCCACAAATTTCCGGATAATGATTTTGGCTTCAAATTGTAGGTCTAAATGTTTTCTAACTAATGCTATATTAATTTTAAAAATCAGTTGAGATTTGTTGGATATATGCCTTTTTTATTCACAGGGGACAGTTTTATTTTGGGGTTTTTCGTGGTTTTCAACATTTACAAAAAAAAAAAATTCCTTCCACAAATTTCCGGATAATGATTTTGGCTTCAAATTGTAGGTCTGAATGTTTTCTAACTAATGCTATATTAATTTTAAAAATCAGTTGAGATTTGTTGGATATATGCCTTTTTTATTCACAGGGGACAGTCTTATTTTGGGGTTTTTCGTGGTTTTCAATATTTACAAAAAAAAAAATACCTTCCACAAATTTCCGGATAATAATTTTGACCTTAAATTGTAGGTTTGAATGTTTTCTAACTATTGCTGTATTAGTTTTAAAAATCAGTTGAGATTTGTTGGATATATGCCTTTTTTATTCACAGGGGACAGTCTTACTTTGGGGTTTTTCGTGGTTTTCAACATTTACAAAAAAAAAAATTCGTTCCACAAATTTCCGGATATTGATTTTGGCCTCAAATTGTAGGTTTGAATGTTTTCTAACTAATGCTATATTAATTTTCAAAATCAGATGAGATTTGTTGGATATATGCCTTTTTTGTTCACAGGGGACAGTCTTATTTTGGGGTTTTTCGTGGTTTTCAACATTTACAAAAAAAAAATTCCTTCCACAAATTTCCGGATATTGACTTTGGCTTCAAATTGTAGGTCTGAATAATTTCTAACTAATGCTATATTAATTTTAAAAATCAGTTGAGATTTGTTGGATATATGCCTTTTTATTCACAGGGGAAAGTCTTATATTGGGGTTTTTCGTGGTTTTCAATATTTACAAAAAAAAAATACCTTCCACAAATTTCCGGATAATGATTTTGGCTCCAAATTGTAGGTCTAAATGTTTTCTAACTAATGCTATATTAATTTTAAAAATCAGTTGAGATTTGTTGGATATATGCCTTTTTTATTCACAGGGGACAGTTTTATTTTGGGGTTTTTCGTGGTTTTCAACATTTACAAAAAAAAAAAAATTCCTTCCACGAATTTCCGGATAATGATTTTGGCTTCAAATTGTAGGTCTGAATGTTTTTTAACTAATGCTATATTAATTTTAAAAATCAGTTGAGATTTGTTGGATATATGCCTTTTTTATTCACAGGGGACAGTCTTATTTTGGGGTTTTTCGTGGTTTTCAATATTTACAAAAAAAAAAAAAATACCTTCCACAAATTTCCGGATAATGATTTTGGCTTCAAATTGTAGGTCTGAATGTTCTCTAACTATTGCTGTATTAATTTTAAAAATCAGTTGAGATTTGTTGGATATATGCCTTTTTTATTCACAGGGAACAGTCTTATTTTGGGGTTTTTCGTGGTTTTCAACATTTAAAAAAAAATATTTCTTCCACAAATTTCCGGATAATGATTTTGGCTTAAAATTGTAGGTCTAAATGTTTTCTAAGTAATGCTTAATTAATTTTAAAAATCAGTTGAGATTTGTTGGATATATGCCTTTTTTATTCACAGGGGACAGTCTTATTTTGGGGTTTTTCGTGGTTTTCAACATTTACAAAAAAAAAATTCCTTCCACAAATTTCCGGATATTGATTTTGGCTTCAAATTGTAGGTCTGAATGTTTTCTAACTAATGCTATATTAATTTTAAAAATCAGTTGAGATTTGTTGGATATATGCCTTTTTTATTCACAGGGGACAGTCTTATTTTGGGGTTTTTCGTGGTTTTCAACATTAACAAAAAAAAAAAAATTCCTTCCACAAATTTCCGGATATTGATTTTGGCTCCAAATTGTAGGTCTGAATGTTTTCTAACTAATGCTATATTAATTTTAAAAATCAGTTGAGATTTGTTGGATATATGCCTTTTTATTCACAGGGGAAAGTCTTATATTGGGGTTTTTCGTGGTTTTCAACATTTACAAAAAAAAAATTCCTTCCACAAATTTTCGGATATTGATTTTGGCTTCAAATTGTAGGTCTGAATGTTTTCTAACTAATGCTATATTAATTTTAAAAATCAGTTGAGATTTGTTGGATATATGCCTTTTTATTCACAGGGGACAGTCTTATTTTTTGGGGTTTTTCGTGGTTTTCAATATTTACAAAAAAAAAAATACCTTCCAGAAATTTCCGGATAATGATTTTGGCCTCAAATTGTAGGTCTGAATGTTCTCTAACTATTGCTGTATTAATTTTAAAAATCAGTTGAGATTTGTTGGATAATGCCTTTTTTATTCACAGGGAACAGTCTTATTTTGGGGTTTTTCGTGGTTTTCAACATTTACAAAAAAAAAAAAATTCCTTCCTATATTAATTTTAAAAATCAGTTGAGATTTGTTGGATATATGCCTTTTTTGTTCACAGGGGACAGTCTTATTTTGGGGTTTTTCGTGGTTTTCAACATTTACAAAAAAAAAAAAATTCCTTCCACAAATTTCCGGATATTGATTTTGGCTACAAATTGTAGGTCTGAATGTTTTTTAACTAATGCTATATTCATTTTAAAAAGCAGTTGAGATTTGTTGGATATATGCCTTTTTTATTCACAGGGGACAGTCCTATTTTTTGGGGTTTTTCGTGGTTTTCAACATTTACAAAAAAAAAAATTCCTTCCACAAATTTCCGGATATTAATTTTGGCCTCAAATTGTAGGTCTGAATGTTTTCTAACTAATGCTATATTAATTTTCAAAATCAGTTGAGATTTGTTGGATATATGCCTTTTTTATTCACAGGGGACAGTCTTATTTTGGGGTTTTTCGTGGTTTTCAACATTTACAAAAAAAAAATTCCTTCCACAAATTTCCGGATATTGATTTTGGCTTCAAATTGTAGGTCTGAATGTTTTCTAACTAATGCTATATTAATTTTAAAAATCAGTTGAGATTTGTTGGATATATGCCTTTTTTGTTCACAGGGGACAGTCTTATTTTGGGGTTTTTCGTGGTTTTCAACATTTACAAAAAAAAAAAAAATTCCTTCCACAAATTTCCGGATATTGATTTTGGCTCCAAATTGTAGGTCTGAATGTTTTCTAACTAATGCTATATTAATTTTAAAAATCAGTTGAGATTTGTTGGATATATGCCTTTTTATTCACAGGGGAAAGTCTTATATTGGGGTTTTTCGTGGTTTTCAACATTTACAAAAAAAAAATTCCTTCCACAAATTTTCGGATATTGATTTTGGCTTCAAATTGTAGGTCTGAATGTTTTCTAACTAATGCTATATTAATTTTAAAAATCAGTTGAGATTTGTTGGATATATGCCTTTTTATTCACAGGGGACAGTCTTATTTTTTGGGGTTTTTCGTGGTTTTCAATATTTACAAAAAAAAAAATACCTTCCAGAAATTTCCGGATAATGATTTTGGCCTCAAATTGTAGGTCTGAATGTTCTCTAACTATTGCTGTATTAATTTTAAAAATCAGTTGAGATTTGTTGGATAATGCCTTTTTTATTCACAGGGAACAGTCTTATTTTGGGGTTTTTCGTGGTTTTCAACATTTACAAAAAAAAAAAAATTCCTTCCTATATTAATTTTAAAAATCAGTTGAGATTTGTTGGATATATGCCTTTTTTGTTCACAGGGGACAGTCTTATTTTGGGGTTTTTCGTGGTTTTCAACATTTACAAAAAAAAAAAAATTCCTTCCACAAATTTCCGGATATTGATTTTGGCTACAAATTGTAGGTCTGAATGTTTTTTAACTAATGCTATATTCATTTTAAAAATCAGTTGAGATTTGTTGGATATATGCCTTTTTTATTCACAGGGGACAGTCTTATTTTTTGGGGTTTTTCGTGGTTTTCAACATTTACAAAAAAAAAAATTCCTTCCACAAATTTCCGGATATTAATTTTGGCCTTAAATTGTAGGTCTGAATGTTTTCTAACTAATGCTATATTAATTTTCAAAATCAGTTGAGATTTGTTGGATATATGCCTTTTTTATTCACAGGGGACAGTTTTATTTTGGGGTTTTTCGTGGTTTTCAACATTTACAAAAAAAAAAAAATTCCTTCCACAAATTTCCGGATAATGATTTTGGCTTCAAATTGTAGGTCTGAATGTTTTCTAACTAATGCTATATTAATTTTAAAAATCAGTTGAGATTTGTTGGATATATGCCTTTTTTATTCACAGGGGACAGTCTTATTTTGGGGTTTTTCGTGGTTTTCAATATTTACAAAAAAAAAAATACCTTCCACAAATTTCCGGATAATAATTTTGACCTTAAATTGTAGGTTTGAATGTTTTCTAACTATTGCTGTATTAGTTTTAAAAATCAGTTGAGATTTGTTGGATATATGCCTTTTTTATTCACAGGGGACAGTCTTACTTTGGGGTTTTTCGTGGTTTTCAACATTTACAAAAAAAAAAATTCGTTCCACAAATTTCCGGATATTGATTTTGGCCTCAAATTGTAGGTTTGAATGTTTTCTAACTAATGCTATATTAATTTTCAAAATCAGATGAGATTTGTTGGATATATGCCTTTTTTGTTCACAGGGGACAGTCTTATTTTGGGGTTTTTCGTGGTTTTCAACATTTACAAAAAAAAAATTCCTTCCACAAATTTCCGGATATTGACTTTGGCTTCAAATTGTAGGTCTGAATAATTTCTAACTAATGCTATATTAATTTTAAAAATCAGTTGAGATTTGTTGGATATATGCCTTTTTATTCACAGGGGAAAGTCTTATATTGGGGTTTTTCGTGGTTTTCAATATTTACAAAAAAAAAATACCTTCCACAAATTTCCGGATAATGATTTTGGCTCCAAATTGTAGGTCTAAATGTTTTCTAACTAATGCTATATTAATTTTAAAAATCAGTTGAGATTTGTTGGATATATGCCTTTTTTATTCACAGGGGACAGTTTTATTTTGGGGTTTTTCGTGGTTTTCAACATTTACAAAAAAAAAAAAATTCCTTCCACGAATTTCCGGATAATGATTTTGGCTTCAAATTGTAGGTCTGAATGTTTTTTAACTAATGCTATATTAATTTTAAAAATCAGTTGAGATTTGTTGGATATATGCCTTTTTTATTCACAGGGGACAGTCTTATTTTGGGGTTTTTCGTGGTTTTCAATATTTACAAAAAAAAAAAAAATACCTTCCACAAATTTCCGGATAATGATTTTGGCTTCAAATTGTAGGTCTGAATGTTCTCTAACTATTGCTGTATTAATTTTAAAAATCAGTTGAGATTTGTTGGATATATGCCTTTTTTATTCACAGGGAACAGTCTTATTTTGGGGTTTTTCGTGGTTTTCAACATTTAAAAAAAAATATTTCTTCCACAAATTTCCGGATAATGATTTTGGCTTAAAATTGTAGGTCTAAATGTTTTCTAAGTAATGCTTAATTAATTTTAAAAATCAGTTGAGATTTGTTGGATATATGCCTTTTTTATTCACAGGGGACAGTCTTATTTTGGGGTTTTTCGTGGTTTTCAACATTTACAAAAAAAAAATTCCTTCCACAAATTTCCGGATATTGATTTTGGCTTCAAATTGTAGGTCTGAATGTTTTCTAACTAATGCTATATTAATTTTAAAAATCAGTTGAGATTTGTTGGATATATGCCTTTTTTATTCACAGGGGACAGTCTTATTTTGGGGTTTTTCGTGGTTTTCAACATTAACAAAAAAAAAAAAATTCCTTCCACAAATTTCCGGATATTGATTTTGGCTCCAAATTGTAGGTCTGAATGTTTTCTAACTAATGCTATATTAATTTTAAAAATCAGTTGAGATTTGTTGGATATATGCCTTTTTATTCACAGGGGAAAGTCTTATATTGGGGTTTTTCGTGGTTTTCAACATTTACAAAAAAAAAATTCCTTCCACAAATTTTCGGATATTGATTTTGGCTTCAAATTGTAGGTCTGAATGTTTTCTAACTAATGCTATATTAATTTTAAAAATCAGTTGAGATTTGTTGGATATATGCCTTTTTATTCACAGGGGACAGTCTTATTTTTTGGGGTTTTTCGTGGTTTTCAATATTTACAAAAAAAAAAATACCTTCCAGAAATTTCCGGATAATGATTTTGGCCTCAAATTGTAGGTCTGAATGTTCTCTAACTATTGCTGTATTAATTTTAAAAATCAGTTGAGATTTGTTGGATAATGCCTTTTTTATTCACAGGGAACAGTCTTATTTTGGGGTTTTTCGTGGTTTTCAACATTTACAAAAAAAAAAAAATTCCTTCCTATATTAATTTTAAAAATCAGTTGAGATTTGTTGGATATATGCCTTTTTTGTTCACAGGGGACAGTCTTATTTTGGGGTTTTTCGTGGTTTTCAACATTTACAAAAAAAAAAAAATTCCTTCCACAAATTTCCGGATATTGATTTTGGCTACAAATTGTAGGTCTGAATGTTTTTTAACTAATGCTATATTCATTTTAAAAAGCAGTTGAGATTTGTTGGATATATGCCTTTTTTATTCACAGGGGACAGTCCTATTTTTTGGGGTTTTTCGTGGTTTTCAACATTTACAAAAAAAAAAATTCCTTCCACAAATTTCCGGATATTAATTTTGGCCTCAAATTGTAGGTCTGAATGTTTTCTAACTAATGCTATATTAATTTTCAAAATCAGTTGAGATTTGTTGGATATATGCCTTTTTTATTCACAGGGGACAGTCTTATTTTGGGGTTTTTCGTGGTTTTCAACATTTACAAAAAAAAAATTCCTTCCACAAATTTCCGGATATTGATTTTGGCTTCAAATTGTAGGTCTGAATGTTTTCTAACTAATGCTATATTAATTTTAAAAATCAGTTGAGATTTGTTGGATATATGCCTTTTTTGTTCACAGGGGACAGTCTTATTTTGGGGTTTTTCGTGGTTTTCAACATTTACAAAAAAAAAAAAATTCCTTCCACAAATTTCCGGATATTGATTTTGGCTCCAAATTGTAGGTCTAAATGTTTTCTAACTAATGCTATATTAATTTTAAAAATCAGTTGAGATTTGTTGGATATATGCCTTTTTATTCACAGGGGAAAGTCTTATATTGGGGTTTTTCGTGGTTTTCAACATTTACAAAAAAAAAATTCCTTCCACAAATTTTCGGATATTGATTTTGGCTTCAAATTGTAGGTCTGAATGTTTTCTAACTAATGCTATATTAATTTTAAAAATCAGTTGAGATTTGTTGGATATATGCCTTTTTATTCACAGGGGACAGTCTTATTTTTTGGGGTTTTTCGTGGTTTTCAATATTTACAAAAAAAAAAATACCTTCCAGAAATTTCCGGATAATGATTTTGGCCTCAAATTGTAGGTCTGAATGTTCTCTAACTATTGCTGTATTAATTTTAAAAATCAGTTGAGATTTGTTGGATAATGCCTTTTTTATTCACAGGGAACAGTCTTATTTTGGGGTTTTTCGTGGTTTTCAACATTTACAAAAAAAAAAAAATTCCTTCCTATATTAATTTTAAAAATCAGTTGAGATTTGTTGGATATATGCCTTTTTTGTTCACAGGGGACAGTCTTATTTTGGGGTTTTTCGTGGTTTTCAACATTTACAAAAAAAAAAAAATTCCTTCCACAAATTTCCGGATATTGATTTTGGCTACAAATTGTAGGTCTGAATGTTTTTTAACTAATGCTATATTCATTTTAAAAATCAGTTGAGATTTGTTGGATATATGCCTTTTTTATTCACAGGGGACAGTCTTATTTTTTGGGGTTTTTCGTGGTTTTCAACATTTACAAAAAAAAAAATTCCTTCCACAAATTTCCGGATATTAATTTTGGCCTTAAATTGTAGGTCTGAATGTTTTCTAACTAATGCTATATTAATTTTCAAAATCAGTTGAGATTTGTTGGATATATGCCTTTTTTATTCACAGGGGACAGTCTTATTTTGGGGTTTTTCGTGGTTTTCAACATTTACAAAAAAAAAAAAAATTCCTTCCACAAATTTCCGGATATTGATTTTGGCTTCAAATTGTAGGTCTGAATGTTTTCTAACTAATGCTATATTAATTTTAAAAATCAGTTGAGATTTGTTGGATATATGCCTTTTTTATTCACAGGGGACAGTCTTATTTTGGGGTTTTTCGTGGTTTTCAACATTTACAAAAAAAAAAAAATTCCTTCCACAAATTTCCGGATATTGATTTTGGCTCCAAATTGTAGGTCTGAATGTTTTCTAACTAATGCTATATTAATTTTAAAAATCAGTTGAGATTTGTTGGATATATGCCTTTTTATTCACAGGGGAAAGTCTTATATTGGGGTTTTTCGTGGTTTTCAACATTTACAAAAAAAAAATTCCTTCCACAAATTTCCGGATATTGATTTTGGCTTCAAATTGTAGGTCTGAATGTTTTCTAACTAATGCTATATTAATTTTACAAATCAGTTGAGATTTGTTGGATATATGCCTTTTTATTCACAGGGGAAAGTCTTATATTGGGGTTTTTCGTGGTTTTCAACATTTACAAAAAAAAAATTCCTTCCACAAATTTCCGGATATTGATTTTGGCTTCAAATTGTAGGTCTGAATGTTCTCTAACTATTGCTGTATTAATTTTAAAAATCAGTTGAGATTTGTTGGATAATGCCTTTTTTATTCACAGGGAACAGTCTTATTTTGGGGTTTTTCGTGGTTTTCAACATTTACAAAAAAAAAAATTCCTTCCTATATTAATTTTAAAAATCAGTTGAGATTTGTTGGATATATGCCTTTTTTGTTCACAGGGGACAGTCTTATTTTGGGGTTTTTCGTGGTTTTCAACATTTACAAAAAAAAAAAAATTCCTTCCACAAATTTCCGGATATTGATTTTGGCTCCAAATTGTAGGTCTGAATGTTTTCTAACTAATGCTATATTAATTTTAAAAATCAGTTGAGATTTGTTGGATATATGCCTTTTTTATTCACAGGGGAAAGTCTTATATTGGGGTTTTTCGTGGTTTTCAATATTTACAAAAAAAAAAAATACCTTCCACAAATTTCCGGATAATGATTTTGGTTCCAAATTGTATGTCTGAACGTTTTCTAACTAATGCTTAATTAATTTTAAAAATCAGTTGAGATTTGTTGGATATATGCCTTTTTTATTCACAGGGGACAGTCTTATTTTGGGGTTTTTCGTGGTTTTCAATATTTATAAAAAAAAAAAAATACCTTCCACAAATTTCCGGATAATGATTTTGGCTTCAAATTTTAGGTCTAAATGTTTTCTAACTAATGCTATATTAATTTTAAAAATCAGTTGAGATTTGTTGGATATATGCCTTTTTTGTTCACAGGGGACAGTCTTATTTTGGGGTTTTTCGTGGTTTTCAACATTTACAAAAAAAAAAAAATTCCTTCCACAAATTTCCGGATATTGATTTAGGCTTCAAATTGTAGGTCTGAATGTTTTTTAACTAATGCTATATTCATTTTAAAAATCAGTTGAGATTTGTTGGATATATGCCTTTTTTATTCACAGGGGACAGTCTTATTTTTTGGGGTTTTTCGTGGTTTTCAACATTTACAAAAAAAAAAATTCCTTCCACAAATTTCCGGATATTAATTTTGGCCTCAAATTGTAGGTCTGAATGTTTTCTAACTAATGTTATATTAATTTTCAAAATCAGTTGAGATTTGTTGGATATATGCCTTTTTTATTCACAGGGGACAGTCTTATTTTGGGGTTTTTCGTGGTTTTCAACATTTACAAAAAAAAAAATTCCTTCCACAAATTTCCGAATATTGATTTTGGTCTCAAATTGTAGGTCTGAATGTTTTCTAACTAATGCTATATTAATTTTAAAAATCAGTTGAGATTTGTTGGATATATGCCTTTTTATTCACAGGGGAAAGTCTTATATTGGGGTTTTTCGTGGTTTTCAATATTTACAAAAAAAAAATACCTTCCACAAATTTCCGGATAATAATTTTGGTCTCAAATTGTAGGTCTAAACGTTTTCTAACTAATGCTATATTAATTTTAAAAATCAGTTGAGATTTGTTGGATATATGCCTTTTTTATTCACAGGGGACAGTCTTATTTTGGGGTTTTTCGTGGTTTTCAACATTTACAAAAAAAAAAAATTCCTTCCACAAATTTCCGGATATTGATTTTGGCCTCAAATTGTAGGTCTGAATTTTTCTAACTAATGCTATATTAATTTTAAAAATCAGTTGAGATTTGTTGGATATATGCCTTTTTTATTCACAGGGGAAAGTCTTATATTGGGGTCTTTCGTGGTTTTCAATATTTACAAAAAAAAATACCTTCCACAAATTTCCGGATAATGATTTTAGTTCCAAATTGTATGTCTGAACGTTTTCTAACTAATGCTTAATTAATTTTAAAAATCAGTTGAGATTTGTTGGATATATGCCTTTTTTATTCACAGGGGACAGTCTTATTTTGGGGTTTTTCGTGGTTTTAAAAATTTACAAAAAAAAAAAATTCCTTCCACAAATTTCCGGATATTGATTTTGGCTTCAAATTGTAGGTCTGAATGTTTTCTAACTAATGCTATATTAATTTTCAAAATCAGTTGAGATTTGTTGGATATATGCCTTTTTTATTCACAGGGGACAGTCTTATTTTGGGGTTTTTCGTGGTTTTCAACATTTACAAAAAAAAAAAAAATTCCTTCCACAAATTTCCGAATATTGATTTTAGACTTAAATTGTAGGCCTGAATGTTTTCTAACTAATGCTATATTAATTTTAAAAATCAGTTGAGATTTGTTGGATATATGCCTTTTTATTCACAAGGGAAAGTCTTATATTGGGGTTTTTCGTGGTTTTCAATATTTACAAAAAAAAAATACCTTCCACAAATTTTCGGATATTGATTTTGGCCTCAAATTGTAGGTCTGAATGTTTTCTAACTATTGCTGTATTAATTTTAAAAATCAGTTGAGATTTGTTGGATATATGCCTTTTTTATTCACAGGGAACAGTCTTATTTTGGGGTTTTTCGTGGTTTTCAACATTTAAAAAAAAAAATTTCTTCCACAAATTTCCGGATAATGATTTTGGCCTTTGATTGTAGGTCTGAATGTTTTCTAAATTATGCTATATTAATTTTAAAAATCAGTTGAGATTTGTTGGATATATGCCTTTTTTATTCACAGGGGACAGTCTTATTTTGGGGTTTTTCGTGGTTTTCAACATTTACAAAAAAAAAATTCCTTCCACAAACTTCCGGATATTGATTTTGGCTTTTAATTGTAGGTCTGAATGTTTTCTAACTAATGCTATATTAATTTTAAAAATCAGTTGAGATTTGTTGGATATATGCCTTTTTTATTCACAGGGGACAGTCTTATTTTGGGGTTTTTCGTGGTTTTCAACATTTACAAAAAAAAAAATTCCTTCCACAAATTTCCGGATATTGATTTTGGCTTTAAATTGTAGGTCTAAATGTTTTCTAACTAATGCTATATTAATTTTAAAAATCAGTTGAGATTTGTTGGATATATGCCTTTTTTATTCACAGGGGACAGTCTTATTTTGGGGTTTTTCGTGGTTTTCAACATTTACAAAAAAAAAAAATTCCTTCCACAAATTTCCGGATATTGATTTTGGTTTCAAATTGTAGGTCTGAATGTTTTCTAACTAATGCTATATTAATTTTAAAAATCAGTTGAGATTTGTTGGATATATGCCTTTTTTATTCACAGGGGACAGTCTTATTTTGGGGTTTTTCGTGGTTTTCAACATTTACAAAAAAAAAAAATTCCTTCCACAAATTTCCGGATATTGGTTTTGGTCTCAAATTGTAGGTCTGAATGTTTTCTAACTAATGCTATATTAATTTTAAAAATCAGTTGAGATTTGTTGGATATATGCCTTTTTTGTTCACAGGGGACAGTCTTATTTTGGGGTTTTTCGTGGTTTTCAACATTTACAAAAAAAAAAAAATTCCTTCCACAAATTTCCGAATATTGATTTTAGGTTTAAATTGTAGGCCTGAATGTTTTCTAACTAATGCTATATTAATTTTAAAAATCAGTTGAGATTTGTTGGATATATGCCTTTTTTGTTCACAGGGGACAGTCTTATTTTGGGGTTTTTCGTGGTTTTCAACATTTACAAAAAAAAAAAAATTCCTTCCACAAATTTTCGGATATTGATTTTGGCCTCAAATTGTAGGTCTGAATGTTTTCTAACTAATGCTATAATAATTTTAAAAATCAGTTGAGATTTGTTGGATATATGCCTTTTTTATTCACAGGGGAAAGTCTTATATTGGTGTTTTTCGTGGTTTTCAATATTTACAAAAAAAAAATACCTTCCACAAATTTCCGGATAATGATTTTGGTTCGAAATTGTATGTCTGAACGTTTTCTAACTAATGCTTAATTAATTTTAAAAATCAGTTGAGATTTGTTGGATATATGCCTTTTTTATTCACAGGGGACAGTCTTATTTTGGGGTTTTTCGTGGTTTTCAATATTTATAAAAAAAAAAAATACCTTCCACAAATTTCCGGATAATGATTTTGGTCTCAAATTGTAGGTCTGAATGTTTTCTAACTAATGCTATATTAATTTTAAAAATCAGTTGAGATTTGTTGGATATATGCCTTTTTATTCACAGGGGAAAATCTTATATTGGGGTTTTTCGTGGTTTTCAACATTTACAAAAAAAAAAATTCCTTCAACAAATTTCCGGATATTTATTTTGGCTCCAAATTGTAGGTCTAAATGTTTTCTAACTAATGCTATATTAATTTTAAAAATCAGTTGAGATTTGTTGGATATATGCCTTTTTTATTCACAGGGGACAGTCTTATTTTGGGGTTTTTCGTGGTTTTCAATATTTACAAAAAAAAAAATACCTTCCACAAATTTCCGGATATTGATTTTGGTCTCAAATTGTAGGTCTGAATGTTTTCTAACTAATGCTATATTAATTTTAAAAATCAGTTGAGATTTGTTGGATATATGCCTTTTTATTCACAGGGGAAAGTCTTATATTGGGGTTTTTCGTGGTTTTCAATATTTACAAAAAAAAAAATTCCTTCCACAAATTTCCGGATATTGATTTTGGTCTCAAATTGTAGGTCTGAATGTTTTCTAACTAATGCTATATTAATTTTAAAAATCAGTTGAGATTTGTTGGATATATGCTTTTTTATTCACAGGGGAAAGTCTTATATTGGGGTTTTTCGTGGTTTTCAATATTTAAAAAAAAAAAAAACCTTCCACAAATTTCCGGATAATGATTTTGGCTCTAAATTGTAGGTCTTAATGTTTTCTAACTAATGCTATATTAATTTTAAAAATCAGTTGAGATTTGTTGGATATATGCCTTTTTTATTCACAGGGGACAGTCTTATTTTGGGGTTTTTCGTGGTTTTCAACATTTACAAAAAAAAAAATTCCTTCCACAAAATTCCGGATATTGATTTTGGCTTCAAATTGTAGGTCTGAATGTTTTCTAACTAATGCTATATTAATTTTAAAAATCAGTTGAGATTTGTTGGATATATGCCTTTTTTATTCACAGGGGACAGTCTTATTTTGGGGTTTTTCGTGGTTTTCAACATTTACAAAAAAAAAAAATTCCTTCCACAAATTTCCGGATATTGAATTTGGTCTCAAATTGTAGGTCTGAATGTTTTCTAACTAATGCTATATTAATTTTAAAAATCAGTTGAGATTTGTTGGATATATGCCTTTTTTGTTCACAGGGGAAAGTCTTATATTGGGGTTTTTCGTGGTTTTCAATATTTACAAAAAAAAAAAATACCTTCCACAAATTTCCGGATAATGATTTTGGTTCCAAATTGTATGTCTGAACGTTTTCTAACTAATGCTTAATTAATTTTAAAAATCAGTTGAGATTTGTTGGATATATGCCTTTTTTATTCACAGGGGACAGTCTTATTTTGGGGTTTTTCGTGGTTTTCAATATTTATAAAAAAAAAAAATACCTTCCACAAATTTCCGGATAATGATTTTGGCTTCAAATTTTAGGTCTAAATGTTTTCTAACTAATGCTATATTAATTTTAAAAATCAGTTGAGATTTGTTGGATATATGCCTTTTTTGTTCACAGGGGACAGTCTTATTTTGGGGTTTTTCGTGGTTTTCAACATTTACAAAAAAAAAAAAATTCCTTCCACAAATTTCCGGATATTGATTTTGGCTTCAAATTGTTAATCTGAATGTTTTTTAACTAATGCTATATTCATTTTAAAAATCAGTTGAGATTTGTTGGATATATGCCTTTTTTATTCACAGGGGACAGTCTTATTTTTTGGGGTTTTTCGTGGTTTTCAACATTTACAAAAAAAAAAATTCCTTCCACAAATTTCCGGATATTAATTTTGGCCTCAAATTGTAGGTCTGAATGTTTTCTAACTAATGCTATATTAATTTTCAAAATCAGTTGAGATTTGTTGGATATATGCCTTTTTTATTCACAGGGGACAGTCTTATTTTGGGGTTTTTCGTGGTTTTCAACATTTACAAAAAAAAAAAAATTCCTTCCACAAATTTCCGAATATTGATTTTGGTCTCAAATGGTAGGTCTGAATGTTTTCTAACTAATGCTATATTAATTTTAAAAATCAGTTGAGATTTGTTGGATATATGCCCTTTTATTCACAGGGGAAAGTCTTATATTGGGGTTTTTCGTGGTTTTCAATATTTACAAAAAAAAAAATACCTTCCACAAATTTCCGGATAATGATTTTGGTCTTAAATTGTAGGTCTAAACGTTTTCTAACTAATGCTATAATAATTTTAAAAATCAGTTGAGATTTGTTGGATATATGCCTTTTTTATTCACAGGGGACAGTCTTATTTTGGGGTTTTTCGTGGTTTTCAACATTTACAAAAAAAAAATTCCTTCCACAAATTTCCGGATATTGATTTTGGCCTCAAATTGTAGGTCTGAATGTTTTCTAACTAATGCTATATTAATTTTAAAAATCAGTTGCGATTTGTTGGATATATGCCTTTTTTATTCACAGGGGAAAGTCTTATATTGGGGTTTTTCGTGGTTTTCAATATTTACAAAAAAAAAATACCTTCCACAAATTTCCGGATAATGATTTTGGTTCCAAATTGTATGACTGAACGTTTTCTAACTAATGCTTAATTAATTTTAAAAATCAGTTGAGATTTGTTGGATATATGCCTTTTTTATTCACAGGGGAAAGTCTTATTTTGGGGTTTTTCGTGGTTTTCAACATTTACAAAAAAAAAAAATTCCTTCCACAAATTTCCGGATATTGATTTTGGCTTCAAATTGTAGGTCTAAATGTTTTCTAACTAATGCTATATTAATTTTAAAAATCAGTTGAGATTTGTTGGATATATGCCTTTTTTATTCACAGGGGACAGTCTTATTTTTTGGGGTTTTTCGTGGTTTTCAATATTTACAAAAAAAAAAATCCTTCCACAAATTTCCGGATATTGATTTTGGCCTCAAATTGTAGGTCTGAATGTTTTCTAACTAATGCTATATTAATTTTCAAAATCAGTTGAGATTTGCTGGATATATGCCTTTTTTATTCACATGGGACAGTCTTATTTTGGGGTTTTTCGTGGTTTTCAACATTTACAAAAAAAAAAAAAATTCCTTCCACAAATTTCCGAATATTGATTTTAGGCTTAAATTGTAGGCCTGAATGTTTTCTAACTAATGTCATATTAATTTTAAAAATCAGTTGAGATTTGTTGGATATATGCCTTTTTATTCACAGGGGACAGTCTTATTTTGGGGTTTTTCGTGGTTTTCAACATTTACAAAAAAAAAAAATTCCTTCCACAAATTTCCGAATATTGATTTTGGCCTCAAATTGTAGGTCTGAATGTTTTCTAACTAATGCTATATTAATTTTCAAAATCAGTTGAGATTTGTTGGATATATGCCTTTTTTATTCACAGGGGACAGTCTTATTTTGGGGTTTTTCGTGGTTTTCAACATTTACAAAAAAAAAAAAATTCCTTCCACAAATTTCCGAATATTGATTTTGGTCTCAAATTGTAGGTCTGAATGTTTTCTAACTAATGCTATATTAATTTTAAAAATCAGTTGAGATTTGTTGGATATATGCCCTTTTATTCACAGGGGAAAGTCTTATATTGGGGTTTTTCGTGGTTTTCAATATTTACAAAAAAAAAAATACCTTCCACAAATTTCCGGATAATGATTTTGGTCTCAAATAGTAGGTCTAAACGTTTTCTAACTAATGCTATATTAATTTTAAAAATCAGTTGAGATTTGTTGGATATATGCCTTTTTTATTCACAGGGGACAGTCTTATTTTGGGGTTTTTCGTGGTTTTCAACATTTACAAAAAAAAAATTCCTTCCACAAATTTCCGGATATTGATTTTGGCCTCAAATTGTAGGTCTGAATGTTTTCTAACTAATGCTATATTAATTTTAAAAATCAGTTGAGATTTGTTGGATATATGCCTTTTTTATTCACAGGGGAAAGTCTTATATTGGGGTTTTTCGTGGTTTTCAATATTTACAAAAAAAAAATACCTTCCACAAATTTCCGGATAATGATTTTGGTTCCAAATTGTATGACTGAACGTTTTCTAACTAATGCTTAATTAATTTTAAAAATCAGTTGAGATTTGTTGGATATATGCCTTTTTTATTCACAGGGGACAGTCTTATTTTGGGGTTTTTCGTGGTTTTCAACATTTACAAAAAAAAAAAATTCCTTCCACAAATTTCCGGATATTGATTTTGGCTTCAAATTGTAGGTCTAAATGTTTTCTAACTAATGCTATATTAATTTTAAAAATCAGTTGAGATTTGTTGGATATATGCCTTTTTTATTCACAGGGGACAGTCTTATTTTTTGGGGTTTTTCGTGGTTTTCAATATTTACAAAAAAAAAAATCCTTCCACAAATTTCCGGATATTGATTTTGGCCTCAAATTGTAGGTCTGAATGTTTTCTAACTAATGCTATATTAATTTTCAAAATCAGTTGAGATTTGCTGGATATATGCCTTTTTTATTCACATGGGACAGTCTTATTTTGGGGTTTTTCGTGGTTTTCAATATTTACAAAAAAAAAAATACCTTCCACAAATTTTCGGATAATGATTTTAGCCTCAAATTGTAGGTCTGAATAATCTCTAACTATTGCTGTATTAATTTTAAAAATCAGTTGAGATTTGTTGGATATATGCCTTTTTTATTCACAGGGAACAGTCTTATTTTGGGGTTTTTCGTGGTTTTCAACATTTAAAAAAAAAAATTTCTTCCACAAATTTCCGGATAATGATTTTGGCCTTTGATTGTAGGTCTGAATGTTTTCTAAATTATGCTATATTAATTTTAAAAATCAGTTGAGATTTGTTGGATATATGCCTTTTTTATTCACAGGGGACAGTCTTATTTTGGGGTTTTTCGTGGTTTTCAACATTTACAAAAAAAAAATTCCTTCCACAAACTTTCGGATATTGATTTTGGCTTTAGCTTGTAGGTCTGAATGTTTTCTAACTAATGCTATATTAATTTTAAAAATCAGTTGAGATTTGTTGGATATATGCCTTTTTTATTCACAGGGGACAGTCTTATTTTGGGGTTTTTCGTGGTTTTCAACATTTACAAAAAAAAAAAAATTCCTTCCACAAATTTCCGGATATTGATTTTGGCCTTTAATTGTAGGTCTGAATGTTTTCTAAATTATGCTATATTAATTTTAAAAATCAGTTGAGATTTGTTGGATATATGCCTTTTTTATTCACAGGGGACAGTCTTATTTTGGGGTTTTTCGTGGTTTTCAACATTTACAAAAAAAAATTCCTTCCACAAACTTCCGGATATTGATTTTGGCTTAAAATTGTAGGTCTGAATGTTTTCTAACTAATGCTATATTAATTTTAAAAATCAGTTGAGATTTGTTGGATATATGCCTTTTTATTCACAGGGGAAAGTCTTATTTTGGGGTTTTTCGTGGTTTTCAATATTTACAAAAAAAAAACATTCCTTCCACAAATTTCCGGATATTGATTTTGGCTCCAAATTGTAGGTCTGAATGTTTTCTAACTAATGCTATATTAATTTTAAAAATCAGTTGAGATTTGTTGGATATATGCCTTTTTTGTTCACAGGGGACAGTCTTATTTTGGGGTTTTTCGTGGTTTTCAACATTTACAAAAAAAAAATTCCTTCCACTAATTTCCGGATATTGATTTTGGCCTTAAATTGTAGGTCTGAATGTTTTCTAACTAATGCTATATTAATTTTAAAAATCAGTTGAGATTTGTTGGATATATGCCTTTTTTATTCACAGGGGACAGTCTTATTTTGGGGTTTTTCGTGGTTTTCAACATTTACAAAAAAAAAAAATTCCTTCCACAAATTTCCGAATATTGATTTTAGGCTTAAATTGTAGGCCTGAATGTTTTCTAACTAATGCTATATTAATTTTAAAAATCAGTTGAGATTTGTTGGATATATGCCTTTTTATTCACAGGGGAAAGTCTTATATTGGGGTTTTTCGTGGTTTTCAACATTTACAAAAAAAAAAAATTCCTTCCACAAATTTCCGGATATTGGTTTTGGTCTCAAATTGTAGGTCTGAATGTTTTCTAACTAATGCTATATTAATTTTAAAAATCAGTTGAGATTTGTTGGATAATGCCTTTTTTATTCACAGGGAACAGTCTTATTTTGGGGTTTTTCGTGGTTTTCAACATTAAAAAAAAAAAATTTCTTCCACAAATTTCCGGATAATGATTTTGGCCTTTAATTGTAGGTCTGAATGTTTTCTAAATTATGCTATATTAATTTTAAAAATCAGTTGAGATTTGTTGGATAATGCCTTTTTTATTCACAGGGAACAGTCTTATTTTGGGGTTTTTCGTGGTTTTCAACATTTACAAAAAAAAAAAATACCTTCCACAAATTTCCGGATATTGATTTTGTCCTCAAATTGTAGGTCTAAACGATTTCTAGCTAATGCCATATTAATTTTAAAAATCAGTTGAGATTTGTTGGATATATGCCTTTTTTGTTCACAGGGGACAGTCTTATTTTGGGGTTTTTCGTGGTTTTCAAAATTTACAAAAAAAAAAAATTCCTTCCACAAATTTCCGGATATTGATTTTGGCCTCAAATTGTAGGTCTGAATGTTTTCTAACTAATGCTATATTAATTTTAAAAATCAGTTGAGATTTGTTGGATATATGCCTTTTTTATTCACAGGGGAAAGTCTTATATTGGGGTTTTTCGTGGTTTTCAATATTTACAAAAAAAAAATACCTTCCACAAATTTCCGGATAATGATTTTGGTTCCAAATTGTTTGTCTGAACATTTTCTAACTAATGCTTAATTAATTTTAAAAATCAGTTGAGATTTGTTGGATATATGCCTTTTTTTTCACAGGGGACAGTCTTATTTTGGGGTTTTTCGTGGTTTTCAATATTTATAAAAAAAAAAAATACCTTCCACAAATTTCCGGATAATGATTTTAACTTCAAATTTTAGGTCTAAATGTTTTCTAACTAATGCTATATTAATTTTAAAAATCAGTTGAGATTTGTTGGATATATGCCTTTTTTGTTCACAGGGGACAGTCTTATTTTGGGGTTTTTCGTGGTTTTCAATATTTACAAAAAAAAAAATTCCTTCCACAAATTTCCGGATAATGATTTTGGCTTCAAATTGTAGGTCTAAATGTTTTCTAACTAATGCTATATTAATTTTAAAAATCAGTTGAGATTTGTTGGATATATGCCTTTTTTGTTCACAGGGGACAGTCTTATTTTGGGGTTTTTCGTGGTTTTCAACATTTACAAAAAAAAAAAAATTCCTTCCACAAATTTCCGGATATTGATTTTGGCTTCAAATTGTAGGTCTAAACGTTTTCTAACTAATGCCATATTAATTTTAAAAATCAGTTGAGATTTGTTGGATATATGCCTTTTTTGTTCACAGGGGACAGTCTTATTTTGGGGTTTTTCGTGGTTTTCAAAATTTACAAAAAAAAATTCCTTCCACAAATTTCCGGATATTGATTTTGGCCTCAAATTGTAGGTCTGAATGTTTTCTAACTAATGCTATATTAATTTTAAAAATCAGTTGAGATTTGTTGGATATATGCCTTTTTTATTCACAGGGGAAAGTCTTATATTGGGGTTTTTCGTGGTTTTCAATATTTACAAAAAAAAAATACCTTCCACAAATTTCCGGATAATGATTTTGGTTCCAAATTGTATGACTGAACGTTTTCTAACTAATGCTTAATTAATTTTAAAAATCAGTTGAGATTTGTTGGATATATGCCTTTTTTATTCACAGGGGACAGTCTTATTTTGGGGTTTTTCGTGGTTTTCAACATTTACAAAAAAAAAAAATTCCTTCCACAAATTTCCGGATATTGATTTTGGCTTCAAATTGTAGGTCTAAATGTTTTCTAACTAATGCTATATTAATTTTAAAAATCAGTTGAGATTTGTTGGATATATGCCTTTTTTATTCACAGGGGACAGTCTTATTTTTTGGGGTTTTTCGTGGTTTTCAATATTTACAAAAAAAAAAATCCTTCCACAAATTTCCGGATATTGATTTTGGCCTCAAATTGTAGGTCTGAATGTTTTCTAACTAATGCTATATTAATTTTCAAAATCAGTTGAGATTTGCTGGATATATGCCTTTTTTATTCACATGGGACAGTCTTATTTTGGGGTTTTTCGTGGTTTTCAATATTTACAAAAAAAAAAAATACCTTCCACAAATTTTCGGATAATGATTTTAGCCTCAAATTGTAGGTCTGAATAATCTCTAACTATTGCTGTATTAATTTTAAAAATCAGTTGAGATTTGTTGGATATATGCCTTTTTTATTCACAGGGAACAGTCTTATTTTGGGGTTTTTCGTGGTTTTCAACATTTAAAAAAAAAAATTTCTTCCACAAATTTCCGGATAATGATTTTGGCCTTTGATTGTAGGTCTGAATGTTTTCTAAATTATGCTATATTAATTTTAAAAATCAGTTGAGATTTGTTGGATATATGCCTTTTTTATTCACAGGGGACAGTCTTATTTTGGGGTTTTTCGTGGTTTTCAACATTTACAAAAAAAAAATTCCTTCCACAAACTTTCGGATATTGATTTTGGCTTTAGCTTGTAGGTCTGAATGTTTTCTAACTAATGCTATATTAATTTTAAAAATCAGTTGAGATTTGTTGGATATATGCCTTTTTTATTCACAGGGGACAGTCTTATTTTGGGGTTTTTCGTGGTTTTCAACATTTACAAAAAAAAAAAAATTCCTTCCACAAATTTCCGTTCCGGATATTGATTTTGGCTTTAAATTGTAGGTCTAAATGTTTTCTAACTAATGCTATATTAATTTTAAAAATCAGTTGAGATTTGTTGGATATATGCCTTTTTTATTCACAGGGGAAAGTCTTATATTGGGGTTTTTCGTGGTTTTCAATATTTACAAAAAAAAATACCTTCCACAAATTTCCGGATAATGATTTTGGTTCCAAATTGTATGTCTGAACGTTTTCTAACTAATGCTTAATTAGTTTTAAAAATCAGTTGAGATTTGTTGGATATATGCCTTTTTTATTCACAGGGGACAGTCTTATTTTGGGGTTTTTCGTGGTTTTCAATATTTATAAAAAAAAAAATACCTTCCACAAATTTCCGGATAATGATTTTGGCTTCAAATTGTAGGTCTAAATGTTTTCTAACTAATGCTATATTAATTTTAAAAATCAGTTGAGATTTGTTGGATATATGCCTTTTTTGTTCACAGGGGACAGTCTTATTTTGGGGTTTTTCGTGGTTTTCAACATTTACAAAAAAAAAAATTCCTTCCACAAATTTCCGGATATTGATTTTGGCTTCAAATTGTAGGTCTGAATGTTTTCTAACTAATGATATATTAATTTTAAAAATCAGTTGAGATTTGTTGGATATATGCCTTTTTTTATTCACAGGGGACAGTCTTATTTTTTGGGGTTTTTCGTGGTTTTCAATATTTACAAAAAAAAAAATTCCTTCCACAAATTTACGGATATTGATTTTGGCCTCAAATTGTAGGTCTGAATGTTTTCTAACTAATGCTATATTAATTTTCAAAATCAGTTGAGATTTGTTGGATATATGCCTTTTTTATTCACAGGGGACAGTCTTATTTTGGGGTTTTTCGTGGTTTTCAACATTTACAAAAAAAAAAAAATTCCTTCCACAAATTTTCGGATATTGATTTTGGCTCCAAATTGTAGGCCTGAATGTTTTCTAACTAATGCTTTATTAATTTTAAAAATCAGTTGAAATTTGTTGGATATATGCCTTTTTATTCACAGGGGAAAGTCTTATATTGGGGTTTTTCGTGGTTTTCAATATTTACAAAAAAAAAATACCTTCCACAAATTTCCGGATAATGATTTTGGTTTTAAATTGTAGGTCTGAATGTTTTCTAACTAATGCTATATTAATTTTCAAAATCAGTTGAGATTTTTTGGATATATGCCTTTTTTATTCACAGGGGACAGTCTTATTTTTTGGGGTTTTTCGTGGTTTTAAATATTTACAAAAAAAAAATCCTTCCACAAATTTACGGATATTGATTTTGGCCTCAAATTGTAGGTCTGAATGTTTTCTAACTAATGCTATATTAATTTTCAAAATCAGTTGAGATTTGTTGGATATATGCCTTTTTTATTCACAGGGGACAGTCTTATTTTGGGGTTTTTCGTGGTTTTCAACATTTACAAAAAAAAAAAAAATTCCTTCCACAAATTTCCGGATATTGATTTTGGCTCCAAATTGTAGGCCTGAATATTTTCTAACTAATGCTTTATTAATTTTAAAAATCAGTTGAAATTTGTTGGATATATGCCTTTTTATTCACAGGGGAAAGTCTTATATTGGGGTTTTTCGTGGTTTTCAACATTTACAAAAAAAAAATTCCTTCCACCAACTTCCGGATATTGATTTTGGCTTTAAATTGTAGGTCTGAATGTTTTCTAACTAATGCTTTATTAATTTTAAAAATCAGTTGAGATTTGTTGGATATATGCCTTTTTTATTCACAGGGGACAGTCTTATTTTGGGGTTTTTCGTGGTTTTCAACATTTACAAAAAAAAAATTCCTTCCACAAATTTCCGGATATTGATTTTGGCTCCAAATTGTAGGTCTGAATGTTTTCTAACTACTGCTACATTAATTTTAAAAATCAGTTGAGATTTGTTGGATATATGCCTTTTTTATTCACAGGGGAAAGTCTTATATTGGGGTTTTTCGTGGTTTTCAATATTTACAAAAAAAAATACCTTCCACAAATTTCCGGATAATGATTTTGGCTCCAAATTGTAGGTCTAAATGTTTTCTAACTAATGCTATATTAATTTTAAAAATCAGTTGAGATTTGTTGGATATATGCCTTTTTTGTTCACAGGGGACAGTCTTATTTTGGGGTTTTTCGTGGTTTTCAACATTTACAAAAAAAAAAAAATTCCTTCCACAAATTTCCGGATATTGATTTTGGCTTCAAATTGTAGGTCTAAATGTTTTCTAACTACTGCTATATTAATTTTCAAAATCAGTTGAGATTTGTTGGATATATGCCTTTTTTATTCACAGGGGACAGTCTTATTTTGGGGTTTTTCTTGGTTTTCAACATTTACAAAAAAAAAATTCCTTCCACAAATTTACGGATATCGATTTTGACTTCAGATTGTAGGTCTAAATGTTTTCTAACTTATGCTATATTAATTTTAAAAATCAGTTGAGATTTGTTGGATATATGCCTTTTTTATTCACAGGGAACAGTCTTATTTTGGGGTTTTTCGTGGTTTTCAATATTTACAAAAAAAAAAAATTCCTTCCACAAATTTCCGGATATTGATTTTGGCCTCAAATTGTAGGTCTAAATGTTTTCTAACTACTGCTATATTAATTTTCAAAATCAGTTGAGATTTGTTGGATATATGCTTTTTTTGTTCACAGGGGACAGTCTTATTTTGGGGTTTTTCGTGGTTTTCAACATTTACAAAAAAAAAATTCCTTCCACAAATTTCCGGATATTGATTTTGGCCTCAAATTGTAGGTCTGAATGTTTTCTAACTAATGCTATATTAATTTTAAAAATCAGTTGAGATTTGTAGGATATATGCCTTTTTTATTCACAGGGAACAGTCTTATTTTGGGGTTTTTCGTGGTTTTCAACATTTACAAAAAAAAAAATTTCTTCCACAAATTTCCGGATAATGATTTTGGCCTTTAATTGTAGGTCTGAATGTTTTCTAAATTATGCTATATTAATTTTAAAAATCAGTTGAGATTTGTTGGATATATGCCTTTTTTATTCACAGGGAACAGTCTTATTTTGGGGTTTTTCGTGGTTTTCAATATTTACAAAAAAAAAATACCTTCCACAAATTTCCGGATAATGATTTTGGCTCCAAATTGTAGGTCTAAATGTTTTCTAACTAATGCTATACTAATTTTAAAAATCAGTTGTGATTTGTTGGATATATGCCTTTTTTGTTCACAGGGGACAGTCTTATTTTGGGGTTTTTCGTGGTTTTCAACATTTACAAAAAAAAAAATTCCTTTCACAAATTTCCGGATATTGATTTTGGCTCCAAATTGTAGGTCTGAATGTTTTCTAACTAATGCTATATTAATTTTAAAAATCAGTTGAGATTTGTTGGATATATGCCTTTTTATTCACAGGGGAAAGTCTTATATTGGGGTTTTTCGTGGTTTTCAATATTTACAAAAAAAAAATACCTTCCACAAATTTCCGGATATTGATTTTGGCTCCAAAAATGTAGGTCTAAATGTTTTCTAACTAATGCTATATTAATTTTAAAAATCAGTTGAGATTTGTTGGATATATGCCTTTTTTGTTCACAGGGGACAGTCTTATTTTGGGGTTTTTCGTGGTTTTCAACATTTACAAAAAAAAAAAAATTCCTTCCACAAATTCCCGGATATTGATTTTGGCTTAAAATTGTAGGTCTAAATGTTTTCTAACTACTGCTATATTAATTTTCAAAATCAGTTGAGATTTGTTGGATATATGCCTTTTTTATTCACAGGGGACAGTCTTATTTTTGGGTTTTTCTTGGTTTTCAACATTTACAAAAAAAAATTCCTTCCACAAATTTCCGGATAATGATTTTGGCTCCAAATTGTAGGTCTAAATGTTTTCTAACTAATGCTATATTAATTTTAAGAATCAGTTGAGATTTGTTGGATATATGCCTTTTTTGTTCAAAGGGGACAGTCTTATTTTGGGGTTTTTCGTGGTTTTCAACATTTACAAAAAAAAAAAAAAATTCCTTCCACAAATTTCCGGATATTGATTTTGGCCTCAAATTGTAGGTCTAAATGTTTTCTAACTACTGCTATATTAATTTTCAAAATCAGTTGAGATTTGTTGGATATATGCTTTTTTTGTTCACAGGGGACAGTCTTATTTTGGGGTTTTTCGTGGTTTTCAACATTTACAAAAAAAAAAATTCCTTCCACAAATTTCCGGATATTGATTTTGGCCTCAAATTGTAGGTCTGAATGTTTTCTAACTAATGCTATATTAATTTTAAAAATCAGTTGAGATTTGTTGGATATATGCCTTTTTTATTCACAGGGAACAGTCTTATTTTGGGGTTTTTCGTGGTTTTCAACATTTACAAAAAAAAAATTTCTTCCACAAATTTCCGGATAATGATTTTGGCCTTTAATTGTAGGTCTGAATGTTTTCTAAATTATGCTATATTAATTTTAAAAATCAGTTGAGATTTGTTGGATATATGCCTTTTTTATTCACAGGGAACAGTCTTATTTTGGGGTTTTTCGTGGTTTTCAACATTTACAAAAAAAAAAAAAATTCCTTCCACAAATTTCCGGATATTGATTTTGGCCTCAAATTGTAGGTCTAAATGTTTTCTAACTACTGCTATATTAATTTTCAAAATCAGTTGAGATTTGTTGGATATATGCTTTTTTTGTTCACAGGGGACAGTCTTATTTTGGGGTTTTTCGTGGTTTTCAACATTTACAAAAAAAAAATTCCTTCCACAAATTTCCGGATATTGATTTTGGCCTCAAATTGTAGGTTTGAATGTTTTCTAACTAATGCTGTATTAGTTTTAAAAATCAGTTGAGATTTGTTGGATATATGCCTTTTTTATTCACAGGGAACAGTCTTATTTTGGGGTTTTTCGTGGTTTTCAATATTTACAAAAAAAAAATACCTTCCACAAATTTCCGGATAATGATTTTGGCTCCAAATTGTAGGTCTAAATGTTTTCTAACTACTGCTATATTAATTTTCAAAATCAGTTGAGATTTGTTGGATATATGCTTTTTTTGTTCACAGGGGACAGTCTTATTTTGGGATTTTTCGTGGTTTTCAACATTTACAAAAAAAAAAAATTCCTTCCACAAATTTCCGGATATTGATTTTGGTCTCAAATTGTAGGTCTGAATGTTTTCTAACTAATGCTATATTAATTTTAAAAATCAGTTGAGATTTGTTGGATATATGCCTTTTTTATTCACAGGGGAAAGTCTTATATTGGGGTTTTTCGTGGTTTTCAATATTTACAAAAAAAAAATACCTTCCACAAATTTCCGGATAATGATTTTTGTTCCAAATTGTATGTCTGAACGTTTTCTAACTAATGCTTAATTAATTTTAAAAATCAGTTGAGATTTGTTGGATATATGCCTTTTTTTTCACAGGGGACAGTCTTATTTTGGGGTTTTTCGTGGTTTTCAATATTTATAAAAAAAAAATACCTTCCACAAATTTCCGGATAATGATTTTAACTTCAAATTTTAGGTCTAAATGTTTTCTAACTAATGCTATATTAATTTTAAAAATCAGTTGAGATTTGTTGGATATATGCCTTTTTTGTTCACAGGGGACAGTCTTATTTTGGGGTTTTTCGTGGTTTTCAATATTTACAAAAAAAAAAAATTCCTTCCACAAATTTCCGGATATTGATTTTGGCTTCAAATTGTAGGTCTGAATGTTTTTTAACTAATGCTATATTCATTTTAAAAATCAGTTGAGATTTGTTGGATATATGCCTTTTTTATTCACAGGGGACAGTCTTATTTTTTGGGGTTTTTCGTGGTTTTCAAAATTTACAAAAAAAAAAAATTCCTTCCACAAATTTCCGGATATTGATTTTGGCCTCAAATTGTAGGTCTGAATGTTTTCTAACTAATGCTATATTAATTTTCAAAATCAGTTGAGATTTGTTGGATATATGCCTTTTTTATTCACAGGGGACAGTCTTATTTTGGGGTTTTTCGTGGTTTTCAACATTTACAAAAAAAAAAAAAATTTCTTCCACAAATTTCCGAATATTGATTTTGGTCTCAAATTGTAGGTCTGAATGTTTTCTAACTAATGCTATATTAATTTTAAAAATCAGTTGAGATTTGTTGGATATATGCCTTTTTATTCACAGGGGAAAGTCTTATATTGGGGTTTTTCGTGGTTTTCAATATTTACAAAAAAAGATACCTTCCACATATTTCCGGATAATGATTTTGGTCTCAAATTGTAGGTCTAAATGTTTTCTAAATAATGCTATATTAATTTTAAAAATCAGTTGAGATTTGTTGGATATATGCCTTTTTTGTTCACAGGGGACAGTCTTATTTTGGGGTTTTTCGTGGTTTTCAACATTTACAAAAAAAAAAATTCCTTCCACAAATTTCCGGATATTGATTTTGGCTTCAAATTGTAGGTCTGACTGTTTTCTAACTACTGCTATAATTATTTTAAAAATCAGTTGAGATTTGTTGGATATATGCCTTTTTTATTCACAGGGGAAAGTCTTATATTGGGGTTTTTCGTGGTTTTCAATATTTACAAAAAAAAATACCTTCCACAAATTTCCGGATAATGATTTTGGTTCCAAATTGTATGTCTGAACGTTTTCTAACTAATGCTTAATTAATTTTAAAAATCAGTTGAGATTTGTTGGATATATGCCTTTTTTATTCACAGGGCACAGTCTTATTTTGGGGTTTTTCGTGGTTTTCAATATTTATAAAAAAAAAAATACCTTCCACAAATTTCCGGATAATGATTTTGGCTTCAAATTGTAGGTCTTAATGTTTTCTAACTAATGCTATATTAATTTTAAAAATCAGTTGAGATTTGTTGGATATATGCCTTTTTTGTTCACAGGGGACAGTCTTATTTTGGGGTTTTTCGTGGTTTTCAACATTTACAAAAAAAAAAAAATTCCTTCCACAAATTTCCGGATATTGATTTTGGCTTTAAATTGTAGGTCTGAATGTTTTCTAACTAATGCTATATTAATTTTCAAAATCAGTTGAGATTTGTTGGATATATGCCTTTTTTATTCACAGGGGACAGTCTTATTTTGGGGTTTTTCGTGGTTTTCAACATTTACAAAAAAAAAAAAATTCCTTCCACAAATTTCCGAATATTGATTTTAGGCTTAAATTGTAGGCCTGAATGTTTTCTAACTAATGCTATATTAATTTTAAAAATCAGTTGAAATTTGTTGGATATATGCCTTTTTATTCACAGGGGAAAGTCTTATATTGGGGTTTTTCGTGGTTTTCAATATTTACAAAAAAAAAATACCTTCCACAAATTTCCGGATAATGATTTTGGTTTCAAATTGTAGGTCTGAATGTTCTCTAACTATTGCTGTATTAATTTTAAAAATCAGTTGAGATTTGTTGGATATATGCCTTTTTTATTCACAGGGAACAGTCTTATTTTGGGGTTTTTCGTGGTTTTCAACATTTAAAAAAAAAATTTCTTCCACAAATTTCCGGATAATGATTTTGGCCTTTAATTGTAGGTCTGAATGTTTTCTTAATTATGCTATATTAATTTTAAAAATCAGTTTTAGATTTGTTGGATATATGCCTTTTTTATTCACAGGGGACAGTCTTATTTTGGGGTTTTTTGTGGTTTTCAACATTTACAAAAAAAAAATTCCTTCCACAAACTTCCGGATATTGATTTTGGCTTTAAATTGTAGGTCTAAATGTTTTCTAACTAATGCTATATTAATTTTAAAAATCAGTTGAGATTTGTTGGATATATGCCTTTTTTGTTCACAGGGGACAGTCTTATTTTGGGGTTTTTCGTGGTTTTCAACATTTACAAAAAAAAAAAAATTCCTTCCACAAATTTCCGGATATTGATTTTGGCTTCAAATTGTAGGTCTGAATGTTTTCTAACTAATGATATATTAATTTTAAAAATCAGTTGAGATTTGTTGGATATATGCCTTTTTTATTCACAGGGGACAGTCTTATTTTTTTGGGTTTTTCGTGGTTTTCAATATTTACAAAAAAAAAAATTCCTTCCACAAATTTTCGGATATTGATTTTGGCCTCAAATTGTAGGTCTGAATGTTTTCTAACTAATGCTATATTAATTTTCAAAATCAGTTGAGATTTGTTGGATATATGCCTTTTTTATTCACAGGGGACAGTCTTATTTTGGGGTTTTTCGTGGTTTTCAACATTTACAAAAAAAAAAAATTCCTTCCACAAATTTCCGAATATTGATTTTAGGCTTAAATTGTAGGCCTGAATGTTTTCTAACTAATGCTATATTAATTTTAAAAATCAGTTGAAATTTGTTGGATATATGCCTTTTTATTCACAGGGGAAAGTCTTATATTGGGGTTTTTCGTGGTTTTCAATATTTACAAAAAAAAAATACCTTCCACAAATTTCCGGATAATGATTTTGGTTTTAAATTGTAGGTCTGAATGTTCTCTAACTATTGCTGTATTAATTTTAAAAATCAGTTGAGATTTGTTGGATATATGCCTTTTTTATTCACAGGGAACAGTCTTATTTTGGGGTTTTTCGTGGTTTTCAACATTTAAAAAAAAAATTTCTTCCACAAATTTCCGGATAATGATTTTGGCCTTTAATTGTAGGTCTGAATGTTTTCTTAATTATGCTATATTAATTTTAAAAATCAGTTTTAGATTTGTTGGATATATGCCTTTTTTATTCACAGGGGACAGTCTTATTTTGGGGTTTTTTGTGGTTTTCAACATTTACAAAAAAAAAATTCCTTCCACAAACTTCCGGATATTGATTTTGGCTTTAAATTGTAGGTCTGAATGTTTTCTAACTAATGCTATATTAATTTTAAAAATCAGTTGAGATTTGTTGGATATATGCCTTTTTTATTCACAGGGGACAGTCTTATTTTGGGGTTTTTCGTGGTTTTCAACATTTACAAAAAAAAAAAATTCCTTCCACAAATTTCCGGATATTGATTTTGGCTTTTAATTGTAGGTCTGAATGTTTTCTAAATTATGCTATATTAATTTTAAAAATCAGTTGAGATTTGTTGGATATATGCCTTTTTTATTCACAGGGGACAGTCTTATTTTGGGGTTTTTCGTGGTTTTCAACATTTACAAAAACAAAATTCCTTCCACCAACTTCCGGATATTGATTTTGACTTCAAATTGTAGGTCTGAATGTTTTCTAACTAATGCTTTATTAATTTTAAAAATCAGTTGAGATTTGTTGGATATATGCCTTTTTTTCACAGGGGACAGTCTTATTTTGGGGTTTTTCGTGGTTTTCAATATTTACAAAAAAAAAAATACCTTCCACAAATTTCCGGATAATGATTTTGGCTTCAAATTGTAGGTCTAAATGTTTTCTAACTAATGCTATATTAATTTTAAAAATCAGTTGAGATTTGTTGGATATATGCCTTTTTTGTTCACAGGGGACAGTCTTATTTTGGGGTTTTTCGTGGTTTTCAACATTTACAAAAAAAAAAAAATTCCTTCCACAAATTTCCGGATATTGATTTTGGCTTCAAATTGTAGGTCTGAATGTTTTGTAACTAATGATATATTAACTTTAAAAATCAGTTGAGATTTGTTGGATATATGCCTTTTTTATTCACAGGGGACAGTCTTATTTTTTTGGGTTTTTCGTGGTTTTCAATATTTACAAAAAAAAAAATTCCTTCCACAAATTTTCGGATATTGATTTTGGCCTCAAATTGTAGGTCTGAATGTTTTCTAACTAATGCTATATTAATTTTCAAAATCAGTTGAGATTTGTTGGATATATGCCTTTTTTATTCACAGGGGACAGTCTTATTTTGGGGTTTTTCGTGGTTTTCAACATTTACAAAAAAAAAAAAATTCCTTCCACAAATTTCCGAATATTGATTTTAGGCTTAAATTGTAGGCCTGAATGTTTTCTAACTAATGCTATATTAATTTTAAAAATCAGTTGAAATTTGTTGGATATATGCCTTTTTATTCACAGGGGAAAGTCTTATATTGGGGTTTTTCGTGGTTTTCAATATTTACAAAAAAAAAAATACCTTCCACAAATTTCCGGATAATGATTTTGGTTTCAAATTGTAGGTCTGAATGTTCTCTAACTATTGCTGTATTAATTTTAAAAATCAGTTGAGATTTGTTGGATATATGCCTTTTTTATTCACAGGGAACAGTCTTATTTTGGGGTTTTTCGTGGTTTTCAACATTTAAAAAAAAAAATTTCTTCCACAAATTTCCGGATAATGATTTTGGCCTTTAATTGTAGGTCTGAATGTTTTCTAAATTATGCTATATTAATTTTAAACAGTGTTCGAAAATAAACATTATTTAATGTACTTTAATGTTCTGTAAGGTACAACCTCACACGCACAAGCGCTAATAATGTACGTATACCGAGTACATTAAAATTATAAGTACTTACAATCTTAGTTTACTTGTGCCCAACGAGAATCGTTATTTAACCTAATCAAAATGATGATGATCAACACTACGTTTTGTAATGTTAAGGACATTATTATTAATGTACATTTAATGCATGTAGGTTACACTCAAAAAAGTTTTACAATAACTGAATATACAAGAAGTTTCTGTTAACTAAAATTAAAGTAAATCTTACAGGTAGGTAAATTTTTACCAAGGTATTTGTATGTAAAATCTTTTTTGTTTATTGTTTAATAAGCAAACCACAATATATTGATGGTTTTCTGTGCACTCAATATAATAAATTATTTAGAAAAACAGTGGTATACATGCCACACCTGCTTAAGTTCAAATTTTGAATACACAAATTAATACTTGTGTCCCAAATTAGAAGAAAAATATTTTGAAACACGATTTAAAATCAATACTTTTAATTATGTGCAAGTTGTTTTTAGCTATTGAAAATAAAAGAAAAAAAATCTTTTTTACTGAAATTTGAAATTAAAATAAATTGAAAATCATTCGGTTCGCATGAAAAAAAGCCCGTCGTAATCGGCAAATAAAAAAACACGTGCGCATGTAGCTTGGGCGTAATATTGACGTCACTATGAAGCTGCATATGCTACATACCACGTAGTTATGTCAAAATAATAAACATAGCTGAGAATCTATTATTATTTAATGACTTTTTTGTTTGAGCAGATCTTCACATGTATTTACACATATGTAAGTGCTGCCTACATTTGGATTTTGACACAAATTTACTATTAAAATTTTACGCCGCTAATGCAACCAATGTGTTAGAAATTTCTCCTGGCGTCATAAGTGTCTTTCTACATGTCGTGTATAATAGGTCGTGTTATAAAGCGGTTTTTAAATCAAAATAATATTGTTTGAAATTATGTTTAATTTGAATTTACTAACAGCATATTTTGAGTGTAAAATGTATCAAGAGCTGTTGTGTCCACACATACACTATCTTATTCTTTGTTAGTATATGTGCTTCGCGGGTGTATGGATAGGCTGTGAGCATCACTCATTATACTCGCTTTGCAATGTTGTCACCTTTTAAAATTTTAAACGCGAAAAATATGAAGATACTTGTAGTGCTCAGCGCTCAGTGCTTTTTAAATTAGTTTTTAATTTTTTTTTTTCTTAAGAGCTCTAAACTAAAAATTTTAAATCAAATTTGTTTTGAGCATGCTTGTCATTTAAAAATTTAAATTGTGCATTTCAAGATGTTTTTTGTATTGTTAGAAAATTGATTCAAGGAATACGCGCTATATCAAACTCTGACTTTAATATTTAATTTAATTAATGTAAAAAGTGTTTTGTCTAACAAGAGATAATTATAATGTCATCAGCATTCCAAATAGAGTCGAATAGCGAAATTTGGTCTGTTATAGACAATATATGGAATATGATTCAATTAATGCAATTGAGAGAGAATTGAGTCTTCATGGATTCAGTTGATATAAACCTATTTAGTAAAAATTGACATACAAGTTCTGTCACATCCATATTAACATGTAGAAATAGAACGGGTTTTAAGCTCTATAAATTTTTTAAGGTTTACCACAATATTTTTGCACGCGTTTAACGCTTTCATATAACAAAGGTCTGAAACGATAAAATTGTTGTTGTGAAATCAACGAAATAACAGATAATAATGATTTTTATATAAATAGCAATGTAATGTATATAACTTTAAAGTTTAAAAAACTATGTTATGCTCAGGTGATCGGGTATGTTCTGTAAACCGAATCGTTTTCAAAACGAGAAATTTTCAAAAACGAGTAAATGTTTATTTGGTGCTTTACAAATTACTCGAAATGGTGACATTCGAAATTAATTTGAATAAAATATTTGAATGTTAAAGTCAGTTGTTAATAAAACAAGTCACATTTGAAACAAAAGTACGCATTTAAAATGTCCGGCTCTAAATCTTTGACAGAAAAAGTGTTTATTTCATTATTATAAAACTTGATGTGTCATACATTCACCCACCAAATCATTTAATGATATATTAGTCGGTTCAGAAGTTAGCAAAAGTATACTACATATTTATGAAAAAATATTCAACATAAACTGTTATGTCTTAAAATAAAAAACTATTTTATTAGAAATGCTCTTGAAGCTGAACAATAAAATGAGTTATGTGTAGTTTTTGAGGCACTTCCGCTATACCTCTCAAATCTACAATTATTTAAGATTAATTTTACGAAATACTTATATAAAAACATTTACAGGTTTCAAAATAACACAGTTTTTTTGCTCTCCTGAAAAAAAACCTGATTTTGTCGGAGAAACGATGATATCTACATCTCTTTAGTACTTTAAACTTATTTTTTACTTATTGTAATAGACATTTTTCTATTTTTTATAATATTTTTATATCAGTTTTTTTGTTAAATAAGTTCTTTTTTAAATAGGGACTGTGATATTTTTATGAAATGAAACCTTGTTATGTTCGATCTTTTTTATCTTTGCTATATACATGTTCCTTAATATTTGATTTTTTTAATATATGAGTGGGTTTCATAAAAGTTAAACATATTGGGCCTGATAACGAGTATCGTATTTCGACTACGACTACGAAGATTTCGTAATAGACTAAAGAAAAAATCTTGCAATGTTCTTTAGTCTACTACAAAATCGTCGTAGCCGAAGTCGTAATACGACACTCGAAATAAGGCCCAATAACATTGAGTACATCTGTTTATATAAATTAAGTGTTTTTCATAGTTGCAGTGCTTTTCGAAATTTAAAAGTTGATAGCACTGTCCCAATTATATAAAATTGAGAGTATGACCACTGCTAGTGCTGTCGGATGTAACGATTTGTCTCTAAAATCGCCAAAAGCTTTGTTTTAAAATAATAATTTTGACGAGCCTTTTGTTCATTTATATATTTCAAATCATTTGCGATTATTTTAGCTAAACACACATATGCAATTTAAACAATGTAGATTAATGTTAAAAACATGGCAAATTTTACACAAGGAAGGTTTTCTACAACATAAAATAATTAATGAAAAGAGATTTGTTTTCTATATCTAAAGTGTGGTTTTTATAAAACATAGTGGGGAAAACTTCCTTTTATTAATTTGGAACTAGCATTTTGGATAATGATGCATAAATAGCCTTATGCATCATGGTAAGGATATAAATAACTGAAAATAAGATTCATATTGATGTAATTCATTTTTAGTATGTTTCATACTTCAGTACGTATGTTTGTATGTATGTCTGTTTTATAAATGAACTACACTCCAAAATATTCCATGCTTAAAAATACGAAACACTTTTTCGTAATTTAATTTTTGTACAATAAACTAAAAATTTTTAAATTTTACTAAAATATTTGTAGTACGAAAAAAGTACAACCCTTGTGTGATGAATTCTTATTGTTTTTTGAAATATTTTATAAACTCCATCATATCAGGGTTATATTTATTCGTAGATCGCACGACTTTGTATGATAGTGTATCACGGCCTTAACAAGTTTCATAATTTTACGAATGTCGTTAAGTTACAAAAACGATTTCCTACAACTATTTTCGTATATAGTAACACATTTTTCGTTTATTTCATTGAATTTAGGAAGAAATAAAACATTCTTACATAATTGGAAATTTCGTGAAATAAATAAATTTTGTTTTGTTATCATTTTGTTTACAGTACAAAATTATTCCTAAACCTACACAAGTTTCGTGAATTTTACAAAATACAATTTAAACATATAATAAAAACTGTTGTTTTGTTTTACTTTTTATTATATCCCCAATTTATTTTCCTGTTATTGTATAAAAAATTATTGTAATAAAAAATTTGTTTTTAGTTCATGCTAGGAACACAACTGGTACGAACGACGAATTTCGTCCACGCAGAGTTTGCTGCGTAAATTCGTCGTGTGAAACACAACAACGACGAATTTACTCAACGAATTCAGCTGTTATAATTTATAAAGTTGTTTGAAGCATTTGCAAAGGCAGACAGAGAGAAAATTTGTATTTCATAGTTCGTCGGTGTACAAAATAGAAATAAATCTATCGCAGAGCTCGTCACGCTCTACAAATTTCGTTTTATGGAGGCGTTGTGTTAATTTTAATATGAACAAATATATTTTATTTTCCATGACAAAAGTTCGCAATGAAAACTTCGTCTTCGTCCCAATTGTGTTCCCAGTTTGATTCGTGAGTTTCATTGCAAAATATTCATGTATGTATGTGTATGTATGTGACGTATGAAGAATGCAGAGGCTGTAACAACTTCCCTTAAGTTATCTTTTTATTTTCATAATTATTACAACCTTCAATTCTAGGAATTAAAGATTAATTTACTATTTTCCAAGGATATATAAATTTTTTGAAGATTTTTATAGTCCATGTATTTTTTTATTTTATACAAAATTTCGCATATAACACAAACTTGCTTTTCATGATTCACTAATTAATTTTGTATTATTAACATTGTGTTTCTTAAATTTACGAAAAAAAATTTGAAATACAAAATTTTGTTTGCAGACAAGAAATATTTCGTAAAATAAAGAAATATCACAACTACTACATATCTACGAAGCATTTCGTACCCTAAAATTAACGAATATTTCCTAAAATGAACCACATTTTTCTAAAAACCTAAAAATATATAAAATTATGTTTTAAATAAAAAATGTTGTGTAGCTAATATTTAATGTTGACGATAAACGACAAATGTGTCAGCGCTGTGGCTAAAAATCAATCTGACAGCACTGGCTAGCATCGATCAGGTATGATGCAGATATGTATGTATGCATCTATTAAAGGATTACGGTACTTGTTGACGCATAATGCATTGCTATTGGCTGAAAAATATAAGGGAAAAAAACAAGCAAAAAAACTGGGAAAACATCACAGTGGAACAAATTATAATTTTTCCCCATAAATTTTGAAAGCGAAAAATTAAATTTTTTTAATTATTGTCTAAATTTGTGAATGCTAATGAAAATATAAAAATATAAATATACAAATATAAAAAATACATAAGACTTTTAATTTTAACGAATTTTACGGTTTGCTTATTAATCCACCTTCACTCATATGATTAATAAATATTTTTAATTTATAACAATAATAGCCGACGGAATTCTACACACTTTCATACTGCAAATATTCTAACTCGTTGCCTTTATATATATTTTGAAGCATATCGTGAATGCTATTAATACTTTTAAGTAGATACATACATACATATGTATGTATGTATATTACCAAGATAGCCACAACTGATATTAAAAACTGTATTGTTTAAAATCGTTTGCTTACATGTGTCGGCTATACGAATTATGAACATATAAGTCAGGCATATTATCAATTTTTACTTTTGAATACGAACTTGAAACCCCAAAATGTCATTAGTTTCAACTTTCTGATTTTATATTATGTTCAAAATCTGCCGTTTGAAAGCAAATTCTCTAATTTTAAGAATCTACGGGATATCTTTGATTGCAACAATTTCCAATTTCCAAAAACATGTGAGTATGTATGTATTATTAAAAACACGAAAAGTCTTAGTTATCCGTACAATTTCTCACTTATTTTTTGCTTTTAACTGCCCACTGTGCACTTCATATATAGATTTTTTTTAAACTACAGGACTGCCAACCTTTACTCAGGTAATTTTATCCCACTTTTCTTGCTAAGTTCGGTAAAAAAAAGGGAAGACAAGAATCAATCCTACTTTTTTGTATATATGGCCTATTTCCGAACTGCGAAATAAAACTTTCGACTTACAATTTGTATTGAAAACAACAATGAAATATGAAAATTTGTTTTTGTTTTTTCAATATAAATTGTAAGTCGAATGTTTTCTTTACCATTATACTCTTAGATTTTAAGAGTAATTGGGTACTTAAATTTTATGCATTTACAATGGGCTGTGGGATTTTCCAAAGTTTTATGGTTTCTTTTTTATTAATAATAATAATAATGCGTGTGTGTTAGCAGGTAACGAACAGGATTTGTAACCCCTTTTTTACATCGAAAATTTTAAAATGTTTATTTTAAATACATAAATAATTGAAAGCTATACCTTAAAGCCATGTTTGTGTGTATGTATATAGTATATATTTACATATACATATAAGTATGTGCCTTAGAGTGTTTTAGGTACTTTACTACAACAAAAAACAATGCATTTAAGTTCCAAATATTGAAATATGTATGTACAGTAGTTTTCGCTTATAGTCACATTTAAAATTGCACAGAAATTGTGGACTATATCGCTAATGTGACTATAAGCCTAACTTTTTTATATGCCACGCAGAGGTATATAAAAGAATTTCCATACAATCCAATTATGTGAATATAAACCAAATAAACTAAATTCATATTTATGATTAAAAAAAATAAACAAAATATTTGCACATTTCACAAAAGTTGTAAATAGTTAAAAATAGATTATTAATTGCTTTCAAAAAAGTCAATAATTTTAGATTGCTTCAATATAAGTGATTGTTTTAGAGTCGTGTCCTCTATTTTGCCAAACAAAGAATAACCCTCAATATCATTTTCCAAGCAAAAAATTCTTAAAAAATCTAAAGAATTCAAAATTTCTTTTGGTGTTGGAAGGTGTTTTTTTTGTTGTATTTGAAATGCAAGTTTTTGTGGCCTTTTATGCAACAATATTTTGTTCTAAAGACATGTTCTTCTACTAAACAGTAGATGGAGTTTGAAATTTAGATTTACTTTTTGGTTTATGGCTTAAATAAATAACTAAAAAAAATCTGTTGAAAATGTTTGTGACTATAACGCGAATTGTTTGCATACAATTTGGATTTTGACTACCACAAACTCGGTGCATATATGTCAAATATGACTATATAGTAAATGGACTATATCGCCAACTTTTTGTATGAAATTAAGTTCAAAAGTCACAAAAAACATTAAATATGGACTATATCATTAATGTGACAATAAGCGGTAGTGACTATAAACGAAAACTACTGTATATTAAGGAAACAGCTTTTTTTTGTAATTTTGCAAAAATGAAATTTTACACGCCCTAGCGCACATCGTTATAAAAAAATATTAAGAAACGCCAAACTACTTGAGTCATTGTTAACTTATTTCTGTTGGAAGGTCTTGAGGGAATTTTTTGGGAAAACTTTTAACAGCAATAAGTTAACAATGACTCAAATGAGTCAAGTAATAGTTAAAGAAATTATAGAATTTATTTTAATATAAGTAGCACAGGCTATAGCGATGCTCAAAAATCGTAGTTTTAATGGAATAATACATTGCTGATGGTACGAACAGTACAGTTAAATGCACAATTGAACGCGGATTGAAAAATCAATCAGATGAAGTATCTTTTTTTAATTATTTGCCTTGCGAAAAAAAAACGTACATAAGTATTCCAAAAAATATATAAAAATTTACCTATTTGAGACACGGTCCTATACGTGAACGGTTATCTCTAGATCCCTTAATTGTTTTGGGAATCCTCTTTAAAAAATATCGATCTTTAGTTTCAGAGGGGTAATAAAATATTTTTATTTATTGATTAGCTTTAATTTACATATGTTACATATATGTATGTATATATACAAGTGTATGTATTTGTGTAAAACACATAAGTTTTAATATATAAAATAAGCTAAAAAAATGCATTGTTTAGTCAACAAAACAAGCAAAAATATCATTTTAACTTTTTTATTAAACTTTTACCAAATTAAATAAACGCATTTCAATGAATTTTAATATTTATATGTAAGAGATTTTCGTGTAAATTTTAACTAAAGTCTGTGGTATTTTTATTTTATTATTAGGTTAAATATTGCAATACTTTTAAGTAAAATATTATAACATTGTGATTTATTAACTTCTAAGACTGCCGAATAAAAATGAAACTTAATTTTGAAATAAATACTTTAGAAACCATAATATTGTCTGATTTTTAACTTCAAATTGCTTAAAAATACCTTGCTTATCGCATTTGTGTGTGTGTGAGAGTAATTTGACATTTTCAATGGCAAAATTGGTTACGAGTAGTTTTCTTTACTTCCTAACTATAAAATGTAGTAAAATAAAGCTCGTTAGAATACATTGGCTACAATTTGCAAATCCATAACATTAAATTCCGCAATTACCGCTAAAATTCAAGAAAGGATAAATACAACAAAAACAATATTCTTTTATTTTCTACGTACATATGTACATACATATGTAAACAGGTTAAAAAATTGTAGAAATTTTTATCCACACTTTATTGCCAAACTTACTACAAGAAGAACTGTTTTACATTACATTTGTAAAAGTTGGCAATCCTAGCTTAAAATTATCAATAGATAAGTATAAAGAGTGCATGGCGTCGTCCGTCTGCAATGTTCTTGGGTTGGATTAATCTTGTATTCTATTCAGTGTTGCCGGAATCGTAATTCATTTTACAGGGATAAAACTAATCCAAATTTTAGATATTACGAAATTTTTTGTAATTTTATTTACGGCGCTCTATTCCTAAATAAATATGTACATAAGTATGTACATTACTTGCATGTATATAAATAAATCACCATAGCAGTAACTTCTGACAAATAACAAGCAAATTGCTCAATAATTACTGAAAATTATATTAAACTTTGGAGGGAGTTCCAAAAATCTTTTTTTGCATTGTCTAGTGAGAAAAAAACTTCTTGCTTACGTGGAACAGAACAAAACTCGTCCCTTGCACCATAACCAGCCTAATGTGTAACTCTTGTTTTTGCTTTGTGTAGTTGTCGTACTTTCCGTTGCCAAGTAGTGCTGCCATACATATATGGTTTAAGTAAAATATTTTTTTGCACAAATTTACTATGTATGTGCCTATCCAACAAAATAACGAATATACATAACTGTAAATGACAGACTTGCTTTATTAAGTCCTAATTTACACTCAGCAAGTCTTATTGCTAAGCTGATTAGTTTTTTAGGAAAGAGAGACGAGGGGAAAAGAAACTTATATGTTCCCCTCGTATCTCTCACCGACAAACTAATCAGATCAGCAATAAGACTTGCTTAGTGTAAATAAGGACTAAACGTTTTTTAACCTTGCATGTAGCGAGTTTTGAAATCTAATTCTACATATACGTATAAGACAAACAATTATTTAAATACATACATGCTTCCATACATGTACATATAACTTTATTTGGACGTAATTCTCCCAATGATCTATCTTGCGGGCAATATTATTTTAGTAATAAAAATAAAAAGTTATAACCAGGGACATAACAATTATAGGAGAAATGACAAAAAGGTTATATTTAACCTTAAAATTGATTAATTCAAATAATGCTTACAATAAACGATTATCGTAAGATATCGTCGTCTTAGAGTGCAAACCTGCTAACTCACTTCAATAAAATTTTACAGGAGAGACAAAATACTGTTAACATTTTCTATACATTGGTTAAGAAATTAACCTAATACGTCAAGTTTTTTCGACATGTAGAGTTTCTAATTAAAACAAATATTTAGGGTAATCGATGCGGTATGTTTTTCTTTATCGAAAGGCATTAAAATGTCATATTTTATTAAGTGTCATTCATGAAATTTTGATGAGCCTGTGGAAGATTTTATGCCATCAGTTAAAGGTTTGCCACACGTTTAGTTCCATACTTAAGTGTTTACATGTATTTAATATATCGCACACTAAATCATAAAGAGTCACAACTCAAAATTATAGAAGTGCCTTTTCTTTTTTATAAACCAGTTAATTGAAGAAATCTCAACAATTTCTTTTGCAATACAGTCTTCTTTAAGAATATAAAATATCGTTATGCTTGTTTTTATGTCACATGCTTGCGTCATTTGTACAGTATCAACAGTTGTTTGCAACTACTCAGCATCTGACTCTTTATGATTTAGTGTGCGATATATAAATGACAAACAAAATACTTTTTATATAATTTTTTAATATAACACGAAATGTGTCAAAATATTTATGTATGCAACGTGATTATCAAAAGTGTAAACTATAATATTCTTTCCACTGAATAATTCTAGCAAAATTATATTAAAATTACATATATATTTTGTAATTCAAATATAGTTGTGGAAAAATTGGTTTGTTCCATGTATAGATTAATATCGCAGAATTCGGCAACACTGATGTTTTGTCGTCGTTTGGCTATTGGTTTGCGGCACGGTATATTCAAAATACAATCTATTTGCAGCAAGCCAGAAACCAACCGACGATGTGCTGCTTTATACTCTCAATAATTTTCTCTCTTAGTTACTTTCCTCCCACCGAAAACCAATTTTTTTTTTAATTTCACATATTTATATGAACATCCATCCATTCATACATGCATGCATACATGCATGCATGAATGGATGTATGTACATATCTTTACAGGGTTTGCTTTTGAAGCACTAACACTTTGGCAAAGAACACTAAAATATAATTTATTTGCACATAGATGTACACAACAATTTTAATTTACATGCTATGACCGTCAAGCAGAGTGCTTTATAAAGTATTTTACTTGAGTTGAAAAATCATTGTGATTCTAATCGCGTAGAGTACATGTAAACATACACAAAGTAGAAAGTTGTCATATCTTACCCTTTGTATAATACATTAAATAATGTACAGTTTATTTTCGTACACTGATTTTAAAAATCAGTTTTAGATTTGTTGGATATATGCCTTTTTTATTCACAGGGGACAGTCTTATTTTGGGGTTTTTTGTGGTTTTCAACATTTACAAAAAAAAAATTCCTTCCACAAACTTCCGGATATTGATTTTGGCTTTAAATTGTAGGTCTGAATGTTTTCTAACTAATGCTATATTAATTTTAAAAATCAGTTGAGATTTGTTGGATATATGCCTTTTTTATTCACAGGGGACAGTCTTATTTTGGGGTTTTTCGTGGTTTTCAACATTTACAAAAAAAAAAAATTCCTTCCACAAATTTCCGGATATTGATTTTGGCTTTTAATTGTAGGTCTGAATGTTTTCTAAATTATGCTATATTAATTTTAAAAATCAGTTGAGATTTGTTGGATATATGCCTTTTTTATTCACAGGGGACAGTCTTATTTTGGGGTTTTTCGTGGTTTTCAATATTTATAAAAAAAAATACCTTCCACAAATTTCCGGATAATGATTTTGGTTCCAAATTGTATGTCTGAACGTTTTCTAACTAATGCTTTATTAATTTTAAAAATCAGTTGAGATTTGTTGGATATATGCCTTTTTTTCACAGGGGTTTTTCGTGGTTTTCAATATTTACAAAAAAAAAAAAATACCTTCCACAAATTTCCGGATAATGATTTTGGCCTCAAATTGTAGGTCTGAATGTTTTCTAACTAATGCTATATTAATTTTAAAAATCAGTTGAGATTTGTTGGATATATGCCTTTTTTATTCACAGGGGAAAGTCTTATATTGGGGTTTTTCGTGGTTTTCAATATTTACAAAAAAAAATACCTTCCACAAATTTCCGGATAATGATTTTGGTTCCAAATTGTATGTCTGAACGTTTTCTAACTAATGCTTAATTAATTTTAAAAATCAGTTGAGATTTGTTGGATATATGCCTTTTTTATTCACAGGGCACAGTCTTATTTTGGGGTTTTTCGTGGTTTTCAATATTTATAAAAAAAAAATACCTTCCACAAATTTCCGGATAATGAATTTGGCTTCAAATTGTAGGTCTAAATGTTTTCTAACTAATGCTATATTAATTTTAAAATCAGTTGAGATTTGTTGGATATATGCCTTTTTTGTTCACAGGGGACAGTCTTATTTTGGGGTTTTTCGTGGTTTTCAACATTTACAAAAAAAAAAAAATTCCTTCCACAAATTTCCGGATATTGATTTTGGCTTTAAATTGTAGGTCTGAATGTTTTCTAACTAATGCTATATTATTTTTAAAAATCAGTTGAGATTTGTTGGATATATGCCTTTTTTATTCACAGGGGACAGTCTAATTTTTTTGGGTTTTTCGTGGTTTTCAATATTTACAAAAAAAAAAATTCCTTCCACAAATTTTCGGATATTGATTTTGGCCTCAAATTGTAGGTCTGAATGTTTTCTAACTAATGCTATATTAATTTTCAAAATCAGTTAAGATTTGTTGGATATATGCCTTTTTTATTCACAGGGGACAGTCTTATTTTGGGGTTTTTCGTGGTTTTCAACATTTACAAAAAAAAAAAAATTCCTTCCACAAATTTCCGAATAATGATTTTAGGCTTAAATTGTAGGCCTGAATGTTTTCTAACTAATGCTATATTAATTTTAAAAATCAGTTGAAATTTGTTGGATATATGCCTTTTTATTCACAGGGGAAAGTCTTATATTGGGGTTTTTCGTGGTTTTCAATATTTACAAAAAAAAATACCTTCCACAAATTTCCGGATATTGATTTTGGTTTCAGATTGTAGGTCTGAATGTTCTCTAACTATTGCTGTATTAATTTTAAAAATCAGTTTAGATTTGTTGGATATATGCCTTTTTTATTCACAGGGAACAGTCTTATTTTGGGGTTTTTCGTGGTTTTCAACATTTAAAAAAAAAATTTCTTCCACAAATTTCCGGATAATGATTTTGGCCTTTAATTGTAGGTCTGAATGTTTTCTAAATTATGCTATATTAATTTTAAAAATCAGTTGAGATTTGTTGGATATATGCCTTTTTTATTCACAGGGGACAGTCTTATTTTGGGGTTTTTCGTGGTTTTCAATATTTACAAAAAAAAAAAATACCTTCCAGAAATTTCCAGATATTGATTTTAGCTTTAAATTGTAGGTCTGAATGTTTTCTAACTAATGCTATATTAATTTTAAAAATCAGTTGAGATTTGTTGGATATATGCCTTTTTTATTCACAGGGGACAGTCTTATTTTGGGGTTTTTCGTGGTTTTCAACATTTACAAAAAAAAAAAATCCTTCCACAAATTTCCGGATATTGATTTTGGCCTTTAATTGTAGGTCTAAATGTTTTCTAACTAATGCTATATTAATTTTCAAAATCAGTTGAGATTTGTTGGATATATGCCTTTTTTATTCACAGGGGACAGTCTTATTTTGGGGTTTTTCGTGGTTTTCAACATTTACAAAAAAAAAATTCCTTCCACAAATTTCCGGATATCGATTTTGACTTCAAATTGTAGGTCTAAATGTTTTCTAACTTATGCTATATTAATTTTAAAAATCAGTTGAGATTTGTTGGATATATGCCTTTTTTATTCACAGGGAACAGTCTTATTTTGGGGTTTTTCGTGGTTTTCAACATTTACAAAAAAAAAATTTCTTCCACAAATTTCCGGATAATGATTTTGGCCTTTAATTGTAGGTCTGAATGTTTTCTAAATTATGCTATATTAATTTTAAAAATCAGTTGAGATTTGTTGGATCTATGCCTTTTTTTTCACAGGGGACAGTCTTATTTTGGGGTTTTTCGTGGTTTTCAATATTTACAAAAAAAAAATACCTTCCACAAATTTCCGGATATTGATTTTAGTCTCAAATTGTAGGTCTAAATGTTTTCTAACTAATGCTATATTAATTTTAAAAATCAGTTGAGATTTGTTGGATATATGCCTTTTTTATTCACAGGGGAAAGTCTTATATTGGGGTTTTTCGTGGTTTTCAATATTTACAAAAAAAAAAAACCTTCCACAAATTTCCGGATAATGATTTTGACTCCAAATTGTAGGTCTGAATGTTTTCTAACTACTGCTATATTAATTTTAAAAATCAGTTGAGATTTGTTGGATATATGCCTTTTTTGTTCACAGGGGACAGTCTTATTTTGGGGTTTTTCGTGGTTTCCAACATTTACAAAAAAAAAAATTCCTTCCACAAATTTCCGGATAATGATTTTGGCCTCAAATTGTAGGTCTGAATGTTTTCTAACTAATGCTATATTAATTTTAAAAATCAGTTGAGATTTGTTGGATATATGCCTTTTTTATTCACAGGGGACAGTCTTATTTTGGGGTTTTTCGTGGTTTTCAATATTTACAAAAAAAAAATACCTTCCACGAATTTTCGGATTATGATTTTGGTCTCAAAGTGTAGGTCTGAATGTTTTCTAACTAACGCTATATTAATTTTAAAAATCAGTTGAGATTTGTTGGATATATGCCTTTTTTATTCACAGGGGAAAGTCTTGTATTGGGGTTTTTCGTGGTTTTCAATATTTAAAAAAAAAATACCTTCCACAAATTTCCGGATAATAATTTTGGCCTTAAATTGTAGGTTTGAATGTTTTCTAACTAATGCTGTATTAGTTTTAAAAATCAGTTGAGATTTGTTGGATATATGCCTTTTTTATTCACAGGGGACAGTCTTACTTTGGGGTTTTTCGTGGTTTTCAACATTTACAAAAAAAAAAATCCCTCCACAAATTTCCGGATAATAATTTTAGCCTCAAATTGTAGGTCTGAATGTTTTCTAACTACTGCTATATTAATTTTAAAAATCAGTTGAGATTTGTTGGATCTATGCCTTTTTTTTCACAGGGGACAGTCTTATTTTGGGGTTTTTCGTGGTTTTCAATATTTACAAAAAAAAAATACCTTCCACAAATTTCCGGATATTGATTTTAGTCTCAAGTTGTAGGTCTAAATGTTTTCTAACTAATGCTATATTAATTTTAAAAATCAGTTGAGATTTGTTGGATATATGCCTTTTTTATTCACAGGGGAAAGTCTTATATTGGGGTTTTTCGTGGTTTTCAATATTTACGAAAAAAAAAAACCTTCCACAAATTTCCGGATTATGATTTTGGTCTCAAAGTGTAGGTCTGAATGTTTTCTAACTAATGCTATATTAATTTTAAAAATCAGTTGAGATTTGTTGGATATATGCCTTTTTTGTTCACAGGGGACAGTCTTATTTTGGGGTTTTTCGTGGTTTTCAACATTTACAAAAAAAAAAATTCCTTCCACAAATTTTCGGATATTGATTTTGGCCTCAAATTGTAGGTCTGAATGTTTTCTAACTAATGCTATATTAATTTTAAAAATCAGTTGAGATTTGTTGGATATATGCCTTTTTTATTCACAGGGGAAAGTCTTGTATTGGGGTTTTTCGTGGTTTTCAATATTTAAAAAAAAAATACCTTCCACAAATTTCCGGATAATAATTTTGGCCTTAAATTGTAGGTTTGAATGTTTTCTAACTAATGCTGTATTAGTTTTAAAAATCAGTTGAGATTTGTTGGATATATGCCTTTTTTATTCACAGGGGACAGTCTTACTTTGGGGTTTTTCGTGGTTTTCAACATTTACAAAAAAAAAATCCTTCCACAAATTTCCGGATAATAATTTTGGCCTCAAATTGTAGGTCTAAATGTTTTCTAACTACTGCTATATTAATTTTAAAAATCAGTTGAGATTTGTTGGATCTATGCCTTTTTTTTCACAGGGGACAGTCTTATTTTGGGGTTTTTCGTGGTTTTCAATATTTACAAAAAAAAAAATACCTTCCACAAACTTCCGGATATTGATTTTAGTCTCAAATTGTAGGTCTAAATGTTTTCTAACTAATGCTATATTAATTTTAAAAATCAGTTGAGATTTGTTGGATATATGCCTTTTTTATTCACAGGGGAAAGTCTTATATTGGGGTTTTTCGTGGTTTTCAATATTTACGAAAAAAAAAACCTTCCACAAATTTCCGGATTATGATTTTGGTCTCAAAGTGTAGGTCTGAATGTTTTCTAACTAATGCTGTATTAGTTTTAAAAATCAGTTGAGATTTGTTGGATATATGCCTTTTTTATTCACAGGGGACAGTCTTACTTTGGGGTTTTTCGTGGTTTTCAACATTTACAAAAAAAAAAAATCCTTCCACAAATTTCCGGATAATAATTTTGGCCTCAAATTGTAGGTCTGAATGTTTTCTAACTACTGCTATATTAATTTTAAAAATCAGTTGAGATTTGTTGGATCTATGCCTTTTTTTTCACAGGGGACAGTCTTATTTTGGGGTTTTTCGTGGTTTTCAATATTTACAAAAAAAAAAATACCTTCCACAAATTTCCGGATATTGATTTTAGTCTCAAATTGTAGGTCTAAATGTTTTCTAACTAATGCTGTATTAATTTTAAAAATCAGTTGAGATTTGTTGGATATATGCCTTTTTTATTCACAGGGGAAAGTCTTATATTGGGGTTTTTCGTGGTTTTCAATATTTACAAAAAAAAAATACCATCCACAAATTTCCGGATAATGATTTTGGTTCCAAATTGTAGGTCTGAATGTTTTCTAACTAATGATATATTAATTTTAAAAATCAGTTGAGATTTGTTGGATATATGCCTTTTTTGTTCACAGGGGACAGTCTTATTTTGGGGTTTTTCGTGGTTTTCAACATTTACAAAAAAAAAAAATTCCTTCCACAAATTTTCGGATATTGATTTTGGCCTCAAATTGTAGGTCTGAATGTTTTCTAACTAATGCTATATTAATTTTAAAAATCAGTTGAGATTTGTTGGATATATGCCTTTTTTATTCACAGGGGAAAGTCTTGTATTGGGGTTTTTCGTGGTTTTCAATATTTAAAAAAAAAATACCTTCCACAAATTTCCGGATATTGATTTTAGTCTCAAATTGTAGGTCTAAATGTTTTCTAACTAATGCTATATTAATTTTAAAAATCAGTTGAGATTTGTTGGATATATGCCTTTTTTATTCACAGGGGAAAGTCTTATATTGGGGTTTTTCGTGGTTTTCAATATTTACGAAAAAAAAAAACCTTCCACAAATTTCCGGATTATGATTTTGGTCTCAAAGTGTAGGTCTGAATGTTTTCTAACTAATGCTATATTAATTTTAAAAATCAGTTGAGATTTGTTGGATATATGCCTTTTTTGTTCACAGGGGACAGTCTTATTTTGGGGTTTTTCGTGGTTTTCAACATTTACAAAAAAAAAAAATTCCTTCCACAAATTTTCGGATATTGATTTTGGCCTCAAATTGTAGGTCTGAATGTTTTCTAACTAATGCTATATTAATTTTAAAAATCAGTTGAGATTTGTTGGATATATGCCTTTTTTATTCACAGGGGAAAGTCTTGTATTGGGGTTTTTCGTGGTTTTCAATATTTAAAAAAAAAATACCTTCCACAAATTTCCGGATAATAATTTTGGCCTTAAATTGTAGGTTTGAATGTTTTCTAACTAATGCTGTATTAGTTTTAAAAATCAGTTGAGATTTGTTGGATATATGCCTTTTTTATTCACAGGGGACAGTCTTACTTTGGGGTTTTTCGTGGTTTTCAACATTTACAAAAAAAAAATCCTTCCACAAATTTCCGGATAATAATTTTGGCCTCAAATTGTAGGTCTGAATGTTTTCTAACTACTGCTATATTAATTTTAAAAATCAGTTGAGATTTGTTGGATCTATGCCTTTTTTTTCACAGGGGACAGTCTTATTTTGGGGTTTTTCGTGGTTTTCAATATTTACAAAAAAAAAAATACCTTCCACAAACTTCCGGATATTGATTTTAGTCTCAAATTGTAGGTCTAAATGTTTTCTAACTAATGCTATATTAATTTTAAAAATCAGTTGAGATTTGTTGGATATATGCCTTTTTTATTCACAGGGGAAAGTCTTATATTGGGGTTTTTCGTGGTTTTCAATATTTACGAAAAAAAAAACCTTCCACAAATTTCCGGATTATGATTTTGGTCTCAAAGTGTAGGTCTGAATGTTTTCTAACTAATGCTGTATTAGTTTTAAAAATCAGTTGAGATTTGTTGGATATATGCCTTTTTTATTCACAGGGGACAGTCTTACTTTGGGGTTTTTCGTGGTTTTCAACATTTACAAAAAAAAAAAATCCTTCCACAAATTTCCGGATAATAATTTTGGCCTCAAATTGTAGGTCTGAATGTTTTCTAACTACTGCTATATTAATTTTAAAAATCAGTTGAGATTTGTTGGATCTATGCCTTTTTTTTCACAGGGGACAGTCTTATTTTGGGGTTTTTCGTGGTTTTCAATATTTACAAAAAAAAAATACCTTCCACAAATTTCCGGATATTGATTTTAGTCTCAAATTGTAGGTCTAAATGTTTTCTAACTAATGCTGTATTAATTTTAAAAATCAGTTGAGATTTGTTGGATATATGCCTTTTTTATTCACAGGGGAAAGTCTTATATTGGGGTTTTTCGTGGTTTTCAATATTTACAAAAAAAAAATACCATCCACAAATTTCCGGATAATGATTTTGGTATAAATTGTAGGTCTGAATGTTTTCTAACTAATGATATATTAATTTTAAAAATCAGTTGAGATTTGTTGGATATATGCCTTTTTTGTTCACAGGGGACAGTCTTATTTTGGGGTTTTTCGTGGTTTTCAACATTTACAAAAAAAAAAAATTCCTTCCACAAATTTTCGGATATTGATTTTGGCCTCAAATTGTAGGTCTGAATGTTTTCTAACTAATGCTATATTAATTTTAAAAATCAGTTGAGATTTGTTGGATATATGCCTTTTTTATTCACAGGGGAAAGTCTTGTATTGGGGTTTTTCGTGGTTTTCAATATTTAAAAAAAAAATACCTTCCACAAATTTCCGGATAATAATTTTGGCCTTAAATTGTAGGTTTGAATGTTTTCTAACTAATGCTGTATTAGTTTTAAAAATCAGTTGAGATTTGTTGGATATATGCCTTTTTTATTCACAGGGGACAGTCTTACTTTGGGGTTTTTCGTGGTTTTCAACATTTACAAAAAAAAAATCCTTCCACAAATTTCCGGATAATAATTTTGGCCTCAGATTGTAGGTCTGAATGTTTTCTAACTACTGCTATATTAATTTTAAAAATCAGTTGAGATTTGTTGGATCTATGCCTTTTTTTTCACAGGGGACAGTCTTATTTTGGGGTTTTTCGTGGTTTTCAATATTTACAAAAAAAAAAATACCTTCCACAAACTTCCGGATATTGATTTTAGTCTCAAATTGTAGGTCTAAATGTTTTCTAACTAATGCTATATTAATTTTAAAAATCAGTTGAGATTTGTTGGATATATGCCTTTTTTATTCACAGGGGAAAGTCTTATATTGGGGTTTTTCGTGGTTTTCAATATTTACGAAAAAAAAACCTTCCACAAATTTCCGGATTATGATTTTGGTCTCAAAGTGTAGGTCTGAATGTTTTCTAACTAATGCTATATTAATTTTAAAAATCAGTTGAGATTTGTTGGATATATGCCTTTTTTGTTCACAGGGGACAGTCTTATTTTGGGGTTTTTCGTGGTTTTCAACATTTACAAAAAAAAAAAATTCCTTCCACAAATTTTCGGATATTGATTTTGGCCTCAAATTGTAGGTCTGAATGTTTTCTAACTAGTGCTATATTAATTTTAAAAATCAGTTGAGATTTGTTGGATATATGCCTTTTTTATTCACAGGGGACAGTCTTATTTTGGAATTTTTCGTGGTTTTCAATATTTACAAAAAAAAAAATACCTTCCACAAATTTCCGGATATTGATTTTAGTCTCAAATTGTAGGTCTGAATGTTTTCTAACTAATGCTATATTAATTTTAAAAATCAGTTGAGATTTGTTGGATATATGCCTTTTTTATTCACAGGGGACAGTCTTATTTTGGGGTTTTTCGTGGTTTTCAATATTTACAAAAAAAAAATACCATCCACAAATTTCCGGATAATGATTTTGGTTCCAAATTGTAGGTCTGAACGTTTTCTAACTAATGCTTTATTAATTTTAAAAATCAGTTGAGATTTGTTGGATATATGCCATTTTTATTCACAAGGGACAGTCTTATTTTGGGGTTTTTCGTGGTTTTCAATATTTACAAAAAAAAAAATGCCTTCCACAAATTTCCGGATAATGATTTTGGCTTCAAATTGTAGGTCTGAATGTTTTCTAACTACTGCTATATTAATTTAAAAAATCAGTTGAGATTTGTTGGATATATGCCTTTTTTATTCACAGGGGAAAGTCTTATATTGGGGTTTTTCGTGGTTTTCAATATTTACAAAAAAAAATACCTTCCACAAATTTCCGGATAATGATTTTGGTTTCAAATTGTAGGTCTGAACGTTTTCTAACTAATGCTTTATTAATTTTAAAAATCAGTTGAGATTTGTTGGATATATGCCTTTTTTATTCACAAGGGACAGTCTTATTTTGGGGTTTTTCGTGGTTTTCAATATTTACAAAAAAAAAAAATACCTTCCACAAATTTCCGGATAATGATTTTGGCTTCAAATTGTAGGTCTGAATGTTTTCTAACTACTGCTATATTAATTTTAAAAATCAGTTGAGATTTGTTGGATATATGCCTTTTTTATTCACAGGGGAAAGTCTTAAATTATGGTTTTTCGTGGTTTTCAATATTTACAAAAAAAAATACCTTCCACAAATTTCCGGATATTGATTTTGGTTCCAAATTGTAGGGCTGAATGTTTTCTAACTAATGTTATATTAATTTTAAAAATCAGTTGAGATTTGTTGGATATATGCCTTTTTTGTTCACAGGGGACAGTCTTATTTTGGGGTTTTTCATGGTTTTCAACATTTACAAAAAAAAAAAATTCCTTCCACAAATTTTCGGATATTGATTTTGGCCTCAAATTGTAGGTCTGAATGTTTTCTAACTAGTGCTATATTAATTTTAAAAATCAGTTGAGATTTGTTGGATATATGCCTTTTTTATTCACAGGGGACAGTCTTATTTTGGAATTTTTCGTGGTTTTCAATATTTACAAAAAAAAAAATACCTTCCACAAATTTCCGGATATTGATTTTAGTCTCAAATTGTAGGTCTAAATGTTTTCTAACTAATGCTATATTAATTTTAAAAATCAGTTGAGATTTGTTGGATATATGCCTTTTTTATTCACAGGGGACAGTCTTATTTTGGGGTTTTTCGTGGTTTTCAATATTTACAAAAAAAAAATACCATCCACAAATTTCCGGATAATGATTTTGGTTCCAAATTGTAGGTCTGAACGTTTTCTAACTAATGCTTTATTAATTTTAAAAATCAGTTGAGATTTGTTGGATATATGCCATTTTTATTCACAAGGGACAGTCTTATTTTGGGGTTTTTCGTGGTTTTCAATATTTACAAAAAAAAAAATGCCTTCCACAAATTTCCGGATAATGATTTTGGCTTCAAATTGTAGGTCTGAATGTTTTCTAACTACTGCTATATTAATTTAAAAAATCAGTTGAGATTTGTTGGATATATGCCTTTTTTATTCACAGGGGAAAGTCTTATATTGGGGTTTTTCGTGGTTTTCAATATTTACAAAAAAAAATACCTTCCACAAATTTCCGGATAATGATTTTGGTTTCAAATTGTAGGTCTGAACGTTTTCTAACTAATGCTTTATTAATTTTAAAAATCAGTTGAGATTTGTTGGATATATGCCTTTTTTATTCACAAGGGACAGTCTTATTTTGGGGTTTTTCGTGGTTTTCAATATTTACAAAAAAAAAAAATACCTTCCACAAATTTCCGGATAATGATTTTGGCTTCAAATTGTAGGTCTGAATGTTTTCTAACTACTGCTATATTAATTTTAAAAATCAGTTGAGATTTGTTGGATATATGCCTTTTTTATTCACAGGGGAAAGTCTTAAATTATGGTTTTTCGTGGTTTTCAATATTTACAAAAAAAAATACCTTCCACAAATTTCCGGATATTGATTTTGGTTCCAAATTGTAGGGCTGAATGTTTTCTAACTAATGTTATATTAATTTTAAAAATCAGTTGAGATTTGTTGGATATATGCCTTTTTTATTCACAGGGGACAGTCTTATTTTGGGGTTTTTCGTGGTTTTCAATATTTAAAAAAAAAATACCTTCCACAAATTTCCGGATAATAATTTTGGCCTTAAATTGTAGATTTGAATGTTTTCTAACTAATGCTGTATTAGTTTTAAAAATCAGTTGAGATTTGTTGGATATATGCCTTTTTTATTCACAGGGGACAGTCTTACTTTGGGGTTTTTCGTGGTTTTCAACATTTACAAAAAAAAAAAATCCTTCCACAAATTTCCGGATAATAATTTTGGCCTTTAATTGTAGGTCTGAATGTTTTCTAAATTAAACTGTATTAATTTTAAGAATCAGTTGAGATTTGTTATATATATGCCTTTTTTATTCACAGGGGACAGTCTTACTTTGGGGTTTTTCGTGGTTTTCAACATTTACAAAAAAAAAAAATCCTTCCTCGAATTTCCGGATAATATGTTTGGCCTCAAATTGTAGGTCTGAATGTTTTCTAACTACTGCTATATTAATTTTAAAAATCAGTTGAGATTTGTTGGATATATGCCTTTTTTATTCACAGGGGAAAGTCTTATATTGGGGTTTTTCGTGGTTTTCAATATTTACAAAAAAAAAATACCTTCCACAAATTTCCGGATAATGATTTTGGTTCCTAATTGTAGGTCTGAACGTTTTCTGACTAATGCTTTATTAATTTTAAAAATCAGTTGAGATTTGTTATATATATGCCTTTTTTATTCACAGGGAACAGTCTTATTTTGGGGTTTTTCGTGGTTTTCAACATTTACAAAAAAAAAATTTCTTCCACAAATTTCCGGATAATGATTTTGGCCTTTAATTGTAGGTCTGAATGTTTTCTAAATTAAACTATATTAATTTTAAGAATCAGTTGAGATTTGTTGGATCTATGCCTTTTTTTTCACAGGGGACAGTCTTATTTTGGGGTTTTTCGTGGTTTTCAACATTTACAAAAAAAAAAAATTCCTTCCACAAATTTCCGGATATTGATTTTGGTCTCAAATTGTAGGTCTGAATGTTTTCTAACTAATGCTATATTAATTTTAAAAATCAGTTGAGATTTGTTGGATATATGCCTTTTTATTCACAGGGGAAAGTCTTATATTGGGGTTTTTCGTGGTTTTCAATATTTACAAAAAAAAAACCTTCCACAAATTTCCGGATAATGATTTTGGCCTCAAATTGTAGGTCTGAATGTTTTCTAACTAATGCTATATTAATTTTAAAAATCAGTTGAGATTTGTTGGATATATGCCTTTTTTGTTCACAGGGGACAGTCTTATTTTGGGGTTTTTCGTGGTTTTCAACATTTACAAAAAAAAAAATTCCTTCCACAAATTTCCGGATATTGATTTTGGCCTCAAATTGTAGGTCTGAATGTTTTCTAACTAATGCTATATTAATTTTAAAAATCAGTTGAGATTTGTTGGATATATGCCTTTTTTATTCACAGGGGACAGTCTTATTTTGGGGTTTTTCGTGGTTTTCAATATTTAAAAAAAAATACCTTCCACAAATTTCCGGATAATAATTTTGGCCTTAAATTGTAGGTTTGAATCTTTTCTAACTAATGCTGTATTAGTTTTAAAAATCAGTTGAGATTTGTTGGATATATGCCTTTTTTATTCACAGGGGACAGTCTTACTTTGGGGTTTTTCGTGGTTTTCAACATTTACAAAAAAAAAAAATCCTTCCACAAATTTTCGGATAATAATTTTGGCCTCAAATTGTAGGTCTGAATGTTTTCTAACTACTGCTATATTAATTTTAAAAATCAGTTGAGATTTGTTGGATATATGCCTTTTTTATTCACAGGGGACAGTCTTATTTTTTGGGGTTTTTCGTGGTTTTCAACATTTACAAAAAAAAAAATACCTTCCTCGAATTTCCGGATAAAATATTTGGCCTCAAATTGTAGGTCTGATTGTTTTCTAACTACTGCTATATTAATTTTAAAAATCAGTTGAGATTTGTTGGATATATGCCTTTTTTATTCACAGGGGAAAGTCTTATATTGGGGTTTTTCGTGGTTTTCAATATTTACAAAAAAAAAAAATACCTTCCACAAATTTCCGGATAATGATTTTGGTTCCTAATTGTAGGTCTAAACGTTTTCTGACTAATGCTTTATTAATTTTAAAAATCAGTTGAGATTTGTTATATATATGCCTTTTTTATTCACAGGGAACAGTCTTATTTTGCGGTTTTTCGTGGTTTTCAACATTTACAAAAAAAAATTTCTTCCACAAATTTCCGGATAATGATTTTGGCCTTTAATTGTAGGTCTGAATGTTTTCTAAATTAAACTATATTAATTTTAAGAATCAGTTGAGATTTGTTGGATCTATGCCTTTTTTTTCACAGGGGACAGTCTTATTTTGGGGTTTTTCGTGGTTTTCAACATTTACAAAAAAAAAAAAATCCTTCCACAAATTTCCGGATATTGATTTTGGTCTCAAATTGTAGGTCTGAATGTTTTCTAACTAATGCTATATTAATTTTAAAAATCAGTTGAGATTTGTTGGATATATGCCTTTTTTATTCACAGGGGACAGTCTTATTTTGGGGTTTTTCGTGGTTTTCAACATTTACAAAAAAAAAAAATTCCTTCCACAAATTTTCGGATATTGATTTTGGCCTCAAATTGTAGGTCTGAATGTTTTCTAACTAGTGCTATATTAATTTTAAAAATCAGTTGAGATTTGTTGGATATATGCCTTTTTTATTCACAGGGGACAGTCTTATTTTGGAATTTTTCGTGGTTTTCAATATTTACAAAAAAAAAAATACCTTCCACAAATTTCCGGATATTGATTTTAGTCTCAAATTGTAGGTCTAAATGTTTTCTAACTAATGCTATATTAATTTTAAAAATCAGTTGAGATTTGTTGGATATATGCCTTTTTTATTCACAGGGGACAGTCTTATTTTGGGGTTTTTCGTGGTTTTCAATATTTACAAAAAAAAAATACCATCCACAAATTTCCGGATAATGATTTTGGTTCCAAATTGTAGGTCTGAACGTTTTCTAACTAATGCTTTATTAATTTTAAAAATCAGTTGAGATTTGTTGGATATATGCCATTTTTATTCACAAGGGACAGTCTTATTTTGGGGTTTTTCGTGGTTTTCAATATTTACAAAAAAAAAAATGCCTTCCACAAATTTCCGGATAATGATTTTGGCTTCAAATTGTAGGTCTGAATGTTTTCTAACTACTGCTATATTAATTTAAAAAATCAGTTGAGATTTGTTGGATATATGCCTTTTTTATTCACAGGGGAAAGTCTTATATTGGGGTTTTTCGTGGTTTTCAATATTTACAAAAAAAAATACCTTCCACAAATTTCCGGATAATGATTTTGGTTTCAAATTGTAGGTCTGAACGTTTTCTAACTAATGCTTTATTAATTTTAAAAATCAGTTGAGATTTGTTGGATATATGCCTTTTTTATTCACAAGGGACAGTCTTATTTTGGGGTTTTTCGTGGTTTTCAATATTTACAAAAAAAAAAAATACCTTCCACAAATTTCCGGATAATGATTTTGGCTTCAAATTGTAGGTCTGAATGTTTTCTAACTACTGCTATATTAATTTTAAAAATCAGTTGAGATTTGTTGGATATATGCCTTTTTTATTCACAGGGGAAAGTCTTAAATTATGGTTTTTCGTGGTTTTCAATATTTACAAAAAAAAATACCTTCCACAAATTTCCGGATATTGATTTTGGTTCCAAATTGTAGGGCTGAATGTTTTCTAACTAATGTTATATTAATTTTAAAAATCAGTTGAGATTTGTTGGATATATGCCTTTTTTGTTCACAGGGGACAGTCTTATTTTGGGGTTTTTCATGGTTTTCAACATTTACAAAAAAAAAAAATTCCTTCCACAAATTTTCGGATATTGATTTTGGCCTCAAATTGTAGGTCTGAATGTTTTCTAACTAGTGCTATATTAATTTTAAAAATCAGTTGAGATTTGTTGGATATATGCCTTTTTTATTCACAGGGGACAGTCTTATTTTGGAATTTTTCGTGGTTTTCAATATTTACAAAAAAAAAAATACCTTCCACAAATTTCCGGATATTGATTTTAGTCTCAAATTGTAGGTCTAAATGTTTTCTAACTAATGCTATATTAATTTTAAAAATCAGTTGAGATTTGTTGGATATATGCCTTTTTTATTCACAGGGGACAGTCTTATTTTGGGGTTTTTCGTGGTTTTCAATATTTACAAAAAAAAAATACCATCCACAAATTTCCGGATAATGATTTTGGTTCCAAATTGTAGGTCTGAACGTTTTCTAACTAATGCTTTATTAATTTTAAAAATCAGTTGAGATTTGTTGGATATATGCCATTTTTATTCACAAGGGACAGTCTTATTTTGGGGTTTTTCGTGGTTTTCAATATTTACAAAAAAAAAAATGCCTTCCACAAATTTCCGGATAATGATTTTGGCTTCAAATTGTAGGTCTGAATGTTTTCTAACTACTGCTATATTAATTTAAAAAATCAGTTGAGATTTGTTGGATATATGCCTTTTTTATTCACAGGGGAAAGTCTTATATTGGGGTTTTTCGTGGTTTTCAATATTTACAAAAAAAAATACCTTCCACAAATTTCCGGATAATGATTTTGGTTTCAAATTGTAGGTCTGAACGTTTTCTAACTAATGCTTTATTAATTTTAAAAATCAGTTGAGATTTGTTGGATATATGCCTTTTTTATTCACAAGGGACAGTCTTATTTTGGGGTTTTTCGTGGTTTTCAATATTTACAAAAAAAAAAAATACCTTCCACAAATTTCCGGATAATGATTTTGGCTTCAAATTGTAGGTCTGAATGTTTTCTAACTACTGCTATATTAATTTTAAAAATCAGTTGAGATTTGTTGGATATATGCCTTTTTTATTCACAGGGGAAAGTCTTAAATTATGGTTTTTCGTGGTTTTCAATATTTACAAAAAAAAATACCTTCCACAAATTTCCGGATATTGATTTTGGTTCCAAATTGTAGGGCTGAATGTTTTCTAACTAATGTTATATTAATTTTAAAAATCAGTTGAGATTTGTTGGATATATGCCTTTTTTATTCACAGGGGACAGTCTTATTTTGGGGTTTTTCGTGGTTTTCAATATTTAAAAAAAAAATACCTTCCACAAATTTCCGGATAATAATTTTGGCCTTAAATTGTAGATTTGAATGTTTTCTAACTAATGCTGTATTAGTTTTAAAAATCAGTTGAGATTTGTTGGATATATGCCTTTTTTATTCACAGGGGACAGTCTTACTTTGGGGTTTTTCGTGGTTTTCAACATTTACAAAAAAAAAAAATCCTTCCACAAATTTCCGGATAATAATTTTGGCCTTTAATTGTAGGTCTGAATGTTTTCTAAATTAAACTGTATTAATTTTAAGAATCAGTTGAGATTTGTTATATATATGCCTTTTTTATTCACAGGGGACAGTCTTACTTTGGGGTTTTTCGTGGTTTTCAACATTTACAAAAAAAAAAAATCCTTCCTCGAATTTCCGGATAATATGTTTGGCCTCAAATTGTAGGTCTGAATGTTTTCTAACTACTGCTATATTAATTTTAAAAATCAGTTGAGATTTGTTGGATATATGCCTTTTTTATTCACAGGGGAAAGTCTTATATTGGGGTTTTTCGTGGTTTTCAATATTTACAAAAAAAAAATACCTTCCACAAATTTCCGGATAATGATTTTGGTTCCTAATTGTAGGTCTGAACGTTTTCTGACTAATGCTTTATTAATTTTAAAAATCAGTTGAGATTTGTTATATATATGCCTTTTTTATTCACAGGGAACAGTCTTATTTTGGGGTTTTTCGTGGTTTTCAACATTTACAAAAAAAAAATTTCTTCCACAAATTTCCGGATAATGATTTTGGCCTTTAATTGTAGGTCTGAATGTTTTCTAAATTAAACTATATTAATTTTAAGAATCAGTTGAGATTTGTTGGATCTATGCCTTTTTTTTCACAGGGGACAGTCTTATTTTGGGGTTTTTCGTGGTTTTCAACATTTACAAAAAAAAAAAATTCCTTCCACAAATTTCCGGATATTGATTTTGGTCTCAAATTGTAGGTCTGAATGTTTTCTAACTAATGCTATATTAATTTTAAAAATCAGTTGAGATTTGTTGGATATATGCCTTTTTATTCACAGGGGAAAGTCTTATATTGGGGTTTTTCGTGGTTTTCAATATTTACAAAAAAAAAACCTTCCACAAATTTCCGGATAATGATTTTGGCCTCAAATTGTAGGTCTGAATGTTTTCTAACTAATGCTATATTAATTTTAAAAATCAGTTGAGATTTGTTGGATATATGCCTTTTTTGTTCACAGGGGACAGTCTTATTTTGGGGTTTTTCGTGGTTTTCAACATTTACAAAAAAAAAAATTCCTTCCACAAATTTCCGGATATTGATTTTGGCCTCAAATTGTAGGTCTGAATGTTTTCTAACTAATGCTATATTAATTTTAAAAATCAGTTGAGATTTGTTGGATATATGCCTTTTTTATTCACAGGGGACAGTCTTATTTTGGGGTTTTTCGTGGTTTTCAATATTTAAAAAAAAATACCTTCCACAAATTTCCGGATAATAATTTTGGCCTTAAATTGTAGGTTTGAATCTTTTCTAACTAATGCTGTATTAGTTTTAAAAATCAGTTGAGATTTGTTGGATATATGCCTTTTTTATTCACAGGGGACAGTCTTACTTTGGGGTTTTTCGTGGTTTTCAACATTTACAAAAAAAAAAAATCCTTCCACAAATTTTCGGATAATAATTTTGGCCTCAAATTGTAGGTCTGAATGTTTTCTAACTACTGCTATATTAATTTTAAAAATCAGTTGAGATTTGTTGGATATATGCCTTTTTTATTCACAGGGGACAGTCTTATTTTTTGGGGTTTTTCGTGGTTTTCAACATTTACAAAAAAAAAAATACCTTCCTCGAATTTCCGGATAAAATATTTGGCCTCAAATTGTAGGTCTGATTGTTTTCTAACTACTGCTATATTAATTTTAAAAATCAGTTGAGATTTGTTGGATATATGCCTTTTTTATTCACAGGGGAAAGTCTTATATTGGGGTTTTTCGTGGTTTTCAATATTTACAAAAAAAAAAAATACCTTCCACAAATTTCCGGATAATGATTTTGGCCTCAAATTGTAGGTCTGAATGTTTTCTAACTACTGCTATATTAATTTTAAAAATCAGTTGAGATTTGTTATATATATGCCTTTTTTATTCACAGGGAACAGTCTTATTTTGCGGTTTTTCGTGGTTTTCAACATTTACAAAAAAAAATTTCTTCCACAAATTTCCGGATAATGATTTTGGCCTTTAATTGTAGGTCTGAATGTTTTCTAAATTAAACTATATTAATTTTAAGAATCAGTTGAGATTTGTTGGATCTATGCCTTTTTTTTCACAGGGGACAGTCTTATTTTGGGGTTTTTCGTGGTTTTCAACATTTACAAAAAAAAAAAAATCCTTCCACAAATTTCCGGATATTGATTTTGGTCTCAAATTGTAGGTCTGAATGTTTTCTAACTAATGCTATATTAATTTTAAAAATCAGTTGAGATTTGTTGGATATATGCCTTTTTTATTCACAGGGGACAGTCTTATTTTGGAATTTTTCGTGGTTTTCAATATTTACAAAAAAAAAATACCTTCCACAAATTTCCGGATATTGATTTTAGTCTCAAATTGTAGGTCTAAATGTTTTCTAACTAATGCTATATTAATTTTAAAAATCAGTTGAGATTTGTTGGATATATGCCTTTTTTATTCACAGGGGACAGTCTTATTTTGGGGTTTTTCGTGGTTTTCAATATTTACAAAAAAAAAATACCATCCACAAATTTCCGGATAATGATTTTGGTTCCAAATTGTAGATCTGAATGTTTTCTAACTAATGCTATATTAATTTTAAAAATCAGTTGAGATTTGTTGGATATATGCCATTTTTATTCACAAGGGACAGTCTTATTTTGGGGTTTTTCGTGGTTTTCAATATTTACAAAAAAAAAAAAAATGCCTTCCACAAATTTCCGGATAATGATTTTGGCTTCAAATTGTAGGTCTGAATGTTTTCTAACTACTGCTATATTAATTAAAAAAATCAGTTGAGATTTGTTGGATATATGCCTTTTTTATTCACAGGGGAAAGTCTTATATTGGGGTTTTTCGTGGTTTTCAATATTTACAAAAAAAAAATACCTTCCACAAATTTCCGGATAATGATTTTGGTTTCAAATTGTAGGTCTGAACGTTTTCTAACTAATGCTTTATTAATTTTAAAAATCAGTTGAGATTTGTTGGATATATGCCTTTTTTATTCACAAGGGACAGTCTTATTTTGGGGTTTTTCGTGGTTTTCAATATTTACAAAAAAAAAAATACCTTCCACAAATTTCCGGATAATGATTTTGGCTTCAAATTGTAGGTCTGAATGTTTTCTAACTACTGCTATATTAATTTTAAAAATCAGTTGAGATTTGTTGGATATATGCCTTTTTTATTCACAGGGGAAAGTCTTATATTGGGGTTTTTCGTGGTTTTCAATATTTACAAAAAAAAAATACCTTCCACAAATTTCCGGATATTGATTTTGGTTTCAAATTGTAAATCTAAATGTTTTCTAACTAATGCTATATTATTTTTAAAAATCAGTTGAGATTTGTTGGATATATGCCTTTTTTATTCACAGGGGACAGTCTTATTTTGGGGTTTTTCGTGGTTTTCAATATTTAAAAAAAAATACCTTCCACAAATTTCCGGATAATAATTTTGGCCTTAAATTGTAGATTTGAATGTTTTCTAACTAATGCTGTAGTAGTTTTAAAAATCAGTTGCGATTTGTTGGATATATGCCTTTTTTATTCACAGGGGACAGTCTTACTTTGGGGTTTTTCGTGGTTTTCAACATTTACAAAAAAAAAAATCCTTCCACAAATTTCCGGATAATAATTTTGGCCTCAAATTGTAGGTCTGAATGTTTTCTAACTACTGCTATATTAATTTTAAAAATCAGTTGAGATTTGTTGGTTATATGCCTTTTTTATTCACAGGGGACAGTCTTATTTTTTGGGGTTTTTCGTGGTTTTCAACATTTACAAAAAAAAAAATACCTTCCTCGAATTTCCGGATAATATGTTTGGCCTCAAATTGTAGGTCTGAATGTTTTCTAACTACTGCTATATTAATTTTAAAAATCAGTTGAGATTTGTTGGATATATGCCTTTTTTATTCACAGGGGAAAGTCTTATATTGGGGTTTTTCGTGGTTTTCAATATTTACAAAAAAAAAATACCTTCCACAAATTTCCGGATAATGATTTTGGTTCCTAATTGTAGGTCTGAACGTTTTCTGACTAATGCTTTATTAATTTTAAAAATCAGTTGAGATTTGTTATATATATGCCTTTTTTATTCACAGGGAACAGTCTTATTTTGGGGTTTTTCGTGGTTTTCAACATTTACAAAAAAAAAATTTCTTCCACAAATTTCCGGATAATGATTTTGGCCTTTAATTGTAGGTCTGAATGTTTTCTAAATTAAACTATATTAATTTTAAGAATCAGTTGAGATTTGTTGGATCTATGCCTTTTTATTCACAGGGGACAGTCTTATTTTGGGGTTTTTCGTGGTTTTCAACATTTACAAAAAAAAAAAATTCCTTCCACAAATTTCCGGATATTGATTTTGGTCTCAAATTGTAGGTCTAAATGTTTTCTAACTAATGCTATATTAATTTTAAAAATCAGTTGAGATTTGTTGGATATATGCCTTTTTATTCACAGGGGAAAGTCTTATATTGGGGTTTTTCGTGGTTTTCAATATTTACAAAAAAAAAAAACCTTCCACAAATTTCCGGATAATGATTTTGGCCTCAAATTGTAGGTCTGAATGTTTTCTAACTAATGCTATATTAATTTTAAAAATCAGTTGAGATTTGTTGGATATATGCCTTTTTATTCACAGGGGAAAGTCTTATATTGGGGTTTTTCGTGGTTTTCAATATTTACAAAAAAAAAACCTTCCACAAATTTCCGGATAATGATTTTGGCCTCAAATTGTAGGTCTGAATGTTTTCTAACTAATGCTATATTAATTTTAAAAATCAGTTGAGATTTGTTGGATATATGCCTTTTTTGTTCACAGGGGACAGTCTTATTTTGGGGTTTTTCGTGGTTTTCAACATTTACAAAAAAAAAAATTCCTTCCACAAATTTCCGGATATTGATTTTGGCCTCAAATTGTAGGTCTGAATGTTTTCTAACTAATGCTATATTAATTTTAAAAATCAGTTGAGATTTGTTGGATATATGCCTTTTTTATTCACAGGGGACAGTCTTATTTTGGGGTTTTTCGTGGTTTTCAATATTTAAAAAAAAAATACCTTCCACAAATTTCCGGATAATAATTTTGGCCTTAAATTGTAGGTTTGAATCTTTTCTAACTAATGCTGTATTAGTTTTAAAAATCAGTTGAGATTTGTTGGATATATGCCTTTTTTATTCACAGGGGACAGTCTTACTTTGGGGTTTTTCGTGGTTTTCAACATTTACAAAAAAAAAAAATCCTTCCACAAATTTTCGGATAATAATTTTGGCCTCAAATTGTAGGTCTGAATGTTTTCTAACTACTGCTATATTAATTTTAAAAATCAGTTGAGATTTGTTGGATATATGCCTTTTTTATTCACAGGGGACAGTCTTATTTTTTGGGGTTTTTCGTGGTTTTCAACATTTACAAAAAAAAAAATACCTTCCTCGAATTTCCGGATAATATATTTGGCCTCAAATTGTAGGTCTGATTGTTTTCTAACTACTGCTATATTAATTTTAAAAATCAGTTGAGATTTGTTGGATATATGCCTTTTTTATTCACAGGGGAAAGTCTTATATTGGGGTTTTTCGTGGTTTTCAATATTTACAAAAAAAAAAAAATACCTTCCACAAATTTCCGGATAATGATTTTGGTTCCTAATTGTAGGTCTGAACGTTTTCTGACTAATGCTTTATTAATTTTAAAAATCAGTTGTGATTTGTTATATATATGCCTTTTTTATTCACAGGGAACAGTCTTATTTTGGGGTTTTTCGTGGTTTTCAACATTTACAAAAAAAAATTTCTTCCACAAATTTCCGGATATTGATTTTGATCTGAAATTGTAGGTTTGAATGTTTTCTAAATAATGCCATAATTATTTTAAAAATCAGTTGAGATTTGTTGGATATATGCCTTTTTTATTCACAGGGGACAGTCTTATTTTGGGGTTTTTCGTGGTTTTCAACATTTACAAAAAAAGAATTCCTTCCACAAATTTCCGGATAATGATTTTGGCCTTAAATTGTAGGCCTAAATGCTTTCTAACTAATGCTATATTAATTTTAAAAATCAGTTGAGATTTGTTGGATATATGCTTTTTTTTCACAGGGGACAGTCTTATTTTGGGGTTTTTCGTGGTTTTCAATATTTACAAAAAAAAAAAATACCTTCCACAAATTTCCGGATTATGATTTTGGTTTCAAAGTGTAGGTCTGAATGTTTTCTAACTAATGCTATATTATTTTTAAAAATCAGTTGAGATTTGTTGGATATATGCCTTTTTTATTCACAGGGGACAGTCTTATTTTGGGGTTTTTCGTGGTTTTCAATATTTACAAAAAAAAAATACCTTCCACAAGATTCCGGATAATAATTTTGGCCTTAAATTGTAGGTCTGAATGTTTTCTAACTAATGCTATATTATTTTTAAAAATCAGTTGAGATTTGTTGGATATATGCCTTTTTTATTCACAGGGGACAGTCTTACTTTGGGGTTTTTCGTGGTTTTCAACATTTACAAAAAAAAAAATTCCTTCCACAAATTTCCGGATATTGATTTTGGTTCCAAATTGTAGGTCTGAACATTTTCTAACTAATGCTTTATTAATTTTAAAAATCAGTTGAGATTTGTTGGATATATGCCTTTTTTATTCACAGGGGAAAGTCTTATTTTGGGGTTTTTCGTGGTTTTCAATATTTACAAAAAAAAAATACCTTCCACAAATTTCCGGATTATGATTTTGGTCTCAAAGTGTAGGTCTGAATGTTTTCTAACTAATGCTTTATTAATTTTAAAAATCAGTTGAGATTTGTTGGATATATGCCTTTTTTATTCACAGGGGACAGTCTTATTTTTGGGGTTTTTCGTGGTTTTCAACATTTACAAAAAAAAAAATACCTTCCACGAATTTCCGGATAATATTTTTGGCCTCAAATTGTAGGTCTGAATGTTTTTAAACTACTGCTATATTAATTTTAAAAATCAGTTGAGATTTGTTGGATATATGCCTTTTTTATTCACAGGGGACAGTCTTATTTTTTGGGGTTTTTCGTGGTTTTCAACATTTACAAAAAAAAAAATACCTTCCTCGAATTTCCGGATAATATATTTGGCCTCAAATTGTAGGTCTGATTGTTTTCTAACTACTGCTATATTAATTTTAAAAATCAGTTAAGATTTGTTGGATATATGCCTTTTTTATTCACAGGGGAAAGTCTTATATTGGGGTTTTTCGTGGTTTTCAATATTTACAAAAAAAAAAATACCTTCCACAAATTTCCGGATAATGATTTTGGTTCCTAATTGTAGGTCTGAACGTTTTCTGACTAATGCTTTATTAATTTTAAAAATCAGTTGTGATTTGTTATATATATGCCTTTTTTATTCACAGGGAACAGTCTTATTTTGGGGTTTTTCGTGGTTTTCAACATTTACAAAAAAAAATTTCTTCCACAAATTTCCGGATAATGATTTTGGCCTTTAATTGTAGGTCTGAATGTTTTCTAAATTATACTTTATTAATTTTAAGAATCAGTTGAGATTTGTTGGATCTATGCCTTTTTTTTCACAGGGGACAGTCTTATTTTGGGGTTTTTCGTGGTTTTCAACATTTACAAAAAAAAAAATTCCTTCCACAAATTTCCGGATATTGATTTTGGTCTCAAATTGTAGGTCTGAATGTTTTCTAACTAATGCTATATTAATTTTAAAAATCAGTTGAGATTTGTTGGATATATGCCTTTTTATTCACAGGGGAAAGTCTTATATTGGGGTTTTTCGTGGTTTTCAATATTTACAAAAAAAAAAAAAACCTTCCACAAATTTCCGGATGATGATTTTGGCTTCAAATTGTAGGTCTATATGTTTTCTAACTAATGCTATATTAATTTTAAAAATCAGTTGAGATTTGTTGGATATATGCCTTTTTTATTCACAGGGGACAGTCTTATTTTGGGGTTTTTCGTGGTTTTCAATATTTACAAAAAAAAAAAATACCTTCCACAAATTTCCGGATTATGATTTTGGTTTCAAAGTGTAGGTCTGAATGTTTTCTAACTAATGCTATATTATTTTTAAAAATCAGTTGAGATTTGTTGGATATATGCCTTTTTTATTCACAGGGGACAGTCTTATTTTGGGGTTTTTCGTGGTTTTCAATATTTACAAAAAAAAAATACCTTCCACAAGATTCCGGATAATAATTTTGGCCTTAAATTGTAGGTTTGAATGTTTTCTAACTAATGCTGTATTAGTTTTAAAAATCAGTTGAGATTTGTTGGATATATGCCTTTTTTATTCACAGGGGACAGTCTTACTTTGGGGTTTTTCGTGGTTTTCAACATTTACAAAAAAAAAAAATTCCTTCCACAAATTTCCGGATATTGATTTTGGTTCCAAATTGTAGGTCTGAACATTTTCTAACTAATGCTTAATTAATTTTAAAAATCAGTTGAGATTTGTTGGATATATGCCTTTTTTATTCACAGGGGAAAGTCTTATTTTGGGGTTTTTCGTGGTTTTCAATATTTACAAAAAAAAAATACCTTCCACAAATTTCCGGATTATGATTTTGGTCTCAAAGTGTAGGTCTGAATGTTTTCTAACTAATGCTATATTAATTTTTAAAATCAGTTGAGATTTGTTGGATATATGCCTTTTTTATTCACAGGGGACAGTCTTATTTTTGGGGTTTTTCGTGGTTTTCAACATTTACAAAAAAAAAATACCTTCCACGAATTTCCGGATAATATTTTTGGCCTCAAATTGTAGGTCTGAATGTTTTCTAACTAATGCTGAATTAATTTTATAAATCAGTTGAGATTTGTTGGATATATGCCTTTTTTATTCATAGGGGACAGTCTTATTTTGGGGTTTTTCGTGGTTTTCAATATTTAAAAAAAAAATACCTTCCACAAATTTCCGGATAATAATTTTGGCCTTAAATTGTAGGTCTGAACGTTTTCTAACCAATGCTTTATTAATTTTAAAAATCAGTTGAGATTTGTTGGATATATGCCTTTTTTATTCACAAGGGACAGTCTTATTTTGGGGTTTTTCGTGGTTTTCAATATTTACAAAAAAAAAAAAATACCTTCCACAAATTTCCGGATAATGATTTTGGCTTCAAATTGTAGGTCTGAATGTTTTCTAACTACTGCTATATTAATTTTAAAAATCAGTTGAGATTTGTTCGATATATGCCTTTTTTATTCACAGGGGAAAGTCTTATATTAGGGTTTTTCGTGGTTTTCAATATTTACAAAAAAAATACCTTCCACAAATTTCCGGATAATGATTTTGGTTCCAAATTGTAGGTCTGAACGTTTTCTAACTAATGCTTTATTAATTTTAAAAATCAGTTGAGATTTGTTGGATATATGCCTTTTTTATTCACAGGGACAGTCTTATTTTGGGGTTTTTCGTGGTTTTCAATATTTACAAAAAAAAAAATACCTTCCACAAATTTCCGGATAATGATTTTGGCTTCAAATTGTAGGTCTGAATGTTTTCTAACTAATGTTATATTAATTTTAAAAATCAGTTGAGATTTGTTGGATATATGCCTTTTTTATTCACAGGGGACAGTCTTATTTTTTGGGGTTTTTCGTGGTTTTCAACATTTACAAAAAAAAAAATTCCTTCCACAAATTTCCGGATATTGATTTTGGCTTCAACTTGTAGGTCTGAATGTTTTCTAACTAATGCTATATTAATTTTCAAAATCAGTTGAGATTTGTTGGATATATGCCTTTTTTATTCACAGGGGACAGTCTTATTTTGGGGTTTTTCGTGGTTTTCAACATTTACAAAAAAAAAAAATTCCTTCCACAAATTTCCGGATATTGATTTTGGCCTTAAATTGTAGGTCTGAATGTTTTCTAACTAATGCTATATTAATTTTAAAAATCAGTTGAGATTTGTTGGTTATATGCCTTTTTAATTCACAGGGGAAAGTCTTATATTGGGGTTTTTCGTGGTTTTCAATATTTACAAAAAAAAAAAACCTTCCACAAATTTCCGGATAATAATTTTGGTTCCAAATTGTAGGTCTGAACGTTTTCTAACTAATGCTTTATTAATTTAAAAAATCAGTTGAGATTTGTTGGATATATGCCTTTTTTATTCATAGGGAACAGTCTTATTTTGGGGTTTTTCGTGGTTTTCAACATTTACAAAAAAAAAATTTCTTCCACAAATTTCCGGATAATGATTTTGGCCTTTAATTGTAGGTCTAAATGTTTTCTAACTACTGCTATATTAATTTTAAAAATCAGTTGAGATTTGTTCGATATATGCCTTTTTTATTCACAAGGGACAGTCTTATTTTGGGGTTTTTCGTGGTTTTCAATATTTACAAAAAAAAAAAAATACCTTCCACAAATTTCCGGATAATGATTTTGGCTTTAAATTGTAGGTCTGAATGTTTTCTAACTACTGCTATATTAATTTTAAAAATCAGTTGAGATTTGTTCGATATATGCCTTTTTTATTCACAAGGGACAGTCTTATTTTGGGGTTTTTCGTGGTTTTCAATATTTACAAAAAAAAAAAAATACCTTCCACAAATTTCCGGATAATGATTTTGGCTTCAAATTGTAGGTCTGAATGTTTTCTAACTACTGCTATATTAATTTTAAAAATCAGTTGAGATTTGTTCGATATATGCCTTTTTTATTCACAGGGGAAAGTCTTATATTAGGGTTTTTCGTGGTTTTCAATATTTACAAAAAAAAATACCTTCCACAAATTTCCGGATAATGATTTTGGCCTTTAATTGTAGGTCTAAATGTTTTCTAAATTATGCTATATTAATTTTAAAAATCAGTTGAGATTTGTTGGTTATATGCCTTTTTAATTCACAGGGGAAAGTCTTATATTGGGGTTTTTCGTGGTTTTCAATATTTACAAAAAAAAAAAACCTTCCACAAATTTCCGGATAATAATTTTGGTTCCAAATTGTAGGTCTGAACGTTTTCTAACTAATGCTTTATTAATTTAAAAAATCAGTTGAGATTTGTTGGATATATGCCTTTTTTATTCATAGGGGACAGTCTTATTTTGGGGTTTTTCGTGGTTTTCAATATTTAAAAAAAAAATACCTTCCACAAATTTCCGGATAATAATTTTGGCCTTAAATTGTAGGTCTGAACGTTTTCTAACCAATGCTTTATTAATTTTAAAAATCAGTTGAGATTTGTTGGATATATGCCTTTTTTATTCACAAGGGACAGTCTTATTTTGGGGTTTTTCGTGGTTTTCAATATTTACAAAAAAAAAAAAATACCTTCCACAAATTTCCGGATAATGATTTTGGCTTCAAATTGTAGGTCTGAATGTTTTCTAACTACTGCTATATTAATTTTAAAAATCAGTTGAGATTTGTTCGATATATGCCTTTTTTATTCACAGGGGAAAGTCTTATATTAGGGTTTTTCGTGGTTTTCAATATTTACAAAAAAAATACCTTCCAAAAATTTCCGGATAATGATTTTGGTTCCAAATTGTAGGTCTGAACGTTTTCTAACTAATGCTTTATTAATTTTAAAAATCAGTTGAGATTTGTTGGATATATGCCTTTTTTATTCACAGGGACAGTCTTATTTTGGGGTTTTTCGTGGTTTTCAATATTTACAAAAAAAAAAATACCTTCCACAAATTTCCGGATAATGATTTTGGCTTCAAATTGTAGGTCTGAATGTTTTCTAACTAATGTTATATTAATTTTAAAAATCAGTTGAGATTTGTTGGATATATGCCTTTTTTATTCACAGGGGACAGTCTTATTTTTTGGGGTTTTTCGTGGTTTTCAACATTTACAAAAAAAAAAATTCCTTCCACAAATTTCCGGATATTGATTTTGGCTTCAACTTGTAGGTCTGAATGTTTTCTAACTAATGCTATATTAATTTTCAAAATCAGTTGAGATTTGTTGGATATATGCCTTTTTTATTCACAGGGGACAGTCTTATTTTGGGGTTTTTCGTGGTTTTCAACATTTACAAAAAAAAAAAATTCCTTCCACAAATTTCCGGATATTGATTTTGGCCTTAAATTGTAGGTCTGAATGTTTTCTAACTAATGCTATATTAATTTTAAAAATCAGTTGAGATTTGTTGGTTATATGCCTTTTTAATTCACAGGGGAAAGTCTTATATTGGGGTTTTTCGTGGTTTTCAATATTTACAAAAAAAAAAAACCTTCCACAAATTTCCGGATAATAATTTTGGTTCCAAATTGTAGGTCTGAACGTTTTCTAACTAATGCTTTATTAATTTAAAAAATCAGTTGAGATTTGTTGGATATATGCCTTTTTTATTCATAGGGAACAGTCTTATTTTGGGGTTTTTCGTGGTTTTCAACATTTACAAAAAAAAAATTTCTTCCACAAATTTCCGGATAATGATTTTGGCCTTTAATTGTAGGTCTAAATGTTTTCTAAATTATGCTATATTAATTTTAAAAATCAGTTGAGATTTGTTGGATCTATGCCTTTTTTTCACAGGGGACAGTCTTATTTTGGGGTTTTTCGTGGTTTTCAATATTTACAAAAAAAAAAATACCTTCCACGAATTTCCAGATAATGATTTTGGCCTCAAATTATAGGTCTGAATGTTTTCTAACTACTGCTATATTAATTTTCAAAATCAGTTGAGATTTGTTGGATATATGCCTTTTTTATTCACAGGGGACAGTCTTATTTTGGGGTTTTTCGTGGTTTTCAACATTTACAAAAAAAAAAATTCCTTCCACATATTTCCGGATATTGATTTTGGCTTCAAATTGTAGGTCTAAATGTTTTCTAACTATTGCTGTATTAATTTTCAAAATCAGTTGAGATTTGTTGGATATATGCCTTTTTTATTCACAGGGGACAGTCTTATTTTTGGGGTTTTTCGTGGTTTTCAACATTTACAAAAAAAAAAAAACCTTCCACGAATTTCCGGATAATAATTTTGGCCTCAAATTGTAGGTCTGAACGTTTTCTAACCAATGCTTTATTAATTTTAAAAATCAGTTGAGATTTGTTGGATATATGCCTTTTTTATTCACAAGGGACAGTCTTATTTTGGGGTTTTTCGTGGTTTTCAATATTTACAAAAAAAAAAAAATACCTTCCACAAATTTCCGGATAATGATTTTGGCTTCAAATTGTAGGTCTGAATGTTTTCTAACTACTGCTATATTAATTTTAAAAATCAGTTGAGATTTGTTGGATATATGCCTTTTTTATTCACAGGGGAAAGTCTTATATTAGGGTTTGTCGTGGTTTTCAATATTTACAAAAAAAAATACCTTCCACAAATTCCGGATAATGGTTTTGGTTTCAAATTGTAGGTCTGAACGTTTTCTAACTAATGCTTTATTAATTTTAAAAATCAGTTGAGATTTGTTGGATATATGCCTTTTTTATTCACAGGGGACAGTCTTACTTTGGGGTTTTTCGTGGTTTTCAACATTTACAAAAAAAAAAAATTCCTTCCACAAATTTCCGGATATTTATTTTGGTTTCAAATTGTAGGTCTGAACGTTTTCTAACCAATGCTTTATTAATTTTAAAAATCAGTTGAGATTTGTTGGATATATGCCTTTTTTATTCACAAGGGACAGTCTTATTTTGGGGTTTTTCGTGGTTTTCAATATTTACAAAAAAAAAAAAATACCTTCCACAAATTTCCGGATAATGATTTTGGCTTCAAATTGTAGGTCTGAATGTTTTCCAACTACTGCTATATTAATTTTAAAAATCAGTTGAGATTTGTTGGATATATGCCTTTTTTATTCACAGGGGAAAGTCTTATATTAGGGTTTGTCGTGGTTTTCAATATTTACAAAAAAAAATACCTTCCACAAATTCCGGATAATGGTTTTGGTTTCAAATTGTAGGTCTGAACGTTTTCTAACTAATGCTTTATTAATTTTAAAAATCAGTTGAGATTTGTTGGATATATGCCTTTTTTATTCACAGGGACAGTCTTATTTTGGGGTTTTTCGTGGTTTTCAATATTTACAAAAAAAAAAATACCTTCCACAAATTTCCGGATAATGATTTTGGTTCCTAATTGTAGGTCTGAACGTTTTCTGACTAATGCTTTATTAATTTTAAAAATCAGTTGAGATTTGTTATATATATGCCTTTTTTATTCACAGGGAACAGTCTTATTTTGGGGTTTTTCGTGGTTTTCAACATTTACAAAAAAAAATTTCTTCCACAAATTTCCGGATAATGATTTTGGCCTCAAATTGTAGGTCTGAATGTTTTCTAAATTATACTATATTAATTTTAAGAATCAGTTGAGATTTGTTGGATCTATGCCTTTTTTTTCACAGGGGACAGTCTTATTTTGGGGGTTTTCGTGGTTTTCAACATTTACAAAAAAAAAAAATTCCTTCCACAAATTTCCGGATATTGATTTTGGTCTCAAATTGTAGGTCTGAATGTTTTCTAACTAATGCTATATTAATTTTAAAAATCAGTTGAGATTTGTTGGATATATGCCTTTTTATTCACAGGGGAAAGTCTTATATTGGGGTTTTTCGTGGTTTTCAATATTTACAAAAAAAAAAAAAAACCTTCCACAAATTTCCGGATAATGATTTTGACTTCAAATTGTAGGTCTATATGTTTTCTAACTAATGCTATATTAATTTTAAAAATCAGTTGAGATTTGTTGGATATATGCCTTTTTTATTCACAGGGGACAGTCTTATTTTGGGGTTTTTCGTGGTTTTCAATATTTACAAAAAAAAAAAATACCTTCCACAAATTTCCGGATTATGATTTTGGTTTCAAAGTGTAGGTATGAATGTTTTCTAACTAATGCTATATTATTTTTAAAAATCAGTTGAGATTTGTTGGATATATGCCTTTTTTATTCACAGGGGACAGTCTTATTTTGGGGTTTTTCGTGGTTTTCAATATTTACAAAAAAAAAAATACCTTCCACAAGATTCCGGATAATAATTTTGGCCTTAAATTGTAGGTTTGAATGCTTTCTAACTAATGCTGTATTAGTTTTAAAAATCAGTTGAGATTTGTTGGATATATGCCTTTTTTATTCACAGGGGACAGTCTTACTTTGGGGTTTTTCGTGGTTTTCAACATTTACAAAAAAAAAAAATTCCTTCCACAAATTTCCGGATATTTATTTTGGTTTCAAATTGTAGGTCTGAACGTTTTCTAACCAATGCTTTATTAATTTTAAAAATCAGTTGAGATTTGTTGGATATATGCCTTTTTTATTCACAAGGGACAGTCTTATTTTGGGGTTTTTCGTGGTTTTCAATATTTACAAAAAAAAAAAAATACCTTCCACAAATTTCCGGATAATGATTTTGGCTTCAAATTGTAGGTCTGAATGTTTTCTAACTACTGCTATATTAATTTTAAAAATCAGTTGAGATTTGTTGGATATATGCCTTTTTTATTCACAGGGGAAAGTCTTATATTAGGGTTTGTCGTGGTTTTCAATATTTACAAAAAAAAATACCTTCCACAAATTCCGGATAATGGTTTTGGTTTCAAATTGTAGGTCTGAACGCTTTCTAACTAATGCTTTATTAATTTTAAAAATCAGTTGAGATTTGTTGGATATATGCCTTTTTTATTCACAGGGACAGTCTTATTTTGGGGTTTTTCGTGGTTTTCAATATTTACAAAAAAAAAAATACCTTTCACAAATTTCCGGATAATGATTTTGGTTCCTAATTGTAGGTCTGAACGTTTTCTGACTAATGCTTTATTATTTTTAAAAATCAGTTGAGATTTGTTATATATATGCCTTTTTTATTCACAGGGAACAGTCTTATTTTGGGGTTTTTCGTGGTTTTCAACATTTACAAAAAAAAATTTCTTCCACAAATTTCCGGATAATGATTTTGGCCTCAAATTGTAGGTCTGAATGTTTTCTAAATTATACTATATTAATTTTAAGAATCAGTTGAGATTTGTTGGATCTATGCCTTTTTTTTCACAGGGGACAGTCTTATTTTGGGGGTTTTCGTGGTTTTCAACATTTACAAAAAAAAAAAATTCCTTCCACAAATTTCCGGATATTGATTTTGGTCTCAAATTGTAGGTCTGAATGTTTTCTAACTAATGCTATATTATTTTTAAAAATCAGTTGAGATTTGTTGGATATATGCCTTTTTTATTCACAGGGGACAGTCTTATTTTGGGGTTTTTCGTGGTTTTCAATATTTACAAAAAAAAAAATACCTTCCACAAGATTCCGGATAATAATTTTGGCCTTAAATTGTAGGTTTGAATGCTTTCTAACTAATGCTGTATTAGTTTTAAAAATCAGTTGAGATTTGTTGGATATATGCCTTTTTTATTCACAGGGGACAGTCTTACTTTGGGGTTTTTCGTGGTTTTCAACATTTACAAAAAAAAAAAATTCCTTCCACAAATTTCCGGATATTGATTTTGGTTCCAAATTGTAGGTCTGAACATTTTCTAACTAATGCTTTATTAATTTTAAAAATCAGTTGAGATTTGTTGGATATATGCCTTTTTTATTCACAGGGGAAAGTCTTATTTTGGGGTTTTTCGTGGTTTTCAATATTTACAAAAAAAAAATACCTTCCACAAATTTTCGGATTATGATTTTGGTCTCATAGTGTAGGTCTGAATGTTTTCTAACTAATGCTATATTAATTTTTAAAATCAGTTGAGATTTGTTGGATATATGCCTTTTTTATTCACAGGGGACAGTCTTATTTTTGGGGTTTTTCGTGGTTTTCAACATTTACAAAAAAAAAATACCTTCCACGAATTTCCGGATAATATTTTTGGCCTCAAATTGTAGGTCTGAATGTTTTCTAACTAATGCTATATTAATTTTAAAAATCAGTTGAGATTTGTTGGATATATGCCTTTTTTATTCATAGGGGACAGTCTTATTTTGGGGTTTTTCGTGGTTTTCAATATTTAAAAAAAAAATACCTTCCACAAATTTCCGGATAATAATTTTGGCCTTAAATTGTAGGTCTGAACGTTTTCTAACCAATGCTTTATTAATTTTAAAAATCAGTTGAGATTTGTTGGATATATGCCTTTTTTATTCACAAGGGACAGTCTTATTTTGGGGTTTTTCGTGGTTTTCAATATTTACAAAAAAAAAAAAAATACCTTCCACAAATTTCCGGATAATGATTTTGGCTTCAAATTGTAGGTCTGAATGTTTTCTAACTACTGCTATATTAATTTTAAAAATCAGTTGAGATTTGTTGGATATATGCCTTTTTTATTCACAGGGGAAAGTCTTATATTAGGGTTTTTCGTGGTTTTCAATATTTACAAAAAAAATACCTTCCACAAATTTCCGGATAATGATTTTGGTTCCAAATTGTAGGTCTAAACGTTTTCTAACTACTGCTATATTAATTTTCAAAATCAGTTGAGATTTGTTGGATATATGCCTTTTTTATTCACAGGGACAGTCTTATTTTGGGGTTTTTCGTGGTTTTCAATATTTACAAAAAAAAAATACCTTCCACAAATTTCCGGATAATGATTTTGGCTTCAAATTGTAGGTCTGAATGTTTTCTAAATTATGCTATATTAATTTTCAAAATCAGTTGAGATTTGTTGGATATATGCCTTTTTTATTCACAGGGGACAGTCTTATTTTTTGGGGTTTTTCGTGGTTTTCAACATTTACAAAAAAAAAAATTCCTTCCACAAATTTCCGGATATTGATTTTGGCTTCAACTTGTAGGTCTGAATGTTTTCTAACTAATGCTATATTAATTTTCAAAATCAGTTGAGATTTGTTGGATATATGCCTTTTTTATTCACAGGGGACAGTCTTATTTTGGGGTTTTTCGTGGTTTTCAACATTTACAAAAAAAAAAAATTCCTTCCACAAATTTCCGGATATTGATTTTGGCCTTAAATTGTAGGTCTGAATGTTTTCTAACTAATGCTATATTAATTTTAAAAATCAGTTGAGATTTGTTGGTTATATGCCTTTTTAATTCACAGGGGAAAGTCTTATATTGGGGTTTTTCGTAGTTTTCAATATTTACAAAAAAAAAAAACCTTCCACAAATTTCCGGATAATAATTTTGGTTCCAAATTGTAGGTCTGAACGTTTTCTAACTAATGCTTTATTAATTTAAAAAATCAGTTGAGATTTGTTGGATATATGCCTTTTTTATTCATAGGGAACAGTCTTATTTTGGGGTTTTTCGTGGTTTTCAACATTTACAAAAAAAAAATTTCTTCCACAAATTTCCGGATAATGATTTTGGCCTTTAATTGTAGGTCTAAATGTTTTCTAAATTATGCTATATTAATTTTAAAAATCAGTTGAGATTTGTTGGATCTATGCCTTTTTTTTCACAGGGGACAGTCTTATTTTGGGGTTTTTCGTGGTTTTCAATATTTACAAAAAAAAAAAATACCTTCCACGAATTTCCAGATAATGATTTTGGCCTCAAATTATAGGTCTGAATGTTTTCTAACTACTGCTATATTAATTTTCAAAATCAGTTGAGATTTGTTGGATATATGCCTTTTTTATTCACAGGGGACAGTCTTATTTTGGGGTTTTTCGTGGTTTTCAACATTTACAAAAAAAAAAATTCCTTCCACATATTTCCGGATATTGATTATGGCTTCAAATTGTAGGTCTAAATGTTTTCTAACTATTGCTGTATTAATTTTCAAAATCAGTTGAGATTTGTTGGATATATGCCTTTTTTATTCACAGGGGACAGTCTTATTTTTGGGGTTTTTCGTGGTTTTCAACATTTACAAAAAAAAAAATACCTTCCACGAATTTCCGGATAATAATTTTGGCCTCAAATTGTAGGTCTGAATGTTGTCTAACTAATGCTATATTAATTTTAAAAATCAGTTGAGATTTGTTGGATATATGCCTTTTTTATTCACAGGGGACAGTCTTACTTTGGGGTTTTTCGTGGTTTTCAACATTTACAAAAAAAAAAAATTCCTTCCACAAATTTCCGGATATTTATTTTGGTTTCAAATTGTAGGTCTGAACGTTTTCTAACCAATGCTTTATTAATTTTAAAAATCAGTTGAGATTTGTTGGATATATGCCTTTTTTATTCACAAGGGACAGTCTTATTTTGGGGTTTTTCGTGGTTTTCAATATTTACAAAAAAAAAAAATACCTTCCACAAATTTCCGGATAATGATTTTGGCTTCAAATTGTAGGTCTGAATGTTTTCTAACTACTGCTATATTAATTTTAAAAATCAGTTGAGATTTGTTGGATATATGCCTTTTTTATTCACAGGGGAAAGTCTTATATTAGGGTTTGTCGTGGTTTTCAATATTTACAAAAAAAAATACCTTCCACAAATTCCGGATAATGGTTTTGGTTTCAAATTGTAGGTCTGAACGTTTTCTAACTAATGCTTTATTAATTTTAAAAATCAGTTGAGATTTGTTGGATATATGCCTTTTTTATTCACAGGGACAGTCTTATTTTGGGGTTTTTCGTGGTTTTCAATATTTACAAAAAAAAAATACCTTCCACAAATTTCCGGATAATGATTTTGGCTTCAAATTGTAGGTCTGAATGTTTTCTAACTAATGTTATATTAATTTTAAAAATCAGTTGAGATTTGTTGGATATATGCCTTTTTTATTCACAGGGGACAGTCTTATTTTTTGGGGTTTTTTGTGGTTTTCAACATTTACAAAAAAAAAAAATTCCTTCCACAAATTTCCGGATATTGATTTTGGCCTCAAATTGTAGGTCTGAATGTTTTCTAACTACTGCTATATTACTTTTAAAAATCAGTTGAGATTTGTTGGTTATATGCCTTTTTAATTCACAGGGGAAAGTCTTATATTGGGGTTTTTCGTGGTTTTCAATATTTACAAAAAAAAAACCTTCCACAAATTTCCGGATAATAATTTTGGCCTCAAATTGTAGGCCTGAATGTTCTCTAACTATTGCTGTATTAATTTAAAAAATCAGTTGAGATTTGTTGGATATATGCCTTTTTTATTCATAGGGAACAGTCTTATTTTGGGGTTTTTCGTGGTTTTCAACATTTACAAAAAAAAAATTTCTTCCACAAATTTCCGGATAATGATTTTGGCCTTTAATTGTAGGTCTAAATGTTTTCTAAATTATGCTATATTAATTTTAAAAATCAGTTGAGATTTGTTGGATCTATGCCTTTTTTTTCACAGGGGACAGTCTTATTTTGGGGTTTTTCGTGGTTTTCAATATTTACAAAAAAAAAAATACCTTCCACGAATTTCCAGATAATGATTTTGGCCTCAAATTGTAGGTCTGAATGTTTTCTAACTACTGCTATATTAATTTTCAAAATCAGTTGAGATTTGTTGGATATATGCCTTTTTTATTCACAGGGGACAGTCTTATTTTGGGGTTTTTCGTGGTTTTCAACATTCACAAAAAAAAAAAATCCTTCCACATATTTCCGGATATTGATTTTGGCTTCAAATTGTAGGTCTAAATGTTTTCTAACTAATGCTATATTAATTTTAAAAATCAGTTGAGATTTATTGGATATATGCCTTTTTTGTTCACAGGGGACAGTCTTATTTTTTGGGGTTTTTCGTGGTTTTCAACATTAACAAAAAAAAATACCTTCCACGAATTTCCGGATAATAATTTTGGCCTCAAATTGTAGGTCTAAATGTTTTTTAACTACTGCTATAATAATTTTCAAAATCAGTTGAGATTTGTTGGATATATGCCTTTTTTATTCACAGGGGAAAGTCTTATATTGGGGTTTTTCGTGGTTTTCATTATTTACAAAAAAAAAATAACTTCCACAAATTTCCGGATAATGATTTTAGTTCCAAATTGTAGGTCTGAACGTTTTCTAACTAATGCTTTATTAATTTGAAAAATCAGTTGAGATTTGTTGGATATATGCCTTTTTTATTCACAGGGGACAGTCTTATTTTGGGGTTTTTCGTGGTTTTCAATATTTACAAAAAAAAAAAATACCTTCCACAAATTTTCGGATAATGATTTTGGCTTCAAATTGTAGGTCTGAATGTTTTCTAACTAATGCTATATTAATTTTAAAAATCAGTTGAGATTTGTTGGATATATGCCTTTTTATTCACAGGGGACAGTCTTATTTTGGGGTTTTTCGTGGTTTTCAATATTTACAAAAAAAAAAAATACCTTCCACAAATTTCCGGATAATGATTTTGGTTCCCAATTGTAGGTCTGAACGTTTTCTAACTAATGCTTAATTAATTTTAAAAATCAGTTGAGATTTGTTGGATATATGCCTTTATTATTCACAGGGGACAGTCTTATTTTTTGGGGTTTTTCGTGGTTTTCAACATTTACAAAAAAAAAATCCTTCCACAAATTTCCGGATATTGATTTTGGCCTCAAATTGTAGATCTGAATGTTTTCTAACTAATGCTATATTAATTTTAAAAATTAGTTGAGATTTGTTGGATATATGCCTTTTTTATTCACAGGGGACAGTCTTATTTTGGGGTTTTTCGTGGTTTTCAATATTTACAAAAAAAAAATACCTTCCACAAATTTCCGGATTATGATTTTGGTCTCAAATTGTAGGTCTGAATGTTTTCTAACTAATGTTATATTAATTTTAAAAATCAGTTGAGATTTGTTGGATATATGCCTTTTTTATTCACAAGGGACAGTCTTATTTTGGGGTTTTTCGTGGTTTTCAATATTTACAAAAAAAAAAATACCTTCCACAAATTTCCGGATTATGATTTTGGTCTCAAAGTGTAGGTCTGAATGTTTTCTAACTAATGTTATATTAATTTTAAAAATCAGTTGAGATTTGTTGGATATATGCCTTTTTTATTCACAGGGGACAGTCTTATTTTGGGGTTTTTCGTGGTTTTCAACATTTACAAAAAAAAAAAAATTCCTTCCACAAAATTCCGGATATTGATTTTGGCCTCAAATTGTAGGTCTGAATGTTTTCTAACTAATGCTATATTAATTTTAAAAATTAGTTGAGATTTGTTGGATATATGCCTTTTTTATTCACAGGGGACAGTCTTATTTTGGGGTTTTTCGTGGTTTTCAATATTTACAAAAAAAAAAATACCTTCCACAAATTTCCGGATTATGATTTTGGTCTCAAAGTGTAGGTCTGAATGTTTTCTAACTAATGTTATATTAATTTTAAAAATCAGTTGAGATTTGTTGGATATATGCCTTTTTTATTCACAGGGGACAGTCTTATTTTGGGGTTTTTCGTGGTTTTCAATATTTACAAAAAAAAAATACCTTCCACAAATTTCCGGATAATAATTTTGGCCTTAAATTGTAGGTATGAATGTTTTCTAACTAATGCTGTATTATTTTTAAAAATCAGTTGAGATTTGTTGGATATATGCCTTTTTTATTCACAGGAGAAAGTCTTATATTGGGGTTTTTCGTGGTTTTCAATATTTACAAAAAAAAATACCTTCCACAAATTTCCGGATAATGATTTTAGTTCCAAATTGTAGGTCTGAACGTTTTCTAACTAATGCTTTATTAATTTTAAAAATCAGTTGAGATTTGTTGGATATATGCCTTTTTTATTCACAGGGGACAGTCTTATTTTGGGGTTTTTCGTGGTTTTCAATATTTACAAAAAAAAAAAAAAATACCTTCCACAAATTTCCGGATAATGATTTTGGCTTCAAATTGTAGGTCTGAATGTTTTCTAACTAATGCTATATTAATTTTAAAAATCAGTTGAGATTTGTTAGATATATTGATTTTGGCCTCAAATTGTAGGTCTGTATGGTTTCTAACTAATGCTATATTACTTTTAAAAATCAGTTGAGATTTGTTGGTTATATGCCTTTTTAATTCACAGGGGAAAGTCTTATATTGGGGTTTTTCGTGGTTTTCAATATTTACAAAAAAAAAAAACCTTCCACAAATTTCCGGATAATAATTTTGGCCTCAAATTGTAGGTCTGAATGTTTTCTAACTATTGCTGTATTAATTTAAAAAATCAGTTGAGATTTGTTGGATATATGCCTTTTTTATTCATAGGGAACAGTCTTATTTTGGGGTTTTTCGTGGTTTTCAACATTTACAAAAAAAAAAATTTCTTCCACAAATTTCCGGATAATGATTTTGGCCTTTAATTGTAGGTCTAAATGTTTTCTAAATTATGCTATATTAATTTTCAAAATCAGTTGAGATTTGTTGGATATATGCCTTTTTTATTCACAGGGGAAAGTCTTATATTGGGGTTTTTCGTGGTTTTCAATATTTACAAAAAAAAATACCTTCCACAAATTTCCGGATAATGATTTTAGTTCCAAATTGTAAGTCTGAACGTTTTCTAACTAATGCTTTATTAATTTAAAAAATCAGTTGAGATTTGTTGGATATATGCCTTTTTTATTCACAGGGGACAGTCTTATTTTGGGGTTTTTCGTGGTTTTCAATATTTACAAAAAAAAAAATACCTTCCACAAATTTCCGGATTATGATTTTGGTCTCAAAGTGTAGGTCTGAATGTTTTCTAACTAATGTTATATTAATTTTAAAAATCAGTTGAGATTTGTTGGATATATGCCTTTTTTATTCACAGGGGACAGTCTTATTTTGGGGTTTTTCGTGGTTTTCAATATTTACAAAAAAAAAAATACCTTCCACAAATTTCCGGATAATAATTTTGGCCTTAAATTGTAGGTATGAATGTTTTCTAACTAATGCTGTATTATTTTTAAAAATCAGTTGAGATTTGTTGGATATATGCCTTTCTTGTTCACAGGGGACAGTCTTATTTTTTGGGGTTTTTCGTGGTTTTCAACATTAACAAAAAAAAAAATACCTTCCACAAATTTCCGGATATTGATTTTGGCCTCAAATTGTAGGTCTAAATGTTTTCTAACTAATGCTGTATTATTTTTAAAAATCAGTTGAGATTTGTTGGATATATGCCTTTTTTATTCACAGGAGAAAGTCTTATTTTGGGGTTTTTCGTGGTTTTCAATATTTACAAAAAAAAAATACCTTCCACAAATTTCCGGATTATGATTTTGGTTCCAAATTGTAGGTCTGAACATTTTCTAACTAATGCTTTATTAATTTTAAAAATCAGTTGAGATTTGTTGGATATATGCCTTTTTTATTCACAGGGGACAGTCTTATTTTGGGGTTTTTCGTGGTTTTCAATATTTACAAAAAAAAAAAAATACCTTCCACAAATTTCCGGATTATGATTTTGGTTTCAAAGTGTAGGTCTGAATGTTTTCTAACTAATGCTATATTATTTTTAAAAATCAGTTGAGATTTGTTGGATATATGCCTTTTTTATTCACAGGGGACAGTCTTATTTTGGGGTTTTTCGTGGTTTTCAATATTTACAAAAAAAAAATACCTTCCACAAATTTCCGGATATTGATTTTGGCCTCAAATTGTAGGTCTGAATGTTTTCTAACTACTGCTATATTAATTTTAAAAATCAGTTGAGATTTGTTGGATATATGCCTTTTTTATTCACAGGGGACAGTCTTACTTTGGGGTTTTTCGTGGTTTTCAACATTTACAAAAAAAAAAAATTCCTTCCACAAATTTCCGGATATTGATTTTGGTTTCAAATTGTAGGTCTGAACATTTTCTAACTAATGCTTTATTAATTTTAAAAATCAGTTGAGATTTGTTGGATATATGCCTTTTTTATTCACAGGGGAAAGTCTTATTTTGGGGTTTTTCGTGGTTTTCAATATTTACAAAAAAAAAATACCTTCCACAAATTTCCGGATTATGATTTTGGTCTCAAAGTGTAGGTCTGAATGTTTTCTAACTAATGCTATATTAATTTTAAAAATCAGTTGAGATTTGTTGGATATATGCCTTTTTTATTCACAGGGGACAGTCTTATTTTTGGGGTTTTTCGTGGTTTTCAACATTTACAAAAAAAAAAATACCTTCCACGAATTTCCGGATAATATTTTTGGCCTCAAATTGTAGGTCTGAATGTTTTCTAACTAATGCTATATTAATTTTCAAAATCAGTTGAGATTTGTTGGATATATGCCTTTTTTATTCATAGGGGACAGTCTTATTTTGGGGTTTTTCGTGGTTTTCAATATTTAAAAAAAAAATACCTTCCACAAATTTCCGGATAATAATTTTGGCCTTAAATTGTAGGTCTGAACGTTTTCTAACCAATGCTTTATTAATTTTAAAAATCAGTTGAGATTTGTTGGATATATGCCTTTTTTATTCACAAGGGACAGTCTTATTTTGGGGTTTTTCGTGGTTTTCAATATTTACAAAAAAAAAAAAATACCTTCCACAAATTTCCGGATAATGATTTTGGCTTCAAATTGTAGGTCTGAATGTTTTCTAACTACTGCTATATTAATTTTAAAAATCAGTTGAGATTTGTTGGATATATGCCTTTTTTATTCACAGGGGAAAGTCTTATATTAGGGTTTTTCGTGGTTTTCAATATTTACAAAAAAAATACCTTCCACAAATTTCCGGATAATGATTTTGGTTTCAAATTGTAGGTCTGAACGTTTTCTAACTAATGCTTTATTAATTTTAAAAATCAGTTGAGATTTGTTGGATATATGCCTTTTTTATTCACAGGGACAGTCTTATTTTGGGGTTTTTCGTGGTTTTCAATATTTACAAAAAAAAAAATACCTTCCACAAATTTCCGGATAATGATTTTGGCTTCAAATTGTAGGTCTGAATGTTTTCTAACTAATGTTATATTAATTTTAAAAATCAGTTGAGATTTGTTGGATATATGCCTTTTTTATTCACAGGGGACAGTCTTATTTTTTGGGGTTTTTCGTGGTTTTCAACATTTACAAAAAAAAAAATTCCTTCCACAAATTTCCGGATATTGATTTTGGCTTCAACTTGTAGGTCTGAATGTTTTCTAACTAATGCTATATTAATTTTCAAAATCAGTTGAGATTTGTTGGATATATGCCTTTTTTATTCACAGGGGACAGTCTTATTTTTTGGGGTTTTTCGTGGTTTTCAACATTTACAAAAAAAAAAATTCCTTCCACAAATTTCCGGATATTGATTTTGGCCTTAAATTGTAGGTCTGAATGTTTTCTAACTAACGCTATATTAATTTTAAAAATCAGTTGAGATTTGTTGGTTATATGCCTTTTTAGTTCACAGGGGAAAGTCTTATATTGGGGTTTTTCGTGGTTTTCAATATTTACAAAAAAAAAAACCTTCCACAAATTTCCGGATAATAATTTTGGTTCCAAATTGTAGGTCTGAACGTTTTCTAACTAATGCTTTATTAATTTAAAAAATCAGTTGAGATTTGTTGGATATATGCCTTTTTTATTCATAGGGAACAGTCTTATTTTGGGGTTTTTCGTGGTTTTCAACATTTACAAAAAAAAAATTTCTTCCACAAATTTCCGGATAATGATTTTGGCCTTTAATTGTAGGTCTAAATGTTTTCTAAATTATGCTATATTAATTTTAAAAATCAGTTGAGATTTGTTGGATCTATGCCTTTTTTTTCACAGGGGACAGTCTTATTTTGGGGTTTTTCGTGGTTTTGAATATTTACATAAAAAAAAAAATACCTTCCACGAATTTCCAGATAATGATTTTGCCTCAAATTGTAGGTCTGAATGTTTTCTAACTACTGCTATATTAATTTTCAAAATCAGTTGAGATTTGTTGGATATATGCCTTTTTTATTCACAGGGGACAGTCTTATTTTGGGGTTTTTCGTGGTTTTCAACATTTACAAAAAAAAAAATTCCTTCCACATATTTCCGGATATTGATTTTGGCTTCAAATTGTAGGTCTAAATGTTTTCTAACTATTGCTGTATTAATTTTTAAAATCAGTTGAGATTTGTTGGATATATGCCTTTTTTATTCACAGGGGACAGTCTTATTTTTGGGGTTTTTCGTGGTTTTCAACATTTACAAAAAAAAAAATACCTTCCACGAATTTCCGGATAATAATTTTGGCCTCAAATTGTAGGTATGAATGTTGTCTAACTAATGCTATATTAATTTTAAAAATCAGTTGAGATTTGTTGGATATATGCCTTTTTTATTCACAGGGGACAGTCTTACTTTGGGGTTTTTCGTGGTTTTCAACATTTACAAAAAAAAAAATTCCTTCCACAAATTTCCGGATATTTATTTTGGTTTCAAATTGTAGGTCTGAACGTTTTCTAACCAATGCTTTATTAATTTTAAAAATCAGTTGAGATTTGTTGGATATATGCCTTTTTTATTCACAAGGGACAGTCTTATTTTGGGGTTTTTCGTGGTTTTCAATATTTACAAAAAAAAAAAAATACCTTCCACAAATTTCCGGATAATGATTTTGGCTTTAAATTGTAGGTCTGAATGTTTTCTAACTACTGCTATATTAATTTCAAAAATCAGTTGAGATTTGTTGGATATATGCCTTTTTTATTCACAGGGGAAAGTCTTATATTAGGGTTTTTCGTGGTTTTCAATATTTACAAAAAAAAATACCTTCCACAAATTCCGGATAATGGTTTTGGTTTCAAATTGTAGGTCTGAACGTTTTCTAACTAATGCTTTATTAATTTTAAAAATCAGTTGAGATTTGTTGGATATATGCCTTTTTTATTCACAGGGGACAGTCTTATTTTGGGGTTTTTCGTGGTTTTCAACATTTACAAAAAAAAAATTCCTTCCACAAATTTCCGGATATTGATTTTGGCCTTAAATTGTAGGTCTGAATGTTTTCTAACTACTGCTATATTAATTTTAAAAATCAGTTGAGATTTGTTGGTTATATGCCTTTTTAATTCACAGGGGAAAGTCTTATATTGGGGTTTTTCGTGGTTTTCAATATTTACAAAAAAAAAAAACCTTCCACAAATTTCCGGATAATAATTTTGGCCTCAAATTGTAGGTCTGAATGTTCTCTAACTATTGCTGTATTAATTTAAAAAATCAGTTGAGATTTGTTGGATATATGCCTTTTTTATTCATAGGGAACAGTCTTATTTTAAGGTTTTTCGTGGTTTTCAACATTTACAAAAAAAAAATTTCTTCCACAAATTTCCGGATAATGATTTTGGCCCTTAATTGTAGGTCTAAATGTTTTCTAAATTATGCTATATTAATTTTAAAAATCAGTTGAGATTTGTTGGATCTATGCCTTTTTTTTCACAGGGGACAGTCTTATTTTGGGGTTTTTCGTGGTTTTCAATATTTACAAAAAAAAAATACCTTCCACGAATTTCCAGATAATGATTTTGGCCTCAAATTGTAGGTCTGAATGTTTTCTAACTACTGCTATATTAATTTTCAAAATCAGTTGAGATTTGTTGGATATATGCCTTTTTTATTCACAGGGGACAGTCTTATTTTGGGGTTTTTCGTGGTTTTCAACATTTACAAAAAAAAAAATCCTTCCACATATTTCCGGATATTGATTTTGGCTTCAAATTGTAGGTCTAAATGTTTTCTAACTAATGCTATATTAATTTTAAAAATCAGTTGAGATTTGTTGGATATATGCCTTTTTTGTTCACAGGGGACAGTCTTATTTTTTGGGGTTTTTCGTGGTTTTCAACATTAACAAAAAAAAAATACCTTCCACGAATTTCCGGATAATTATTTTGGCCTCAAATTGTAGGTCTGAATGTTTTTTAACTACTGCTATAATAATTTTCAAAATCAGTTGAGATTTGTTGGATATATGCCTTTTTTATTCACAGGGGAAAGTCTTATATTGGGGTTTTTCGTGGTTTTCATTATTTACAAAAAAAAAATAACTTCCACAAATTTTCGGATAATGATTTTAGTTCCAAATTGTAGGTCTGAACGTTTTCTAACTAATGCTTTATTAATTTTAAAAATCAGTTGAGATTTGTTGGATATATGCCTTTTTTGTTCACAGGGGACAGTCTTATTTTGGGGTTTTTCGTGGTTTTCAATATTTACAAAAAAAAAAATACCTTCCACAAATTTTCGGATAATGATTTTGGCTTCAAAGTGTAGGTCTGAATGTTTTCTAACTAATGCTATATTAATTTTAAAAATCAGTTGAGATTTGTTGGATATATGCCTTTTTTATTCACAGGGGACAGTCTTATTTTGGGGTTTTTCGTGGTTTTCAATATTTACAAAAAAAAAAATACCTTCCACAAATTTCCGGATAATGATTTTGGTTCCAAATTGTAGGTCTGAACGTTTTCTAACTAATGCTTAATTAATTTTAAAAATCAGTTGAGATTTGTTGGATATATGCCTTTATTATTCACAGGGGACAGTCTTATTTTTTGGGGTTTTTCGTGGTTTTCAACATTTACAAAAAAAAAAAATCCTTCCACAAATTTCCGGATATTGATTTTGGCCTCAAATTGTAGGTTTGAACGTTTTCCAACCAATACTTTATTAATTTTAAAAATCAGTTGAGATTTGTTGGATATATGCCTTTTTTATTCACAAGGGACAGTCTTATTTTGGGGTTTTTCGTGGTTTTCAATATTTACAAAAAAAAAAAAAATACCTTCCACAAATTTCCGGATAATGATTTTGGCTTCAAATTGTAGGTCTGAATGTTTTCTAACTACTGCTATATTAATTTTAAAAATCAGTTGAGATTTGTTGGATATATGCCTTTTTTATTCACAGGGGAAAGTCTTATATTAGGGTTTTTCGTGGTTTTCAATATTTACAAAAAAAATACCTTCCACAAATTTCCGGATAATGATTTTGGTTCCAAATTGTAGGTCTAAACGTTTTCTAACTAATGCTTTATTAATTTTAAAAATCAGTTGAGATTTGTTGGATATATGCCTTTTTTATTCACAGGGACAGTCTTATTTTGGGGTTTTTCGTGGTTTTCAATATTTACAAAAAAAAAATACCTTCCACAAATTTCCGGATAATGATTTTGGCTTCAAATTGTAGGTCTGAATGTTGTCTAACTAATGCTATATTAATTTTAAAAATCAGTTGAGATTTGTTGGATATATGCCTTTTTTATTCACAGGGGACAGTCTTATTTTGGGGTTTTTCGTGGTTTTCAACATTTACAAAAAAAAAAATTCCTTCCACATATTTCCGGATATTGATTTTGGCTTCAAATTGTAGGTCTAAATGTTTTCTAACTATTGCTGTATTAATTTTTAAAATCAGTTGAGATTTGTTGGATATATGCCTTTTTTATTCACAGGGGACAGTCTTATTTTTGGGGTTTTTCGTGGTTTTCAACATTTACAAAAAAAAAAATACCTTCCACGAATTTCCGGATAATAATTTTGGCCTCAAATTGTAGGTCTGAATGTTGTCTAACTAATGCTATATTAATTTTAAAAATCAGTTGAGATTTGTTGGATATATGCCTTTTTTATTCACAGGGGACAGTCTTACTTTGGGGTTTTTCGTGGTTTTCAACATTTACAAAAAAAAAAATTCCTTCCACAAATTTTCGGATAATGATTTTGGCCGCAAATTGTAGGTCTGAACGTTTTCTAACCAATGCTTTATTAATTTTAAAAATCAGTTGAGATTTGTTGGATATATGCCTTTTTTATTCACAAGGGACAGTCTTATTTTGGGGTTTTTCGTGGTTTTCAATATTTACAAAAAAAAAAAAATACCTTCCACAAATTTCCGGATAATGATTTTGGCTTCAAATTGTAGGTCTGAATGTTTTCTAACTACTGCTATATTAATTTCAAAAATCAGTTGAGATTTGTTGGATATATGCCTTTTTTATTCACAGGGGAAAGTCTTATATTAGGGTTTTTCGTGGTTTTCAATATTTACAAAAAAAAATACCTTCCACAAATTCCGGATAATGGTTTTGGTTTCAAATTGTAGGTCTGAACGTTTTCTAACTAATGCTTTATTAATTTTAAAAATCAGTTGAGATTTGTTGGATATATGCCTTTTTTATTCACAGGGGACAGTCTTATTTTGGGGTTTTTCGTGGTTTTCAACATTTACAAAAAAAAAAAATTCCTTCCACAAATTTCCGGATATTGATTTTGGCTTCAAATTGTAGGTCTAAATGTTTTCTAACCAATGCTATATTAATTTTAAAAATCAGTTGAGATTTGTTGGATATATGCCTTTTTTGTTCACAGGGGACAGTCTTATTTTTTGGGGTTTTTCGTGGTTTTCAACATTAACAAAAAAAAATACCTTCCACGAATTTCCGGATAATTATTTTGGCCTCAAATTGTAGGTCTGAATGTTTTTTAACTACTGCTATAATAATTTTCAAAATCAGTTGAGATTTGTTGGATATATGCCTTTTTTATTCACAGGGGAAAGTCTTATATTGGGGTTTTTCGTGGTTTTCATTATTTACAAAAAAAAAATAACTTCCACAAATTTCCGGATAATGATTTTAGTTCCAAATTGTAGGTCTGAACGTTTTCTAACTAATGCTTTATTAATTTTAAAAATCAGTTGAGATTTGTTGGATATATGCCTTTTTTGTTCACAGGGGACAGTCTTATTTTGGGGTTTTTCGTGGTTTTCAATATTTACAAAAAAAAAAATACCTTCCACAAATTTTCGGATAATGATTTTGGCTTCAAATTGTAGGTCTGAATGTTTTCTAACTAATGCTATATTAATTTTAAAAATCAGTTGAGATTTGTTGGATATATGCCTTTTTTATTCACAGGGGACAGTCTTATTTTGGGGTTTTTCGTGGTTTTCAATATTTACAAAAAAAAAAAATACCTTCCACAAATTTCCGGATAATGATTTTGGTTCCAAATTGTAGGTCTGAACGTTTTCTAACTAATGCTTAATTAATTTTAAAAATCAGTTGAGATTTGTTGGATATATGCCTTTATTATTCACAGGGGACAGTCTTATTTTTTGGGGTTTTTCGTGGTTTTCAACATTTACAAAAAAAAAAAAATCCTTCCACAAATTTCCGGATATTGATTTTGGCCTCAAATTATAGATCTGAATGTTTTCTAACTAATGCTATATTAATTTTAAAAATTAGTTGAGATTTGTTGGATATATGCCTTTTTTATTCACAGGGGACAGTCTTATTTTGGGGTTTTTCGTGGTTTTCAATATTTACAAAAAAAAAATACCTTCCACAAATTTCCGGATTATGATTTTGGTCTCAAATTGTAGGTCTGAATGTTTTCTAACTAATGTTATATTAATTTTAAAAATCAGTTGAGATTTGTTGGATATATGCCTTTTTTATTCACAGGGGACAGTCTTATTTTGGGGTTTTTCGTGGTTTTCAATATTTACAAAAAAAAAATACCTTCCACAAATTTCTGGATTATGATTTTGGTCTCAAAGTGTAGGTCTGAATGTTTTCTAACTAATGTTATATTAATTTTAAAAATTAGTTGAGATTTGTTGGATATATGTCTTTTTTATTCACAGGGGACAGTCTTATTTTGGGGTTTTTCGTGGTTTTCAACATTTACAAAAAAAAAAAAATTCCTTCCACAAATTTCCGGATATTGATTTTGGCCTCAAATTGTAGGTCTGAATGTTTTCTAACTAATGCTATATTAATTTTAAAAATTAGTTGAGATTTGTTGGATATATGCCTTTTTTATTCACAGGGGACAGTCTTATTTTGGGGTTTTTCGTGGTTTTCAATATTTACAAAAAAAAAATTCCTTCCACAAATTTCCGGATATTGATTTTGGCCTCGAATTGTAGGTCTGAATGTTTTCTAACTAATGCTGTATTATTTTTAAAAATCAGTTGAGATTTGTTGGATATATGCCTTTTTTATTCACAGGAGAAAGTCTTATATTGGGGTTTTTCGTGGTTTTCAATATTTACAAAAAAAAAATACCTTCCACAAATTTCCGGATAATGATTTTAGTTCCAAATTGTAGGTCTGAACGTTTTCTAACTAATGCTTTATTAATTTTAAAAATCAGTTGAGATTTGTTGGTTATATGCCTTTTTTATTCACAGGGGACAGTCTTATTTTGGGGTTTTTCGTGGTTTTCAATATTTACAAAAAAAAAAAAAAAAATACCTTCCACAAATTTCCGGATAATGATTTTGGCTTCAAATTGTAGGTCTGAATGTTTTCTAACTAATGCTATATTAATTTTAAAAATCAGTTGAGATTTGTTAGATATATTGATTTTGGCCTCAAATTGTAGGTCTGAATGTTTTCTAACTAATGCTATATTACTTTTAAAAATCAGTTGAGATTTGTTGGTTATATGCCTTTTTAATTCACAGGGGAAAGTCTTATATTGGGGTTTTTCGTGGTTTTCAATATTTACAAAAAAAAAAAACCTTCCACAAATTTCCGGATAATAATTTTGGCCTCAAATTGTAGGTCTGAATGTTCTCTAACTATTGCTGTATTAATTTAAAAAATCAGTTGAGATTTGTTGGATATATGCCTTTTTTATTCACAGGGGACAGTCTTATTTTGGGGTTTTTCGTGGTTTTCAATATTTACAAAAAAAAAAAATACCTTCCACAAATTTCCGGATTATGATTTTGGTCTCAAAGTGTAGGTCTGAATGTTTTCTAACTAATGTTATATTAATTTTAAAAATCAGTTGAGATTTGTTGGATATATGCCTTTTTTATTCACAGGGGACAGTCTTATTTTGGGGTTTTTCGTGGTTTTCAATATTTACAAAAAAAAAATACCTTCCACAAATTTCCGGATAATAATTTTGGCCTTAAATTGTAGGTATGAATGTTTTCTAACTAATGCTGTATTATTTTTAAAAATCAGTTGAGATTTGTTGGATATATGCCTTTTTTATTCACAGGGGACAGTCTTATTTTGGGGTTTTTCGTGGTTTTCAATATTTACAAAAAAAAAAATTCCTTCCACAAATTTTCGGATATTGATTTTGGGCTAAAATTGTAGGTCTGAATGTTTTCTAACTAATGCTATATTAATTTTAAAAATCAGTTGAGATTTGTTGGATATATGCCTTTTTTATTCACAGGAGAAAGTCTTATATTGGGGTTTTTCGTGGTTTTCAATATTTACAAAAAAAAATACCTTCCACAAATTTCCGGATAATGATTTTAGTTCCAAATTGTAGGTCTGAACGTTTTCTAACTAATGCTTTATTAATTTTAAAAATCAGTTGAGATTTGTTGGATATATGCCTTTTTTATTCACAGGGGACAGTCTTATTTTGGGGTTTTTCGTGGTTTTCAATATTTACAAAAAAAAAAAAAAAATACCTTCCACAAATTTCCGGATAATGATTTTGGCTTCAAATTGTAGGTCTGAATGTTTTCTACCATTCAGACCTACAACAGTCTTACCATTGTCGTTTTGTTCCTTACTAACTATACACATGTTTGTTAATTTGCTTATTTTTGTTCTACTTAAGACAAACTTTTTTGGTTTGTTACTATTAAGTATATTTTTATTTTTAATTTTTGCCACAAGCCAATGACTATTAATTAGTTAATTTAATTATTATTTTTCGAACTGTATTTGTTTCTATATTCTTATGAATTGAATAGGCTAAAGTTCGTAACGTTTTTTCTACATCAACTGACACCACACACAGTGGACCAAAACACAGAAGAACGCTGATGAGGAAGGTTTAGTGGCCTTCGAAAACGGCTGGCTGTTCCGTTCAACTATGTGTTGTTGTCAGAATATTTACAACTAACTTTGATGTTATTTGTTCATTAATAATTATCACATGTAATTTGGCTTAAAAAACGTTACGAACTTTAGCCTATTCAATTCATAAGAATATAGAAACAAATACAGTTCGAAAAATAATAATTAAATTAACTAATTAATAGTCATTGGCTTGTGGCAAAAATTAAAAATAAAAATATACTTAATAGTAACAAACCAAAAAAGTTTGTCTTAAGTAGAACAAAAATAAGCAAATTAACAAACATGTGTATAGTTAGTAAGGAACAAAACGACAATGGTAAGACTGTTGTAATATATATAGAAGATGGTAATATATATAGAAGATGGTATATATATATAGATGGTAACTTGCGTATACATTACGAAACACATTAGCAAATTGAAATGCAATGAATCAAACCAATTCACATATTCCATTTGCAATAAAGTTACGTATATAAGGCAGACATCTACATCAACTGACACCACACACAGTGGACCAAAACACAGAAGAACGCTGATGAGGAAGGTTTAGTGGCCTTCGAAAACGGCTGGCTGTTCCGTTCAACTATGTGTTGTTGTCAGAATATTTACAACTAACTTTGATGTTATTTGTTCATTAATAATTATCACATGTAATTTGGCTTAAAAAACGTTACGAACTTTAGTCTATTCAATTCATAAGAATAATGCTATATTACTTTTAAAAATCAGTTGAGATTTGTTGGTTATATGCCTTTTTAATTCACAGGGGAAAGTCTTATATTGGGGTTTTTCGTGGTTTTCAATATTTACAAAAAAAAAAACCTTCCACAAATTTCCGGATAATAATTTTGGCCTCAAATTGTAGGTCTGAATGTTCTCTAACTATTGCTGTATTAATTTAAAAAATCAGTTGAGATTTGTTGGATATATGCCTTTTTTATTCATAGGGAACAGTCTTATTTTGGGGTTTTTCGTGGTTTTCAACATTTACAAAAAAAAAATTTCTTCCACAAATTTCCGGATAATGATTTTGGCCTTTAATTGTAGGTCTAAATGTTTTCTAAATTATGCTATATTAATTTTAAAAATCAGTTGAGATTTGTTGGATCTATGCCTTTTTTTTCACAGGGGACAGTCTTATTTTGGGGTTTTTCGTGGTTTTCAATATTTACAAAAAAAAAAAATACCTTCCACGAATTTCCAGATAATGATTTTGGCCTCAAATTGTAGGTCTGAATGTTTTCTAACTACTGCTATATTAATTTTTAAAATCAGTTGAGATTTGTTGGATATATGCCTTTTTTATTCACAGGGGACAGTCTTATTTTGGGGTTTTTCGTGGTTTTCAACATTTACAAAAAAAAAAATTCCTTCCACATATTTCCGGATATTGATTTTGGCCTCAAATTGTAGGTCTAAATGTTTTCTAACTAATGCTATATTAATTTTAAAAATCAGTTGAGATTTGTTGGATATATGCCTTTCTTGTTCACAGGGGACAGTCTTATTTTTTGGGGTTTTTCGTGGTTTTCAACATTAACAAAAAAAAAATACCTTCCACGAATTTCCGGATAATAATTTTGGCCTCAAATTGTAGGTCTGAATGTTTTTTAACTACTGCTATATTAATTTTCAAAATCAGTTGAGATTTGTTGGATATATGCCTTTTTTATTCACAGGGGAAAGTCTTATATTGGGGTTTTTCGTGGTTTTCAATATTTACAAAAAAAAATACCTTCCACAAATTTCCGGATAACGATTTTAGTTCCAAATTGTAGGTCTAAACGTTTTCTAACTAATGCTTAATTAATTTTAAAAATCAGTTGAGATTTGTTGGATATATGCCTTTTTTATTCACAGGGGACAGTCTTATTTTGGGGTTTTTCGTGGTTTTCAATATTTACAAAAAAAAAAAATACCTTCCACAAATTTCCGGATTATGATTTTGGTCTCAAAGTGTAGGTCTGAATGTTATCTAACTAATGTTATATTAATTTTAAAAATCAGTTGAGATTTGTTGGATATATGCCTTTTTTATTCACAGGGGACAGTCTTATTTTGGGGTTTTTCGTGGTTTTCAATATTTACAAAAAAAAAAATACCTTCCACAAATTTCCGGATAATAATTTTGGCCTTAAATTGTAGGTATGAATGTTTTCTAACTAATGCTGTATTATTTTTAAAAATCAGTTGAGATTTGTTGGATATATGCCTTTCTTGTTCACAGGGGACAGTCTTATTTTTTGGGGTTTTTCGTGGTTTTCAACATTAACAAAAAAAAATACCTTCCACAAATTTCCGGATATTGATTTTGGCCTCAAAATGTAGGTCTGAATGTTTTCTAACTAATGCTATATTAATTTTAAAAATTAGTTGAGATTTGTTGGATATATGCCTTTTTTATTCACAGGGGACAGTCTTATTTTGGGGTTTTTCGTGGTTTTCAATATTTACAAAAAAAAAAAAATACCTTCCACAAATTTCCGGATTTTGATTTTGGTCTCAAAGTGTAGGTCTGAATGTTTTCTAACTAATGTTATATTAATTTTAAAAATCAGTTGAGATTTGTTGGATATATGCCTTTTTTATTCACAGGGGACAGTCTTATTTTGGGGTTTTTCGTGGTTTTCAATATTTACAAAAAAAAATACCTTCCACAAATTTCCGGATAATAATTTTGGCCTTAAATTGTAGGTATGAATGTTTTCTAACTAATGCTGTATTATTTTTAAAAATCAGTTGAGATTTGTTGGATATATGCCTTTTTTATTCACAGGAGAAAGTCTTATATTGGGGTTTTTCGCGGTTTTCAATATTTACAAAAAAAATACCTTCCACAAATTTCCGGATAATGATTTTAGTTCCAAATTGTAGGTCTGAACGTTTTCTAACTAATGCTTTATTAATTTTAAAAATCAGTTGAGATTTGTTGGATATATGCCTTTTTTATTCACAGGGGACAGTCTTATTTTGGGGTTTTTCGTGGTTTTCAATATTTACAAAAAAAATAAAAAATACCTTCCACAAATTTCCGGATAATGATTTTGGCTTCAAATTGTAGGTCTGAATGTTTTCTAACTAATGCTATATTAATTTTAAAAATCAGTTGAGATTTGTTGGTTATATACCTTTTTAATTCACAGGGGAAAGTCTTATATTGGGGTTTTTCGTGGTTTTCAATATTTACAAAAAAAAAAACCTTCCACAAATTTCCGGATAATAATTTTGGCCTCAAATTGTAGGTCTGAATGTTCTCTAACTATTGCTGTATTAATTTAAAAAATCAGTTGAGATTTGTTGGATATATGCCTTTTTTATTCATAGGGAACAGTCTTATTTTGGGGTTTTTCGTGGTTTTCAACATTTACAAAAAAAAAAAATTTCTTCCACAAATTTCCGGATAATGATTTTGGCCTTTAATTGTAGGTATAAATGTTTTCTAAATTATGCTATATTAATTTTAAAAATCAGTTGAGATTTGTTGGATCTATGCCTTTTTTATTCACAGGGGACAGTCTTATTTTGGGGTTTTTCGTGGTTTTCAACATTTACAAAAAAAAAATACCTTCCACGAATTTCCGGATAATAATTTTGGCCTCAAATTGTAGGTCTGAATGTTTTTTAACTATTGCTATATTAATTTTCAAAATCAGTTGAGATTTGTTGGATATATGCCTTTTTTATTCACAGGGGAAAGTCTTATATTGGGGTTTTTCGTGGTTTTCAGTATTTACAAAAAAAAATACCTTCCACAAATTTCCGGATAATGATTTTAGTTCCAAATTGTAGGTCTGAACGTTTTCTAACTAATGCTTTATTAATTTTAAAAATCAGTTGAGATTTGTTGGATATATGCCTTTTTTATTCACAGGGGACAGTCTTATTTTGGGGTTTTTCGTGGTTTTCAATATTTACAAAAAAAAAAAAATACCTTCCACAAATTTTCGGATAATGATTTTGGTTCCAAATTGTAGGTCTGAACGTTTTCTAACTAATGCTTAATTAATTTTAAAAATCAGTTGAGATTTGTTGGATATATGCCTTTATTATTCACAGGGGACAGTCTTATTTTTTGGGGTTTTTCGTGGTTTTCAACATTTACAAAAAAAAAATCCTTCCACAAATTTCCGGATATTGATTTTGGCCTCAAATTGTAGGTCTGAATGTTTTCTAACCAATGCTATATTAATTTTAAAAATTAGTTGAGATTTGTTGGATATATGCCTTTTTTATTCACAGGGGACAGTCTTATTTTGGGGTTTTTCGTGGTTTTCAATATTTACAAAAAAAAATACCTTCCACAAATTTCCGGATTATGATTTTGGTCTCAAAGTGTAGGTCTGAATGTTTTCTAACTAATGTTATATTAATTTTTAAAATCAGTTGAGATTTGTTGGATATATGCCTTTTTTATTCACAGGGGACAGTCTTATTTTGGGGTTTTTCGTGGTTTTCAACATTTACAAAAAAAAAAATTCCTTCCACATATTTCCGGATATTGATTTTGGCCTCAAATTGTAGGTCTAAATGTTTTCTAACTAATGCTATATTAATTTTAAAAATCAGTTGAGATTTGTTGGATATATGCCTTTCTTGTTCACAGGGGACAGTCTTATTTTTTGGGGTTTTTCGTGGTTTTCAACATTAACAAAAAAAAAATACCTTCCACGAATTTCCGGATAATAATTTTGGCCTCAAATTGTAGGTCTGAATGTTTTTTAACTACTGCTATATTAATTTTCAAAATCAGTTGAGATTTGTTGGATATATGCCTTTTTTATTCACAGGGGAAAGTCTTATATTGGGGTTTTTCGTGGTTTTCAATATTTACAAAAAAAAATACCTTCCACAAATTTCCGGATAACGATTTTAGTTCCAAATTGTAGGTCTAAACGTTTTCTAACTAATGCTTAATTAATTTTAAAAATCAGTTGAGATTTGTTGGATATATGCCTTTTTTATTCACAGGGGACAGTCTTATTTTGGGGTTTTTCGTGGTTTTCAATATTTACAAAAAAAAAAATACCTTCCACAAATTTCCGGATTATGATTTTGGTCTCAAAGTGTAGGTCTGAATGTTATCTAACTAATGTTATATTAATTTTAAAAATCAGTTGAGATTTGTTGGATATATGCCTTTTTTATTCACAGGGGACAGTCTTATTTTGGGGTTTTTCGTGGTTTTCAATATTTACAAAAAAAAAATACCTTCCACAAATTTCCGGATAATAATTTTGGCCTTAAATTGTAGGTATGAATGTTTTCTAACTAATGCTGTATTATTTTTAAAAATCAGTTGAGATTTGTTGGATATATGCCTTTCTTGTTCACAGGGGACAGTCTTATTTTTTGGGGTTTTTCGTGGTTTTCAACATTAACAAAAAAAAATACCTTCCACAAATTTCCGGATATTGATTTTGGCCTCAAAATGTAGGTCTGAATGTTTTCTAACTAATGCTATATTAATTTTAAAAATTAGTTGAGATTTGTTGGATATATGCCTTTTTTATTCACAGGGGACAGTCTTATTTTGGGGTTTTTCGTGGTTTTCAATATTTACAAAAAAAAAAAATACCTTCCACAAATTTCCGGATTTTGATTTTGGTCTCAAAGTGTAGGTCTAAATGTTTTCTAACTAATGTTATATTAATTTTAAAAATCAGTTGAGATTTGTTGGATATATGCCTTTTTTATTCACAGGGGACAGTCTTATTTTGGGGTTTTTCGTGGTTTTCAATATTTACAAAAAAAAAAAATACCTTCCACAAATTTCTGGATAATAATTTTGGCCTTAAATTGTAGGTATGAATGTTTTCTAACTAATGCTGTATTATTTTTAAAAATCAGTTGAGATTTGTTGGATATATGCCTTTTTTATTCACAGGAGAAAGTCTTATATTGGGGTTTTTCGTGGTTTTCAATATTTACAAAAAAAATACCTTCCACAAATTTCCGGATAATGATTTTAGTTCCAAATTGTAGGTCTGAACGTTTTCTAACTAATGCTTTATTAATTTTAAAAATCAGTTGAGATTTGTTGGATATATGCCTTTTTTATTCACAGGGGACAGTCTTATTTTGGGGTTTTTCGTGGTTTTCAATATTTACAAAAAAAAAAAAAAATACCTTCCACAAATTTCCGGATAATGATTTTGGCTTCAAATTGTAGGTCTGAATGTTTTCTAACTAATGCTATATTAATTTTAAAAATCAGTTGAGATTTGTTGGTTATATACCTTTTTAATTCACAGGGGAAAGTCTTATATTGGGGTTTTTCGTGGTTTTCAATATTTACAAAAAAAAAAACCTTCCACAAATTTCCGGATAATAATTTTGGCCTCAAATTGTAGGTCTGAATGTTCTCTAACTATTGCTGTATTAATTTAAAAAATCAGTTGAGATTTGTTGGATATATGCCTTTTTTATTCATAGGGAACAGTCTTATTTTGGGGTTTTTCGTGGTTTTCAACATTTACAAAAAAAAAAAATTTCTTCCACAAATTTCCGGATAATGATTTTGGCCTTTAATTGTAGGTATAAATGTTTTCTAAATTATGCTATATTAATTTTAAAAATCAGTTGAGATTTGTTGGATCTATGCCTTTTTTATTCACAGGGGACAGTCTTATTTTGGGGTTTTTCGTGGTTTTCAACATTTACAAAAAAAAAATACCTTCCACGAATTTCCGGATATTGATTTTAGCCTCAAAATGTAGGTCTGAATGTTTTCTAACTAATGCTATATTAATTTTAAAAATTAGTTGAGATTTGTTGGATATATGCCTTTTTTATTCACAGGGGACAGTCTTATTTTGGGGTTTTTCGTGGTTTTCAATATTTACAAAAAAAAAAAAATACCTTCCACAAATTTCCGGATTTTGATTTTGGTCTCAAAGTGTAGGTCTGAATGTTTTCTAACTAATGTTATATTAATTTTAAAAATCAGTTGAGATTTGTTGGATATATGCCTTTTTTATTCACAGGGGACAGTCTTATTTTGGGGTTTTTCGTGGTTTTCAATATTTACAAAAAAAAAAATACCTTCCACAAATTTCCGGATATAAATTTTGGCCTTAAATTGTAGGTATGAATGTTTTCTAACTAATGCTGTATTATTTTTAAAAATCAGTTGAGATTTGTTGGATATATGCCTTTTTTATTCACAGGAGAAAGTCTTATATTGGGGTTTTTCGTGGTTTTCAATATTTACAAAAAAAATACCTTCCACAAATTTCCGGATAATGATTTTAGTTCCAAATTGTAGGTCTAAACGTTTTCTAACTAATGCTTTATTAATTTTAAAAATCAGTTGAGATTTGTTGGATATATGCCTTTTTTATTCACAGGGGACAGTCTTATTTTGGGGTTTTTCGTGGTTTTCAATATTTACAAAAAAAAAAAAAAAATACCTTCCACAAATTTCCGGATAATGATTTTGGCTTCAAATTGTAGGTCTGAATGTTTTCTAACTAATGCTATATTAATTTTAAAAATCAGTTGAGATTTGTTGGTTATATACCTTTTTAATTCACAGGGGAAAGTCTTATATTGGGGTTTTTCGTGGTTTTCAATATTTACAAAAAAAAAAACCTTCCACAAATTTCCGGATAATAATTTTGGCCTCAAATTGTAGGTCTGAATGTTCTCTAACTATTGCTGTATTAATTTAAAAAATCAGTTGAGATTTGTTGGATATATGCCTTTTTTATTCATAGGGAACAGTCTTATTTTGGGGTTTTTCGTGGTTTTCAACATTTACAAAAAAAAAAAATTTCTTCCACAAATTTCCGGATAATGATTTTGGCCTTTAATTGTAGGTATAAATGTTTTCTAAATTATGCTATATTAATTTTAAAAATCAGTTGAGATTTGTTGGATCTATGCCTTTTTTATTCACAGGGGACAGTCTTATTTTGGGGTTTTTCGTGGTTTTCAACATTTACAAAAAAAAAATACCTTCCACGAATTTCCGGATAATAATTTTGGCCTCAAATTGTAGGTCTGAATGTTTTTTAACTACTGCTATATTAATTTTCAAAATCAGTTGAGATTTGTTGGATATATGCCTTTTTTATTCACAGGGGAAAGTCTTATATTGGGGTTTTTCGTGGTTTTCATTATTTACAAAAAAAAATACCTTCCACAAATTTCCGGATAATGATTTTAGTTCCAAATTGTAGGTCTGAACGTTTTCTAACTAATGCTTTATTAATTTTAAAAATCAGTTGAGATTTGTTGGATATATGCCTTTTTTATTCACAGGGGACAGTCTTATTTTGGGGTTTTTCGTGGTTTTCAATATTTACAAAAAAAAAAAAATACCTTCCACAAATTTTCGGATAATGATTTTGGTTCCAAATTGTAGGTCTGAACGTTTTCTAACTAATGCTTAATTAATTTTAAAAATCAGTTGAGATTTGTTGGATATATGCCTTTATTATTCACAGGGGACAGTCTTATTTTTTGGGGTTTTTCGTGGTTTTCAACATTTACAAAAAAAAAATCCTTCCACAAATTTCCGGATATTGATTTTGGCCTCAAATTGTAGGTCTGAATGTTTTCTAACCAATGCTATATTAATTTTAAAAATTAGTTGAGATTTGTTGGATATATGCCTTTTTTATTCACAGGGGACAGTCTTATTTTGGGGTTTTTCGTGGTTTTCAATATTTACAAAAAAAAATACCTTCCACAAATTTCCGGATTATGATTTTGGTCTCAAAGTGTAGGTCTGAATGTTTTCTAACTAATGTTATATTAGTTTTAAAAATCAGTTGAGATTTGTTGGATATATGCCTTTTTTATTCACAGGGGACAGTCTTATTTTGGGGTTTTTCGTGGTTTTCAATATTTACAAAAAAAAAAATACCTTCCACAAATTTCCGGATTATGATTTTGGTCTCAAAGTGTAGGTCTGAATGTTTTCTAACTAATGTTATATTAATTTTAAAAATCAGTTGAGATTTGTTGGATATATGCCTTTTTTATTCACAGGGGACAGTCTTATTTTGGGGTTTTTCGTGGTTTTCAATATTTACAAAAAAAAAAAAATACCTTCCACAAATTTTCGGATAATGATTTTGGTTCCAAATTGTAGGTCTGAACGTTTTCTAACTAATGCTTAATTAATTTTAAAAATCAGTTGAGATTTGTTGGATATATGCCTTTATTATTCACAGGGGACAGTCTTATTTTTTGGGGTTTTTCGTGGTTTTCAACATTTACAAAAAAAAATCCTTCCACAAATTTCCGGATATTGATTTTGGCCTCAAATTGTAGGTCTGAATGTTTTCTAACCAATGCTATATTAATTTTAAAAATTAGTTGAGATTTGTTGGATATATGCCTTTTTTATTCACAGGGGACAGTCTTATTTTGGGGTTTTTCGTGGTTTTCAATATTTACAAAAAAAAATACCTTCCACAAATTTCCGGATTATGATTTTGGTCTCAAAGTGTAGGTCTGAATGTTTTCTAACTAATGTTATATTAGTTTTAAAAATCAGTTGAGATTTGTTGGATATATGCCTTTTTTATTCACAGGGGACAGTCTTATTTTGGGGTTTTTCGTGGTTTTCAATATTTACAAAAAAAAAAATACCTTCCACAAATTTCCGGATTATGATTTTGGTCTCAAAGTGTAGGTCTGAATGTTTTCTAACTAATGTTATATTAATTTTAAAAATCAGTTGAGATTTGTTGGATATATGCCTTTTTTATTCACAGGGGACAGTCTTATTTTGGGGTTTTTCGTGGTTTTCAACATTTACAAAAAAAAAAAAATTCCTTCCACAAATTTCCGGATATTGATTTTGACCTCAAATTGTAGGCCTGAATGTTTTCTAACTAATGCTATATTAATTTTAAAAATTAGTTGAGATTTGTTGGATATATGCCTTTTTTATTCACAGGGGACAGTCTTATTTTGGGGTTTTTCGTGGTTTTCAATATTTACAAAAAAAAAAATACCTTCCAAAAATTTCCGGATTATGATTTTGGTCTTAAAGTGTAGGTCTGAATGTTTTCTAACTAATGTTATATTAATTTTAAAAATCAGTTGAGATTTGTTGGATATATGCCTTTTTTATTCACAGGGGACAGTCTTATTTTTTGGGGTTTTTCGTGGTTTTCAAAATTTACAAAAAAAAAAATTCCTTCCACAAATTTTCGGATATTGATTTTGGCCTCAAATTGTAGGTCTGAATGTTTTCTAACTAATGCTATATTAATTTTTAAAATCAGTTGAGATTTGTTGGATATATGCCTTTTTTATTCACAGGGGACAGTCTTATTTTGGGGTTTTTCGTGGTTTTCAACATTTACAAAAAAAAATCCTTCCACAAATTTCCGGATATTGATTTTGGCCTCAAATTGTAGGTCTGAATGTTTTCTAACCAATGCTATATTAATTTTAAAAATTAGTTGAGATTTGTTGGATATATGCCTTTTTTATTCACAGGGGACAGTCTTATTTTGGGGTTTTTCGTGGTTTTCAATATTTACAAAAAAAAATACCTTCCACAAATTTCCGGATTATGATTTTGGTCTCAAAGTGTAGGTCTGAATGTTTTCTAACTAATGTTATATTAGTTTTAAAAATCAGTTGAGATTTGTTGGATATATGCCTTTTTTATTCACAGGGGACAGTCTTATTTTGGGGTTTTTCGTGGTTTTCAATATTTACAAAAAAAAAAATACCTTCCACAAATTTCCGGATTATGATTTTGGTCTCAAAGTGTAGGTCTGAATGTTTTCTAACTAATGTTATATTAATTTTAAAAATCAGTTGAGATTTGTTGGATATATGCCTTTTTTATTCACAGGGGACAGTCTTATTTTGGGGTTTTTCGTGGTTTTCAACATTTACAAAAAAAAAAAAATTCCTTCCACAAATTTCCGGATATTGATTTTGACCTCAAATTGTAGGCCTGAATGTTTTCTAACTAATGCTATATTAATTTTAAAAATTAGTTGAGATTTGTTGGATATATGCCTTTTTTATTCACAGGGGACAGTCTTATTTTGGGGTTTTTCGTGGTTTTCAATATTTACAAAAAAAAAAATACCTTCCAAAAATTTCCGGATTATGATTTTGGTCTTAAAGTGTAGGTCTGAATGTTTTCTAACTAATGTTATATTAATTTTAAAAATCAGTTGAGATTTGTTGGATATATGCCTTTTTTATTCACAGGGGACAGTCTTATTTTTTGGGGTTTTTCGTGGTTTTCAAAATTTACAAAAAAAAAAATTCCTTCCACAAATTTTCGGATATTGATTTTGGCCTCAAATTGTAGGTCTGAATGTTTTCTAACTAATGCTATATTAATTTTTAAAATCAGTTGAGATTTGTTGGATATATGCCTTTTTTATTCACAGGGGACAGTCTTATTTTGGGGTTTTTCGTGGTTTTCAACATTTACAAAAAAAAATCCTTCCACAAATTTCCGGATATTGATTTTGGCCTCAAATTGTAGGTCTGAATGTTTTCTAACCAATGCTATATTAATTTTAAAAATTAGTTGAGATTTGTTGGATATATGCCTTTTTTATTCACAGGGGACAGTCTTATTTTGGGGTTTTTCGTGGTTTTCAATATTTACAAAAAAAAATACCTTCCACAAATTTCCGGATTATGATTTTGGTCTCAAAGTGTAGGTCTGAATGTTTTCTAACTAATGTTATATTAGTTTTAAAAATCAGTTGAGATTTGTTGGATATATGCCTTTTTTATTCACAGGGGACAGTCTTATTTTGGGGTTTTTCGTGGTTTTCAATATTTACAAAAAAAAAAATACCTTCCACAAATTTCCGGATTATGATTTTGGTCTCAAAGTGTAGGTCTGAATGTTTTCTAACTAATGTTATATTAATTTTAAAAATCAGTTGAGATTTGTTGGATATATGCCTTTTTTATTCACAGGGGACAGTCTTATTTTGGGGTTTTTCGTGGTTTTCAACATTTACAAAAAAAAAAAAATTCCTTCCACAAATTTCCGGATATTGATTTTGACCTCAAATTGTAGGCCTGAATGTTTTCTAACTAATGCTATATTAATTTTAAAAATTAGTTGAGATTTGTTGGATATATGCCTTTTTTATTCACAGGGGACAGTCTTATTTTGGGGTTTTTCGTGGTTTTCAATATTTACAAAAAAAAAAATACCTTCCAAAAATTTCCGGATTATGATTTTGGTCTTAAAGTGTAGGTCTGAATGTTTTCTAACTAATGTTATATTAATTTTAAAAATCAGTTGAGATTTGTTGGATATATGCCTTTTTTATTCACAGGGGACAGTCTTATTTTTTGGGGTTTTTCGTGGTTTTCAAAATTTACAAAAAAAAAAATTCCTTCCACAAATTTTCGGATATTGATTTTGGCCTCAAATTGTAGGTCTGAATGTTTTCTAACTAATGCTATATTAATTTTTAAAATCAGTTGAGATTTGTTGGATATATGCCTTTTTTATTCACAGGGGACAGTCTTATTTTGGGGTTTTTCGTGGTTTTCAACATTTACAAAAAAAAAAATTCCTTCCACAAATTTCCGGATATTGATTTTGGTCTCAAATTGTAGGTCTGAATGTTTTCTAACTAAAGCTATATTAATTTTCAAAATCAGTTGAGATTTGTTGGATATATGCCTTTTTATTCACAGGGGAAAGTCTTATATTGGGGTTTTTCGTGGTTTTCAATATTTACAAAAAAAAAATACCTTCCACAAATTTCCGGATAATAATTTTGGCTTCAAATTGTAGGTCTAAATGTTTTCTAACTAATGCTATATTAATTTTAAAAATCAGTTGAGATTTGTTGGATATATGCCTTTTTTGTTCACAGGGGACAGTCTTATTTTGGGGTTTTTCGTGGTTTTCAACATTTACAAAAAAAAAATTCCTTCCACAAATTTTCGGATATTGATTTTGGCCTCAAATTGTAGGTCTGAATGTTTTCTAACTAATGCTATATTAATTTTAAAAATCAGTTGAGATTTGTTGGATCTATGCCTTTTTTTTCACAGGGGACAGTCTTATTTTGGGGTTTTTCGTGGTTTTCAACATTTACAAAAAAAAAAATTCCTTCCACAAATTTCCGGATATTGATTTTGGCCTCAAATTGTAGGTCTGAATGTTTTCTAACTAATGCTATATTAATTTTAAAAATCAGTTGAGATTTGTTGGATATATGCTATTTTTATTCACAGGGGAAAGTCTTATATTGGGGTATTTCGTGGTTTTCAATATTTACAAAAAAAAATACCTTCCACAAATTTCCGGACAATGATTTTGGTTCGAAATTGTATGTCTGAACGTTTTCTAACTAATGCTTAATTAATTTTAAAAATCAGTTGAGATTTGTTGGATATATGCCTTTTTTATTCACAGGGGAAAGTCTTATATTGGGGTTTTTCGTGGTTTTCAATATTTACAAAAAAAAAATACCTTCCAGAAATTTCCGGATAATGATTTTGGTTTTAAATTGTAGGTCTAAATGTTCTCTAACTATTGCTGTATTAATTTTAAAAATCAGTTGAGATTTGTTGGATATATGCCTTTTTTATTCACAGGGAACAGTCTTATTTTGGGGTTTTTCGTGGTTTTCAACATTTACAAAAAAAAATTCCTTCCACAAATTTCCGGATATTGATTTTGGTCTCAAATTGTAGGTCTAAATGTTTTCTAACTAATGCTATATTAATTTTAAAAATCAGTTGAGATTTGTTGGATATATGCCTTTTTTGTTCACAGGGGACAGTCTTATTTTGGGGTTTTTCGTGGTTTTCAACATTTACAAAAAAAAAATTCCTTCCACAAATTTCCGGATATTGATTTTGGCCTCAAATTGTAGGTCTGAATGTTTTCTAACTAATGCTATATTAATTTTAAAAATCAGTTGAGATTTGTTGGATCTATGCCTTTTTTTTCACAGGGGACAGTCTTATTTTGGGGTTTTTCGTGGTTTTCAACATTTACAAAAAAAAAAATTCCTTCCACAAATTTCCGGATATTGATTTTGGCCTCAAATTGTAGGTCTGAATGTTTTCTAACTAATGCTATATTAATTTTAAAAATCAGTTGAGATTTGTTGGATATATGCTATTTTTATTCACAGGGGAAAGTCTTATATTGGGGTATTTCGTGGTTTTCAATATTTACAAAAAAAAATACCTTCCACAAATTTCCGGACAATGATTTTGGTTCGAAATTGTATGTCTGAACGTTTTCTAACTAATGCTTAATTAATTTTAAAAATCAGTTGAGATTTGTTGGATATATGCCTTTTTTATTCACAGGGGAAAGTCTTATATTGGGGTTTTTCGTGGTTTTCAATATTTACAAAAAAAAAATACCTTCCAGAAATTTCCGGATAATGATTTTGGTTTTAAATTGTAGGTCTAAATGTTCTCTAACTATTGCTGTATTAATTTTAAAAATCAGTTGAGATTTGTTGGATATATGCCTTTTTTATTCACAGGGAACAGTCTTATTTTGGGGTTTTTCGTGGTTTTCAACATTTACAAAAAAAAATTCCTTCCACAAATTTCCGGATATTGATTTTGGTCTCAAATTGTAGGTCTAAATGTTTTCTAACTAATGCTATATTAATTTTAAAAATCAGTTGAGATTTGTTGGATATATGCCTTTTTTGTTCACAGGGGACAGTCTTATTTTGGGGTTTTTCGTGGTTTTCAACATTTACAAAAAAAAAATTCCTTCCACAAATTTCCGGATATTGATTTTGGCCTCAAATTGTAGGTCTGAATGTTTTCTAACTAATGCTATATTAATTTTAAAAATCAGTTGAGATTTGTTGGATCTATGCCTTTTTTTTCACAGGGGACAGTCTTATTTTGGGGTTTTTCGTGGTTTTCAACATTTACAAAAAAAAAAAATTCCTTCCACAAATTTCCGGATATTAATTTTGGCCTCAAATTGTAGGTCTGAATGTTTTCTAACTAATGCTATATTAATTTTAAAAATCAGTTGAGATTTGTTGGATATATGCTATTTTTATTCACAGGGGAAAGTCTTATATTGGGGTATTTCGTGGTTTTCAATATTTACAAAAAAAAAATACCTTCCACAAATTTCCGGACAATGATTTTGGTTCCAAATTGTAGGTCTAAATGTTATCTAACTAATGCTATATTAATTTTAAATATCAGTTGAGATTTGTTGGATATATGCCTTTTTTATTCACAGGGGACAGTCTTATTTTTTGGAATTTTTCGTGGTTTTCAACATTTACAAAAAAAAAAATTCCTTCCACAAATTTCCGGATATTGATTTTGGCCTCAAATTGTAGGCCTGAATGTTTTCTAACTAATGCTATATTAATTTTAAAAATCAGTTGAGATTTGTTGGATATATGCCTTTTTTGTTCACAGGGGACAGTCTTATTTTGGGGTTTTTCGTGGTTTTCAATATTTACAAAAAAAAAAAATTCCTTCCACAAATTTCCGGATATTGATTTTGGCCTTAAATTGTAGGTCTAAATGTTTTCTAACTAATGCTATATTAATTTTAAAAATCAGTTGAGATTTGTTGGATATATGCCTTTTTTATTCACAGGGGAAAGTCTTATATTGGGGTATTTCGTGGTTTTCAATATTTACAAAAAAAAAATAACTTCCACAAATTTCCGGATAATGATTTTGGTTCGAAATTGTATGTCTGAATGTTTTCTAACTAATGCTATATTAATTTTAAAAATCAGTTGAGATTTGTTGGATATATGCCTTTTTTATTCACAGGGGACAGTCTTATTTTGGGGTTTTTCGTGGTTTTCAATATTTACAAAAAAAAAAAATTCCTTCCACAAATTTCCGGATATTGATTTTGGTCTCAAATTGTAGGTCTGAATGTTTTCTAACTAAAGCTATATTAATTTTAAAAATCAGTTGAGATTTGTTGGATATATGCCTTTTTTATTCACAGGGGAAAGTCTTATATTGGGGTTTTTCGTGGTTTTCAATATTTACAAAAAAAAATACCTTCCAGAAATTTCCGGATAATGATTTTGGTTTTAAATTGTAGGTCTAAATGTTCTCTAACTATTGCTGTATTAATTTTAAAAATCAGTTGAGATTTGTTGGATATATGCCTTTTTTATTCACAGGGAACAGTCTTATTTTGGGGTTTTTCGTGGTTTTCAACATTTACAAAAAAAAATTCCTTCCACAAATTTCCGGATATTGATTTTGGTTTCAAATTGTAGGTCTAAATGTTTTCTAACTAATGCTATATTAATTTTAAAAATCAGTTGAGATTTGTTGGATATATGCCTTTTTTGTTCACAGGGGACAGTCTTATTTTGGGGTTTTTCGTGGTTTTCAACATTTACAAAAAAAAAAAATTCCTTCCACAAATTTCCGGATATTGATTTTGGCCTCAAATTGTAGGTCTGAATGTTTTCTAACTAATGCTATATTAATTTTAAGAATCAGTTGAGATTTGTTGGATATATGCCTTTTTTATTCACAGGGGAAAGTCTTATATTGGGGTATTTCGTGGTTTTCAATATTTACAAAAAAAAATACCTTCCACAAATTTTCGGATAATGATTTTGGTTCGAAATTGTAGGTCTGAATGTTTTCTAACTAATGCTATATTAATTTTAAAAATCAGTTGAGATTTGTTGGATATATGCCTTTTTTATTCACAGGGGACAGTTATATTTTGGGGTTTTTCGTGGTTTTCAATATTTACAAAAAAAAAATACCTTCCACAAATTTCCGGATAATGATTTTGGCTTCAAATTGTAGGTCTAAATGTTATCTAACTAATGCTATATTAATTTTAAATATCAGTTGAGATTTGTTGGATATATGCCTTTTTTATTCACAGGGGACAGTCTTATTTTTTGGAATTTTTCGTGGTTTTCAACATTTACAAAAAAAAAATTCCTTCCACAAATTTCCGGATATTGATTTTGGCCTCAAATTGTAGGCCTGAATGTTTTCTAACTAATGCTATATTAATTTTAAAAATCAGTTGAGATTTGTTGGATATATGCCTTTTTTGTTCACAGGGGACAGTCTTATTTTGGGGTTTTTCGTGGTTTTCAATATTTACAAAAAAAAAAAATTCCTTCCACAAATTTCCGGATATTGATTTTGGCCTTAAATTGTAGGTCTAAATGTTTTCTAACTAATGCTATATTAATTTTAAAAATCAGTTGAGATTTGTTGGATATATGCCTTTTTTATTCACAGGGGAAAGTCTTATATTGGGGTATTTCGTGGTTTTCAATATTTACAAAAAAAAAATAACTTCCACAAATTTCCGGATAATGATTTTGGTTCGAAATTGTATGTCTGAATGTTTTCTAACTAATGCTATATTAATTTTAAAAATCAGTTGAGATTTGTTGGATATATGCCTTTTTTATTCACAGGGGACAGTCTTATTTTGGGGTTTTTCGTGGTTTTCAATATTTACAAAAAAAAAAAATTCCTTCCACAAATTTCCGGATATTGATTTTGGTCTCAAATTGTAGGTCTGAATGTTTTCTAACTAAAGCTATATTAATTTTAAAAATCAGTTGAGATTTGTTGGATATATGCCTTTTTATTCACAGGGGAAAGTCTTATATTGGGGTTTTTCGTGGTTTTCAATATTTACAAAAAAAAAATACCTTCCACAAATTTCCGGATAATAATTTTGGCTTCGAATTGTAGGTCTAAATGTTTTCTAACTAATGCTATATTAATTTTAAAAATCAGTTGAGATTTGTTGGATATATGTCTTTTTTGTTCACAGGGGACAGTCTTATTTTGGGGTTTTTCGTGGTTTTCAACATTTACAAAAAAAAAAATTCCTTCCACAAATTTCCGGATATTGATTTTGGCCTCAAATTGTAGGTCTGAATGTTTTCTAACTAATGCTATATTAATTTTAAAAATCAGTTGAGATTTGTTGGATCTATGCCTTTTTTTCACAGGGGACAGTCTTATTTTGGGGTTTTTCGTGGTTTTCAACATTTACAAAAAAAAAAATTCCTTCCACAAATTTCCGGATATTGATTTTGGCCTCAAATTGTAGGTCTGAATGTTTTCTAACTAATGCTATATTAATTTTAAAAATCAGTTGAGATTTGTTGGATATATGCCTTTTTTATTCACAGGGGACAGTCTTATTTTTTGGGGTTTTTCGTGGTTTTCAACATTTACAAAAAAAAAAAATACCTTCCACAAATTTCCGGATAATTATTTTGGTTCGAAATTGTATGTCTGAATGTTTTCTAACTAATGCTATATTAATTTTAAAAATCAGTTGAGATTTGTTGGATATATGCCTTTTTTATTCACAGGGGACAGTTATATTTTGGGGTTTTTCGTGGTTTTCAATATTTACAAAAAAAAAATTCCTTCCACAAATTTCCGGATATTGATTTTGGCCTTAAATTGTAGGTTTGAATGTTTTCTAACTAATGCTATATTAATTTTAAAAATCAGTTGAGATTTGTTGGATATATGCCTTTTTTATTCACAGGGGACAGTCTTATTTTTTGGGGTTTTTCGTGGTTTTCAACATTTACAAAAAAAAAATTCCTTCCACAAATTTCCGGATATTGATTTTGGCCTCAAATTGTAGGTCTGAATGTTTTCTAACTAATGCTATATAGTAATTTTAAAAATCAGTTGAGATTTGTTGGATATATGCCTTTTTTGTTCACAGGGGACAGTCTTATTTTGGGGTTTTTCGTGGTTTTCAACATTTACAAAAAAAAAAAATTCCTTCCACAAATTTCCGGATATTGATTTTGGCCTCAAATTGTAGGTCTGAATGTTTTCTAACTAATGCTATATTAATTTTAAGAATCAGTTGAGATTTGTTGGATATATGCCTTTTTTATTCATAGGGGAAAGTCTTATATTGGGGTATTTCGTGGTTTTCAATATTTACAAAAAAAAAATACCTTCCACAAATTTTCGGATAATGATTTTGGTTCGAAATTGTAGGTCTGCATGTTTTCTAACTAATGCTATATTAATTTTAAAAATCAGTTGAGATTTGTTGGATATATGCCTTTTTTATTCACAGGGGACAGTTATATTTTGGGGTTTTTCGTGGTTTTCAATATTTACAAAAAAAAAATACCTTCCACAAATTTCCGGATAATGATTTTGGCTTCAAATTGTAGGTCTAAATGTTATCTAACTAATGCTATATTAATTTTAAAAATCAGTTGAGATTTGTTGGATATATGCCTTTTTTATTCACAGGGGACAGTCTTATTTTTTGGAATTTTTCGTGGTTTTCAACATTTACAAAAAAAAAAATTCCTTCCACAAATTTCCGGATATTGATTTTGGCCTCAAATTGTAGGCCTGAATGTTTTCTAACTAATGCTATATTAATTTTAAAAATCAGTTGAGATTTGTTGGATATATGCCTTTTTTGTTCACAGGGGACAGTCTTATTTTGGGGTTTTTCGTGGTTTTCAATATTTACAAAAAAAAAAAATTCCTTCCACAAATTTCCGGATATTGATTTTGGCCTTAAATTGTAGGTCTAAATGTTTTCTAACTAATGCTATATTAATTTTAAAAATCAGTTGAGATTTGTTGGATATATGCCTTTTTTATTCACAGGGGAAAGTCTTATATTGGGGTATTTCGTGGTTTTCAATATTTACAAAAAAAAAATAACTTCCACAAATTTCCGGATAATGATTTTGGTTCGAAATTGTATGTCTGAATGTTTTCTAACTAATGCTATATTAATTTTAAAAATCAGTTGAGATTTGTTGGATATATGCCTTTTTTATTCACAGGGGACAGTCTTATTTTGGGGTTTTTCGTGGTTTTCAATATTTACAAAAAAAAAAAATTCCTTCCACAAATTTCCGGATATTGATTTTGGTCTCAAATTGTAGGTCTGAATGTTTTCTAACTAAAGCTATATTAATTTTAAAAATCAGTTGAGATTTGTTGGATATATGCCTTTTTATTCACAGGGGAAAGTCTTATATTGGGGTTTTTCGTGGTTTTCAATATTTACAAAAAAAAAATACCTTCCACAAATTTCCGGATAATAATTTTGGCTTCGAATTGTAGGTCTAAATGTTTTCTAACTAATGCTATATTAATTTTAAAAATCAGTTGAGATTTGTTGGATATATGTCTTTTTTGTTCACAGGGGACAGTCTTATTTTGGGGTTTTTCGTGGTTTTCAACATTTACAAAAAAAAAAATTCCTTCCACAAATTTCCGGATATTGATTTTGGCCTCAAATTGTAGGTCTGAATGTTTTCTAACTAATGCTATATTAATTTTAAAAATCAGTTGAGATTTGTTGGATCTATGCCTTTTTTTCACAGGGGACAGTCTTATTTTGGGGTTTTTCGTGGTTTTCAACATTTACAAAAAAAAAAATTCCTTCCACAAATTTCCGGATATTGATTTTGGCCTCAAATTGTAGATCTGAATGTTTTCTAACTAATGCTATATTAATTTTAAAAATCAGTTGAGATTTGTTGGATATATGCCTTTTTTATTCACAGGGGACAGTCTTATTTTTTGGGGTTTTTCGTGGTTTTCAACATTTACAAAAAAAAAAATACCTTCCACAAATTTCCGGATAATTATTTTGGTTCGAAATTGTATGTCTGAATGTTTTCTAACTAATGCTATATTAATTTTAAAAATCAGTTGAGATTTGTTGGATATATGCCTTTTTTATTCACAGGGGAAAGTCTTATATTGGGGTATTTCGTGGTTTTCAATATTTACAAAAAAAAAATAACTTCCACAAATTTCCGGATAATGATTTTGGTTCGAAATTGTATGTCTGAATGTTTTCTAACTAATGCTATATTAATTTTAAAAATCAGTTGAGATTTGTTGGATATATGCCTTTTTTATTCACAGGGGACAGTCTTATTTTGGGGTTTTTCGTGGTTTTCAATATTTACAAAAAAAAAAAATTCCTTCCACAAATTTCCGGATATTGATTTTGGTCTCAAATTGTAGGTCTGAATGTTTTCTAACTAAAGCTATATTAATTTTAAAAATCAGTTGAGATTTGTTGGATATATGCCTTTTTATTCACAGGGGAAAGTCTTATATTGGGGTTTTTCGTGGTTTTCAATATTTACAAAAAAAAAATACCTTCCACAAATTTCCGGATAATAATTTTGGCTTCGAATTGTAGGTCTAAATGTTTTCTAACTAATGCTATATTAATTTTAAAAATCAGTTGAGATTTGTTGGATATATGTCTTTTTTGTTCACAGGGGACAGTCTTATTTTGGGGTTTTTCGTGGTTTTCAACATTTACAAAAAAAAAAATTCCTTCCACAAATTTCCGGATATTGATTTTGGCCTCAAATTGTAGGTCTGAATGTTTTCTAACTAATGCTATATTAATTTTAAAAATCAGTTGAGATTTGTTGGATCTATGCCTTTTTTTCACAGGGGACAGTCTTATTTTGGGGTTTTTCGTGGTTTTCAACATTTACAAAAAAAAAAATTCCTTCCACAAATTTCCGGATATTGATTTTGGCCTCAAATTGTAGGTCTGAATGTTTTCTAACTAATGCTATATTAATTTTAAAAATCAGTTGAGATTTGTTGGATCTATGCCTTTTTTTCACAGGGGACAGTCTTATTTTGGGGTTTTTCGTGGTTTTCAACATTTACAAAAAAAAAAATTCCTTCCACAAATTTCCGGATATTGATTTTGGCCTCAAATTGTAGGTCTGAATGTTTTCTAACTAATGCTATATTAATTTTAAAAATCAGTTGAGATTTGTTGGATATATGCCTTTTTTATTCACAGGGGACAGTCTTATTTTTTGGGGTTTTTCGTGGTTTTCAACATTTACAAAAAAAAAAAAATACCTTCCACAAATTTCCGGATAATTATTTTGGTTCGAAATTGTATGTCTGAATGTTTTCTAACTAATGCTATATTAATTTTAAAAATCAGTTGAGATTTGTTGGATCTATGCCTTTTTTTCACAGGGGACAGTCTTATTTTGGGGTTTTTCGTGGTTTTCAACATTTACAAAAAAAAAAAATTCCTTCCACAAATTTCCGGATATTGATTTTGGCCTCAAATTGTAGGTCTGAATGTTTTCTAACTAATGCTATATTAATTTTAAAAATCAGTTGAGATTTGTTGGATATATGCCTTTTTTATTCACAGGGGACAGTCTTATTTTTTGGGGTTTTTCGTGGTTTTCAACATTTACAAAAAAAAAATTCCTTCCACAAATTTCCGGATATTGATTTTGGCCTCAAATTGTAGGTCTGAATGTTTTCTAACTAATGCTATATAGTAATTTTAAAAATCAGTTGAGATTTGTTGGATATATGCCTTTTTTGTTCACAGGGGACAGTCTTATTTTGGGGTTTTTCGTGGTTTTCAACATTTACAAAAAAAAAAAATTCCTTCCACAAATTTCCGGATATTGATTTTGGCCTCAAATTGTAGGTCTGAATGTTTTCTAACTAATGCTATATTAATTTTAAGAATCAGTTGAGATTTGTTGGATATATGCCTTTTTTATTCATAGGGGAAAGTCTTATATTGGGGTATTTCGTGGTTTTCAATATTTACAAAAAAAAAATACCTTCCACAAATTTTCGGATAATGATTTTGGTTCGAAATTGTAGGTCTGCATGTTTTCTAACTAATGCTATATTAATTTTAAAAATCAGTTGAGATTTGTTGGATATATGCCTTTTTTATTCACAGGGGACAGTTATATTTTGGGGTTTTTCGTGGTTTTCAATATTTACAAAAAAAAAATACCTTCCACAAATTTCCGGATAATGATTTTGGCTTCAAATTGTAGGTCTAAATGTTATCTAACTAATGCTATATTAATTTTAAAAATCAGTTGAGATTTGTTGGATATATGCCTTTTTTATTCACAGGGGACAGTCTTATTTTTTGGAATTTTTCGTGGTTTTCAACATTTACAAAAAAAAAAATTCCTTCCACAAATTTCCGGATATTGATTTTGGCCTCAAATTGTAGGCCTGAATGTTTTCTAACTAATGCTATATTAATTTTAAAAATCAGTTGAGATTTGTTGGATATATGCCTTTTTTGTTCACAGGGGACAGTCTTATTTTGGGGTTTTTCGTGGTTTTCAATATTTACAAAAAAAAAAAATTCCTTCCACAAATTTCCGGATATTGATTTTGGCCTTAAATTGTAGGTCTAAATGTTTTCTAACTAATGCTATATTAATTTTAAAAATCAGTTGAGATTTGTTGGATATATGCCTTTTTTATTCACAGGGGAAAGTCTTATATTGGGGTATTTCGTGGTTTTCAATATTTACAAAAAAAAAATAACTTCCACAAATTTCCGGATAATGATTTTGGTTCGAAATTGTATGTCTGAATGTTTTCTAACTAATGCTATATTAATTTTAAAAATCAGTTGAGATTTGTTGGATATATGCCTTTTTTATTCACAGGGGACAGTCTTATTTTGGGGTTTTTCGTGGTTTTCAATATTTACAAAAAAAAAAAATTCCTTCCACAAATTTCCGGATATTGATTTTGGTCTCAAATTGTAGGTCTGAATGTTTTCTAACTAAAGCTATATTAATTTTAAAAATCAGTTGAGATTTGTTGGATATATGCCTTTTTATTCACAGGGGAAAGTCTTATATTGGGGTTTTTCGTGGTTTTCAATATTTACAAAAAAAAAATACCTTCCACAAATTTCCGGATAATAATTTTGGCTTCGAATTGTAGGTCTAAATGTTTTCTAACTAATGCTATATTAATTTTAAAAATCAGTTGAGATTTGTTGGATATATGTCTTTTTTGTTCACAGGGGACAGTCTTATTTTGGGGTTTTTCGTGGTTTTCAACATTTACAAAAAAAAAAATTCCTTCCACAAATTTCCGGATATTGATTTTGGCCTCAAATTGTAGGTCTGAATGTTTTCTAACTAATGCTATATTAATTTTAAAAATCAGTTGAGATTTGTTGGATCTATGCCTTTTTTTCACAGGGGACAGTCTTATTTTGGGGTTTTTCGTGGTTTTCAACATTTACAAAAAAAAAAATTCCTTCCACAAATTTCCGGATATTGATTTTGGCCTCAAATTGTAGATCTGAATGTTTTCTAACTAATGCTATATTAATTTTAAAAATCAGTTGAGATTTGTTGGATATATGCCTTTTTTATTCACAGGGGACAGTCTTATTTTTTGGGGTTTTTCGTGGTTTTCAACATTTACAAAAAAAAAAATACCTTCCACAAATTTCCGGATAATTATTTTGGTTCGAAATTGTATGTCTGAATGTTTTCTAACTAATGCTATATTAATTTTAAAAATCAGTTGAGATTTGTTGGATATATGCCTTTTTTATTCACAGGGGACAGTTATATTTTGGGGTTTTTCGTGGTTTTCAATATTTACAAAAAAAAAATTCCTTCCACAAATTTCCGGATATTGATTTTGGCCTTAAATTGTAGGTTTGAATGTTTTCTAACTAATGCTATATTAATTTTAAAAATCAGTTGAGATTTGTTGGATATATGCCTTTTTTATTCACAGGGGACAGTCTTATTTTTTGGGGTTTTTCGTGGTTTTCAACATTTACAAAAAAAAAATTCCTTCCACAAATTTCCGGATATTGATTTTGGCCTCAAATTGTAGGTCTGAATGTTTTCTAACTAATGCTATATAGTAATTTTAAAAATCAGTTGAGATTTGTTGGATATATGCCTTTTTTGTTCACAGGGGACAGTCTTATTTTGGGGTTTTTCGTGGTTTTCAATATTTACAAAAAAAAAAAAAATACCTTCCACAAATTTCCGGATTTTGATTTTGGTCTCAAAGTGTAGGTCTAAATGTTTTCTAACTAATGTTATATTAATTTTAAAAATCAGTTGAGATTTGTTGGATATATGCCTTTTTTATTCACAGGGGAAAGTCTTATATTGGGGTATTTCGTGGTTTTCAATATTTACAAAAAAAATACCTTCCACAAATTTCCGGATAATGATTTTGGCCTTTAATTGTAGGTCTGAATGTTTTCTAACTAATGCTATATTAATTTTAAAAATCAGTTGAGATTTGTTGGATATATGCCTTTTTTATTCACAGGGGACAGTCTTATTTTTTGGGGTTTTTCGTGGTTTTCAACATTTACAAAAAAAAAAAATTCCTTCCACAAATTTCCGGATATTGATTTTGGCCTCAAATTGTAGGTCTGAATGTTTTCTAACTAATGCTATATTAATTTTAAAAATCAGTTGAGATTTGTTGGATATATGCCTTTTTTGTTCACAGGGGACAGTCTTATTTTGGGGTTTTTCGTGGTTTTCAATATTTACAAAAAAAAAAAATTCCTTCCACAAATTTCCGGATATTGATTTTGGCCTTAAATTGTAGGTCTAAATGTTTTCTAACTAATGCTATATTAATTTTAAAAATCAGTTGAGATTTGTTGGATATATGCCTTTTTTATTCACAGGGGAAAGTCTTATATTGGGGTATTTCGTGGTTTTCAATATTTACAAAAAAAAATACCTTCCACAAATTTCCGGATAATGATTTTGGTTCGAAATTGTATGTCTGAATGTTTTCTAACTAATGCTATATTAATTTTAAAAATCAGTTGAGATTTGTTGGATATATGCCTTTTTTATTCACAGGGGACAGTCTTATTTTTTGGGGTTTTTCGTGGTTTTCAACATTTACAAAAAAAAAATTCCTTCCACAAATTTCCGGATATTGATTTTGGCCTCAAATTGTAGGTCTGAATGTTTTCTAACTAATGCTATATTAATTTTAAAAATCAGTTGAGATTTGTTGGATATATGCCTTTTTTGTTCACAGGGGACAGTCTTATTTTGGGGTTTTTCGTGGTTTTCAATATTTACAAAAAAAAAAATTCCTTCCACAAATTTCCGGATATTGATTTTGGCCTTAAATTGTAGGTCTAAATGTTTTCTAACTAATGCTATATTAATTTTAAAAATCAGTTGAGATTTGTTGGATATATGCCTTTTTTATTCACAAGGGAAAGTCTTATATTGGGGTATTTCGTGGTTTTCAATATTTACAAAAAAAAATACCTTCCACAAATTTCCGGATAATGATTTTGGTTCGAAATTGTATGTCTGAATGTTTTCTAACTAATGCTATATTAATTTTAAAAATCAGTTGAGATTTGTTGGATATATGCCTTTTTTATTCACAGGGGACAGTCTTATTTTGGGGTTTTTCGTGGTTTTCAATATTTACAAAAAAAAAAAATTCCTTCCACAAATTTCCGGATATTGATTTTGGCCTAAAATTGTAGGTCTAAATGTTTTCTAACTAAAGCTATATTAATTTTAAAAATCAGTTGAGATTTGTTGGATATATGCCTTTTTATTCACAGGGGAAAGTCTTATATTGGGGTTTTTCGTGGTTTTCAATATTTACAAAAAAAAAATACCTTCCATAAATTTCCGGATAATAATTTTGGCTTCGAATTGTAGGTCTAAATGTTTTCTAACTAATGCTATATTAATTTTAAAAATCAGTTGAGATTTGTTGGATATATGTCTTTTTTGTTCACAGGGGACAGTCTTATTTTGGGGTTTTTCGTGGTTTTCAACATTTACAAAAAAAAAAATTCCTTCCACAAATTTCCGGATATTTATTTTAAGCTTAAATTGTAGGTCTGAATGTTTTCTAACTAATGCTATATTAATTTTAAAAATCAGTTGAGATTTGTTGGATATATGCCTTTTTTATTCACAGGGGACAGTCTTATTTTTTGGGGTTTTTCGTGGTTTTCAACATTTACAAAAAAAAAAATACCTTCCACAAATTTCCGGATAATTATTTTGGTTCGAAATTGTATGTCTGAATGTTTTCTAACTAATGCTATATTAATTTTAAAAATCAGTTGAGATTTGTTGGATATATGCCTTTTTTATTCACAGGGGACAGTCTTATTTTTTGGGGTTTTTCGTGGTTTTCAACATTTACAAAAAAAAAATTCCTTCCACAAAATTCCGGATATTGATTTTGGCCTCAAATTGTAGGTCTGAATGTTTTCTAACTAATGCTATATTAATTTTAAAAATCAGTTGAGATTTGTTGGATATATGCCTTTTTTGTTCACAGGGGACAGTCTTATTTTGGGGTTTTTCGTGGTTTTCAATATTTACAAAAAAAAAAAATTCCTTCCACAAATTTCCGGATATTGATTTTGGCCTTAAATTGTAGGTCTAAATGTTTTCTAACTAATGCTATATTAATTTTAAAAATCAGTTGAGATTTGTTGGATATATGCCTTTTTTATTCACAGGGGAAAGTCTTATATTGGGGTATTTCGTGGTTTTCAATATTTACAAAAAAAAATACCTTCCACAAATTTCCGGATAATGATTTTGGTTCGAAATTGTATGTCTGAATGTTTTCTAACTAATGCTATATTAATTTTAAAAATCAGTTGAGATTTGTTGGATATATGCCTTTTTTATTCACAGGGGACAGTCTTATTTTTTGGGGTTTTTCGTGGTTTTCAACATTTACAAAAAAAAAATTCCTTCCACAAATTTCCGGATATTGATTTTGGCCTCAAATTGTAGGTCTGAATGTTTTCTAACTAATGCTATATTAATTTTAAAAATCAGTTGAGATTTGTTGGATATATGCCTTTTTTGTTCACAGGGGACAGTCTTATTTTGGGGTTTTTCGTGGTTTTCAATATTTACAAAAAAAAAAAATTCCTTCCACAAATTTCCGGATATTGATTTTGGCCTTAAATTGTAGGTCTAAATGTTTTCTAACTAATGCTATATTAATTTTAAAAATCAGTTGAGATTTGTTGGATATATGCCTTTTTTATTCACAGGGGAAAGTCTTATATTGGGGTATTTCGTGGTTTTCAATATTTACAAAAAAAAATACCTTCCACAAATTTCCGGATAATGATTTTGGTTCGAAATTGTATGTCTGAATGTTTTCTAACTAATGCTATATTAATTTTAAAAATCAGTTGAGATTTGTTGGATATATGCCTTTTTTATTCACAGGGGACAGTCTTATTTTGGGGTTTTTCGTGGTTTTCAATATTTACAAAAAAAAAAATTCCTTCCACAAATTTCCGGATATTGATTTTGGTCTCAAATTGTAGGTCTAAATGTTTTCTAACTAAAGCTATATTAATTTTAAAAATCAGTTGAGATTTGTTGGATATATGCCTTTTTATTCACAGGGGAAAGTCTTATATTGGGGTTTTTCGTGGTTTTCAATATTTACAAAAAAAAAATACCTTCCACAAATTTCCGGATAATAATTTTGGCTTCGAATTGTAGGTCTAAATGTTTTCTAACTAATGCTATATTAATTTTAAAAATCAGTTGAGATTTGTTGGATATATGTCTTTGTTGTTCACAGGGGACAGTCTTATTTTGGGGTTTTTCGTGGTTTTCAACATTTACAAAAAAAAAAATTCCTTCCACAAATTTCCGGATATTTATTTTAAGCTTAAATTGTAGGTCTGAATGTTTTCTAACTAATGCTATATTAATTTTAAAAATCAGTTGAGATTTGTTGGATATATGCCTTTTTTATTCACAGGGGACAGTCTTATTTTTTGGGGTTTTTCGTGGTTTTCAACATTTACAAAAAAAAAAATACCTTCCACAAATTTCCGGATAATTATTTTGGTTCGAAATTGTATGTCTGAATGTTTTCTAACTAATGCTATATTAATTTTAAAAATCAGTTGAGATTTGTTGGATATATGCCTTTTTTATTCACAGGGGACAGTTATATTTTGGGGTTTTTCGTGGTTTTCAATATTTACAAAAAAAAAAATTCCTTCCACAAATTTCCGGATATTGATTTTGGCCTCAAATTGTAGGTCTGAATGTTTTCTAACTAATGCTATATAGTAATTTTAAAAATCAGTTGAGATTTGTTGGATATATGCCTTTTTTGTTCACAGGGGACAGTCTTATTTTGGGGTTTTTCGTGGTTTTCAATATTTACAAAAAAAAAAAAATTCCTTCCACAAATTTCCGGATATTGTTTTTGGCCTTAAATTGTAGGTCTAAATGTTTTCTAACTAATGCTATATTAATTTTAAAAATCAGTTGAGATTTGTTGGATATATGCCTTTTTTATTCACAGGGGAAAGTCTTATATTGGGGTATTTCGTGGTTTTCAATATTTACAAAAAAAAAATACCTTCCACAAATTTCCGGATAATGATTTTGGCCTTTAATTGTAGGTCTGAATGTTTTCTAACTAATGCTATATTAATTTTAAAAATCAGTTGAGATTTGTTGGATATATGCCTTTTTTATTCACAGGGGACAGTCTTATTTTTTGGGGTTTTTCGTGGTTTTCAACATTTACAAAAAAAAAATTCCTTCCACAAATTTCCGGATATTGATTTTGGCCTTAAATTGTAGGTCTGAATGTTTTCTAACTAATGCTATAATAATTTTAAAAATCAGTTGAGATTTGTTGGATATATGCCTTTTTTGTTCACAGGGGACAGTCTTATTTTGGGGTTTTTCGTGGTTTTCAATATTTACAAAAAAAAAAATTCCTTCCACAAATTTCCGGATATTGATTTTGGCCTTAGATTGTAGGTCTAAATGTTTTCTAACTAATGCTATATTAATTTTAAAAATCAGTTGACATTTGTTGGATATATGCCTTTTTTATTCACAGGGGAAAGTCTTATATTGGGGTATTTCGTGGTTTTCAATATTTACAAAAAAAAATACCTTCCACAAATTTCCGGATAATGATTTTCGTTCGAAATTGTATGTCTGAATGTTTTCTAACTAATGCTATATTAATTTTAAAAATCAGTTGAGATTTGTTGGATATATGCCTTTTTTATTCACAGGGGACAGTCTTATTTTGGGGTTTTTCGTGGTTTTCAATATTTACAAAAAAAAAAAATTCCTTCCACAAATTTCCGGATATTGATTTTGGTCTCAAATTGTAGGTCTAAATGTTTTCTAACTAAAGCTATATTAATTTTTAAAATCAGTTGAGATTTGTTGGATATATGCCTTTTTATTCACAGGGGAATGTCTTATATTGGGGTTTTTCGTGGTTTTCAATATTTACAAAAAAAAAATACCTTCCACAAATTTCCGGATAATAATTTTGGCTTCGAATTGTAGGTCTAAATGTTTTCTAACTAATGCTATATTAATTTTAAAAATCAGTTGAGATTTGTTGGATATATGCCTTTTTTGTTCACAGGGGACAGTCTTATTTTGGGGTTTTTCGTGGTTTTCAACATTTACAAAAAAAAAAATTCCTTCCACAAATTTCCGGATATTGATTTTGGCCTCAAATTGTAGGTCTGAATGTTTTCTAACTAATGCTATATTAATTTTAAAAATCAGTTGAGATTTGTTGGATCTATGCCTTTTTTTTCACAGGGGACAGTCTTATTTTGGGGTTTTTCGTGGTTTTCAACATTTACAAAAAAAAAATACCTTCCACAAATTTCCGGATATTGATTTTGGCCTCAAATTGTAGGTCTGAATGTTTTCTAACTAATGCTATATTAATTTTAAAAATCAGTTGAGATTTGTTGGATATATGCCTTTTTTATTCACAGGGGACAGTCTTATTTTTTGGGGTTTTTCGTGGTTTTCAACATTTACAAAAAAAAAAATACCTTCCACAAATTTCCGGATAATGATTTTGGTTCGAAATTGTATGTCTGAATGTTTTCTAACTAATGCTATATTAATTTTAAAAATCAGTTGAGATTTGTTGGATATATGCCTTTTTTATTCACAGGGGACAGTTATATTTTGGGGTTTTTCGTGGTTTTCAATATTTACAAAAAAAAAAATACCTTCCACAAATTTCCGGATAATGATTTTGGCCTTAAATTGTAGGTCTGAATGTTTTCTAACTAATGCTATATTAATTTTAAAAATCAGTTGAGATTTGTTGGATATATGCCTTTTTTATTCACAGGGGACAGTCTTATTTTTTGGGGTTTTTCGTGGTTTTCAACATTTACAAAAAAAAAAATTCCTTCCACAAATTTCCGGATATTGATTTTGGCCTCAAATTGTAGGTCTGAATGTTTTCTAACTAATGCTATATTAATTTTAAAAATCAGTTGAGATTTGTTGGATATATGCCTTTTTTGTTCACAGGGGACAGTCTTATTTTGGGGTTTTTCGTGGTTTTCAATATTTACAAAAAAAAAAATTCCTTCCACAAATTTCCGGATATTGATTTTGGCCTTAAATTGTAGGTCTGAATGTTTTCTAACTAATGCTATATTAATTTTAAAAATCAGTTGACATTTGTTGGATATATGCCTTTTTTATTCACAGGGGAAAGTCTTATATTGGGGTATTTCGTGGTTTTCAATATTTACAAAAAAAAATACCTTCCACAAATTTCCGGATAATGATTTTGGCCTTAAATTGTAGGTCTGAATGTTTTCTAACTAATGCTATATTAATTTTAAAAATCAGTTGAGATTTGTTGGATATATGCCTTTTTTATTCACAGGGGACAGTCTTATTTTGGGGTTTTTCGTGGTTTTCAATATTTACAAAAAAAAAAATACCTTCCACAAATTTTCGGATAATGATTTTGGCCTTAAATTGTAGGTCTGAATGTTTTCTAACTAATGCTATATTAATTTTAAAAATCAGTTGAGATTTTTTGGATATATGCCTTTTTTATTCACAGGGGACAGTCTTATTTTGGGGTTTTTCGTGGTTTTCAATATTTACAAAAAAAAAATACCTTCCACAAATTTCCGGATAATAATTTTGGCTTCGAATTGTAGGTCTAAATGTTTTCTAACTAATGCTATATTAATTTTAAAAATCAGTTGAGATTTGTTGGATATATGCCTTTTTTGTTCACAGGGGACAGTCTTATTTTGGGGTTTTTCGTGGTTTTCAACATTTACAAAAAAAAAAATTCCTTCCACAAATTTCCGGATATTGATTTTGGCCTCAAATTGTAGGTCTGAATGTTTTCTAACTAATGCTATATTAATTTTAAAAATCAGTTGAGATTTGTTGGATCTATGCCTTTTTTTTCACAGGGGACAGTCTTATTTTGGGGTTTTTCGTGGTTTTCAACATTTACAAAAAAAAAAATTCCTTCCACAAATTTCCGGATATTGATTTTGGCCTCAAATTGTAGGTCTGAATGTTTTCTAACTAATGCTATATTAATTTTAAAAATCAGTTGAGATTTGTTGGATATATGCCTTTTTTATTCACAGGGGACAGTCTTATTTTTTGGGGTTTTTCGTGGTTTTCAACATTTACAAAAAAAAAAATACCTTCCACAAATTTCCGGATAATGATTTTGGTTTTAAATTGTAGGTCTAAATGTTTTCTAACTAATGCTATATTAATTTTAAAAATCAGTTGAGATTTGTTGGATATATGCCTTTTTTATTCACAGGGGACAGTTATATTTTGGGGTTTTTCGTGGTTTTCAATATTTACAAAAAAAAAAAATACCTTCCACAAATTTCCGGATAATGATTTTGGCCTTAAATTGTAGGTCTGAATGTTTTCTAACTAATGCTATATTAATTTTAAAAATCAGTTGAGATTTGTTGGATATATGCCTTTTTTATTCACAGGGGACAGTCTTATTTTTTGGGGTTTTTCGTGGTTTTCAACATTTACAAAAAAAAAAATTCCTTCCACAAATTTCCGGATATTGATTTTGGTCTCAAATTGTAGGTCTGAATGTTTTCTAACTAAAGCTATATTAATTTTAAAAATCAGTTGAGATTTGTTGGATATATGCCTTTTTTGTTCACAGGGGACAGTCTTATTTTGGGGTTTTTCGTGGTTTTCAATATTTACAAAAAAAAAAAAATTCCTTCCACAAATTTCCGGATATTGATTTTGGCTTTAAATTGTAGGTCTAAATGTTTTCTAACTAATGCTATATTAATTTTAAAAATCAGTTGAGATTTGTTGGATATATGCCTTTTTTATTCACAGGGGAAAGTCTTATATTGGGGTATTTCGTGGTTTTCAATATTTACAAAAAAAAATACCTTCAACAAATTTCCGGATAATGATTTTGGTTCAAAATTGTATGTCTAAATGTTTTCTAACTAATGCTATATTAATTTTAAAAATCAGTTGAGATTTGTTGGATATATGCCTTTTTTATTCACAGGGGACAGTCTTATTTTGGGGTTTTTCGTGGTTTTCAATATTTACAGAAAAAAAAAAATTCCTTCCACAAATTTCCGGATATTGATTTTGGTCTCAAATTGTAGGTCTGAATGTTTTCTAACTAAAGCTATATTAATTTTAAAAATCAGTTGAGATTTGTTGGATATATGCCTTTTTATTCACAGGGGAAAGTCTTATATTGGGGTTTTTCGTGGTTTTCAATATTTACAAAAAAAAAAATACCTTCCACAAATTTCCGGATAATAATTTTGGCTTCGAATTGTAGGTCTGAATGTTTTCTAACTAATGCTATATTAATTTTAAAAATCAGTTGAGATTTGTTGGATATATGCTATTTTTATTCACAGGGGAAAGTCTTATATTGGGGTATTTCGTGGTTTTCAATATTTACAAAAAAAAAATACCTTCCACAAATTTCCGGATATTGATTTTGGCCTCAAATAGTAGGTCTGAATGTTTTCTAACTAATGCTATATTAATTTTAAATATCAGTTGAGATTTGTTGGATCTATGCCTTTTTTTCACAGGGGACAGTCTTATTTTGGGGTTTTTCGTGGTTTTCAACATTTACAAAAAAAAAAATTCCTTCCACAAATTTCCGGATATTGATTTTGGCCTCAAATTGTAGGTCTGAATGTTTTCTAACTAATGCTATATTAATTTTAAAAATCAGTTGAGATTTGTTGGATATATGCTATTTTTATTCACAGGGGAAAGTCTTATATTGGGGTATTTCGTGGTTTTCAATATTTACAAAAAAAAAATACCTTCCACAAATTTCCGGATAATGATTTTGGTTCGAAATTGTATGTCTGAACGTTTTCTAACTAATGCTTAATTTATTTTAAAAATCAGTTGAGATTTGTTGGATATATGCCTTTTTTATTCACAGGGGAAAGTCTTATATTGGGGTTTTTCGTGGTTTTCAATATTTACAAAAAAAAAAATACCTTCCAGAAATTTCCGGATAATGATTTTGGTTTTAAATTGTAGGTCTGAATGTTCTCTAACTATTGCTGTATTAATTTTAAAAATCAGTTGAGATTTGTTGGATATATGCCTTTTTTATTCACAGGGAACAGTCTTATTTTGGGGTTTTTCGTGGTTTTCAACATTTACAAAAAAAAATTCCTTCCACAAATTTCCGGATATTGATTTTGGTCTCAAATTGTAGGTCTAAATGTTTTCTAACTAATGCTATATTAATTTTCAAAATTAGTTGAGATTTGTTGGATATATGCCTTTTTTGTTCACAGGGGACAGTCTTATTTTGGGGTTTTTAGTGGTTTTCAACATTTACAAAAAAAAAATTCCTTCCACAAATTTCCGGATATTGATTTTGGCCTCAAATTGTAGGTCTGAATGTTTTCTAACTAATGCTATATTATTTTTAAGAATCAGTTGAGATTTGTTGGATATATGCCTTTTTTATTCACAGGGGAAAGTCTTATATTGGGGTATTTCGTGGTTTTCAATATTTACAAAAAAAAATACCTTCCACAAATTTCCGGATAATGATTTTGGTTCGAAGTTGTATGTCTGAACGTTTTCTAACTAATGCTTAATTAATTTTAAAAATCAGTTGAGATTTGTTGGATATATGCCTTTTTTATTCACAGGGGACAGTTATATTTTGGGGTTTTTCGTGGTTTTCAATATTTACAAAAAAAAAAATACCTTCCACAAATTTCCGGATAATGATTTTGGCCTTAAATTGTAGGTCTGAATGTTTTCTAACTAATGCTATATTAATTTTAAAAATCAGTTGAGATTTGTTGGATATATGCCTTTTTTATTCACAGGGGACAGTCTTATTTTTTGGGGTTTTTCGTGGTTTTCAACATTTACAAAAAAAAAAATTCCTTCCACAAATTTCCGGATATTGATTTTTGCCTCAAATTGTAGGTCTGAATGTTTTCTAACTAATGCTATATTAATTTTAAAAATCAGTTGAGATTTGTTGGATATATGCCTTTTTTGTTCACAGGGGACAGTCTTATTTTGGGGTTTTTCGTGGTTTTCAATATTTACAAAAAAAAAAAATTCCTTCCACAAATTTCCGGATATTGATTTTGGCCTTAAATTGTAGGTCTAAATGTTTTCTAACTAATGCTATATTAATTTTAAAAATCAGTTGAGATTTGTTGGATATATGCCTTTTTTATTCACAGGGGAAAGTCTTATATTGGGGTATTTCGTGGTTTTCAATATTTACAAAAAAAAATACCTTCCACAAATTTCCGGATAATGATTTTGGCTTCGAATTGTAGGTCTAAATGTTTTCTAACTATTGCTATATTAATTTTAAAAATCAGTTGAGATTTGTTGGATATATGCCTTTTTTGTTCACAGGGGACAGTCTTATTTTGGGGTTTTTCGTGGTTTTCAACATTTACAAAAAAAAAAATTCCTTCCACAAATTTCCGGATATTGATTTTGGCCTCAAATTGTAGGTATAAATGTTTTCTAACTAGTGCTATATTAATTTTAAAAATCAGTTGAGATTTGTTGGATATATGCCTTTTTTATTCACAGGGGACAGTCTTATTTTGGGGTTTTTCGTGGTTTTCAATATTTACAAAAAAAAAATACCTTCCACAAATTTCCGGATAATAATTTTGGCTTCGAATTGTAGGTCTAAATGTTTTCTAACTAATGCTATATTAATTTTAAAAATCAGTTGAGATTTGTTGGATATATGCCTTTTTTGTTCACAGGGGACAGTCTTATTTTGGGGTTTTTCGTGGTTTTCAACATTTACAAAAAAAAAAATTCCTTCCACAAATTTCCGGATATTGATTTTGGCCTCAAATTGTAGGTCTGAATGTTTTCTAACTAATGCTATATTAATTTTAAAAATCAGTTGAGATTTGTTGGATCTATGCCTTTTTTTTCACAGGGGACAGTCTTATTTTGGGGTTTTTCGTGGTTTTCAACATTTACAAAAAAAAAAATTCCTTCCACAAATTTCCGGATATTGATTTTGGCCTCAAATTGTAGGTCTGAATGTTTTCTAACTAATGCTATATTAATTTTAAAAATCAGTTGAGATTTGTTGGATATATGCCTTTTTTATTCACAGGGGACAGTCTTATTTTTTGGGGTTTTTCGTGGTTTTCAACATTTACAAAAAAAAAAAATACCTTCCACAAATTTCCGGATAATGATTTTGGTTTTAAATTGTAGGTCTAAATGTTTTCTAACTAATGCTATATTAATTTTAAAAATCAGTTGAGATTTGTTGGATATATGCCTTTTTTATTCACAGGGGACAGTTATATTTTGGGGTTTTTCGTGGTTTTCAATATTTACAAAAAAAAAAATACCTTCCACAAATTTCCGGATAATGATTTTGGCCTTAAATTGTAGGTCTGAATGTTTTCTAACTAATGCTATATTAATTTTAAAAATCAGTTGAGATTTGTTGGATATATGCCTTTTTTATTCACAGGGGACAGTTTTATTTTTTGGGGTTTTTCGTGGTTTTCAACATTTACAAAAAAAAAAATTCCTTCCACAAATTTCCGGATATTGATTTTGGCCTCAAATTGTAGGTCTGAATGTTTTCTAACTAATGCTATATTAATTTTAAAAATCAGTTGAGATTTGTTGGATATATGCCTTTTTTGTTCACAGGGGACAGTCTTATTTTGGGGTTTTTCGTGGTTTTCAATATTTACAAAAAAAAAAATTCCTTCCACAAATTTCCGGATATTGATTTTGGCCTTAAATTGTAGGTCTAAATGTTTTCTAACTAATGCTATATTAATTTTAAAAATCAGTTGAGATTTGTTGGATATATGCCTTTTTTATTCACAGGGGAAAGTCTTATATTGGGGTATTTCGTGGTTTTCAATATTTACAAAAAAAAATACCTTCCACAAATTTCCGGATAATGATTTTGGTTCAAAATTGTATGTCTGAATGTTTTCTAACTAATGCTATATTAATTTTAAAAATCAGTTGAGATTTGTTGGATATATGCCTTTTTTATTCACAGGGGACAGTCTTATTTTGGGGTTTTTCGTGGTTTTCAATATTTACAGAAAAAAAAAATTCCTTCCACAAATTTCCGGATATTGATTTTGGTCTCAAATTGTAGGTCTGAATGTTTTCTAACTAAAGCTATATTAATTTTAAAAATCAGTTGAGATTTGTTGGATATATGCCTTTTTATTCACAGGGGAAAGTCTTATATTGGGGTTTTTCGTGGTTTTCAATATTTACAAAAAAAAAATACCTTCCACAAATTTCCGGATAATAATTTTGGCTTCGAATTGTAGGTCTAAATGTTTTCTAACTAATGCTATATTAATTTTAAAAATCAGTTGAGATTTGTTGGATATATGCCTTTTTTGTTCACAGGGGACAGTCTTATTTTGGGGTTTTTCGTGGTTTTCAACATTTACAAAAAAAAAAAATTCCTTCCACAAATTTCCGGATATTGATTTTGGCCTCAAATTGTAGGTCTGAATGTTTTCTAACTAATGCTATATTAATTTTAAAAATCAGTTGAGATTTGTTGGATCTATGCCTTTTTTTTCACAGGGGACAGTCTTATTTTGGGGTTTTTCGTGGTTTTCAACATTTACAAAAAAAAAAATTCCTTCCACAAATTTCCGGATATTGATTTTGGCCTCAAATTGTAGGTCTGAATGTTTTCTAACTAATGCTATATTAATTTTAAAAATCAGTTGAGATTTGTTGGATATATGCTATTTTTATTCACAGGGGAAAGTCTTATATTGGGGTATTTCGTGGTTTTCAATATTTACAAAAAAAAAATACCTTCCACAAATTTCCGGATAATGATTTTGGTTCGAAATTGTATGTCTGAACGTTTTCTAACTAATGCTTAATTTATTTTAAAAATCAGTTGAGATTTGTTGGATATATGCCTTTTTTATTCACAGGGGAAAGTCTTATATTGGGGTTTTTCGTGGTTTTCAACATTTACAAAAAAAAATTCCTTCCACAAATTTCCGGATATTGATTTTGGTCTCAAATTGTAGGTCTAAATGTTTTCTAACTAATGCTATATTAATTTAAAAAATTAGTTGAGATTTGTTGGATATATGCCTTTTTTGTTCACAGGGGACAGTCTTATTTTGGGGTTTTTCGTGGTTTTCAACATTTACAAAAAAAAAAATTCCTTCCACAAATTTCCGGATATTGATTTTGGTCTCAAATTGTAGGTCTGAATGTTTTCTAACTAATGCTATATTATTTTTAAGAATCAGTTGAGATTTGTTGGATATATGCCTTTTTTATTCACAGGGGAAAGTCTTATATTGGGGTATTTCGTGGTTTTCAATATTTACAAAAAAAAATACCTTCCACAAATTTCCGGATAATGATTTTGGTTCGAAATTGTATGTCTGAACGTTTTCTAACTAATGCTTAATTAATTTTAAAAATCAGTTGAGATTTGTTGGATATATGCCTTTTTTATTCACAGGGGACAGTTATATTTTGGGGTTTTTCGTGGTTTTCAATATTTACAAAAAAAAAAATACCTTCCACAAATTTCCGGATAATGATTTTGGCCTTTAATTGTAGGTCTGAATGTTTTCTAACTAATGCTATATTAATTTTAAAAATCAGTTGAGATTTGTTGGATATATGCCTTTTTTATTCACAGGGGACAGTCTTATTTTTTGGGGTTTTTCGTGGTTTTCAACATTTACAAAAAAAAAATTCCTTCCACAAATTTCCGGATATTGATTTTTGCCTCAAATTGTAGGTCTGAATGTTTTCTAACTAATGCTATATTAATTTTAAAAATCAGTTGAGATTTGTTGGATATATGCCTTTTTTGTTCACAGGGGACAGTCTTATTTTGGGGTTTTTCGTGGTTTTCAATATTTACAAAAAAAAAAAATTCCTTCCACAAATTTCCGGATATTGATTTTGGCTTTAAATTGTAGGTCTAAATGTTTTCTAACTAATGCTATACTAATTTTAAAAATCAGTTGAGATTTGTTGGATATATGCCTTTTTTATTCACAGGGGAAAGTCTTATATTGGGGTATTTCGTGGTTTTCAATATTTACAAAAAAAAATACCTTCCACAAATTTCCGGATAATGATTTTGGTTCGAAATTGTATGTCTGAACGTTTTCTAACTAATGCTTAATTAATTTTAAAAATCAGTTGAGATTTGTTGGATATATGCCTTTTTTATTCACAGGGGACAGTCTTATTTTGGGGTTTTTCGTGGTTTTCAATATTTACAAAAAAAAAAATACCTTCCACAAATTTCCGGATAATGATTTTGGCCTTTAATTGTAGGTCTGAATGTTTTCTAACTAATGCTATATTAATTTTAAAAACCAGTTGAGATTTGTTGGATATATGCCTTTTTTATTCACAGGGGACAGTCTTATTTTTTGGGGTTTTTCGTGGTTTTCAACATTTACAAAAAAAAAAATTCCTTCCACAAATTTCCGGATATTGATTTTGGCCTCAAATTGTAGGTCTGAATGTTTTCTAACTAGTGCTATATTAATTTTAAAAATCAGTTGAGATTTGTTGGATATATGCCTTTTTTATTCACAGGGGAAAGTCTTATATTGGGGTATTTCGTGGTTTTCAATATTTACAAAAAAAATACCTTCCACAAATTTCCGGATAATGATTTTGGTTCGAAATTGTATTTCTGAACGTTTTCTAACTAATGCTTAATTAATTTTAAAAATCAGTTGAGATTTGTTGGATATATGCCTTTTTTATTCACAGGGGACAGTCTTATTTTGGGGTTTTTCGTGGTTTTCAATATTTACAAAAAAAAAAATACCTTCCACAAATTTCCGGATAATGATTTTGGCCTTTAATTGTAGGTCTGAATGTTTTCTAACTAATGCTATATTAATTTTAAAAATCAGTTGAGATTTGTTGGATATATGCCTTTTTTATTCACAGGGGACAGTCTTATTTTTTGGGGTTTTTCGTGGTTTTCAACATTTACAAAAAAAAAAATTCCTTCCACAAATTTCCGGATATTGATTTTGGCCTCAAATTGTAGGTCTGAATGTTTTCTAACTAATGCTATATTAATTTTCAAAATCAGTTGAGATTTGTTGGATATATGCCTTTTTTATTCACAGGGGACAGTCTTATTTTGGGGTTTTTCGTGGTTTTCAATATTTACAAAAAAAAAAAATACCTTCCACAAATTTCCGGATATTGATTTTGGCTTCAAATTGTAGGTCTGAATGTTTTCTAACTAATGCTATATTAATTTTAAAAATCAGTTGAGATTTGTTGGATATATGCCTTTTTTATTCACAGGGGACAGTCTTATTTTGGGGTTTTTCGTGGTTTTCAACATTTGCAAAAAAAAAAATTCCTTCCACAAATTTCCGGATATTGATTTTGGTTTCAAATTGTAGGTCTGAATGTTTTCTAACTAAAGCTATATTAATTTTAAAAATCAGTTGAGATTTGTTGGATATATGCCTTTTTATTCACAGGGGAAAGTCTTATATTGGGGTTTTTCGTGGTTTTCAATATTTACAAAAAAAAAATACCTTCCAGAAATTTCCGGATAATGATTTTGGTTATAAATTGTAGGTCTGAATGTTCTCTAACTATTGCTGTATTAATTTTAAAAATCAGTTGAGATTTGTTGGATATATGCCTTTTTTATTCACAGGGAACAGTCTTATTTTGGGGTTTTTCGTGGTTTTCAACATTTACAAAAAAAAATTCCTTCCACAAATTTCCGGATATTGATTTTGGTCTCAAATTGTAGGTCTAAATGTTTTCTAACTAATGCTATATTAATTTTAAAAATCAGTTGAGATTTGTTGGATATATGCCTTTTTTGTTCACAGGGGACAGTCTTATTTTGGGGTTTTTCGTGGTTTTCAATATTTACAAAAAAAAAAAATTCCTTCCACAAATTTCCGGATATTGATTTTGGCCTCAAATTGTAGGTCTGAATGTTTTCTAACTAGTGCTATATTAATTTTAAAAATCAGTTGAGATTTGTTGGATATATGCCTTTTTTATTCACAGGGGAAAGTCTTATATTGGGGTATTTCGTGGTTTTAAATATTTACAAAAAAAAATACCTTCCACAAATTTCCGGATAATGATTTTGGTTAGAAATTGTATGTCTGAACGTTTTCTAACTAATGCTTAATTAATTTTAAAAATCAGTTGAGATTTGTTGGATATATGCCTTTTTTATTCACAGGGGACAGTCTTATTTTGGGGTTTTTCGTGGTTTTCAATATTTACAAAAAAAAAATACCTTCCACAAATTTCCGGATAATGATTTTGGCCTTTAATTGTAGGTCTGAATGTTTTCTAACTAATGCTATAATAATTTTAAAAATCAATTGAGATTTGTTGGATATATGCCTTTTTTATTCACAGGGGACAGTCTTATTTTTTGGGGTTTTTCGTGGTTTTCAACATTTACAAAAAAAAAAATTCCTTTCACAAATTTCCGGATATTGATTTTGGCCTCAAATTGTAGGTCTGAATGTTTTCTAACTAATGCTATATTAATTTTCAAAATCAGTTGAGATTTGTTGGATATATGCCTTTTTTATTCACAGGGGACAGTCTTATTTTGGGGTTTTTCGTGGTTTTCAATATTTACAAAAAAAAAATACCTTCCACAAATTTCCGGATATTGATTTTGGCTTCAAATTGTAGGTCTGAATGTTTTCTAACTAATGCTATATTAATTTTAAAAATCAGTTGAGATTTGTTGGATATATGCCTTTTTTATTCACAGGGGACAGTCTTATTTTGGGGTTTTTCGTGGTTTTCAACATTTACAAAAAAAAAAATTCCTTCCACAAATTTCCGGATAATGATTTTGGTCTCAAATTGTAGGTCTGAATGTTTTCTAACTAATGCTATATTAATTTTAAAAATCAGTTGAGATTTGTTGGATCTATGCCTTTTTTTTCACAGGGGACAGTCTTATTTTGGGGTTTTTCGTGGTTTTCAACATTTACAAAAAAAAAATTCCTTCCACAAATTTCCGGATATTGATTTTGGCCTCAAATTGTAGGTCTGAATGTTTTCTAACTAATGCTATATTAATTTTAAAAATCAGTTGAGATTTGTTGGATATATGCTATTTTTATTCACAGGGGAAAGTCTTATATTGGGGTATTTCGTGGTTTTCAATATTTACAAAAAAAAAATACCTTCCACAAATTCCCGGATAATGATTTTGGTTCGAAATTGTATGTCTGAACGTTTTCTAACTAATGCTTAATTAATTTTAAAAATCAGTTGAGATTTGTTGGATATATGCCTTTTTTATTCACAGGGGACAGTCTTATTTTGGGGTTTTTCGTGGTTTTCAATATTTACAAAAAAAAAAAAAAAATTCGTTCCACAAATTTCCGGATATTGATTTTAGGCTTAAATTGTAGGTCTGAATGTTTTCTAACTAATGCTATATTAATTTTAAAAATCAGTTGAGATTTGTTGGATATATGCCTTTTTATTCACAGGGGAAAGTCTTATATTGGGGTTTTTCGTGGTTTTCAATATTTACAAAAAAAAAATACCTTCCAGAAATTTCCGGATAATGATTTTGGTTTTAAATTGTAGGTCTGAATGTTCTCTAACTATTGCTGTATTAAGTTTAAAAATCAGTTGAGATTTGTTGGATATATGCCTTTTTTATTCACAGGGAACAGTCTTATTTTGGGGTTTTTTGTGGTTTTCAACATTTACAAAAAAAAAATTCCTTCCACAAATTTCCGGATATTGATTTTGGTCTCAAATTGTAAATCTAAATGTTTTCTAACTAATGCTATATTAATTTTAAAAATCAGTTGAGATTTGTTGGATATATGCCTTTTTTGTTCACAGGGGACAGTCTTATTTTGGGGTTTTTCGTGGTTTTCAACATTTACAAAAAAAAAAATTCCTTCCACAAATTTCCGGATATTGATTTTGGCCTCAAATTGTAGGTCCGAATGTTTTCTAACTAGTGCTATATTAATTTTAAAAATCAGTTGAGATTTGTTGGATATATGCCTTTTTTATTCACAGGGGAAAGTCTTATATTGGGGTATTTCGTGGTTTTGAATATTTACAAAAAAAAATACCTTCCACAAATTTCCGGATAATGATTTTGGTTCGAAATTGTATGTCTGAACGTTTTCTAACTAATGCTTAATTAATTTTAAAAATCAGTTGAGATTTGTTGGATATATGCCTTTTTTATTCACAGGGGACAGTCTTATTTTAGGGTTTTTCGTGGTTTTCAATATTTACAAAAAAAAAAAAATACCTTCCACAAATTTTCGGATAATGATTTTGGCCTTTAGTTGTAGGTCTGAATGTTTTCTAACTAATGCTATATTAATTTTAAAAATCAGTTGAGATTTGTTGGATATATGCCTTTTTTATTCACAGGGGACAGTCTTATTTTTTGGGGTTTTTCGTGGTTTTCAACATTTACAAAAAAAAAAATTCCTTCCACAAATTTTCAGATATTAATTTTGGCCTCAAATTGTAGGTCTGAATGTTTTCTAACTAATGCTATATTAATTTTCAAAATCAGTTGAGATTTGTTGGATATATGCCTTTTTTATTCACAGGGGACAGTCTTATTTTGGGGTTTTTCGTGGTTTTCAATATTTACAAAAAAAAAATACCTTCCACAAATTTCCGGGTATTGATTTTGGCTTCAAATTGTAGGTCTGAATGTTTTCTAACTAATGCTATATTAATTTTAAAAATCAGTTGAGATTTGTTGGATATATGCCTTTTTTATTCACAGGGGACAGTCTTATTTTGGGGTTTTTCGTGGTTTTCAACATTTACAAAAAAAAAAAAAAATCCTTTCACAAATTTCCGGATATTGATTTTGGTTTCGAATTGTAGGTCTGAATGTTTTCTAACTAAAGCTATATTAATTTTAAAAATTAGTTGAGATTTGTTGGATATATGCCTTTTTATTCACAGGGGAAAGTCTTATATTGGGGTTTTTCGTGGTTTTCAATATTTACAAAAAAAAAATACCTTCCACAAATTTCCGGGTAATAATTTTGGCTTCGAATTGTAGGTCTAAATGTTTTCTAACTAATGCTATATTAATTTTAAAAATCAGTTGAGATTTGTTGGATATATGCCTTTTTTGTTCACAGGGGACAGTCTTATTTTGGGGTTTTTCGTGGTTTTCAACATTTACAAAAAAAAAAATTCCTTCCACAAATTTCCGGATATTGATTTTGGCCTCAAATTGTAGGTCTGAATGTTTTCTAACTACTGCTATATTAATTTTAAAAATCAGTTGAGATTTGTTGGATATATGCCTTTTTTTTCACAGGGGACAGTCTTATTTTGGGGTTTTTCGTGGTTTTCAACATTTACAAAAAAAAAAATTCCTTCCACAAATATCCGGATATTGATTTTGGCCTCAAATTGTAGGTCTGAATGTTTTCTAACTAATGCTATATTAATTTTAAAAATCAGTTGAGATTTGTTGGATATATGCTATTTTTATTCACAGGGGAAAGTCTTATATTGGGGTATTTCGTGGTTTTCAATATTTACAAAAAAAAATACCTTCCACAAATTTCCGGATAATGATTTTGGTTCGAAATTGTATGTCTGAACGTTTTCTAACTAATGTTTAATTAATTTTAAAAATCAGTTGAGATTTGTTGGATATATGCCTTTTTTATTCACAGGGGAAAGTCTTATATTGGGGTTTTTCGTGGTTTTCAATATTTACAAAAAAAAAATACCTTCCAGAAATTTCCGGATAATGATTTTGGTTTTAAATTGTAGGTCTGAATGTTCTCTAACTATTGCTGTATTAATTTTAAAAATCAGTTGAGATTTGTTGGATATATGCCTTTTTTATTCACAGGGAACAGTCTTATTTTGGGGTTTTTCGTGGTTTTCAACATTTACAAAAAAAAAATTCCTTCCACAAATTTCCGGATATTGATTTTGGTCTCAAATTGTAGGTCTAAATGTTTTCTAACTAATGCTATATTAATTTTAAAAATCAGTTGAGATTTGTTGGATATATGCCTTTTTTGTTCACAGGGGACAGTCTTATTTTGGGGTTTTTCGTGGTTTTCAACATTTACAAAAAAAAAAAATTCCTTCCACAAATTTCCGGATAATGATTTTGGCTTTTAATTGTAGGTCTGAATGTTTTCTAACTAATGCTATATTAATTTTAAAAATCAGTTGTTGTTGGATATATGCCTTTTTTATTCACAGGGGACAGTCTTATTTTTTGGGGTTTTTCGTGGTTTTCAACATTTACAAAAAAAAAAATTCCTTCCACAAATTTCCGGATATTGATTTTGGCCTCAAATTGTAGGTCTGAATGTTTTCTAACTAATGCTATATTAATTTTAAAAATCAGTTGAGATTTGTTGGATATATGCCTTTTTTATTCACAGGGGACAGTCTTATTTTGGGGTTTTTCGTGGTTTTCAACATTTACAAAAAAAAAAAAAATTCCTTCCACAAATTTCCGGATAATGATTTTGGCCTCAAATTGTAGGTCTGAATGTTTTCTAACTAATGCTATATTAATTTTTAAAATCAGTTGAGATTTGTTGGATATATGCCTTTTTTATTCACAGGGGACAGTCTTATTTTTTGGGGTTTTTCGTGGTTTTCAACATTTACAAAAAAAAAAATTCCTTCCACAAATTTCCGGATATTGATTTTGGCCTCAAATTGTAGGTCTGAATGTTTTCTAACTAATGCTATATTAATTTTAAAAATCAGTTGAGATTTGTTGGATATATGCCTTTTTTATTCACAGGGGACAGTCTTATTTTGGGGTTTTTCGTGGTTTTCAACATTTACAAAAAAAAAAAAAATCCTTTCACAAATTTCCGGATATTGATTTTGGTTTCGAATTGTAGGTCTGAATGTTTTCTAACTAAAGCTATATTAATTTTAAAAATTAGTTGAGATTTGTTGGATATATGCCTTTTTATTCACAGGGGAAAGTCTTATATTGGGGTTTTTCGTGGTTTTCAATATTTACAAAAAAAAAATACCTTCCACAAATTTCCGGGTAATAATTTTGGCTTCGAATTGTAGGTCTTAATGTTTTCTAACTAATGCTATATTAATTTTAAAATCAGTTGAGATTTGTTGGATATATGCCTTTTTTGTTCACAGGGGACAGTCTTATTTTGGGGTTTTTCGTGGTTTTCAACATTTACAAAAAAAAAAAATTCCTTCCACAAATTTCCGGATATTGATTTTGGCCTCAAATTGTAGGTCTGAATGTTTTCTAACTACTGCTATATTAATTTTAAAAATCAGTTGAAAATTTGTTGGATATATGCCTTTTTTTTCACAGGGGACAGTCTTATTTTGGGGTTTTTCGTGGTTTTCAACATTTACAAAAAAAAAATTCCTTCCACAAATATCCGGATATTGATTTTGGCCTCAAATTGTAGGTCTGAATGTTTTCTAACTAATGCTATATTAATTTTAAAAATCAGTTGAGATTTGTTGGATATATGCTATTTTTATTCACAGGGGAAAGTCTTATATTGGGGTATTTCGTGGTTTTCAATATTTACAAAAAAAAATACCTTCCACAAATTTCCGGATAATGATTTTGGTTCGAAATTGTATGTCTGAACGTTTTCTAACTAATGTTTAATTAATTTTAAAAATCAGTTGAGATTTGTTGGATATATGCCTTTTTTATTCACAGGGGAAAGTCTTATATTGGGGTTTTTCGTGGTTTTCAATATTTACAAAAAAAAAATACCTTCCAGAAATTTCCGGATAATGATTTTGGTTTTAAATTGTAGGTCTAAATGTTCTCTAACTATTGCTGTATTAATTTTAAAAATCAGTTGAGATTTGTTGGATATATGCCTTTTTTATTCACAGGGAACAGTCTTATTTTGGGGTTTTTCGTGGTTTTCAACATTTACAAAAAAAAAATTCCTTCCACAAATTTCCGGATATTGATTTTGGTCTCAAATTGTAGGTCTAAATGTTTTCTAACTAATGCTATATTAATTTTAAAAATCAGTTGAGATTTGTTGGATATATGCCTTTTTTGTTCACAGGGGACAGTCTTATTTTGGGGTTTTTCGTGGTTTTCAACATTTACAAAAAAAAAAAATTCCTTCCACAAATTTCCGGATAATGCTTTTGGCCTTTAGTTGTAGGTCTGAATGTTTTCTAACTAATGCTATATTAATTTTAAAAATCAGTTGAGATTTGTTGGATATATGCCTTTTTTATTCACAGGGGACAGTCTTATTTTTTGGGGTTTTTCGTGGTTTTCAACATTTACAAAAAAAAAAATTCCTTCCACAAATTTCCGGATATTGATTTTGGCCTCAAATTGTAGGTCTGAATGTTTTCTAACTAATGCTATATTAATTTTTAAAATCAGTTGAGATTTGTTGGATATATGCCTTTTTTATTCACAGGGGACAGTCTTATTTTGGGGTTTTTCGTGGTTTTCAACATTTACAAAAAAAAAAAAAATTCCTTCCACAAATTTCCGGATAATGATTTTGGCCTTTAATTGTAGGTCTGAATGTTTTCTAACTAATGCTATATTAATTTTAAAAATCAGTTGAGATTTGTTGGATATATGCCTTTTTTATTCACAGGGGAAAGTCTTATATTGGGGTTTTTCGTGGTTTTCAATATTTACAAAAAAAAAATACCTTCCAGAAATTTCCGGATAATGATTTTGGTTTTAAATTGTAGGTCTAAATGTTCTCTAACTATTGCTGTATTAATTTTAAAAATCAGTTGAGATTTGTTGGATATATGCCTTTTTTATTCACAGGGAACAGTCTTATTTTGGGGTTTTTCGTGGTTTTCAACATTTACAAAAAAAAAATTCCTTCCACAAATTTCCGGATATTGATTTTGGTCTCAAATTGTAGGTCTAAATGTTTTCTAACTAATGCTATATTAATTTTAAAATCAGTTGAGATTTGTTGGATATATGCCTTTTTTGTTCACAGGGGACAGTCTTATTTTGGGGTTTTTCGTGGTTTTCAACATTTACAAAAAAAAAAATTCCTTCCACAAATTTCCGGATAATGCTTTTGGCCTTTAATTGTAGGTCTGAATGTTTTCTAACTAATGCTATATTAATTTTAAAAATCAGTTGAGATTTGTTGGATATATGCCTTTTTTATTCACAGGGGACAGTCTTATTTTTTGGGGTTTTTCGTGGTTTTCAACATTTACAAAAAAAAAATTCCTTCCACAAATTTCCGGATATTGATTTTGGTCTCAAATTGTAGGTCTAAATGTTTTCTAACTAATGCTATATTAATTTTAAAAATCAGTTGAGATTTGTTGGATATATGCCTTTTTTGTTCACAGGGGACAGTCTTATTTTGGGTTTTTCGTGGTTTTCAACATTTACAAAAAACAAGTAAGAGTGCTATATTCGTCTGTGCCGAATCTTATATACCCTTTACCAACGTACGTACATATATATAGTATGCAGACACATACATACATATTTGTTTTGTGAAAAAATTTATAATTTTTTTAAAGTTTCCATCTTTGGAGCTGTAATTTTAATTTTTCAAATTTCATACGCCAAACTTTTCTTTCAGAAGCATAAAATATATTCAATTTATAAAGAAAAAGAAAAAAATTTAGACCTATTTAATTTTACATAACACAAAAGCGTGAGTTTTCCAACCAACCCTGGAGTCATAATTTTGGATTTTTCTGATTATTGATACCGATCTAGTTTTTTAAAAAATACATAAAATATGTAAAGTAAACGAAGCAAAAACGAAATAAGAAAACACTTAGTTTAATTTAATTCCTTTAATATTAAAAAATTCAGTAAAGTGCGACTTTGACTCGCGCAGTTTTTTTCAGTTTAAACGATTTTTTCAGTTTTGTTGCTTTTTTCTCATTTTGGCCATTTTTTCTGTTTTTTTTTTCATTTTGGCGATTTTTTTTCTGTTTTTTGGGGGTTTATTTTAATTTTGGTGACTTTTTTTTCATTTTGGCGATTTTTTTTGGCAATTCTTTTTCCATTTTGGCGATTTTTTCCTATTTTGGGATTTTTTTTCATTTTGGCGATTTTTTTTTCATTTTGGAGATTTTTTTTCTGTTTATGGGGCTTTTTTTATTTTGGAGATTTTTTTCATATTAGCGATTTATTTTCATTTTGGCGATTTTTTTCCGTTATTTGGGGTTTTTTTTGTTTTGGCGATTTTTTTTTCATTTTGGCAATTTTTTTATTTTGGCGATTTTTTTCTCTTTTTGGGGGTTTATTTTCATTTTGGAGATTTTTTTCCTTTTGGCGATTTTTTTAATATTTCGATTTTTTTTATTTTGGCGTTTTTTTCATTTTGGCGATTTTTTTTTCATTTTGGCGTTTTTTTTTCATTTTGGCGATTTTTTTTCTGTTTTTTGGGTTTTTTTTTCATTTTGGAGATTTTTTTCATTTTGGCGATTTTTTCCTTTTTGGCGATTTTTTTACTGTTTTGGGGTTTTTTTTAATTTTGGCGATTTTTTTTCTGTTTTTGGGGCTTTTTTCATTTTGGAGATTTTTTTAATTTTGGCGAATTTTTTTTTATTTTGGCGATTTTTTCCTGTTTTTGGGTTTTTTTTTCATTTTGGCGATTTTTTTCATCTTGGCGACTTTTTTCATTTTAACGATTTTTTCCTATTTTTTGGGGTTTTTTTCGTTTTGGCCATATTTTTCGTTTTGGCGATTTTTTTTCATTTTGGGGTTTTTTTCATTTTGGCGATTTTCTTTCATTTTAGCGATTTTTTTTACTGTTTTGGGGTTTTTTTTAATTTTGGCGATTTTTTTCTGTTTTTTGGGCTTTTTTCATTTTGGAGATTTTTTGAATTTTGGCGATTTTTTTTATTTTGGCGATTTTTTCCTGTTTTTGGGTTTTTTTCATTTTGGCGATTTTTTTCATCTTGGCGACTTTTTTTAATTTTAAATTTTTTTCTTTTTTTGGGGTTTTTTTTTCGTTTTGGCCATTTTTTTCGTTTGGCGATTTTTTTTCATTTTGGGGTTTTTTTCATTTTGGCGATTTTCTTTCATTTTAGCGATTTTTTTTTACTGTTTTGGGGTTTTTTTTAATTTTGGCGATTTTTTTCTGTTTTTGGGGCTTTTTTCATTTTGGAGATTTTTTAATTTTGGCGATTTTTTTTTATTTTGACGATTTTTTCCTGTTTTTGGGTTTTTTCATTTTGGCGATTTTTTTCATCTTGGCGACTTTTTTTCATTTAAAATTTTTTTTTCTTTTTTTTTGGGTTTTTTTCGTTTTGGCCATTTTTTTCGTTTTGGCGATTTTTTTTCATTTTGGCGATTTTCTTTCATTTTAGCGATTTTTTTTTATTTTAGCAATTTTTCCGGTTATTCGCGATTTATTTTAGTCTTAGAAATTTTTTTTGTAATTTGGTGCTTTTTTTCGTTTTAGCGATTTTTTTTTGTTTTTTGCGATTTTTTTCGGTTTGGCGATTTTATAATTTTTTGTTTTTTTAGTTTTACCGTTTTTGAAAATTTCAAGAGTTTTGGTCTTACGGTTTCCAAGATACAGCAAGTTGTCAAAATTGCATATCAAAAGTGCATTAACTGACGGAACACCCTTTAATTTAAATTTTTGGAAATTTTAGTGTTAGTTTTTGAAGTCTGTATAAAAATACACTAACCTTACAAATTTCAAGTGTATATACATACATACATACAATTGTATGTATATTACATGGGATTTTAACATTTTTCGTTGCTCGTTTTGCAACACCCTTTAATTTCCAGCTCTCACGCATTTGTTGTTGTAGCGGCCAAAGGGTTACACACTGTGTCCAAATTTCAGGTCTCTAGGTCTTACGGTTCTCGAGAAAATACTAATATAGTTTTAGACATAGTTAATTTTACATGACACAAAAAGTTAAAGTTTTCCAACCCTGGAAACGTCTTTTTAAATTTTTTATATTTTTTCAATTTAAAATTCCAATTTTAGTCGTACTGAAGTGTAAAATAAGTTTTTTTATTAAAAAAAAATAAAAATTTGTTTTCGGTAGTTACTTTTATATGGCAAAATAAAGTTTAAGTTTTCCAGCTCTGCAATGGTCTGCTCGATTATGCTGAATTTCAATACCAATCTATTTTGGAAAATTTCTGACACACCAGTCCAAGAACGAAGTCTCTAGCTCTTCTGGGAGCTTCGGAAAACCGATTTCACGTACAGACAGACGGACAGACGGACAGACGGACAGACGGACAGACGGACAGACGGACAGACGGACAGACGGACAGACGGACATCGCTTATTCGTCTTCCCTATGCATAAGGATCCAGAATATATATATTTTATGTGTCGCTTATTGATATTATAGAAATTACAAACGGAATGACAAACCTATATATACCCTTTTACCATTTTTGTTGGTAAAGGGTATAAAAAAAATTCCTTCCACAAATTTCCGGATATTGATTTTGGCCTCAAATTGTAGGTCCGAATGTTTTCTAACTAGTGCTATATTAATTTTAAAAATCAGTTGAGATTTGTTGGATATATGCCTTTTTTATTCACAGGAGACAGTCTTATTTTGGGGTTTTTCGTGGTTTTCAATATTTACAAAAAAAAATACCTTCCACAAATTTCCGGATAATGATTTTGGTTCCAAATTGTAGGTCTGAACGTTTTCTAACTAATGCTTAATTAATTTTAAAAGTCAGTTGAGATTTGTTGGATATATGCCTTTTTTATTCACAGGGGACAGTCTTATTTTGGGGTTTTTCGTGGTTTTCAATATTTACAAAAAAAAAAATACCTTCCACAAATTTCCGGATAATGATTTTGGCCTTTAATTGTAGGTCTGAATGTTTTCTAACTAATGCTATATTAATTTTAAAAATCAGTTGAGATTAGTTGGATATATGCCTTTTTTATTCACAGGGGACAGTCTTATTTTTTGGGGTTTTTCGTGGTTTTCAACATTTACAAAAAAAAAATTCCTTCCACAAATTTTCAGATATTAATTTTGGCCTCAAATTTTAGGTCTGAATGTTTTCTAACTAATGCTATATTAATTTTAAAAATCAGTTGAGATTTGTTGGATATATGCCTTTTTTATTCACAGGGGACAGTCTTATTTTGGGGTTTTTCGTGGTTTTCAACATTTACAAAAAAAAAAAAAATCCTTTCACAAATTTCCGGATATTGATTTTGGTCTCAAATTGTAGGTCTGAATGTTTTCTAACTAAAGCTATATTAATTTTAAAAATTAGTTGAGATTTGTTGGATATATGCCTTTTTATTCACAGGGGAAAGTCTTATATTGGGGTTTTTCGTGGTTTTCAATATTTACAAAAAAAAATACCTTCCACAAATTTCCGGATAATAATTTTGGCTTCGAATTGTAGGTCTAAATGTTTTCTAACTAATGCTATATTAATTTAAAAAATCAGTTGAGATTTGTTGGATATATGCCTTTTTTGTTCACAGGGGACAGTCTTATTTTGGGGTTTTTCGTGGTTTTCAACATTTACAAAAAAAAAAATTCCTTCCACAAATTTCCGGATATTGATTTTGGCCTCAAATTGTAGGTCTGAATGTTTTCTAACTAATGCTATATTAATTTTAAAAATCAGTTGAGATTTGTTGGATCTATGCCTTTTTTTTCACAGGGGACAGTCTTATTTTGGGGTTTTTCGTGGTTTTCAACATTTACAAAAAAAAAAATTCCTTCCACAAATATCCGGATATTGATTTTGGCCTCAAATTGTAGGTCTGAATGTTTTCTAACTAATGCTATATTAATTTTAAAAATCAGTTGAGATTTGTTGGATATATGCTATTTTTATTCACAGCGGAAAGTCTTATATTGGGGTATTTCGTGGTTTTCAATATTTACAAAAAAAAAATACCTTCGACAAATTTCCGGATAATGATTTTGGTTCGAAATTGTATGTCTGAACGTTTTCTAACTAATGCTTAATTAATTTTAAAAATCAGTTGAGATTTGTTGGATATATGCCTTTTTTATTCACAGGGGACAGTCTTATTTTGGGGTTTTTCGTGGTTTTCAATATTTACAAAAAAAAAAAATACCTTCCACAAATTTCCGGATAATGATTTTGGCCTTTAATTGTAGGTCTGAATGTTTTCTAACTAATGCTATATTAATTTTAAAAATCAGTTGAGATTTGTTGGATATATGCCTTTTTTATTCACAGGGGACAGTCTTATTTTTTGGGGTTTTTCGTGGTTTTCAACATTTACAAAAAAAAAATTCCTTCCACAAATTTCCGGATATTGATTTTGGTCTCAAATTGTAGGTCTAAATGTTTTCTAACTAATGCTATATTAATTTTAAAAATCAGTTGAGATTTGTTGGATATATGCCTTTTTTGTTCACAGGGGACAGTCTTATTTTGGGGTTTTTCGTGGTTTTCAACATTTACAAAAAAAAAAAATTCCTTCCACAAATTTCCGGATATTGATTTTGGCCTCAAATTGTAGGTCCGAATGTTTTCTAACTAGTGCTATATTAATTTTAAAAATCAGTTGAGATTTGTTGGATATATGCCTTTTTTATTCACAGGAGACAGTCTTATTTTGGGGTTTTTCGTGGTTTTCAATATTTACAAAAAAAAATACCTTCCACAAATTTCCGGATAATGATTTTGGTTCGAAATTGTATGTCTGAACGTTTTCTAACTAATGTTTAATTAATTTTAAAAATCAGTTGAGATTTGTTGGATATATGCCTTTTTTATTCACAGGGGACAGTCTTATTTTGGGGTTTTTCGTGGTTTTCAATATTTACAAAAAAAAAATACCTTCCACAAATTTCCGGATAATGATTTTGGCCTTTAATTGTAGGTCTGAATGTTTTCTAACTAATGATATATTAATTTTAAAAATCAGTTGAGATTTGTTGGATATATGCCTTTTTTATTCACAGGGGACAGTCTTATTTTGGGGTTTTTCGTGGTTTTCAACATTTACAAAAAAAAAAAAATCCTTTCACAAATTTCCGGATATTGATTTTGGTCTCAAATTGTAGGTCTGAATGTTTTCTAACTAAAGCTATATTAATTTTAAAAATTAGTTGAGATTTGTTGGATATATGCCTTTTTATTCACAGGGGAAAGTCTTATATTGGGGTTTTTCGTGGTTTTCAATATTTACAAAAAAAAAATACCTTCCACAAATTTCCGGATAATAATTTTGGCTTCGAATTGTAGGTCTAAATGTTTTCTAACTAATGCTATATTAATTTAAAAAATCAGTTGAGATTTGTTGGATATATGCCTTTTTTGTTCACAGGGGACAGTCTTATTTTGGGGTTTTTCGTGGTTTTCAACATTTACAAAAAAAAAAAAATTCCTTCCACAAATTTCCGGATATTGATTTTGGCCTCAAATTGTAGGTCTGAATGTTTTCTAACTAATGCTATATTAATTTTAAAAATCAGTTGAGATTTCTTGGATATATGCCTTTTTTTTCACAGGGGACAGTCTTATTTTGGGGTTTTTCGTGGTTTTCAACATTTACAAAAAAAAAAATTCCTTCCACAAATATCCGGATATTGATTTTGGCCTCAAATTGTAGGTCTGAATGTTTTTTAACTAATGCTATATTAATTTTAAAAATCAGTTGAGATTTGTTGGATATATGCTATTTTTATTCACAGCGGAAAGTCTTATATTGGGGTATTTCGTGGTTTTCAATATTTACAAAAAAAAAATTCCTTCCACAAATTTCCCGATAATGATTTTGGTTCGAAATTGTATGTCTAAACGTTTTCTAACTAATGCTTAATTAATTTTAAAAATCAGTTGAGATTTGTTGGATATATGCCTTTTTTATTCACAGAGGAAAGTCTTATATTGGGGTTTTTCGTGGTTTTCAATATTTACAAAAAAAAAATACCTTCCAGAAATTTCCGGATAATGATTTTGGTTTTAAATTGTAGGTCTGAATGTTCTCTAACTATTGCTGTATTAATTTTAAAAATCAGTTGAGATTTGTTGGATAAATGCCTTTTTTATTCACAGGGAACAGTCTTATTTTGGGGTTTTTCGTGGTTTTCAACATTTACAAAAAAAAAATTCCTTCCACAAATTTCCGGATATTGATTTTGGTCTCAAATTGCAGGTCTTAATGTTTTCTAACTAATGCTATTTTAATTTTAAAAATCAGTTGAGATTTGTTGGATATATGCCTTTTTTGTTCACAGGGGACAGTCTTATTTTGGGGTTTTTCGTGGTTTTCAACATTTACAAAAAAAAAAAATTCCTTCCACAAATTTCCGGATATTGATTTTGGCCTCAAATTGTAGGTCTGAATGTTTTCTAACTAATGCTATATTAATTTTAAAAATCAGTTGAGATTTGTTGGATATATGCCTTTTTTATTCACAGGGGAAAGTCTTATATTGGGGTATTTCGTGGTTTTCAATATTTACAAAAAAAAATACCTTCGACAAATTTCCGGATAATGATTTTGGTTCGAAATTGTATGTCTGAACGTTTTCTAACTAATGCTTAATTAATTTTAAAAATCAGTTGAGATTTGTTGGATATATGCCTTTTTTATTCACAGGGGACAGTCTTATTTTGGGGTTTTTCGTGGTTTTCAATATTTACAAAAAAAAAAAATACCTTCCACAAATTTCCGGATAATGATTTTGGCCTTTTATTGTAGGTCTGAATGTTTTCTAACTAATGCTATATTAATTTTAAAAATCAGTTGAGATTTGTTGGATATATGCCTTTTTTATTCACAGGGGACAGTCTTATTTTTTGGAGTTTTTCGTGGTTTTCAACATTTACAAAAAAAAAAAATCCTTCCACAAATTTCCGGATATTGATTTTGGCCTCAAATTGTAGGTCTGAATGTTTTCTAACTAGTGCTATATTAATTTTAAAAATCAGTTGAGATTTGTTGGATATATGCCTTTTTTGTTCACAGGGGACAGTCTTATTTTGGAGTTTTTCGTGGTTTTCAACATTTACAAAAAAAAAAAAATTCGTTCCACAAATTTCCGGATATTGATTTTAGGCTTAAATTGTAGGTCTGAATGTTTTCTAACTAATGCTATATTAATTTTAAAAATCAGTTGAGATTTGTTGGATATATGCCTTTTTATTCACAGGGGAAAGTCTTATATTGGGGTTTTTCGTGGTTTTCAATATTTACAAAAAAAAAAATACCTTCCAGAAATTTCCGGATAATGATTTTGGTTTTAAATTGTAGGTCTGAATGTTTTCTAACTATTGCTGTATTAATTTTAAAAATCAGTTGAGATTTGTTGGATATATGCCTTTTTTATTCACAGGGAACAGTCTTATTTTGGGGTTTTTCGTGGTTTTCAACATTTACAAAAAAAAAATTCCTTCCACAAATTTCCGGATATTGATTTTGGTCTCAAATTGTAGGTCTAAATGTTTTCTAACTAATGCTATATTAATTTTAAAAATCAGTTGAGATTTGTTGGATATATGCCTTTTTTGTTCACAGGGGACAGTCTTATTTTGGGGTTTTTCGTGGTTTTCAATATTTAAAAAAAAATACCTTCCACAAATTTCCGGATAATGATTTTGGCCTTTAATTGTAGGTCTGAATGTTTTCTAACTAATGCTGTATTAATTTTAAAAATCAGTTGAGATTTGTTGGATATATGCCTTTTTTATTAACAGGGGACAGTCTTATTTTTTGGGGTTTTTCGTGGTTTTCAACATTTACAAAAAAAAAATTCCTTCCACAAATTTCCGGATATTGATTTTGGCCTTAAATTGTAGGTCTGAATGTTTTCTAACTAATGCTATATTAATTTTCAAAATCAGTTGAGATTTGTTGGATATATGCCTTTTTTATTCACAGGGGACAGTCTTATTTTGGGGTTTTTCGTGGTTTTCAATATTTACAAAAAAAAAATACCTTCCACAAATTTCCGGATATTGATTTTGGCTTCAAATTGTAAATCTGAATGTTTTCTAACTAATGCTATATTAATTTTAAAAATCAGTTGAGATTTGTTGGATCTATGCCTTTTTTTTCACAGGGGACAGTCTTATTTTGGGGTTTTCGTGGGTTTTCAATATTTACAAAAAAAAAATACCTTCCACAAATTTCCGGATAATAATTTTTGCCTTAAATTGTATGTCTGAACGTTTTCTAACTAATGCTTAATTAATTTTAAAAATCAGTTGAGATTTGTTGGATATATGCCTTTTTTATTCACAGGGGACAGTCTTATTTTGGGGTTTTTCGTGGTTTTCAATATTTACAAAAAAAAAAATACCTTCCACAAATTTCCGGATAATGATTTTGGCTTCAAATTGTAGGTCTGAATGTTTTCTAACTAATGCTATATTAATTTTAAAAATCAGTTGAGATTTGTTGGATATATGCCTTTTTTATTCACAGGGGACAGTCTTATTTTTTGGGGTTTTTCGTGGTTTTCAACATTTACAAAAAAAAAAATTCCTTCCACAAATTTCCGGATATTGATTTTGGCCTAAAATTGTAGGTCTGAATGTTTTCTAACTAATGCTATATTAATTTTTTAAATCAGTTGAGATTTGTTGGATATATGCCTTTTTTATTCACAGGGGACAGTCTTATTTTGGGGTTTTTCGTGGTTTTCACCATTTACAAAAAAAAAAAAATTCCTTCCACAAATTTCCGGATATTGATTTTGGCTTTAAATTGTAGGTCTGAATGTTTTCTAACAAATGCTATATTAATTTTAAAAATCAGTTGAGATTTGTTGGATATATGCCTTTTTTATTCACGGGGGCAGTCTTATTTTGGGGTTTTTCGTGGTTTTCAATATTTACAAAAAAAAAATACCTTCCACAAATTTCCGGATTATGATTTTGGTTTTAAAGTGAAGGTCTTAATGTTTTCTAACTAACGCTATATTAATTTTAAAAATCAGTTGAGATTTGTTGGATATATGCCTTTTTTATTCACAGGGGAAAGTCTTATATTGGGGTATTTCGTGGTTTTCAATATTTACAAAAAAAAATACCTTCGACAAATTTCCGGATAATGATTTTGGTTCGAAATTGTATGTCTGAACGTTTTCTAACTAATGCTTAATTAATTTTAAAAATCAGTTGAGATTTGTTGGATATATGCCTTTTTTATTCACAGGGGACAGTCTTATTTTGGGGTTTTTCGTGGTTTTCAATATTTACAAAAAAAAAAATACCTTCCACAAATTTCCGGATAATGATTTTGGCCTTTTATTGTAGGTCTGAATGTTTTCTAACTAATGCTATATTAATTTTAAAAATCAGTTGAGATTTGTTGGATATATGCCTTTTTTATTCACAGGGGACAGTCTTATTTTTTGGAGTTTTTCGTGGTTTTCAACATTTACAAAAAAAAAAATTCCTTCCACAAATTTCCGGATATTGATTTTGGCCTCAAATTGTAGGTCTGAATGTTTTCTAACTAGTGCTATATTAATTTTAAAAATCAGTTGAGATTTGTTGGATATATGCCTTTTTTGTTCACAGGGGACAGTCTTATTTTGGAGTTTTTCGTGGTTTTCAACATTTACAAAAAAAAAAAAATTCGTTCCACAAATTTCCGGATATTGATTTTAGGCTTAAATTGTAGGTCTGAATGTTTTCTAACTAATGCTATATTAATTTTAAAAATCAGTTGAGATTTGTTGGATATATGCCTTTTTATTCACAGGGGAAAGTCTTATATTGGGGTTTTTCGTGGTTTTCAATATTTACAAAAAAAAAAATACCTTCCAGAAATTTCCGGATAATGATTTTGGTTTTAAATTGTAGGTCTGAATGTTTTCTAACTATTGCTGTATTAATTTTAAAAATCAGTTGAGATTTGTTGGATATATGCCTTTTTTATTCACAGGGAACAGTCTTATTTTGGGGTTTTTCGTGGTTTTCAACATTTACAAAAAAAAAATTCCTTCCACAAATTTCCGGATATTGATTTTGGTCTCAAATTGTAGGTCTAAATGTTTTCTAACTAATGCTATATTAATTTTAAAAATCAGTTGAGATTTGTTGGATATATGCCTTTTTTGTTCACAGGGGACAGTCTTATTTTGGGGTTTTTCGTGGTTTTCAATATTTAAAAAAAAATACCTTCCACAAATTTCCGGATGATGATTTTGGCCTTTAATTGTAGGTCTGAATGTTTTCTAACTAATGCTGTATTAATTTTAAAAATCAGTTGAGATTTGTTGGATATATGCCTTTTTTATTAACAGGGGACAGTCTTATTTTTTGGGGTTTTTCGTGGTTTTCAACATTTACAAAAAAAAAATTCCTTCCACAAATTTCCGGATATTGATTTTGGCCTTAAATTGTAGGTCTGAATGTTTTCTAACTAATGCTATATTAATTTTCAAAATCAGTTGAGATTTGTTGGATATATGCCTTTTTTATTCACAGGGGACAGTCTTATTTTGGGGTTTTTCGTGGTTTTCAATATTTACAAAAAAAAAATACCTTCCACAAATTTCCGGATATTGATTTTGGCTTCAAATTGTAAATCTGAATGTTTTCTAACTAATGCTATATTAATTTTAAAAATCAGTTGAGATTTGTTGGATCTATGCCTTTTTTTTCACAGGGGACAGTCTTATTTTGGGGTTTTTCGTGGTTTTCAATATTTACAAAAAAAAAATACCTTCCACAAATTTCCGGATAATAATTTTTGCCTTAAATTGTATATCTGAACGTTTTCTAACTAATGCTTAATTAATTTTAAAAATCAGTTGAGATTTGTTGGATATATGCCTTTTTTATTCACAGGGGACAGTCTTATTTTGGGGTTTTTCGTGGTTTTCAATATTTACAAAAAAAAAATACCTTCCACAAATTTCCGGATAATGATTTTGGCTTCAAATTGTAGGTCTGAATGTTTTCTAACTAATGCTATATTAATTTTAAAAATCAGTTGAGATTTGTTGGATATATGCCTTTTTTATTCACAGGGGACAGTCTTATTTTTTGGGGTTTTTCGTGGTTTTCAACATTTACAAAAAAAAAATTCCTTCCACAAATTTCCGGATATTGATTTTGGCCTAAAATTGTAGGTCTGAATGTTTTCTAACTAATGCTATATTAATTTTTTAAATCAGTTGAGATTTGTTGGATATATGCCTTTTTTATTCACAGGGGACAGTCTTATTTTGGGGTTTTTCGTGGTTTTCACCATTTACAAAAAAAAAAAAATTCCTTCCACAAATTTCCGGATATTGATTTTGGCCTTAAATTGTAGGTCTGAATGTTTTCTAACAAATGCTATATTAATTTTAAAAATCAGTTGAGATTTGTTGGATATATGCCTTTTTTATTCACGGGGGCAGTCTTATTTTGGGGTTTTTCGTGGTTTTCAATATTTACAAAAAAAAAATACCTTCCACAAATTTCCGGATTATGATTTTGGTTTTAAAGTGAAGGTCTTAATGTTTTCTAACTAACGCTATATTAATTTTAAAAATCAGTTGAGATTTGTTGGATATATGCCTTTTTTGTTCACAGGGGACAGTCTTATTTTGGGGTTTTTCGTGGTTTTGAACATTTACAAAAAAAAAAATTCCTTCCACAAATTTCCGGATATTGATTTTGGCTTTAAATTGTAGGTTTGAATGTTTTCTAACTAATGCTATATTAATTTTAAAAATCAGTTGAGATTTGTTGGATATATGCCTTTTTTATTCACAGGGGACAGTCTTATTTTGGGGTTTTTCGTGGTTTTCAATATTTACAAAAAAAAAAATACCTTCCACAAATTTCCGGGTTATGATTTTGGTTTCAAAGTGTAGGCCTGAATGTTTTCTAACTAATGCTATATTATTTTAAAAATCAGTTGAGATTTGTTGGATATATGCCTTTTTTATTCACAGGGGACAGTCTTATTTTGGGGTTTTTCGTGGTTTTCAATATTAAAAAAAAAAAATCCTTCCACAAATTTCCGGATATTGATTTTGACTTCAAATTGTAGGTCTGAATGTTTTCTAACTACTGCTATATTAGTTTTAAAAATCAGTTGAGATTTGTTGGATATATGCCTTTTTTATTCACAGGGGAAAGTCTTATATTGGGGTTTTTCGTGGTTTTCAATATTTACAAAAAAAAAAACCTTCCACAAATTTTAAGATATTGATTTTGGCTCCAAATTGTAGGTCTGAATGTTTTCTAACTAATGCTATATTAATTTTAAAAATCAGTTGAGATTTGTTGGATATTGGTTTTAGTCTCAAATTGTAAATCTTAATATTTTCTAACTAATGCTATATTAATTTTAAAAATCAGTTGAGATTTGTTGGATATATGCCTTTTTATTCACAGGGGAAAGTCTTATATTGGGGTTTTTCGTGGTTTTCAACATTTACAAAAAAAAATTCCTTCCACAAATTTCCGGATATTGATTTTGATTCCAAATTGTAGGTCTCAATGTTTTCTAACTAATGCTATATTAATTTTAAAAATCAGTTGAGATTTGTTGGATATATGCCTTTTTTATTCACAGGGGACAGTCTTCTTTTGGGGTTTTTCTTGGTTTTCAATATTTACAAAAAAAAAATACCTTCCACGGATTTTTCGGATTATGATTTTGGTCTAAAAGTGTAGGTCTGAATGTTTTCTAACTAATGCTATATTAATTTAAAAAATCAGTTGAGATTTGTTGGATATATGCCTTTTTTATTCACAGGGAACAGTCTTATTTTGGGGTTTTTCGTGGTTTTCAACATTTACAAAAAAAAAATTTCTTCCACAAATTTCCGGATAATGATTTTGACCTTAAATTGTAGATCTGAATGTTTTCTAAATTATGCTATATTAATTTTAAAAATCAGTTGAGATTTGTTGGATCTATGCCTTTTTTATTCACAGGGGACAGTCTTACTTTGGGGTTTTTCGTGGTTTTAAACATTTACAAAAAAAAATCCTTCCACAAATTTCCGGATAATAACTTTGACCTCAAATTGTAGGTCTGAATGTTTTCTAACTACTGCTATATTAATTTTAAAAATCAGTTGAGATTTGTTGGATATATGCCTTTTTTATTCACAGGGGAAAGTCTTATATTGGGGTTTTTCGTGGTTTTCAATATTTACAAAAAAAAAAAAATACCTTCCACAAATTTCCGGATAATGATTTTGGCTTTAAATTGTAGGTCTGAATGTTTTCTAACTAATGCTATATTAATTTTCAAAATCAGTTGAGATTTGTTGGATATATGCCTTTTTTATTCACAGGGGACAGTCTTATTTTGGGGTTTTTCGTGGTTTTCACCATTTACAAAAAAAAAAAAAATTCCTTCCACATTTTTCCGGATATTGATTTTGGCCTTAAATTGTAGGTCTGAATGTTTTCTAACTAATGCTATATTAATTTTAAAAATCAGTTGAGATTTGTTGGATATATGCCTTTTTTATTCACAGGGGAAAGTCTTATATTGGGGTTTTTCGTGGTTTTCAATATTTACAAAAAAAAAATACCTTCCACTAATTTCCGGATAATAATTTTGGTTCCAAATTGTAGGTCTGAACGTTTTCTAACTAATGCTTAAATAATTTTAAAAATCAGTTGAGATTTGTTGGATATATGCCTTTTTTATTCACAGGGAACAGTCTTATTTTGGGGTTTTTCGTGGTTTTCAACATTTACAAAAAAAAAAATTTCTTCCACAAATTTCCGGATAATGATTTTGGCCTTTAATTGTAGGTCTGAATGTTTTCTAAATTATGCTATATTAATTTTTAAAAATCAGTTGAGATTTGTTGGATCTATGCCTTTTTTTTCACAGGGGACAGTCTTATTTTGGGGTTTTTCGTGGTTTTCAATATTTACAAAAAAAAAATACCTTCGACAAATTTTAAGATATTGATTTTGATTCCAAATTGTAGGTCTCAATGTTTTCTAACTAATGCTATATTAATTTTAAAAATCAGTTGAGAGTTGTTGGATATATGCCTTTTTATTCACAGGGGAAAGTCTTATATTGGGGTTTTTCGTGGTTTTCAATATTTACAAAAAAAAAATACCTTCCACAAATTTCCGGATAATGATTTTGGTTCCAAATTGTAGGTCTGAACGTTTTCTAACTAATGCTTAAATAATTTTAAAAATCAGTTGAGATTTGTTGGATATATGCCTTTTTTATTCACAGGGAACAGTCTTATTTTGGGGTTTTTCGTGGTTTTCAACATTTACAAAAAAAAAAAATAACTTCCACAAATTTCCGGATATTGATTTTAGTCTCAAATTGTAGGTCTAAATATTTTCTAACTAATGCTATATTAATTTTAAAAATCAGTTGAGAGTTGTTGGATATATGCCTTTTTATTCACAGGGGAAAGTCTTATATTGGGGTTTTTCGTGGTTTTCAACATTTACAAAAAAAAATTCCTTCCACAAATTTCCGGATATTGATTTTGATTCCAAATTGTAGGTCTCAATGTTTTCTAACTAATGCTATATTAATTTTAAAAATCAGTTGAGATTTGTTGGATATATGCCTTTTTTATTCACAGGGGACAGTCTTCTTTGGGGTTTTTCTTGGTTTTCAATATTTACAAAAAAAAAATACCTTCCACGGATTTTTCGGATTATGATTTTGTTCTTAAAGTGTAGGTCTGAATGTTTTCTAACTAATGCTATATTAATTTTAAAAATCAGTTGAGATTTGTTGGATATATGCCTTTTTTATTCACAGGGAACAGTCTTATTTTGGGGTTTTTCGTGGTTTTCAACATTTACAAAAAAAAATTTCTTCCACAAATTTCCGGATAATGATTTTGACCTTAAATTGTAGGTCTGAATGTTTTCTAAATTATGCTATATTAATTTTAAAAATCAGTTGAGATTTGTTGGATCTATGCCTTTTTTATTCACAGGGGACAGTCTTACTTTGGGGTTTTTCGTGGTTTTAAACATTTACAAAAAAAAAATCCTTCCACAAATTTCCGGATAATAATTTTGGCCTTAAATTGTAGGTCTGAATGTTTTCTAACTACTGCTATATTAATTTTAAAAATCAGTTGAGATTTGTTGTATATATGCCTGTTTTATTCACAGGGGAAAGTCTTATATTGTGGTTTTTCGTGGTTTTCAATATTTACAAAAAAAAACCTTCCACAAATTTCCGGATAATGATTTTGGCCTCAAATTGTAGGTCTGAATGTTTTCTAACTAATGCTATATTAATTTTCAAAATCAGTTGAGATTTGTTGGATATATGCCTTTTTTATTCACAGGGGACAGTCTTATTTTTTGGGGTTTTTCGTGGTTTTCAACATTTACAAAAAAAAAAATACCTTCCACGAATTTCCGAATAATATATTTGGCCTCAAATTGTAGGTCTGAATGTTTTCTAACTACTGCTATATTAATTTTAAAAATCAGTTGAGATTTGTTGGATATATGCCTTTTTTATTCACAGGGGAAAGTCTTATATTGGGGTTTTTCGTGGTTTTCAATATTTATAAAAAAAAAATACCTTCCACAAATTTCCGGATAATGATTTTGGTTCCTAATTGTAGGTCTAAACGTTTTCTAACTAATGCTTTATTAATTTTAAAAATCAGTTGAGATTTGTTATATATATGCCTTTTTTATTCACAGGGAACAGTCTTATTTTGGGGTTTTTCGTGGTTTTCAACATTTACAAAAAAAAAATTTCTTCCACAAATTTCCGGATAATGATTTTGGCCTTTAATTGTAGGTCTAAATGTTTTCTAAATTATGCTATATTAATTTTAAAAATCAGTTGAGATTTGTTGGATCTATGCCTTTTTTTTCACAGGGGACAGTCTTATTTTGGGGTTTTTCGTGGTTTTCAACATTTACAAAAAAAAAAAATTCCTTCCACAAATTTCCGGATATTGATTTTGGTCTCAAATTGTAGGTCTGAATGTTTTCTAAATAATGCTATATTAATTTTAAAAATCAGTTGAGATTTGTTGGATATATGCCTTTTTATTCACAGGGGAAAGTCTTATTTTGGGGTTTTTCGTGGTTTTCAATATTTACAAAAAAAAAACCTTCCACAAATTTTCGGATAATGATTTTGGCTTCAAATTGTAGGTCTAAATGTTTTCTAACTAATGCTATATTAATTTTAAAAATCAGTTGAGATTTGTTGGATATATGCCTTTTTTATTCACAGGGGACAGTCTTATTTTGGGGTTTTTCGTGGTTTTCAATATTTACAAAAAAAAATACCTTCCACAAATTTTCGGATTATGATTTTGGTCTCAAAGTGTAGGTCTGAATGTTTTCTAACTAATGATATATTAATTTTAAAAATCAGTTGAGATTTGTTGGATATATGCCTTTTTTATTCACAGGGGACAGTCTTATTTTGGGGTTTTTCGTGGTTTTCAATATTTACAAAAAAAAAAAAACCTTCCACATATTTCCGGATAATAATTTTGGCTTCAAATTGTAGGTCTGAATGTTCTCTAACTATTGCTGTATTAATTTAAAAAATCAGTTGAGATTTGTTGGATATATGCCTTTTTTATTCACAGGGGACAGTCTTATTTTGGGGTTTTTCGTGGTTTTCAACATTTACAAAAAAAAAATACCTTCCACAAATTTCCGGATATTGATTTTAGTCTCAAATTGTAGGTCTAAATATTTTCTAACTAATGCTATATTAATATTAAAAATCAGTTGAGAGTTGTTGGATATATGCCTTTTTATTCACAGGGGAAAGTCTTATATTGGGGTTTTTCGTGGTTTTCAACATTTACAAAAAAAAATTCCTTCCACAAATTTCCGGATATTGATTTTGATTCCTAATTGTAGGTCTCAATGTTTTCTAACTAATGCTATATTAATTTTAAAAATCAGTTGAGATTTGTTGGATATATGCCTTTTTTATTCACAGGGGACAGTCTTATTTTGGGGTTTTTCGTGGTTTTCAACATTTACAAAAAAAAAAATACCTTCCACAAATTTCCGGATATTGATTTTAGTCTCAAATTGTAGGTCTAAATATTTTCTAACTAATGCTATATTAATTTTAAAAATCAGTTGAGAGTTGTTGGATATATGCCTTTTTATTCACAGGGGAAAGTCTTATATTGGGGTTTTTCGTGGTTTTCAACATTTACAAAAAAAAATTCCTTCCACAAATTTCCGGATATTGATTTTGATTCCAAATTGTAGGTCTCAATGTTTTCTAACTAATGCTATATTAATTTTAAAAATCAGTTGAGATTTGTTGGATATATGCCTTTTTTATTCACAGGGGACAGTCTTCTTTTGGGGTTTTTCTTGGTTTTCAATATTTACAAAAAAAAAATACCTTCCACGGATTTTTCGGATTATGATTTTGGTCTTAAAGTGTAGGTCTGAATGTTTTCTAACTAATGCTATATTAATTTTAAAAATCAGTTGAGATTTGTTGGATATATGCCTTTTTTATTCACAGGGAACAGTCTTATTTTGGGGTTTTTCGTGGTTTTCAACATTTACAAAAAAAAAATTTCTTCCACAAATTTCCGGATAATGATTTTGACCTTAAATTGTAGGTCTGAATGTTTTCTAAATTATGCTATATTAATTTTAAAAATCAGTTGAGATTTGTTGGATCTATGCCTTTTTTATTCACAGGGGACAGTCTTACTTTGGGGTTTTTCGTGGTTTTAAACATTTACAAAAAAAAAATCCTTCCACAAATTTCCGGATAATAATTTTGGCCTCAAATTGTAGGTCTGAATGTTTTCTAACTACTGCTATATTAATTTTAAAAATCAGTTGAGATTTGTTGTATATATGCCTGTTTTATTCACAGGGGACAGTCTTATATTGTGGTTTTTCGTGGTTTTCAATATTTACAAAAAAAAAACCTTCCACAAATTTCCGGATAATGATTTTGGCCTCAAATTGTAGGTCTGAATGTTTTCTAACTAATGCTATATTATTTTCAAAATCAGTTGAGATTTGTTGGATATATGCCTTTTTTATTCACAGGGGACAGTCTTATTTTTTGGGGTTTTTCGTGGTTTTCAACATTTACAAAAAAAAAAAATACCTTCCACGAATTTCCGAATAATATATTTGGCCTCAAATTGTAGGTCTGAATGTTTTCTAACTACTGCTATATTAATTTTAAAAATCAGTTGAGATTTGTTGGATATATGCCTTTTTTATTCACAGGGGAAAGTCTTATATTGGGGTTTTTCGTGGTTTTCAATATTTATAAAAAAAAAATACCTTCCACAAATTTCCGGATAATGATTTTGGTTCCTAATTGTAGGTCTAAACGTTTTCTAACTAATGCTTTATTAATTTTAAAAATCAGTTGAGATTTGTTATATATATGCCTTTTTTATTCACAGGGAACAGTCTTATTTTGGGGTTTTTCGTGGTTTTCAACATTTACAAAAAAAAAATTTCTTCCACAAATTTACCGATAATGATTATGGCCTTTAATTGTAGGTCTGAATGTTTTCTAAATTATGCTATATTAATTTTAAAAATCAGTTGAGATTTGTTGGATCTATGCCTTTTTTTTCACAGGGGACAGTCTTATTTTGGGGTTTTTCGTGGTTTTCAACATTTACAAAAAAAAAAAATTCCTTCCACAAATTTCCGGATATTGATTTTGGTTTAAAATTGTAGGTCTGAATGTTTTCTAAATAATGCTATATTAATTTTAAAAATCAGTTGAGATTTGTTGGATATATGCCTTTTTATTCACAGGGGAAAGTCTTATTTTGGGGTTTTTCGTGGTTTTCAATATTTACAAAAAAAAAAACCTTCCACAAATTTTCGGATAATGATTTTGGCTTCAAATTGTAGGTCTAAATGTTTTCTAACTAATGCTATATTAATTTTAAAAATCAGTTGAGATTTGTTGGATCTATGCCTTTTTTTTCACAGGGGACAGTCTTATTTTGGGGTTTTTCGTGGTTTTCAACATTTACAAAAAAAAAAAAATTCCTTCCACAAATTTCCGGATATTGATTTTGGTCTCAAATTGTAGGTCTGAATGTTTTCTAAATAATGCTATATTAATTTTAAAAATCAGTTGAGATTTGTTGGATATATGCCTTTTTATTCACAGGGGACAGTCTTATTTTGGGGTTTTTCGTGGTTTTCAATATTTACAAAAAAAAAATACCTTCCACAAATTTCCGGATTATGATTTTGGTCTCAAAGTGTAGGTCTGAATGTTTTCTAACTAATGATATAATAATTTTAAAAATCAGTTGAGATTTGTTGGATATATGCCTTTTTTATTCACAGGGGACAGTCTTATTTTGGGGTTTTTCGTGGTTTTCAATATTTACAAAAAAAAAAAAAACCTTCCACAAATTTCCGGATAATAATTTTTGCTTCAAATTGTAGGTCTGAATGTTCTCTAACTATTGCTGTATTAATTTAAAAAATCAGTTGAGATTTGTTGGATATATGCCTTTTTTATTCATAGGGAACAGTCTTATTTTAAGGTTTTTCGTGGTTTTCAACATTTACAAAAAAAAAATTTCTTCCACAAATTTCCGGATTATGATTTTGGTCTCAAAGTGTAGGTCTGAATGTTTTCTAACTAATGATATATTAATTTTAAAAATCAGTTGAGATTTGTTGGATATATGCCTTTTTTATTCACAGGGGACAGTCTTATTTTGGGGTTTTTCGTGGTTTTCAATATTTACAAAAAAAAAAAAACCTTCCACAAATTTCCGGATAATAATTTTGGCTTCAAATTGTAGGTCTGAATGTTCTCTAACTATTGCTGTATTAATTTAAAAAATCAGTTGAGATTTGTTGGATATATGCCTTTTTTATTCATAGGGAACAGTCTTATTTTGGGGTTTTTCGTGGTTTTCAACATTTACAAAAAAAAAAATACCTTCCACAAATTTCCGGATATTGATTTTAGTCTCAAATTGTAGGTCTAAATATTTTCTAACTAATGCTATATTAATTTTAAAAATCAGTTGAGAGTTGTTGGATATATGCCTTTTTATTCACAGGGGAAAGTCTTATATTGGGGTTTTTCGTGGTTTTCAACATTTACAAAAAAAAATTCCTTCCACAAATTTCCGGATATTGATTTTGATTCCAAATTGTAGGTCTCAATGTTTTCTAACTAATGCTATATTAATTTTAAAATCAGTTGAGATTTGTTGGATATATGCCTTTTTTATTCACAGGGGACAGTCTTCTTTTGGGTTTTTCTTGGTTTTCAATATTTACAAAAAAAAAATACCTTCCACGGATTTTTCGGATTATGATTTTGGTCTTAAAGTGTAGGTCTGAATGTTTTCTAACTAATGCTATATTAATTTTAAAAATCCGTTGAGATTTGTTGGATATATGCCTTTTTTATTCACAGGGAACAGTCTTATTTTGGGGTTTTTCGTGGTTTTCAACATTTACAAAAAAAAAATTTCTTCCACAAATTTCCGGATAATGATTTTGACCTTAAATTGTAGGTCTGAATGTTTTCTAAATTATGCTATATTAATTTTAAAAATCAGTTGAGATTTGTTGGATCTATGCCTTTTTTATTCACAGGGGACAGTCTTACTTTGGGGTTTTTCGTGGTTTTAAACATTTACAAAAAAAAAATCCTTCCACAAATTTCCGGATAATAATTTTGGCCTCAAATTGTAGGTCTGAATGTTTTCTAACTACTGCTATATTAATTTTAAAAATCAGTTGAGATTTGTTGTATATATGCCTGTTTTATTCACAGGGGAAAGTCTTATATTGTGGTTTTTCGTGGTTTTCAATATTTACAAAAAAAAAACCTTCCACAAATTTCCGGATAATGATTTTGGCCTCAAATTGTTAGGTCTGAATGTTTTCTAACTAATGCTATATTAATTTTCAAAATCAGTTGAGATTTGTTGGATATATGCCTTTTTTATTCACAGGGGACAGTCTTATTTTTTGGGGTTTTTCGTGGTTTTCAACATTTACAAAAAAAAAAATACCTTCCACGAATTTCCGAATAATATATTTGGCCTCAAATTGTAGGTCTGAATGTTTTCTAACTACTGCTATATTAATTTTAAAAATCAGTTGAGATTTGTTGGATATATGCCTTTTTTATTCACAGGGGAAAGTCTTATATTGGGGTTTTTCGTGGTTTTCAATATTTATAAAAAAAAAATACCTTCCACAAATTTCCGGATAATGATTTTGGTTCCTAATTGTAGGTCTAAACGTTTTCTAACTAATGCTTTATTAATTTTAAAAATCAGTTGAGATTTGTTATATATATGCCTTTTTTATTCACAGGGAACAGTCTTATTTTGGGGTTTTTCGTGGTTTTCAACATTTACAAAAAAAAAATTTCTTCCACAAATTTCCGGATAATGATTTTGGCCTTTAATTGTAGGTCTAAATGTTTTCTAAATTATGCTATATTAATTTTAAAAATCAGTTGAGATTTGTTGGATCTATGCCTTTTTTTTCACAGGGGACAGTCTTATTTTGGGGTTTTTCGTGGTTTTCAACATTTACAAAAAAAAAAAATTCCTTCCACAAATTTCCGGATATTGATTTTGGTCTCAAATTGTAGGTCTGAATGTTTTCTAAATAATGCTATATTAATTTTAAAAATCAGTTGAGATTTGTTGGATATATGCCTTTTTATTCACAGGGGAAAGTCTTATTTTGGGGTTTTTCGTGGTTTTCAATATTTACAAAAAAAAAAACCTTCCACAAATTTTCGGATAATGATTTTGGCTTCAAATTGTAGGTCTAAATGTTTTCTAACTAATGCTATATTAATTTTAAAAATCAGTTGAGATTTGTTGGATATATGCCTTTTTTATTCACAGGGGACAGTCTTATTTTGGGGTTTTTCGTGGTTTTCAATATTTACAAAAAAAAAATACCTTCCACAATTTTCCGGATTATGATTTTGGTCTCAAAGTGTAGGTCTGAATGTTTTCTAACTAATGATATATTAATTTTAAAAATCAGTTGAGATTTGTTGGATATATGCCTTTTTTATTCACAGGGGACAGTCTTATTTTGGGGTTTTTCGTGGTTTTCAATATTTACAAAAAAAAAAAAACCTTCCACAAATTTCCGGATAATAATTTTGGCTTCAAATTGTAGGTCTGAATGTTCTCTAACTATTGCTGTATTAATTTAAAAAACCAGTTGAGATGTGTTGGATATATGCCTTTTTTATTCATAGGGAACAGTCTTATTTTAAGGTTTTTCGTGGTTTTCAACATTTACAAAAAAAAAATTTCTTCCACAAATTTCCGGATATTGATTTTGGCCTCAAATTGTAGGTCTGAATGTTTTCTAACTAATGCTATATTAATTTTAAAAATCAGTTGAGATTTGTTGGTTATATGCCTTTTTTATTCACAGGGGACAGTCTTATATTGGGGTTTTTCGTGGTTTTCAATATTTACAAAAAAAAAAAATTCCTTCCACAAATTTCCGGATATTGATTTTGGCCTCAAATTGTAGGTCTGAATGTTTTCTAACTAATGCTTTATTAATTTTCAAAATCAGTTGAGATTTGTTGGATATATGCCTTTTTTATTTACAGGGGAAAGTCTTATATTGGGGTTTTTCGTGGTTTTCAATATTTACAAAAAAAAAAAAACCTTCCACAAATTTCCGGATATTGATTTTGGCCTCAAATTGTAGGTCTAAATATTCTCTAACTACTGCTGTATTAATTTAAAAAATCAGTTGAGATTTGTTGGATATATGCCTTTTTTATTCATAAGGAACAGTCTTATTTTGGGGTTTTTCGTGGTTTTCAACATTTACAAAAAAAAAATTTCTTCCACAAATTTCCGGATATTGATTTTGGCCTTAAATTGTAGGTCTGAATGTTTTCTAACTAATGCTGTATTAGTTTTAAAAATCAGTTGAGATTTGTTGGATATATGCCTTTTTTATTCACAGGGGACAGTCTTACTTTGGGGTTTTTCGTGGTTTTCAACATTTACAAAAAAAAAAATTCCTTCCACAAATTTCCGATATTGATTTTGGCCTCAAATTGTAGGTCTAAATGTTTTCTAACTACTGCTATATTAATTTTAAAAATCAGTTGAGATTTGTTGGATATATGCCTTTTTTATTCACAGGGGAAAGTCTTATTTTGGGGTTTTTCGTGGTTTTCAATATTTACAAAAAAAAAAATAGCTTCCACAAATTTCCGGATTATGATTTTGGTCTCAAAGTGTAGGTCTGAATGTTTTCTAACTAATGCTATATTAATTTTTAAAATCAGTTGAGATTTGTTGGATATATGCCTTTTTTATTCACAGGGGACAGTCTTATTTTTGGGGTTTTTCGTGGTTTTCAACATTTACAAAAAAAAATACCTTCCCTGAATTTCCGGATAATAATTTTGGCTTCAAATTGTAGGTCTGAATGTTTTCTAACTAATGCTATATTAATTTTAAAAATCAGTTGAGATTTGTTGGTTATATGCCTTTTTTATTCACAGGGGAAAGTCTTATATTGGGGTTTTTCGTGGTTTTCAATATTTACAAAAAAAAAAAAATTCCTTCCACAAATTTCCGGATATTGAGTTTGATCTTAAAGTGTAGGTCTGAATGTTTTCTAACTAATGCTGTATTAATTTTAAAAATCAGTTGAGATTTGTTGGTTATATACCTTTTTTATTCACAGGGGAAAGTCTTATATTGGGGTTTTTCGTGGTTTTCAATATTTACAAAAAAAAAATACCTTCCACAAATTTCCGGATAATAATTTTGGCCTTAAATTGTAGGTTTGAATGTCTTCTAACTAATGCTGTATTAGTTTTAAAAATCAGTTGAGATTTGTTGGATATATGCCTTTTTTATTCACAGGGGACAGTCTTACTTTGGGGTTTTTCGTGGTTTTCAACATTTACAAAAAAAAAAAATTCCTTCCACAAATTTCCGATATTGATTTTGGCCTCAAATTGTAGGTCTAAATGTTTTCTAACTACTGCTATATTAATTTTAAAAATCAGTTGGAATTTGTTGGATATATGCCTTTTTTATTCACAGGGGAAAGTCTTATTTTGATGTTTTTCGTGGTTTTCAATATTTACAAAAAAAAAAAATAGCTTCCACAAATTTCCGGATTATGATTTTGGTCTCAAAGTGTAGGTCTGAACGTTTTCCAACCAATGCTTTATTAATTTTAAAAATCAGTTGAGATTTGTTGGATATATGCCTTTTTTATTCACAAGGGACAGTCTTATTTTGGGGTTTTTCGTGGTTTTCAATATTTACAAAAAAAAAAAAAAATACCTTCCACAAATTTTCGGATAATAATTTTGGCTTTAAATTGTAAATCTGAATGTTTTCTAACTAATGCTATATTAATTTTTAAAATCAGTTGAGATTTGTTGGATATATGCCTTTTTTATTCACAGGGGAAAGTCTTATATTAGGGTTTTTCGTGGTTTTCAATATTTACAAAAAAAAATACCTTCCACAAATTTCCGGATAATGAGTTTGAATCCAAATTGTAGGTCTGAACGTTTTCTAACTAATGCTTTATTAATTTTAAAAATCAGTTGAGATTTGTTGGATATATGCCTTTTTTATTCACAGGGGAAAGTCTTATATTGGGGTTTTTCGTGGTTTTCAATATTTACAAAAAAAAATACCTTCCACAAATTTCCGGATAATGATTTTAGTTCCAAATTGTAGGTATGAACGTTTTCTAACTAATGCTTTATTAATTTTAAAAATCAGTTGAGATTTGTTGGATATATGCCTTTTTTTCACAGGGGACAGTCTTATTTTGGGGTTTTTCGTGGTTTTCAATATTTACAAAAAAAAAATACCTTCCACAAATTTCCGGATAATGATTTTGGTTCCAAATTGTAGGTCTGAACGTTTTCTAACTAATGCTTAATTAATTTTAAAAATCAGTTGAGATTTGTTGGATATATGCCTTTTTTATTCACAGGGGACAGTCTTATTTTTTGGGGTTTTTCGTGGTTTTCAACATTTACAAAAAAAAAAATTCCTTCCACAAATTTCCGGATATTGATTTTGGCCTCAAATTGTAGGTCTGAATGTTTTCTAACTAATGATTTATTAATTTTAAAAATCAGTTGAGATTTGTTGGTTATATGCCTTTTTTATTCACAGGGGAAAGTCTTATATTGGGGTTTTTCGTGGTTTTCAATATTTACAAAAAAAAAAAAACCTTCCACAAATTTCCGGATAATAATTTTGGCCTCAAATTGTAGGTCTGAATGTTCTCTAACTATTGCTGTATTAATTTAAAAAATCAGTTGAGATTTGTTGGATATATGCCTTTTTTATTCATAGGGAACAGTCTTATTTTGGGGTTTTTCGTGGTTTTCAACATTTACAAAAAAAAAATTTCTTCCACAAATTTTCGGATAATGATTTTGGCCTCAAATTGTAGGTCTAAACGTTTTCTAACTAATGCCATATTAATTTTAAAAATCAGTTGAGATTTGTTGGATCTATGCCTTTTTTTTCACAGGGGACAGTCTTATTTTGGGGTTTTTCGTGGTTTTCAATATTTACAAAAAAAAAAAAATACCTTCCACAAATTTGCGGATAATGATTTTGGCTTCATATTGTAGGTCTGAATGTTTTCTAACTAATGCTATATTAATTTTCAAAATCAGTTGAGATTTGTTGGATATATGCCTTTTTTATTCACAGGGGACAGTCTTATTTTGGGGTTTTTCGTGGTTTTCAATATTTACAAAAAAAAAAAAAAACCTTCCACAAATTTCCGGATAATGATTTTGGCCTCAAATTGTAGGTCTAAACATTTTCTAACTAATGCCATATTAATTTTAAAAATCAGTTGAGATTTGTTGGATATATGCCTTTTTTATTCACAGGGGAAAGTCTTATATTGGGGTTTTTCGTGGTTTTCAATATTTACAAAAAAAAATACCTTCCACAAATTTCCGGATAATGACTTTAGTTCCAAATTGTAGGTATGAACGTTTTCTAACTAATGCTTTATTAATTTTAAAAATCAGTTGAGATTTGTTGGATATATGCCTTTTTTTTCACAGGGGACAGTCTTATTTTGGGGTTTTTCGTGGTTTTCAATATTTACAAAAAAAAAATACCTTCCACAAATTTCCAGATAATGATTTTGGCTTCAAATTGTAGGTCTGAATGTTTTCTAACTAATGCTATATTAATTTTAAAAATCAGTTGAGATTTGTTGGATATATGCCTTTTTTATTCACAGGGGACAGTCTTATTTTGGGGTTTTTCGTGGTTTTCAATATTTACAAAAAAAAAATACCTTCCACAAATTTCCAGATAATGATTTTGGCTTCAAATTGTAGGTCTGAATGTTTTCTAACTAATGCTATATTAATTTTAAAAATCAGTTGAGATTTGTTGGATATATGCCTTTTTTTTCACAGGGGACAGTCTTATTTTGGGGTTTTTCGTGGTTTTCAATATTTACAAAAAAAAAAATACCTTCCACAAATTTCCGGATAATGATTTTGGCTTCAAATTGTAGGTCTGAATGTTTTCTAACTAATGCTATATTAACTTTAAAAATCAGTTGAGATTTGTTGGATATATGCCTTTTTTATTCACAGGGGACAGTCTTATTTTGGGGTTTTTCGTGGTTTTCAATATTTACAAAAAAAAAAATACCTTCCACAAATTTCCGGATAATGATTTTGGTTCCAAATTGTAGGTCTGAACGTTTTCTAACTAACGCTTAATTAATTTTAAAAATCAGTTGAGATTTGTTGGATATATGCCTTTTTTATTCACAGGGGACAGTCTTATTTTTTGGCGTTTTTCGTGGTTTTCAACATTTACAAAAAAAAAAAATTCCTTCCACAAATTTCCGGATATTGATTTTGACTTCAAATTGTAGGTCTGAATGTTTTCTAACTAATGCTATATTAATTTTTCAAATCAGTTGAGATTTGTTGGATATATGCCTTTTTTATTCACAGGGGACAGTCTTATTTTGGGGTTTTTCGTGGTTTTCAACATTTACAAAAAAAAAAAATTCCTTCCACAAATTTCCGGATATTGATTTTGGCTTCAAATTGTAGGTCTGAATGTTTTCTAACTAATGCTATATCAATTTTAAAAATTAGTTGAGATTTGTTGGATATATGCCTTTTTTATTCACAGGGGACAGTCTTATTTTGGGGTTTTTCGTGGTTTTCAACATTTACAAAAAAAAAATTTCTTCCACAAATTTACGGATAATGATTATGGCTTTTAATTGTAGGTCTGAATGTTTTCTAAATTATGCTATATTAATTTTAAAAATCAGTTGAGATTTGTTGGATCTATGCCTTTTTTTTCACAGGGGACAGTCTTATTTTGGGGTTTTTCGTGGTTTTCAATATTTACAAAAAAAAAAAACCTTCCACAAATTTCCGGATAATGATTTTGGCCTCAAATTGTAGGTCTAAACGTTTTCTAACTAATGCCATAATAATTTTAAAAATCAGTTGAGATTTGTTGGATATATGCCTTTTTTATTCACAGGGGAAAGTCTTATATTGGGGTTTTTCGTGGTTTTCAATATTTACAAAAAAAAATACCTTCCACAAATTTCCGGATAATGACTTTAGTTCCAAATTGTAGGTATGAACGTTTTCTAACTAATGCTTTATTAATTTTAAAAATCAGTTGAGATTTGTTGGATATATGCCTTTTTTTTCACAGGGGACAGTCTTATTTTGGGGTTTTTCGTGGTTTTCAATATTTACAAAAAAAAAAAAATACCTTCCACAAATTTGCGGATAATGATTTTGGCTTCAAATTGTAGGTCTGAATGTTTTCTAACTAATGCTATATTAATTTTCAAAATCAGTTGAGATTTGTTGGATATATGCCTTTTTTATTCACAGGGGACAGTCTTATTTTGGGGTTTTTCGTGGTTTTCAACATTTACAAAAAAAAAATTCTTCCACAAATTTACCGATAATAATTATGGCCTTTAATTGTAGGTCTGAATGTTTTCTAAATTATGCTATATTAATTTTAAAAATCAGTTGAGATTTGTTGGATCTATGCCTTTTTTTTCACAGGGGACAGTCTTATTTTGGGGTTTTTCGTGGTTTTCAATATTTACAAAAAAAAAAAAAAACCTTCCACAAATTTCCGGATAATGATTTTGGCCTCAAATTGTAGGTCTAAACATTTTCTAACTAATGCCATATTAATTTTAAAAATCAGTTGAGATTTGTTGGATATATGCCTTTTTTATTCACAGGGGAAAGTCTTATATTGGGGTTTTTCGTGGTTTTCAATATTTACAAAAAAAAATACCTTCCACAAATTTCCGGATAATGACTTTAGTTCCAAATTGTAGGTATGAACGTTTTCTAACTAATGCTTTATTAATTTTAAAAATCAGTTGAGATTTGTTGGATATATGCCTTTTTTTTCACAGGGGACAGTCTTATTTTGGGGTTTTTCGTGGTTTTCAATATTTACAAAAAAAAAAATACCTTCCACAAATTTCCGGATAATGATTTTGGCTTCAAATTGTAGGTCTAAATGTTTTCTAACTAATGCTATATTAACTTTAAAAATCAGTTGAGATTTGTTGGATATATGCCTTTTTTATTCACAGGGGACAGTCTTATTTTGGGGTTTTTCGTGGTTTTCAATATTTACAAAAAAAAAAATACCTTCCACAAATTTCCGGATAATGATTTTGGTTCCAAATTGTAGGTCTGAACGTTTTCTAACTAACGCTTAATTAATTTTAAAAATCAGTTGAGATTTGTTGGATATATGCCTTTTTTATTCACAGGGGACAGTCTTATTTTTTGGCGTTTTTCGTGGTTTTTAACATTTACAAAAAAAAAAAATTCCTTCCACAAATTTCCGGATATTGATTTTGACTTCAAATTGTAGGTCTGAATGTTTTCTAACTAATGCTATATTAATTTTTCAAATCAGTTGAGATTTGTTGGATATATGCCTTTTTTATTCACAGGGGACAGTCTTATTTTGGGGTTTTTCGTGGTTTTCAACATTTACAAAAAAAAAAAATTCCTTCCACAAATTTCCGGATATTGATTTTGGCCTCAAATTGTAGGTCTGAATGTTTTCTAACTAATGCTATATCAATTTTAAAAATTAGTTGAGATTTGTTGGATATATGCCTTTTTTATTCACAGGGGACAGTCTTATTTTGGGGTTTTTCGTGGTTTTCAACATTTACAAAAAAAAAATTTCTTCCACAAATTTACGGATAATGATTATGGCTTTTAATTGTAGGTCTGAATGTTTTCTAAATTATGCTATATTAATTTTAAAAATCAGTTGAGATTTGTTGGATCTATGCCTTTTTTTTCACAGGGGACAGTCTTATTTTGGGGTTTTTCGTGGTTTTCAATATTTACAAAAAAAAAAAAACCTTCCACAAATTTCCGGATAATGATTTTGGCCTCAAATTGTAGGTCTAAACGTTTTCTAACTAATGCCATATTAATTTTAAAAATCAGTTGAGATTTGTTGGATATATGCCTTTTTTATTCACAGGGGAAAGTCTTATATTGGGGTTTTTCGTGGTTTTCAATATTTACAAAAAAAAATACCTTCCACAAATTTCCGGATAATGATTTTAGTTCCAAATTGTAGGTATGAACGTTTTCTAACTAATGCTTTATTAATTTTAAAAATCAGTTGAGATTTGTTGGATATATGCCTTTTTTTTCACAGGGGACAGTCTTATTTTGGGGTTTTTCGTGGTTTTCAATATTTACAAAAAAAAATACCTTCCACAAATTTCCAGATAATGATTTTGGCTTCAAATTGTAGGTCTGAATGTTTTCTAACTAATGCTATATTAATTTTAAAAATCAGTTGAGATTTGTTGGATATATGCCTTTTTTATTCACAGGGGACAGTCTTATTTTGGGGTTTTTCGTGGTTTTCAATATTTGCAAAAAAAAAAATACCTTCCACAAATTTCCGGATATTGATTTTGGTTCCAAATTGTAGGTCTGAACGTTTTCTAATTAATGCTTAATTAATTTTAAAAATCAGTTGAGATTTGTTGGATATATGCCTTTTTTATTCACAGGGGACAGTCTTATTTTTTGGGGTTTTTCGTGGTTTTCAACATTTACAAAAAAAAAAAAATTCCTTCCACAAATTTCCGGATTATGGTTTTGACTTCAAATTGTAGGTCTGAATGTTTTCTAACTAATGCTATATTAATTTTTCAAATCAGTTGAGATTTGTTGGATATATGCCTTTTTTATTCACAGGGGACAGTTTTATTTTGGGGTTTTTCGTGGTTTTGAATATTTACAAAAAAAAAAAACTCCTTCCACAAATTTCCGGATATTGATTTTGGCCTTAAATTGTAGGTCTGAATGTTTTCTAACTAATGCTATATCAATTTTAAAAATTAGTTGAGATTTGTTGGATATATGCCTTTTTTATTCACAGGGGACAGTCTTATTTTGGGGTTTTTCGTGGTTTTCAATATTTACAAAAAAAAAAATACCTTCCACAAATTTCCGGGTTATGATTTTGGTCTCAAAGTGTAGGTCTGAATGTTTTCTAACTAATGCTATATTATTTTTAAAATCAGTTGAGATTTGTTGGATATATGCCTTTTTTATTCATAGGGAACAGTCTTATTTTGGGGTTTTTCGTGGTTTTCAACATTTACAAAAAAAAAATTTCTTCCACAAATTTCCGGATAATGATTTTGGCCTTTAATTGTAGGTCTAAATGTTTTCTAAATTATGCTATATTAATTTTAAAAATCAGTTGAGATTTGTTGGATCTATGCCTTTTTTTTCACAGGGGACAGTCTTATTTTGGGGTTTTTCGTGGTTTTCAATATTTACAAAAAAAAAAATACCTTCCACAAATTTCCGGATAATGATTTTGGCCTCAAATTGTAGGTCTAAACGTTTTCTAACTAATGCCATATTAATTTTAAAAATCAGTTGAGATTTGTTGGATATATGCCTTTTTTATTCACAGGGGACAGTCTTATTTTGGGGTTTTTCGTGGTTTTCAATATTTACAAAAAAAAAATACCTTCCACAAATTTCCGGATATTGATTTTGGTTCCAAATTGTAGGTCTGAACGTTTTCTAATTAATGCTTAATTAATTTTAAAAATCAGTTGAGATTTGTTGGATATATGCCTTTTTTATTCACAGGGGACAGTCTTATTTTTTGGGGTTTTTCGTGGTTTTCAACATTTACAAAAAAAAAAAAATTCCTTCCACAAATTTCCGGATTATGGTTTTGACTTCAAATTGTAGGTCTGAATGTTTTCTAACTAATGCTATATTAATTTTTCAAATCAGTTGAGATTTGTTGGATATATGCCTTTTTTATTCACAGGGGACAGTTTTATTTTGGGTTTTTTCGTGGTTTTGAATATTTACAAAAAAAAAAAACTCCTTCCACAAATTTCCGGATATTGATTTTGGCCTTAAATTGTAGGTCTGAATGTTTTCTAACTAATGCTATATCAATTTTAAAAATTAGTTGAGATTTGTTGGATATATGCCTTTTTTATTCACAGGGGACAGTCTTATTTTGGGGTTTTTCGTGGTTTTCAATATTTACAAAAAAAAAAATACCTTCCACAAATTTCCGGGTTATGATTTTGGTTTCAAAGTGTAGGTCTGAATGTTTTCTAACTAATGCTATATTATTTTTAAAATCAGTTGAGATTTGTTGGATATATGCCTTTTTTATTCATAGGGAACAGTCTTATTTTGGGGTTTTTCGTGGTTTTCAACATTTACAAAAAAAAAATTTCTTCCACAAATTTCCGGATAATGATTTTGGCCTTTAATTGTAGGTCTAAATGTTTTCTAAATTATGCTATATTAATTTTAAAAATCAGTTGAGATTTGTTGGATCTATGCCTTTTTTTTCACAGGGGACAGTCTTATTTTGGGGTTTTTCGTGGTTTTCAATATTTACAAAAAAAAAAATACCTTCCACAAATTTCCGGATAATGATTTTGGCCTCAAATTGTAGGTCTAAACGTTTTCTAACTAATGCCATATTAATTTTAAAAATCAGTTGAGATTTGTTGGATATATGCCTTTTTTATTCACAGGGGAAAGTCTTATATTGGGGTTTTTCGTGGTTTTCAATATTTACAAAAAAAAATACCTTCCACAAATTTGCGGATAATGATTTTAGTTCCAAATTGTAGGTCTGAACGTTTTCTAACTAATGCTTTATTAATTTTAAAAATCAGTTGAGATTTGTTGGATATATGCCTTTTTTTCACAGGGGACAGTCTTATTTTGGGGTTTTTCGTGGTTTTCAATATTTACAAAAAAAAAAAAAATACCTTCCACAAATTTCCGGATTATGATTTTGGTCTCAAAGTGTAGGTCTGAATGTTTTCTAATTAATGCTATATTAATTTTAAAAATCAGTTGAGATTTGTTGGATATATGCCTTTTTTATTCACAGGGGACAGTCTTATTTTGGGGTTTTTCGTGGTTTTCAATATTTACAAAAAAAAAAATACCTTCCACAAATTTTCGGATAATAATTTTGGCCTTAAATTGAAGGTTTGAATGTTTTCTAACTAATGCTGTATTAGTTTTAAAAATCAGTTTAGATTTGTTGGATATATGCCTTTTTTATTCACAGGGGAAAGTCTTATATTGGGGTTTTTCGTGGTTTTCAGAATTTACAAAAAAAAATACCTTCCACAAATTTCCGGATAATGATTTTAGTTCTTAATTGTAGGTCTGAACGTTTTCTAACTAATGCTTTATTAATTTTAAAAATCAGTTGAGATTTGTTGGATATATGCCTTTTTTATTCACAGGGGACAGTCTTATTTTAAGGTTTTTCGTGGTTTTCAATATTTACAAAAAAAAAATACCTTCCACAAATTTCCGGATAATGATTTTGGCCTTAAAATGTAGGTCTGAACGTTTTCTAACTAATGCTTTATTAATTTTAAAAATCAGTTGAGATTTGTTGGATATATGCCTTTTTTTCACAGGGGACAGTCTTATTTTGGGGTTTTTCGTGGTTTTCAATATTTACAAAAAAAAATACTTTCCACAAATTTCCGGATAATGATTTTGGCTTCAAATTGTAGGTCTGAATGTTTTCTAACTAATGCTATATTAATTTTAAAAATCAGTTGAGATTTGTTGGATATATGCCTTTTTTATTCACAGGAGACAGTCTTATTTTGGGGTTTTTCGTGGTTTTCAATATTTACAAAAAAAAATACCTTCCACAAATTTCCGGATAATGATTTTGGTTCCAAATTGTAGGTCTGAACGTTTTCTAACTAATGCTTAATTAATTTTAAAAATCAGTTGAGATTTGTTGGATATATGCCTTTTTTATTCACAGGGGACCGTCTTATTTTTGGGGTTTTTCGTGGTTTTCAACATTTACAAAAAAAAAAATTCCTTCCACAAATTTCCGGATAATGATTTTAGCCTCAAATTGTAGGTCTGAATGTTTTCTAAATTATGCTGTATTAATTTTTAAAATCAGTTGAGATTTGTTGGATATATGCCTTTTTTATTCACAGGGGACAGTCTTATTTTGGGGTTTTTCGTGGTTTTCAACATTTACAAAAAAAAAAAAATTCCTTCCACAAATTTCCGGATAATGATTTTAGCCTCAAATTGTAGGTCTGAATGTTTTCTAAATTATGCTATATTAATTTTAAAAATCAGTTGAGATTTGTTGGATATATGCCTTTTTTATTCACAGGGGACAGTCTTATTTTGGGGTTTTTCGTGGTTTTCAATATTTACAAAAAAAAAAAATACCTTCCACAAATTTCCGGATCCTGTTTTTGATCTCAAAATGTAGGTCTGAATGTTTTCTAACTAATGCTATATTAATTTTAAAAATCAGTTGAGATTTGTTGGATATATGCCTTTTTTATTCACAGGGGACAGTCTTATTTTGGGGTTTTTCGTGGTTTTCAATATTTACAAAAAAAAAAATACCTTCCACAAATTTCCGGATAATAATTTTGGCCTTAAATTGTAGGTTTGAATGTTTTCTAACTAATGCTGTATTAGTTTTAAAAATCAGTTAAGATTTGTTGGATATATGCCTTTTTTATTCACAGGGGAAAGTCTTATATTGGGGTTTTTCGTGGTTTTCAATATTTACAAAAAAAAATACCTTCCACAAATTTCCGGATAATGATTTTAGTTCCAAATTGTAGGTCTAAACGTTTTCTAACTAATGCTTTATTAATTTTAAAAATCAGTTGAGATTTGTTGGATATATGCCTTTTTTATTCACAGGGGACAGTCTTATTTTAAGGTTTTTCGTGGTTTTCAATATTTACAAAAAAAAAATACCTTCCACAAATTTCCGGATAATGATTTTAGCCTTAAAATGTAGGTCTGAATGTTTTCTAACTAATGCTTAATTAATTTTAAAAATCAGTTGAGATTTGTTAGATATATGCCTTTTTTATTCACAGGGGACAGTCTTATTTTGGGGTTTTTCGTGGTTTTCAATATTTACAAAAAAAAAATACCTTCCACAAATTTCCGGATAATGATTTTGGTTCCAAATTGTAGGTCTGAACGTTTTCTAACTAATGCCGAATTAATTTTAAAAATCAGTTGAGATTTGTTGGATATATGCCTTTTTTATTCACAGGGGACAGTCTTATTTTTTGGGGTTTTTCGTGGTTTTCAAAATTTACAAAAAAAAAATTCCTTCCACAAATTTCCGGATATTGATTTTGGCCTCAAATTGTAGGTCTGAATGTTTTCTAACTAATGCTTTATTAATTTTTAAAATCAGTTGAGATTTGTTGGATATATGCCTTTTTTATTCACAGGGGACAGTCTTATTTTGGGGTTTTTCGTGGTTTTTAACATTTACAAAAAAAAAAAAATTCCTTCCACAGATTTCCGGATATTGATTTTAGCCTCAAATTGTAGGTCTGAATGTTTTCTAACTAATGCTATAATAATTTTAAAAATTAGTTGAGATTTGTTGGATATATGCTTTTTTTATTCACAGGGGACAGTCTTATTTTGGGGTTTTTCGTGGTTTTCAATATTTACAAAAAAAAAAAAATACCTTCCACAAATTTCCGGATTATGATTTTGGTCTTAAAGTGTAGGTCTGAATGTTCTCTAACTATTGCTGTATTAATTTTAAAAATCAGTTGAGATTTGTTGGATATATGCTTTTTTTATTCACAGGGAACAGTCTTATTTTGGGGTTTTTCGTGGTTTTCAACATTTACAAAAAAAAAAATCCTTCCACATATTTCCGGATATTGATTTTGGCTTCAAATTGTAGGTCTAAATGTTTTCTAATTAATGCTTTATTACTTTTAAAAATCAGTTGAGATTTGTTGGATATATGCCTTTTTTGTTCACAGGGGACAGTCTTATTTTGGGGTTTTTCGTGGTTTTCAACATTAACAAAAAAAAAAAAACCTTCCACGAATTTCCGGATAATAATTTTGGCCTCAAATTGTAGGTCTGAATGTTTTCTAACTACTGCTATATTAATTTTCAAAATCAGTTGAGATTTGTTGGATATATGCCTTTTTTATTCACAGGGGAAAGTCTTATATTGGGGTTTTTCGTGGTTTTCAATATTTACAAAAAAACAAACCTTCCACAAATTTCCGGATATTGATTTTGGTCTCAAATTGTAGGCCTGAATGTTTTCTAACTATTGCTGTATTAATTTAAAAAATCAGTTGAGATTTGTTGGATATATGCCTTTTTTATTCATAGGGAACAGTCTTATTTTGGGGTTTTTCGTGGTTTTCAACATTTACAAAAAAAAAATTTCTTCCACAAATTTCCGGATAATGATTTTGACCTTTGATTGTAGGTCTGAATGTTTTCAAAATTATGCTATATTAATTTTAAAAATCAGTTGAGATTTGTTGGATCTATGCCTTTTTTTTCACAGGGGACAGTCTTATTTTGGGGTTTTTCGTGGTTTTCAATATTTACAAAAAAAAAAATTTCTTCCACAAATTTCCGGATAATGATTTTGGCCTTTGATTGTAGGTCTAAATGTTTTCAAAATTATGCTATATTAATTTTAAAAATCAGTTGAGATTTGTTGGATCTATGCCTTTTTTTTCACAGGGGACAGTCTTATTTTGGGGTTTTTCGTGGTTTTCAATATTTACAAAAAAAAAAATACCTTCCACAAATTTCCGGATAATGATTTTAGTTCCAAATTGTAGGTCTGAACGTTTTTTAACTAATGCTTTATTAATTTTAAAAATCAGTTGAGATTTGTTGGATATATGCCTTTTTTATTCACAGGGGACAGTCTTATTTTGGGGTTTTTCGTGGTTTTCAATATTTACAAAAAAAAAAATACCTTCCACAAATTTCCGGATAATGATTTTGGCTTCATATTGTAGGCCTGAATGTTTTCTAACTATTGCTATATTAATTTTAAAAATCAGTTGAGATTTGTTGGATATATGCCTTTTTTATTCACAGGGGACAGTCTTATTTTGGGGTTTTTCGTGGTTTTCAATATTTACAAAAAAAAAATACCTTCCACAAATTTCCGGATAATGATTTTGGTTCCAAATTGTAGGTCTGAACGTTTTCTAACTAATGCTTAATTAATTTTAAAAATCAGTTGAGATTTGTTGGATATATGCCTTTTTTATTCACAGGGGACAGTCTTATTTTGGGGTTTTTCGTGGTTTTCAACATTTACAAAAAAAAAATTTCTTCCACAAATTTCCGGATATTGATTTTGGCTTCAAACTGTAGGTTTGAATGTTTTCTAACTAATGCTGTATTAATTTTAAAAATCAGTTGAGATTTGTTGGATCTATGCCTTTTTTTTTCACAGGGGACAGTCTTATTTTGGGGTTTTTCGTGGTTTTCAATATTTACAAAAAAAAAAAAAAACCTTCCACAAATTTCCGGATTATGATTTTGGCCTTAAATTGTAGGTCTGAATGTTCTCTAACTATTGCTGTATTAATTTTAAAAATCAGTTGAGATTTGTTGGATATATGCTTTTTTTATTCACAGGGAACAGTCTTATTTTGGGGTTTTTCGTGGTTTTCAACATTTACAAAAAAAAAATTTCTTCCACAAATTTCCGGATAATGATTTTGGCCTTTAAGTGTAGGTCTGAATGTTTTCTAAATTATGCTATATTAATTTTAAAAATCAGTTGAGATTTGTTGGATCTATGCCTTTTTTTCACAGGGGACAGTCTTATTTTGGGGTTTTCAACATTAACAAAAAAAAAAAACCTTCCGCGAATTTCCGGATAATAATTTTGGCTTCAAATTGTAGGCCTGAATGTTTTCTAACTACTACTATATTAATTTTCAAAAGCAGTTGAGATTTGTTGGATATATGCCTTTTTTATTCACAGGGGAAAGTCTTATATTGGGGTTTTTCGTGGTTTTCAATATTTACAAAAAAAAATACCTTCCACAAATTTCCGGATAATGATTTTAGTTCCAAATTGTAGGTCTGAACGTTTTTTAACTAATGCTTTATTAATTTTAAAAATCAGTTGAGATTTGTTGGATATATGCCTTTTTTATTCACAGGGGACAGTCTTATTTTGGGGTTTTTCGTGGTTTTCAATATTTACAAAAAAAAAAAAATACCTTCCACAAATTTCCGGATAATGATTTTGGCTTCATATTGTAGGCCTGAATGTTTTCTAACTATTTCTATATTAATTTTAAAAATCAGTTGAGATTTGTTGGATATATGCCTTTTTTATTCACAGGGGACAGTCTTATTTTGGGGTTTTTCGTGGTTTTCAATATTTACAAAAAAAAAATACCTTCCACAAATTTCCGGATAATGATTTTGGTTCCAAATTGTAGGTCTGAACGTTTTCTAACTAATGCTTAATTAATTTTAAAAATCAGTTGAGATTTGTTGGATATATGCCTTTTTTATTCACAGGGGACAGTCTTATTTTTTGGGGTTTTTCGTGGTTTTCAACATTTACAAAAAAAAAAAATTCCTTCCACAAATTTCCGGTTATTGATTTTGGCCTTTAATTGTAGGTCTGAATGTTTTCTAAATTATGCTATATTAATTTTAAAAATCAGTTGAGATTTGTTGGATCTATGCCTTTTTTTTCACAGGGGACAGTCTTATTTTGGGGTTTTTCGTGGTTTTCAATATTTACAAAAAAAAAATACCTTCCACAAATTTCCGGATAATGATTTTGGCCTCAGATTGTAGGTCTAAACGTTTTCTAACTAATGCCATATTAATTTTAAAAATCAGTTGAGATTTGTTGGATATATGCCTTTTTCATTCACAGGGGAAAGTCTTATATTGGGGTTTTTCGTGGTTTTAAATATTTACAAAAAAAATACCTTCCACAAATTTCCGGATAATGATTTTAGTTCCAAATTGTAGGTCTGAACGTTTTCTAACTAATGCTTAATTAATTTTAAAAATCAGTTGAGATTTGTTGGATATATGCCTTTTTTATTCACAGGGGACAGTCTTATTTTGGGGTTTTTCGTGGTTTTCAATATTTACAAAAAAAAAAAAATACCTTCCACAAATTTCCGGATAATGATTTTGGCTTCAAATTGTAGGTCTGAATGTTTTCTAACTAATGCTATATTAATTTTAAAAATCAGTTGAGATTTGTTGGATATATGCCTTTTTTATTCACAGTCTTATTTTGGGGTTTTTCGTGGTTTTCAATATTTACAAAAAAAAATACCTTCCACAAATTTCCGGATAATGATTTTGGTTCCAAATTGTAGGTCTGAACGTTTTCTAACTAATGCTTAATTAATTTTAAAAATCAGTTGAGATTTGTTGGATATATGCCTTTTTTATTCACAGGGGACAGTCTTATTTTTTGGGGTTTTTCGTGGTTTTCAACATTTACAAAAAAAAAAATTCCTTCCACAAATTTCCGGATATTGATTTTGGCCTCAAATTGTAGGTCTGAATGTTTTCTAACTAATGCTATATTAATTTTAAAAATCAGTTGAGATTTGTTGGATATATGCCTTTTTTATTCACAGGGGACAGTCTTATTTTGGGGTTTTTCGTGGTTTTCAACATTTACAAAAAAAAAATTCCTTCCACATATTTCCGGACATTGATTTTGGCTTCAAATTGTAGGTCTAAATGTTTTCTAACTAATGCTATATTAATTTTAAAAATCAGTTGAGATTTGTTGGATATATGCCTTTTTTGTTCACAGGGGACAGTCTTATTTTTTGGGGTTTTTCGTGGTTTTCAACATTAACAAAAAAAAAATATCTTCCACGAATTACCGGATAATAATTTTGGCCTCAAATTGTAGGTCTGAATGTTTTCTAACTACGGCTATATTAATTTTTAAAATCAGTTGAGATTTGTTGGATATATGCCTTTTTTATTCACAGGGGAAAGTCTTATATTGGGGTTTTTCGTGGTTTTCAATATTTACAAAAAAAAATACCTTCCACAAATTTCCGGATAATGATTTTAGTTCCAAATTGTAGGTCTGAACGTTTTCTAACTAATGCTTTATCAATTTTAAAAATCAGTTGAGATTTGTTGGATATATGCCTTTTTTATTCACAGGGGACAGTCTTATTTTGGGGTTTTTCGTGGTTTTCAATATTTACAAAAAAAAAAAAATACCTTCCACAAATTTCCGGATTATGATTTTGGTCTCAAAGTGTAGGTCTAAATGTTTTCTAACTAACGCTATAATTATTTTTAAAATCAGTTGAGATTTGTTGGATATATGCCTTTTTTATTCACAGGGGAAAGTCTTATATTGGGGTTTTTCGTGGTTTTCAATATTTACAAAAAAAAATACCTTCCACAAATTTCCGGATAATGATTTTAGTTCCAAATTGTAGGTCTGAACGTTTTCTAACTAATGCTATATCAATTTTCAAAATCAGTTGAGATTTGTTGGATATATGCCTTTTTTATTCACAGGGGACAGTCTTATTTTTTGGGGTTTTTCGTGGTTTTCAACATTTACAAAAAAAAAAAAATTCCTTCCACAAATTTTCGGATATTGATTTTGGCCTCAAATTGTAGGTCTGAATGTTTTCTAATTAATGCTATATTAATTTTTAAAATCAGTTGAGATTTGTTGGATATATGCCTTTTTTATTCACAGGGGACAGTCTTATTTTGGGGTTTTTCGTGCTTTTCAACATTTACAAAAAAAAAAAATTCCTTCCACAAATTTCCGGATATTGATTTTGGCCTCAAATTGTAGGTCTGAATGTTTTATAACTAATGCTATATTAATTTTAAAAATTAGTTGAGATTTGTTGGATATATGCCTTTTTTATTCACAGGGGACAGTCTTATTTTGGGGTTTTTCGTGGTTTTCATTATTTACAAAAAAAAAATACCTTCCACAAATTTCCGGATTATGATTTTGGTCTCAAAGTGTAGGTCTGAATGTTTTCTAACTAATGCTATATTAATTTTCAAAATCAGTTGAGATTTGTTGGATATATGCCTTTTTTATTCACAGGGGAAAGTCTTATATTGGGGTTTTTCGTGGTTTTCAATATTTACAAAAAAAAATACCTTCCACAAATTTCCGGATAATGATTTTAGTTCCAAATTGTAGGTCTGAACGTTTTCTAACTAATGCTTTATTAATTTTAAAAATCAGTTGAGATTTGTTGGATATATGCCTTTTTTATTCACAGGGGACAGTCTTATTTTGGGGTTTTTCGTGGTTTTCAATATTTACAAAAAAAAAAAAATACCTTCCACAAATTTCCGGATAATGATTTTGGCTTCAAATTGTAGGTCTGAATGTTTTCTAACTAATGCTATATTAATTTTAAAAATCAGTTGAGATTTGTTGGATATATGCCTTTTTTATTCACAGTCTTATTTTGGGGTTTTTCGTGGTTTTCAATATTTACAAAAAAAAATACCTTCCACAAATTTCCGGATAATGATTTTGGTTCCAAATTGTAGGTCTGAACGTTTTCTAACTAATGCTTAATTAATTTTAAAAATCAGTTGAGATTTGTTGGATATATGCCTTTTTTATTCACAGGGGACAGTCTTATTTTGGGGTTTTTCGTGGTTTTCATTATTTACAAAAAAAAATACCTTCCACAAATTTCCGGATTATGATTTTGGTCTCAAAGTGTAGGTCTGAATGTTTTCTAACTAATGCTATATTAATTTTCAAAATCAGTTGAGATTTGTTGGATATATGCCTTTTTTATTCACAGGGGAAAGTCTTATATTGGGGTTTTTCGTGGTTTTCAATATTTACAAAAAAAAATACCTTCCACAAATTTCCGGATAATGATTTTAGTTCCAAATTGTAGGTCTGAACGTTTTCTAACTAATGCTTTATTAATTTTAAAAATCAGTTGAGATTTGTTGGATATATGCCTTTTTTATTCACAGGGGACAGTCTTATGTTTTGGGGTTTTTCGTGGTTTTCAACATTTACAAAAAAAAAAATTCCTTCCACAAATTTTCAGATATTGATTTTGGCCCCAAATTGTAGGTTTGAATGTTTTCTAACTAATGCTATATTAATTTTTAAAATCAGTTGAGATTTGTTGGATATATGCCTTTTTTATTCACAGGGGACAGTCTTATTTTGGGGTTTTTCGTGGTTTTCAACATTTACAAAAAAAAAAAAAAAATTCCTTCCACAAATTTCCGGATATTGATTTTGGCCTCAAATTGTAGGTCTGAATGTTTTATAACTAATGCTATACTAATTTTAAAAATTAGTTGAGATTTGTTGGATATATGCCTTTTTTATTCACAGGGGACAGTCTTATTTTGGGGTTTTTCGTGGTTTTCATTATTTACAAAAAAAAAATACCTTCCACAAATTTCCGGATTATGATTTTGGTCTCAAAGTGTAGGTCTGAATGTTTTCTAACTAATGCTATATTAATTTTAAAAATCAGTTGAGATTTGTTGGATATATGCCTTTTTTATTCACAGGGGAAAGTCTTATATTGGGGTTTTTCGTGGTTTTCAATATTTACAAAAAAAAATACCTTCCACAAATTTCCGGATAATGATTTTAGTTCCAAATTGTAGGTCTGAACGTTTTCTAACTAATGCTTTATTAATTTTAAAAATCAGTTGAGATTTGTTGGATATATGCCTTTTTTATTCACAGGGGACAGTCTTATTTTGGGGTTTTTCGTGGTTTTCAATATTTACAAAAAAAAAAAAATACCTTCCACAAATTTCCGGATAATGATTTTGGCTTCAAATTGTAGGTCTGAATGTTTTCTAACTAATGCTATATTAATTTTAAAAATCAGTTGAGATTTGTTGGATATATGCCTTTTTTATTCACAGTCTTATTTTGGGGTTTTTCGTGGTTTTCAATATTTACAAAAAAAAATACCTTCCACAAATTTCCGGATAATGATTTTGGTTCCAAATTGTAGGTCTGAACGTTTTCTAACTAATGCTTAATTAATTTTAAAAATCAGTTGAGATTTGTTGGATATATGCCTTTTTTATTCACAGGGGACAGTCTTATTTTGGGGTTTTTCGTGGTTTTCATTATTTACAAAAAAAAATACCTTCCACAAATTTCCGGATTATGATTTTGGTCTCAAAGTGTAGGTCTGAATGTTTTCTAACTAATGCTATATTAATTTTCAAAATCAGTTGAGATTTGTTGGATATATGCCTTTTTTATTCACAGGGGACAGTCTTATTTTGGGGTTTTTCGTGGTTTTCAATATTTACAAAAAAAAATACCTTCCACAAATTTCCGGATAATGATTTTAGTTCCAAATTGTAGGTCTGAACGTTTTCTAACTAATGCTTTATTAATTTTAAAAATCAGTTGAGATTTGTTGGATATATGCCTTTTTTATTCACAGGGGACAGTCTTATGTTTTGGGGTTTTTCGTGGTTTTCAACATTTACAAAAAAAAAATTCCTTCCACAAATTTTCGGATATTGATTTTGGCCCCAAATTGTAGGTCTGAATGTTTTCTAACTAATGCTATATTAATTTTTAAAATCAGTTGAGATTTGTTGGATATATGCCTTTTTTATTCACAGGGGACAGTCTTATTTTGGGGTTTTTCGTGGTTTTCAACATTTACAAAAAAAAAAAAAAAATTCCTTCCACAAATTTCCGGATATTGATTTTGGCCTCAAATTGTAGGTCTGAATGTTTTATAACTAATGCTATATTAATTTTAAAAATTAGTTGAGATTTGTTGGATATATGCCTTTTTTATTCACAGGGGACAGTCTTATTTTGGGGTTTTTCGTGGTTTTCAATATTTACAAAAAAAAAATACCTTCCACAAATTTCCGGATTATGATTTTGGTCTCAAAGTGTAGGTCTGAATGTTTTCTAACTAATGCTATATTAATTTTAAAAATCAGTTGAGATTTGTTGGATATATGCCTTTTTTATTCACAGGGGACAGTCTTATTTTGGGGTTTTTCGTGGTTTTCAATATTTACAAAAAAAAAAATACCTTCCACAAATTTTAGGATAATAATTTTGGCCTTAAATTTTAGGTTTGAATGTTTTCTAACTAATGCTGTATTAGTTTTAAGAATCAGTTAAGATTTGTTGGATATATGCCTTTTTTATTCACAGGGGACAGTCTTACTTTGGGGTTTTTCGTGGTTTTCAACATTTACAAAAAAAAAAATTCCTTCCACAAATTTCCGGATATTGATTTTGGCCTCAAATTGTAGGTCTGAATGTTTTCTAACTACTGCTATATTAATTTTAAAAATCAGTTGAGATTTGTTGGATATATGCCTTTTTTATTCACAGGGGACAGTCTTATTTTTGGGGTTTTTCGTGGTTTTCAACATTTACAAAAAAAAAAATACCTTCCACGTATTTTCGGATAATAATTTTGACCTCAAATTGTAGGTCTGAATGTTTTCTAACTACTACTATATTAATTTTCAAATTCAGTTGAGATTTGTTGGATATATGCCTTTTTTATTCACAGGGGAAAGTCTTATATTGGGGTTTTTCGTGGTTTTCAATATTTACAAAAAAAAATACCTTCCACAAATTTCCGGATAATGATTTTAGTTCCAAATTGTAGGTCTGAACGTTTTCTAACTAATGCTTTATTAATTTTAAAAATCAGTTGAGATTTGTTGGATATATGCCTTTTTTATTCACAGGGGACAGTCTTATTTTTTGGGGTTTTTCGTGGTTTTCAACATTTACAAAAAAAAAAAAATTCCTTCCACAAATTTTCGGATATTGATTTTGGCCTTAAATTGTAGGTCTGAATGTTTTCTAACTAATGCTATATTAATTTTCAAAATCAGTTGAGATTTGTTGGATATATGCCTTTTTTATTCACAGGGGACAGTCTTATTTTGGGGTTTTTCGTGGTTTTCAATATTTACAAAAAAAAAAAAAATACCTTCCACAAATTTTCGGATAATGATTTTGGCTTCAAATTGTAAGTCTGAATGTTTTCTAACTAATGCTAAATTAATTTTAAAAATCAGTTGAGATTTGTTGTATATATGCCTTTTTTATTCACAGGGGACAGTCTTATTTTTTGGGGTTTTTCGTGGTTTTCAACATTTACAAAAAAAAAAAAATTCCTTCCACAAATTTTCGGATATTGATTTTGGCCTTAAATTGTAGGTCTGAATGTTTTCTAACTAATGCTATATTAATTTTTAAAATCAGTTGAGATTTGTTGGATATAAGCCTTTTTTATTCACAGGGGACAGTCTTATTTTGGGGTTTTTCGTGGTTTTCAACATTTACAAAAAAAAAAAATTCCTTCCACAAATTTCCGGATATTGATTTTGGCCTCAAATTGTAGGTCTGAATGTTTTATAACTAATGCTATATTAATTTTAAAAATCAGTTGAGATTTGTTGGATATATGCCTTTTTTATTCACAGGGGACAGTCTTATTTTGGGGTTTTTCGTGGTTTTCAATATTTACAAAAAAAAAAATACCTTCCACAAATTTCCGGATTATGATTTTGGTCTCAAATTGTAGGTCTGAATGTTTTATAACTAATGCTATATTAATTTAAAAAATTAGGTGAGATTTGTTGGATATATGCCTTTTTTATTCACAGGGGACAGTCTTATTTTGGGGTTTTTCGTGGTTTTCAACATTTACAAAAAAAAAAAAAACTCCTTCCACAAATTTCCGGATATTGATTTTGGTCTCAAATTGTAGGTCTGAATGTTTTATAACTAATGCTATATTAGTTTTAAAAATTAGTTGAGATTTGTTGGATATATGCCTTTTTTATTCACAGGGGACAGTCTTACTTTGGGGTTTTTCGTGGTTTTCAACATTTACAAAAAAAAAAAATACCTTCCACAAATTTTCGGATAATGATTTTGGCTTTAAATTGTAGGTCTGAATGTTTTCTAACTACTGCTATATTAATTTTAAAAATCAGTTGAGATTTGTTGGATATATGCCTTTTTTATTCACAGGGGACAGTCTTATTTTGGGGTTTTTCGTGGTTTTCAATATTTACAAAAAAAAAAAAAATACCTTCCACAAATTTTCGGATAATGATTTTGGCTTCAAATTGTAGGTCTGAATGTTTTCTAACTACTGCTATATTAATTTTAAAAATCAGTTGAGATTTGTTGGATATATGCCTTTTTTATTCACAGGGGAAAGTCTTATTTTGGGGTTTTTCGTGGTTTTCAATATTTACAAAAAAAAATACCTTCCACAAATTTCCGGATTATGATTTTAGTCTCAAAGTGTAGGTCTGAATGTTTTCTAACTAATGCTATATTAATTTTTAAAATCAGTTGAGATTTGTTGGATATATGCCTTTTTTATTCACAGGGGACAGTCTTATTTTGGGGTTTTTCGTGGTTTTCAACATTTACAAAAAAAAAAAATTCCTTCCACAAATTTCCGGATATTGATTTTGGCCTCAAATTGTAGGTCTGAATGTTTTATAACTAATGCTATATTAATTTTACATTTACAAAAAAAAAAAATACCTTCCACAAATTTTCGGATAATGATTTTGGCTTCAAATTGTAGGTCTGAATGTTTTCTAACTACTGCTATATTAATTTTAAAAATCAGTTGAGATTTGTTGGATATATGCCTTTTTTATTCACAGGGGACAGTCTTATTTTGGGGTTTTTCGTGGTTTTCATTATTTACAAAAAAAAAAATACCTTCCACAAATTTCCGGATTATGGTTTTGGTCTCAGAGTGTAGGTCTAAATGTTTTCTAACTAATGCTATATTAATTTTCAAAATCAGTTGAGATTTGTTGGATATATGCCTTTTTTATTCACAGGGGACAGTCTTATTTTGGGGTTTTTCGTGGTTTTCAATATTTACAAAAAAAAAAAAATACCTTCCACAAATTTTCGGATAATGATTTTGGCTTCAAATTGTAGGTCTGAATGTTTTCTAACTACTGCTATATTAGTTTTAAAAATTAGTTGAGATTTGTTGGATATATGCCTTTTTTATTCACAGGGGACAGTCTTACTTTGGGGTTTTTCGTGGTTTTCAACATTTACAAAAAAAAAAAATACCTTCCACAAATTTTCGGATAATGATTTTGGCTTCAAATTGTAGGTCTGAATGTTTTCTAACTACTGCTATATTAATTTTAAAAATCAGTTGAGATTTGTTGGATATATGCCTTTTTTATTCACAGGGGACAGTCTTATTTTGGGGTTTTTCGTGGTTTTCAACATTTACAAAAAAAAAAAATTCCTTCCACAAATTTCCGGATATTGATTTTGGCCTCACATTGTAGGTCTGAATGTTTTATAACTAATGCTATATTAATTTTAAAAATCAGTTGAGATTTGTTGGATATATGCCTTTTTTATTCACAGGGGACAGTCTTATTTTGGGGTTTTTCGTGGTTTTCAATATTTACAAAAAAAAAAATACCTTCCACAAATTTCCGGATTATGATTTTGGTCTCAAATTGTAGGTCTGAATGTTTTATAACTAATGCTATATTAATTTTAAAAATTAGTTGAGATTTGTTGGATATATGCCTTTTTTATTCACAGGGGACAGTCTTATTTTGGGGTTTTTCGTGGTTTTCAACATTTACAAAAAAAAAAAAAATTCCTTCCACAAATTTCCGGATATTGATTTTGGTCTCAAATTGTAGGTCTGAATGTTTTATAACAAATGCTATATTAGTTTTAAAAATTAGTTGAGATTTGTTGGATATATGCCTTTTTTATTCACAGGGGACAGTCTTACTTTGGGGTTTTTCGTGGTTTTCAACATTTACAAAAAAAAAAATACCTTCCACAAATTTTCGGATAATGATTTTGGCTTCAAATTGTAGGTCTGAATGTTTTCTAACTACTGCTATATTAATTTTAAAAATCAGTTGAGATTTGTTGGATATATGCCTTTTTTATTCACAGGGGAAAGTCTTATTTTGGGGTTTTTCGTGGTTTTCAATATTTACAAAAAAAAATACCTTCCACAAATTTCCGGATTATGATTTTAGTCTCAAAGTGTAGGTCTGAATGTTTTCTAACAAATGCTATATTAATTTTAAAAAGCAGTTGAGATTTGTTGGATATATGCCTTTTTTATTCACAGGGGAAAGTCTTATTTTGGGGTTTTTCGTGGTTTTCAATATTTACAAAAAAAAATACCTTCCACAAATTTCCGGATTATGATTTTGGTCTCAAATTGTAGGTCTGAATGTTTTATAACTAATGCTATATTAATTTTAAAAATTAGTTGAGATTTGTTGGATATATGCCTTTTTTATTCACAGGGGACAGTCTTATTTTGGGGTTTTTCGTGGTTTTCAACATTTACAAAAAAAAAAAAAATTCCTTCCACAAATTTCCGGATATTGATTTTGGTCTCAAATTGTAGGTCTGAATGTTTTATAACTAATGCTATATTAGTTTTAAAAATTAGTTGAGATTTGTTGGATATATGCCTTTTTTATTCACAGGGGACAGTCTTACTTTGGGGTTTTTCGTGGTTTTCAACATTTACAAAAAAAAAAAAATACCTTCCACAAATTTTCGGATAATGATTTTGGCTTCAAATTGTAGGTCTGAATGTTTTCTAACTACTGCTATATTAATTTTAAAAATCAGTTGAGATTTGTTGGATATATGCCTTTTTTATTCACAGGGGACAGTCTTATTTTGGGGTTTTTCGTGGTTTTCAATATTTACAAAAAAAAAAAAAATACCTTCCACAAATTTTCGGATAATGATTTTGGCTTCAAATTGTAGGTCTGAATGTTTTCTAACTACTGCTATATTAATTTTCAAAATCAGTTGAGATTTGTTGGATATATGCCTTTTTTATTCACAGGGGACAGTCTTATTTTGGGGTTTTTCGTGGTTTTCAATATTTACAAAAAAAAAAAATACCTTCCACAAATTTTCGGATAATGATTTTGGCTTCAAATTGTAGGTCTGAATGTTTTCTAACTACTGCTATATTAATTTTCAAAATCAGTTGAGATTTGTTGGATATATGCCTTTTTTATTCACAGGGGACAGTCTTATTTTGGGGTTTTTCGTGGTTTTCAATATTTACAAAAAAAAAAAAAATACCTTCCACAAATTTTCGGATAATGATTTTGGCTTCAAATTGTAAGTCTGAATGTTTTCTAACTAATGCTAAATTAATTTTAAAAATCAGTTGAGATTTGTTGGATATATGCCTTTTTTATTCACAGGGGACAGTCTTATTTTGGGGTTTTTCGTGGTTTTCAATATTTACAAAAAAAAAAAAATACCTTCCACAAATTTCCGGATAATGATTTTGGCTTCAAATTGTAGGTCTGAACGTTTTCTAACTAATGCTTAATTAATTTTAAAAATCAGTTGAGATTTGTTGGATATATGCCTTTTTTATTCACAGGGGACAGTCTTATTTTGGGGTTTTTCGTGGTTTTCATTATTTACAAAAAAAAAAATACCTTCCACAAATTTCCGGATTATGATTTTGGTCTCAAAGTGTAGGTCTGAATGTTTTCTAACTAATGCTATATTAATTTTCAAAATCTGTTGAGATTTGTTGGATATATGCCTTTTTTATTCACAGGGGACAGTCTTATTTTGGGGTTTTTCGTGGTTTTCAATATTTACAAAAAAAAAAAAATACCTTCCACAAATTTCCGGATAATGATTTTGGCTTCAAATTGTAGGTCTGAACGTTTTCTAACTAATGCTTAATTAATTTTAAAAATCAGTTGAGATTTGTTGGATATATGCCTTTTTTATTCACAGGGGACAGTCTTATTTTGGGGTTTTTCGTGGTTTTCATTATTTACAAAAAAAAAAATACCTTCCACAAATTTCCGGATTATGGTTTTGGTCTCAGAGTGTAGGTCTAAATGTTTTCTAACTAATGCTATATTAATTTTCAAAATCAGTTGAGATTTGTTGGATATATGCCTTTTTTATTCACAGGGGACAGTCTTATTTTGGGGTTTTTCGTGGTTTTCAATATTTACAAAAAAAAAAAAATACCTTCCACAAATTTTCGGATAATGATTTTGGCTTCAAATTGTAGGTCTGAATGTTTTCTAACTACTGCTATATTAATTTTCAAAATCAGTTGAGATTTGTTGGATATATGCCTTTTTTATTCACAGGGGACAGTCTTATTTTGGGGTTTTTCGTGGTTTTCAATATTTACAAAAAAAAAAAAAATACCTTCCACAAATTTTCGGATAATGATTTTGGCTTCAAATTGTAAGTCTGAATGTTTTCTAACTAATGCTAAATTAATTTTAAAAATCAGTTGAGATTTGTTGGATATATGCCTTTTTTATTCACAGGGGACAGTCTTATTTTGGGGTTTTTCGTGGTTTTCAATATTTACAAAAAAAAAAAAATACCTTCCACAAATTTCCGGATAATGATTTTGGCTTCAAATTGTAGGTCTGAACGTTTTCTAACTAATGCTTAATTAATTTTAAAAATCAGTTGAGATTTGTTGGATATATGCCTTTTTTATTCACAGGGGACAGTCTTATTTTGGGGTTTTTCGTGGTTTTCATTATTTACAAAAAAAAAAATACCTTCCACAAATTTCCGGATTATGATTTTGGTCTCAAAGTGTAGGTCTGAATGTTTTCTAACTAATGCTATATTAATTTTCAAAATCTGTTGAGATTTGTTGGATATATGCCTTTTTTATTCACAGGGGACAGTCTTATTTTGGGGTTTTTCGTGGTTTTCAATATTTACAAAAAAAAAATACCTTCCACAAATTTCCGGATAATGATTTTGGCTTCAAATTGTAGGTCTGAACGTTTTCTAACTAATGCTTAATTAATTTTAAAAATCAGTTGAGATTTGTTGGATATATGCCTTTTTTATTCACAGGGGACAGTCTTATTTTGGGGTTTTTCGTGGTTTTCATTATTTACAAAAAAAAAAATACCTTCCACAAATTTCCGGATTATGGTTTTGGTCTCAGAGTGTAGGTCTAAATGTTTTCTAACTAATGCTATATTAATTTTCAAAATCAGTTGAGATTTGTTGGATATATGCCTTTTTTATTCACAGGGGAAAGTCTTATTTTTTGGGGTTTTTCGTGGTTTTCAACATTTACAAAAAAAAAAAAATTTCTTCCACAAATTTTCGGATATTGATTTTGGCCTCAAATTGTAGGTCTGAATGTTTTCTAACTAATGCTATATTAATTTTTAAAATCAGTTGAGATTTGTTGGATATATGCCTTTTTTATTCACAGGGGACAGTCTTATTTTAGGGTTTTTCGTGGTTTTCAACATTTACAAAAAAAAAAAATTCCTTCCACAAATTTCCGGATATTGATTTTGGCCTCAAATTGTAGGTCTGAATGTTTTATAACTAATGCTATATTAATTTTAAAAATTAGTTGAGATTTGTTGGATATATGCCTTTTTTATTCACAGGGGACAGTCTTATTTTGGGGTTTTTCGTGGTTTTCATTATTTACAAAAAAAAAATACCTTCCACAAATTTCCGGATTATGATTTTGGTCTCAAAGTGTAGGTCTGAATGTTTTCTAACTAATGCTATATTAATTTTCAAAATCAGTTGAGATTTGTTGGATATATGCCTTTTTTATTCACAGGGGAAAGTCTTATATTGGGGTTTTTCGTGGTTTTCAATATTTACAAAAAAAAATACCTTCCACAAATTTCCGGATAATGATTTTAGTTCCAAATTGTAGGTCTGAACGTTTTCTAACTAATGCTTAATTAATTTTAAAAATCAGTTGAGATTTGTTGGATATATGCCTTTTTTATTCACAGGGGACAGTCTTATTTTGGGGTTTTTCGTGGTTTTCATTATTTACAAAAAAAAAAATACCTTCCACAAATTTCCGGATTATGGTTTTGGTCTCAGAGTGTAGGTCTAAATGTTTTCTAACTAACGCTATATTAATTTTCAAAATCAGTTGAGATTTGTTGGATATATGCCTTTTTTATTCACAGGGGAAAGTCTTATATTGGGGTTTTTCGTGGTTTTCAATATTTACAAAAAAAAATACCTTCCACAAATTTCCGGATAATGATTTTAGTTCCAAATTGTAGGTCTGAACGTTTTCTAACTAATGCTATATCAATTTTCAAAATCAGTTGAGATTTGTTGGATATATGCCTTTTTTATTCACAGGGGACAGTCTTATTTTTTGGGGTTTTTCGTGGTTTTCAACATTTACAAAAAAAAAAAAAATTTCTTCCACAAATTTTCGGATATTGATTTTGGCCTCAAATTGTAGGTCTGAATGTTTTCTAACTAATGCTATATTAATTTTTAAAATCAGTTGAGATTTGTTGGATATATGCCTTTTTTATTCACAGGGGACAGTCTTATTTTGGGGTTTTTCGTGGTTTTCAACATTTACAAAAAAAAAAAATTCCTTCCACAAATTTCCGGATATTGATTTTGGCCTCAAATTGTAGGTCTGAATGTTTTATAACTAATGCTATATTAATTTTAAAAATTAGTTGAGATTTGTTGGATATATGCCTTTTTTATTCACAGGGGACAGTCTTATTTTGGGGTTTTTCGTGGTTTTCATTATTTACAAAAAAAAAATACCTTCCACAAATTTCCGGATTATGATTTTGGTCTCAAAGTGTAGGTCTGAATGTTTTCTAACTAATGCTATATTAATTTTCAAAATCAGTTGAGATTTGTTGGATATATGCCTTTTTTATTCACAGGGGAAAGTCTTATATTGGGGTTTTTCGTGGTTTTCAATATTTACAAAAAAAAATACCTTCCACAAATTTCCGGATAATGATTTTAGTTCCAAATTGTAGGTCTGAACGTTTTCTAACTAATGCTTTATTAATTTTAAAAATCAGTTGAGATTTGTTGGATATATGCCTTTTTTATTCACAGGGGACAGTCTTATTTTGGGGTTTTTCGTGGTTTTCAATATTTACAAAAAAAAAAAAATACCTTCCACAAATTTCCGGATAATGATTTTGGCTTCAAATTGTAGGTCTGAATGTTTTATAACTAATGCTATATTAATTTTAAAAATTAGTTGAGATTTGTTGGATATATGCCTTTTTTATTCACAGGGGACAGTCTTATTTTGGGGTTTTTCGTGGTTTTCATTATTTACAAAAAAAAAATACCTTCCACAAATTTCCGGATTATGGTTTTGGTCTCAGAGTGTAGGTCTAAATGTTTTCTAACTAACGCTATATTAATTTTCAAATCAGTTGAGATTTGTTGGATATATGCCTTTTTTATTCACAGGGGAAAGTCTTATATTGGGGTTTTTCGTGGTTTTCAATATTTACAAAAAAAAATACCTTCCACAAATTTCCGGATAATGATTTTAGTTCCAAATTGTAGGTCTGAACGTTTTCTAACTAATGCTATATCAATTTTCAAATCAGTTGAGATTTGTTGGATATATGCCTTTTTTATTCACAGGGGACAGTCTTATTTTTTGGGGTTTTTCGTGGTTTTCATTATTTACAAAAAAAAAATACCTTCCACAAATTTCCGGATTATGATTTTGGTCTCAAAGTGTAGGTCTGAATGTTTTCTAACTAATGCTATATTAATTTTCAAAATCAGTTGAGATTTGTTGGATATATGCCTTTTTTATTCACAGGGGAAAGTCTTATATTGGGGTTTTTCGTGGTTTTCAATATTTACAAAAAAAAATACCTTCCACAAATTTCCGGATAATGATTTTAGTTCCAAATTGTAGGTCTGAACGTTTTCTAACTAATGCTTAATTAATTTTAAAAATCAGTTGAGATTTGTTGGATATATGCCTTTTTTATTCACAGGGGACAGTCTTATTTTGGGGTTTTTCGTGGTTTTCATTATTTACAAAAAAAAAAATACCTTCCACAAATTTCCGGATTATGGTTTTGGTCTCAGAGTGTAGGTCTAAATGTTTTCTAACTAACGCTATATTAATTTTCAAAATCAGTTGAGATTTGTTGGATATATGCCTTTTTTATTCACAGGGGAAAGTCTTATATTGGGGTTTTTCGTGGTTTTCAATATTTACAAAAAAAAATACCTTCCACAAATTTCCGGATAATGATTTTAGTTCCAAATTGTAGGTCTGAACGTTTTCTAACTAATGCTATATCAATTTTCAAAATCAGTTGAGATTTGTTGGATATATGCCTTTTTTATTCACAGGGGACAGTCTTATTTTTTGGGGTTTTTCGTGGTTTTCAACATTTACAAAAAAAAAAAAAATTTCTTCCACAAATTTTCGGATATTGATTTTGGCCTCAAATTGTAGGTCTGAATGTTTTCTAACTAATGCTATATTAATTTTTAAAATCAGTTGAGATTTGTTGGATATATGCCTTTTTTATTCACAGGGGACAGTCTTATTTTGGGGTTTTTCGTGGTTTTCAACATTTACAAAAAAAAAAAATTCCTTCCACAAATTTCCGGATATTGATTTTGGCCTCAAATTGTAGGTCTGAATGTTTTATAACTAATGCTATATTAATTTTAAAAATTAGTTGAGATTTGTTGGATATATGCCTTTTTTATTCACAGGGGACAGTCTTATTTTGGGGTTTTTCGTGGTTTTCATTATTTACAAAAAAAAAATACCTTCCACAAATTTCCGGATTATGATTTTGGTCTCAAAGTGTAGGTCTGAATGTTTTCTAACTAATGCTATATTAATTTTCAAAATCAGTTGAGATTTGTTGGATATATGCCTTTTTTATTCACAGGGGAAAGTCTTATATTGGGGTTTTTCGTGGTTTTCAATATTTACAAAAAAAAATACCTTCCACAAATTTCCGGATAATGATTTTAGTTCCAAATTGTAGGTCTGAACGTTTTCTAACTAATGCTTCATTAATTTTAAAAATCAGTTGAGATTTGTTGGATATATGCCTTTTTTATTCACAGGGGACAGTCTTATTTTGGGGTTTTTCGTGGTTTTCAATATTTACAAAAAAAAAAAAATACCTTCCACAAATTTCCGGATAATGATTTTGGCTTCAAATTGTAGGTCTGAATGTTTTCTAACTAATGCTATATTAATTTTAAAAATCAGTTGAGATTTGCTGGATATATGCCTTTTTTATTCACAGTCTTATTTTGGGGTTTTTCGTGGTTTTCAATATTTACAAAAAAAAAATACCTTCCACAAATTTCCGGATAATGATTTTGGTTCCAAATTGTAGGTCTGAACGTTTTCTAACTAATGCTTAATTAATTTTAAAAATCAGTTGAGATTTGTTGGATATATGCCTTTTTTATTCACAGGGGACAGTCTTATGTTTTGGGGTTTTTCGTGGTTTTCAACATTTACAAAAAAAAAAATTCCTTCCACAAATTTTCGGATATTGATTTTGGCCCCAAATTGTAGGTCTGAATGTTTTCTAACTAATGCTATATTAATTTTTAAAATCAGTTGAGATTTGTTGGATATATGCCTTTTTTATTCACAGGGGACAGTCTTATTTTGGGGTTTTTCGTGGTTTTCAACATTTACAAAAAAAAAAAAAAAATTCCTTCCACAAATTTCCGGATATTGATTTTGGCCTCAAATTGTAGGTCTGAATGTTTTATAACTAATGCTATATTAATTTTAAAAATTAGTTGAGATTTGTTGGATATATGCCTTTTTTATTCACAGGGGACAGTCTTATTTTGGGGTTTTTCGTGGTTTTCAATATTTACAAAAAAAAAATACCTTCCACAAATTTCCGGATTATGATTTTGGTCTCAAAGTGTAGGTCTGAATGTTTTCTAACTAATGCTATATTAATTTTAAAAATCAGTTGAGATTTGTTGGATATATGCCTTTTTTATTCACAGGGGACAGTCTTATTTTGGGGTTTTTCGTGGTTTTCAATATTTACAAAAAAAAAAATACCTTCCACAAATTTTAGGATAATAATTTTGGCTTTAAATTTTAGGTTTGAATGTTTTCTAACTAATGCTGTATTAGTTTTAAGAATCAGTTAAGATTTGTTGGATATATGCCTTTTTTATTCACAGGGGACAGTCTTACTTTGGGGTTTTTCGTGGTTTTCAACATTTACAAAAAAAAAAATTCCTTCCACAAATTTCCGGATATTGATTTTGGCCTCAAATTGTAGGTCTGAATGTTTTCTAACTACTGCTATATTAATTTTAAAAATCAGTTGAGATTTGTTGGATATATGCCTTTTTTATTCACAGGGGAAAGTCTTATTTTGGGGTTTTTCGTGGTTTTCAATATTTACAAAAAAAATACCTTCCACAAATTTCCGGATTATGATTTTAGTCTCAAAGTGTAGGTCTGAATGTTTTCTAACTAACGCGATATTAATTTTCAAAAGCAGTTGAGATTTGTTGGATATATGCCTTTTTTATTCACAGGGGACAGTCTTATTTTTGGGGTTTTTCGTGGTTTTCAACATTTACAAAAAAAAAAATACCTTCCACGTATTTTCGGATAATAATTTTGACCTCAAATTGTAGGTCTGAATGTTTTCTAACTACTACTATATTAATTTTCAAATTCAGTTGAGATTTGTTGGATATATGCCTTTTTTATTCACAGGGGAAAGTCTTATATTGGGGTTTTTCGTGGTTTTCAATATTTACAAAAAAAAAATACCTTCCACAAATTTCCGGATAATGATTTTAGTTCCAAATTGTAGGTCTGAACGTTTTCTAACTAATGCTTTATTAATTTTAAAAATCAGTTCGAGATTTGTTGGATATATGCCTTTTTTATTCACAGGGGACAGTCTTATTTTTTGGGGTTTTTCGTGGTTTTCAACATTTACAAAAAAAAAAAAATTCCTTCCACAAATTTTCGGATATTGATTTTGGCCTTAAATTGTAGGTCTGAATGTTTTCTAACTAATCTATATTAATTTTCAAAATCAGTTGAGATTTGTTGGATATATGCCTTTTTTATTCACAGGGGACAGTCTTATTTTGGGGTTTTTCGTGGTTTTCAATATTTACAAAAAAAAAAAAAAATACCTTCCACAAATTTTCGGATAATGATTTTGGCTTCAAATTGTAAGTCTGAATGTTTTCTAACTAATGCTAAATTAATTTTAAAAATCAGTTGAGATTTGTTGGATATATGCCTTTTTTATTCACAGGGGACAGTCTTATTTTTTGGGGTTTTTCGTGGTTTTCAACATTTACAAAAAAAAAAAAATTCCTTCCACAAATTTTCGGATATTGATTTTGGCCTTAAATTGTAGGTCTGAATGTTTTCTAACTAATGCTATATTAATTTTTAAAATCAGTTGAGATTTGTTGGATATATGCCTTTTTTATTCACAGGGGACAGTCTTATTTTGGGGTTTTTCGTGGTTTTCAACATTTACAAAAAAAAAAATTCCTTCCACAAATTTCCGGATATTGATTTTGGCCTTAAATTGTAGGTCTGAATGTTTTATAACTAATGCTATATTAATTTTAAAAATCAGTTGAGATTTGTTGGATATATGCCTTTTTTATTCACAGGGGACAGTCTTATTTTGGGGTTTTTCGTGGTTTTCAATATTTACAAAAAAAAAAATACCTTCCACAAATTTCCGGATATTGATTTTGGTCTCAAATTGTAGGTCTGAATGTTTTATAACTAATGCTATATTAATTTTAAAAATTAGTTGAGATTTGTTGGATATATGCCTTTTTTATTCACAGGGGACAGTCTTATTTTGGGGTTTTTCGTGGTTTTCAACATTTACAAAAAAAAAAAAAAATTCCTTCCACAAATTTCCGGATATTGATTTTGGTCTCAAATTGTAGGTCTGAATGTTTTATAACTAATGCTATATTAGTTTTAAAAATTAGTTGAGATTTGTTGGATATATGCCTTTTTTATTCACAGGGGACAGTCTTACTTTGGGGTTTTTCGTGGTTTTCAACATTTACAAAAAAAAAAAATACCTTCCACAAATTTTCGGATAATGATTTTGGCTTCAAATTGTAGGTCTGAATGTTTTCTAACTACTGCTTTATTAATTTTAAAAATCAGTTGAGATTTGTTGGATATATGCCTTTTTTATTCACAGGGGACAGTCTTATTTTGGGGTTTTTCGTGGTTTTCAATATTTACAAAAAAAAAAAAAATACCTTCCACAAATTTTCGGATAATGATTTTGGCTTCAAATTGTAGGTCTGAATGTTTTCTAACTACTGCTATATTAATTTTAAAAATCAGTTGAGATTTGTTGGATATATGCCTTTTTTATTCACAGGGGAAAGTCTTATTTTGGGGTTTTTCGTGGTTTTCAATATTTACAAAAAAAAATACCTTCCACAAATTTCCGGATTATGATTTTAGTCTCAAAGTGTAGGTCTGAATGTTTTCTAACTAATGCTATATTAATTTTCAAAATCAGTTGAGATTTGTTGGATATATGCCTTTTTTATTCAAAGGGGACAGTCTTGTTTTTGGGGTTTTTCGTGGTTTTCAACATTTACAAAAAAAAATACCTTCCACGTATTTTCGGATAATGATTTTGACCTCAAATTGTAGGTCTGAATGTTTTCTAACTACTGCTATATTAATTTTCAAATTCAGTTGAGATTTGTTGGATATATGCCTTTTTTATTCACAGGGGAAAGTCTTATATTGGGGTTTTTCGTGGTTTTAAATATTTACAAAAAAAAATACCTTCCACAAATTTCCGGAAAATGATTTTAGTTCCAAATTGTAGGTCTGAACGTTTTCTAACTAATGCTTTATTAATTTTAAAAATCAGTTGAGATTTATTGGATATATGCCTTTTTTATTCACAGGGGACAGTCTTATTTTGGGGTTTTTCGTGGTTTTCAACATTTACAAAAAAAAAAAAAATTCCTTCCACAAATTTCCGGATATTGATTTTGGCCTCAAATTGTAGGTCTGAATGTTTTATAACTAATGCTATATTAATTTTAAAAATTAGTTGAGATTTGTTGGATATATGCCTTTTTTATTCACAGGGGACAGTCTTATTTTGGGGTTTTTCGTGGTTTTCAATATTTACAAAAAAAAAAAAATACCTTCCACAAATTTTCGGATTATGATTTTGGTCTCAAATTGTAGGTCTGAATGTTTTATAACTAATGCTATATTAATTTTAAAAATTAGTTGAGATTTGTTGGATATATGCCTTTTTTATTCACAGGGGACAGTCTTATTTTGGGGTTTTTCGTGGTTTTCAACATTTACAAAAAAAAAAAAAATTCCTTCCACAAATTTCCGGACATTGATTTTGGCCTCAAATTGTAGGTCTGAATGTTTTATAACTAATGCTATATTAATTTTAAAAATTAATTGAGATTTGTTGGATATATGCCTTTTTTATTCACAGGGGACAGTCTTATTTTGGGGTTTTTCGTGGTTTTCAACATTTACAAAAAAAAAAAAATTCCTTCCACAAATTTCCGGATATTGATTTTGGCTTCAAATTGTAGGTCTGAATGTTTTCTAACTAATGCTATATTAATTTTTAAAATCAGTTGAAATTTGTTGGATATATGCCTTTTTTATTCACAGGGGACAGTCTTACTTTGGGGTTTTTCGTGGTTTTCAACATTTACAAAAAAAAAAATACCTTCCACAAATTTCCGGATAATAATTTTGGCCTTAAATTTTAGGTTTGAATGTTTTCTAACTAATGCTGTATTAGTTTTAAAAATCAGTTGAGATTTGTTGGATATATGCCTTTTTTATTCACAGGGGACAGTCTTACTTTGGGGTTTTTCGTGGTTTTCAACATTTACAAAAAAAAATACCTTCCACGTATTTTCGGATAATAATTTTGACCTCAAATTGTAGGTCTGAATGTTTTCTAACTACTGCTATATTAATTTTTAAATTCAGTTGAGATTTGTTGGATATATGCCTTTTTTATTCACAGGGGAAAGTCTTATATTGGGGTTTTTCGTGGTTTTCAATATTTACAAAAAAAAATACCTTCCACAAATTTCCGGATAATGATTTTAGTTCCAAATTGTAGGTCTGAACGCTTTCTAACTAATGCTTTATTAATTTTAAAAATCAGTTGAGATTTGTTGGATATATGCCTTTTTTATTCACAGGGGACAGTCTTATTTTGGGGTTTTTCGTGGTTTTCAATATTTACAAAAAAAAAAAAAATACCTTCCACAAATTTTCGGATAATGATTTTGGCTTCAAATTGTAGGTCTGAATGTTTTCTAACTAATGCTAAATTAATTTTAAAAATCAGTTGAGATTTGTTGGATATATGCCTTTTTTATTCACAGGGGACAGTCTTATTTTTTGGGGTTTTTCGTGGTTTTCAACATTTACAAAAAAAAAAAAATTCCTTCCACAAATTTTCGGATATTGATTTTGGCCTTAAATTGTAGGTCTGAATGTTTTCTAACTAATGCTATATTAATTTTAAAAATCAGTTGAGATTTGTTGGATATATGCCTTTTTTATTCACAGGGGACAGTCTTATTTTTGGGGTTTTTCGTGGTTTTCAACATTTACAAAAAAAAAATACCTTCCACGTATTTTCGGATAATAATTTTGACCTCAAATTGTAGGTCTGAATGTTTTCTAACAACTGCTATATTAATTTTCAAATTCAGTTGAGATTTGTTGGATATATGCCTTTTTTATTCACAGGGGAAAGTCTTATATTGGGGTTTTTCGTGGTTTTCAATATTTACAAAAAAAAATACCTTCCACAAATTTCCGGATAATGATTTTAGTTCCAAATTGTAGGTCTGAACGTTTTCTAACTAATGCTATATTAATTTTAAAAATTAGTTGAGATTTGTTGGATATATGCCTTTTTTATTCACAGGGGACAGTCTTATTTTGGGGTTTTTCGTGGTTTTCAACATTTACAAAAAAAAAAAAAATTCCTTCCACAAATTTCCGGATATTGATTTTGGCCTCAAATTGTAGGTCTGAATGTTTTATAACTAATGCTATATTAATTTTAAAAATTAGTTGAGATTTGTTGGATATATGCCTTTTTTATTCACAGGGGACAGTCTTACTTTGGGGTTTTTCGTGGTTTTCAACATTTACAAAAAAAAAAAATACCTTCCACAAATTTCCGGATAATAATTTTGGCCTTAAATTTTAGGTTTGAATGTTTTCTAACTAATGCTGTATTAGCTTTAAAAATCAGTTGAGATTTGTTGGATATATGCCTTTTTTATTCACAGGGGACAGTCTTATTTTGGGGTTTTTCGTGGTTTTCAATATTTACAAAAAAAAAAAAAATACCTTCCACAAATTTTCGGATAATGATTTTGGCTTCAAATTGTAGGTCTGAATGTTTTCTAACTAATGATAAATTAATTTTAAAAATCAGTTGAGATTTGTTGGATATATGCCTTTTTTATTCACAGGGGACAGTCTTATTTTTTGGGGTTTTTCGTGGTTTTCAACATTTACAAAAAAAAAAAAATTCCTTCCACAAATTTTCGGATATTGATTTTGGCCTTAAATTGTAGGTCTGAATGTTTTCTAACTAATGCTATATTAACTTTCAAAATCAGTTGAGATTTGTTGGATATATGCCTTTTTTATTCACAGGGGACAGTCTTATTTTTGGGGTTTTTCGTGGTTTTCAACATTTACAAAAAAAAAATACCTTCCACGTATTTTCGGATAATAATTTTGACCTCAAATTGTAGGTCTGAATGTTTTCTAACTACTGCTATATTAATTTTCAAATTCAGTTGAGATTTGTTGGATATATGCCTTTTTTATTCACAGGGGAAAGTCTTATATTGGGGTTTTTCGTGGTTTTCAATATTTACAAAAAAAAATACCTTCCACAAATTTCCGGATAATGATTTTAGTTCCAAATTGTAGGTCTGAACGTTTTCTAACTAAAGCTTTGTTATTTTAAAAATCAGGTGAGATTTGTTGGATATATGCCTTTTTTATTCACAGGGGACAGTCTTATTTTGGGGTTTTTCGTGGTTTTCAACATTTACAAAAAAAAAAAAAATTCCTTCCACAAATTTCCGGATATTGATTTTGGCCTCAAATTGTAGGTCTGAATGTTTTATAACTAATGCTATATTAATTTTAAAAATTAGTTGAGATTTGTTGGATATATGCCTTTTTTATTCACAGGGGACAGTCTTACTTTGGGGTTTTTCGTGGTTTTCAACATTTACAAAAAAAAAAAAATACCTTCCACAAATTTCCGGATAATAATTTTGGCCTTAAATTTTAGGTTTGAATGTTTTCTAACTAATGCTGTATTAGTTTTAAAAATCAGTTGAGATTTGTTGGATATATGCCTTTTTTATTCACAGGGGACAGTCTTACTTTGGGGTTTTTCGTGGTTTTCAACATTTACAAAAAAAAATACCTTCCACGTATTTTCGGATAATAATTTTGACCTCAAATTGTAGGTCTAAATGTTTTCTAACTACTGCTATATTAATTTTTAAATTCAGTTGAGATTTGTTGGATATATGCCTTTTTTATTCACAGGGGAAAGTCTTATATTGGGGTTTTTCGTGGTTTTCAATATTTACAAAAAAAAATACCTTCCACAAATTTCCGGATAATGATTTTAGTTCCAAATTGTAGGTCTGAACGTTTTCTAACTAATGCTTTATTAATTTTAAAAATCAGTTGAGATTTGTTGGATATATGCCTTTTTTATTCACAGGGGACAGTCTTATTTTGGGGTTTTTCGTGGTTTTCAATATTGACAAAAAAAAAAAAATACCTTCCAGAAATTTTCGGATAATGATTTTGGCTTCAAATTGTAGGTCTGAATGTTTTCTAACTAATGCTAAATTAATTTTAAAAATCAGTTGAGATTTGTTGGATATATGCCTTTTTTATTCACAGGGGACAGTCTTATTTTTTGGGGTTTTTCGTGGTTTTCAACATTTACAAAAAAAAAAAAATTCCTTCCACAAATTTTCGGATATTGATTTTGGCCTTAAATTGTAGGTCTGAATGTTTTCTAACTAATGCTATATTAACTTTCAAAATCAGTTGAGATTTGTTGGATATATGCTTTTTTATTCACAGGGGACAGTCTTATTTTTGGGGTTTTTCGTGGTTTTCAACATTTACAAAAAAAAAATACCTTCCACGTATTTTCGGATAATAATTTTGAAATCAAATTGTAGGTCTGAATGTTTTCTAACTACTGCTATATTAATTTTCAAATTCAGTTGAGATTTGTTGGATATATGCCTTTTTTATTCACAGGGGAAAGTCTTATATTGGGGTTTTTCGTGGTTTTCAATATTTACAAAAAAAAATACCTTCCACAAATTTCCGGATAATGATTTTAGTTCCAAATTGTAGGTCTGAACGTTTTCTAACTAATGCTTTATTATTTTAAAAATCAGTTGAGATTTGTTGGATATATGCCTTTTTTATTCACAGGGGACAGTCTTATTTTGGGGTTTTTCGTGGTTTTCAATATTTACAAAAAAAAAAAAAATACCTTCCACAAATTTCCGGATAATGATTTTAGTTCCAAATTGTAGGTCTGAACGTTTTCTAACTAATGCTATATTAATTTTTAAAATCAGTTGAGATTTGTTGGATATATGCCTTTTTTATTCACAGGGGACAGTCTTATTTTGGGGTTTTTCGTGGTTTTCAACATTTACAAAAAAAAAAAAAATTCCTTCCACAAATTTCCGGATATTGATTTTGGCCTCAAATTGTAGGTCTGAATGTTTTATAACTAATGCTATATTAATTTTAAAAATTAGTTGAGATTTGTTGGATATATGCCTTTTTTATTCACAGGGGACAGTCTTATTTTGGGGTTTTTCGTGGTTTTCAATATTTACAAAAAAAAAAATACCTTCCACAAATTTCCGGATTATGATTTTGGTCTCAAATTGTAGGTCTGAATGTTTTATAACTAATGCTTAATTAATTTTAAAAATTAGTTGAGATTTGTTGGATATATGCCTTTTTTATTCACAGGGGACAGTCTTATTTTGGGGTTTTTCGTGGTTTTCAACATTTACAAAAAAAAAAAAAATTCCTTCCACAAATTTCCGGATATTGATTTTGGCCTCAAATTGTAGGTCTGAATGTTTTATAACTAATGCTATATTAATTTTAAAAATTAGTTGAGATTTGTTGGATATATGCCTTTTTTATTCACAGGGGACAGTCTTATTTTGGGGTTTTTCGTGGTTTTCAACATTTACAAAAAAAAAAAAATTCCTTCCACAAATTTCCGGATATTGATTTTGGCTTCAAATTGTAGGTCTGAATGTTTTCTAACTAATGCTAAATTAATTTTAAAAATCAGTTGAGATTTGTTGGATATATGCCTTTTTTATTCACAGGGGACAGTCTTATTTTTTGGGGTTTTACGTGGTTTTCAACATTTACAAAAAAAAAAAATTCCTTCCACAAATTTTCGGATATTGATTTTGGCCTTAAATTGTAGGTCTGAATGTTTTCTAACTAATGCTATATTAACTTTCACAATCAGTTGAGATTTGTTGGATATATGCTTTTTTATTCACAGGGGACAGTCTTATTTTTGGGGTTTTTCGTGGTTTTCAACATTTACAAAAAAAAAATACCTTCCACGTATTTTCGGATAATAATTTTGAACTCAAATTGTAGGTCTGAATGTTTTCTAACTACTGCTATATTAATTTTCAAATTCAGTTGAGATTTGTTGGATATATGCCTTTTTTATTCACAGGGGAAAGTCTTATATTGGGGTTTTTCGTGGTTTTCAATATTTACAAAAAAAAATACCTTCCACAAATTTCCGGATAATGATTTTAGTTCCAAATTGTAGGTCTGAACGTTTTCTAACTAATGCTTTATTATTTTAAAAATCAGTTGAGATTTGTTGGATATATGCCTTTTTTATTCACAGGGGACAGTCTTATTTTGGGGTTTTTCGTGGTTTTCAATATTTACAAAAAAAAAAAAAATACCTTCCACAAATTTTCGGATAATGATTTTGGCTTCAAATTGTAGGTCTGAATGTTTTCTAACTAATGCTATATTAATTTTTAAAATCAGTTGAGATTTGTTGGATATATGCCTTTTTTATTCACAGGGGACAGTCTTATTTTGGGGTTTTTCGTGGTTTTCAACATTTACAAAAAAAAAAAAAATTCCTTCCACAAATTTCCGGATATTGATTTTGGCCTCAAATTGTAGGTCTGAATGTTTTATAACTAATGCTATATTAATTTTAAAAATTAGTTGAGATTTGTTGGATATATGCCTTTTTTATTCACAGGGGACAGTCTTATTTTGGGGTTTTTCGTGGTTTTCAATATTTACAAAAAAAAAATACCTTCCACAAATTTCCGGATTATGATTTTGGTCTCAAATTGTAGGTCTGAATGTTTTATAACTAATGCTTAATTAATTTTAAAAATTAGTTGAGATTTGTTGGATATATGCCTTTTTTATTCACAGGGGACAGTCTTATTTTGGGGTTTTTCGTGGTTTTCAACATTTACAAAAAAAAAAAAAATTCCTTCCACAAATTTCCGGATATTGATTTTGGCCTCAAATTGTAGGTCTGAATGTTTTATAACTAATGCTATATTAATTTTAAAAATTAGTTGAGATTTGTTGGATATATGCCTTTTTTATTCACAGGGGACAGTCTTATTTTGGGGTTTTTCGTGGTTTTCAACATTTACAAAAAAAAAAAAATTCCTTCCACAAATTTCCGGATATTGATTTTGGCTTCAAATTGTAGGTCTGAATGTTTTCTAACTAATGCTAAATTAATTTTAAAAATCAGTTAAGATTTGTTGGATATATGCCTTTTTTATTCACAGGGGACAGTCTTATTTTTTGGGGTTTTACGTGGTTTTCAACATTTACAAAAAAAAAAAATTCCTTCCACAAATTTTCGGATATTGATTTTGGCCTTAAATTGTAGGTCTGAATGTTTTCTAACTAATGCTATATTAATTTTTAAAATCAGTTTAGATTTGTTGGATATATGCCTTTTTTATTCACAGGGGACAGTCTTATTTTGGGGTTTTTCGTGGTTTTCAACATTTACAAAAAAAAAAAAATTCCTTCCACAAATTTCCGGATATTGATTTTGGCCTCAAATTGTAGGTCTGAATGTTTTATAACTAATGCTATATTAATTTTAAAAATTAGTTGAGATTTGTTGGATATATGCCTTTTTTATTCACAGGGGACAGTCTTATTTTGGGGTTTTTCGTGGTTTTCAATATTTACAAAAAAAAAAATACCTTCCACAAATTTTCGGATAATGATTTTGGCTTCAAATTGTAGGTCTGAATGTTTTCTAACTAATGCTAAATTAATTTTAAAAATCAGTTGAGATTTGTTGGATATATGCCTTTTTTATTCACAGGGGACAGTCTTATTTTTTGGGGTTTTTCGTGGTTTTCAACATTTACAAAAAAAAAAAAATTCCTTCCACAAATTTTCGGATATTGATTTTGGCCTTAAATTGTAGGTCTGAATGTTTTCTAACTAATGCTATATTAACTTTCAAAATCAGTTGAGATTTGTTGGATATATGCTTTTTTATTCACAGGGGACAGTCTTATTTTTGGGGTTTTTCGTGGTTTTCAACATTTACAAAAAAAAAATACCTTCCACGTATTTTCGGATAATAATTTTGAACTCAAATTGTAGGTCTGAATGTTTTCTAACTACTGCTATATTAATTTTCAAATTCAGTTGAGATTTGTTGGATATATGCCTTTTTTATTCACAGGGGAAAGTCTTATATTGGGGTTTTTCGTGGTTTTCAATATTTACAAAAAAAAATACCTTCCACAAATTTCCGGATAATGATTTTAGTTCCAAATTGTAGGTCTGAACGTTTTCTAACTAATGCTTTATTATTTTAAAAATCAGTTGAGATTTGTTGGATATATGCCTTTTTTATTCACAGGGGACAGTCTTATTTTGGGGTTTTTCGTGGTTTTCAATATTTACAAAAAAAAAAAAAATACCTTCCACAAATTTTCGGATAATGATTTTGGCTTCAAATTGTAGGTCTGAATGTTTTCTAACTAATGCTATATTAATTTTTAAAATCAGTTGAGATTTGTTGGATATATGCCTTTTTTATTCACAGGGGACAGTCTTATTTTGGGGTTTTTCGTGGTTTTCAACATTTACAAAAAAAAAAAAAATTCCTTCCACAAATTTCCGGATATTGATTTTGGCCTCAAATTGTAGGTCTGAATGTTTTATAACTAATGCTATATTAATTTTAAAAATTAGTTGAGATTTGTTGGATATATGCCTTTTTTATTCACAGGGGACAGTCTTATTTTGGGGTTTTTCGTGGTTTTCAATATTTACAAAAAAAAAAATACCTTCCACAAATTTCCGGATTATGATTTTGGTCTCAAATTGTAGGTCTGAATGTTTTATAACTAATGCTTAAATAATTTTAAAAATTAGTTGAGATTTGTTGGATATATGCCTTTTTTATTCACAGGGGACAGTCTTATTTTGGGGTTTTTCGTGGTTTTCAACATTTACAAAAAAAAAAAAAATTCCTTCCACAAATTTCCGGATATTGATTTTGGCCTCAAATTGTAGGTCTGAATGTTTTATAACTAATGCTATATTAATTTTAAAAATTAGTTGAGATTTGTTGGATATATGCCTTTTTTATTCACAGGGGACAGTCTTATTTTGGGGTTTTTCGTGGTTTTCAACATTTACAAAAAAAAAAAAATTCCTTCCACAAATTTCCGGATATTGATTTTGGCTTCAAATTGTAGGTCTGAATGTTTTCTAACTAATGCTAAATTAATTTTAAAAATCAGTTGAGATTTGTTGGATATATGCCTTTTTTATTCACAGGGGACAGTCTTATTTTTTGGGGTTTTACGTGGTTTTCAACATTTACAAAAAAAAAAAATTCCTTCCACAAATTTTCGGATATTGATTTTGGCCTTAAATTGTAGGTCTGAATGTTTTCTAACTAATGCTATATTAATTTTTAAAATCAGTTTAGATTTGTTGGATATATGCCTTTTTTATTCACAGGGGACAGTCTTATTTTGGGGTTTTTCGTGGTTTTCAACATTTACAAAAAAAAAAAAAAATTCCTTCCACAAATTTCCGGATATTGATTTTGGCCTCAAATTGTAGGTCTGAATGTTTTATAACTAATGCTATATTAATTTTAAAAATTAGTTGAGATTTGTTGGATATATGCCTTTTTTATTCACAGGGGACAGTCTTATTTTGGGGTTTTTCGTGGTTTTCAATATTTACAAAAAAAAAAATACCTTCCACAAATTTCCGGATTATGATTTTGGTCTCAAATTGTAGGTATGAATGTTTTATAACTAATGCTTAATTAATTTTAAAAATTAGTTGAGATTTGTTGGGTATATGCCTTTTTTATTCACAGGGGACAGTCTTATTTTGGGGTTTTTCGTGGTTTTCAACATTTACAAAAAAAAAAAAAAATTCCTTCCACAAATTTCCGGATATTGATTTTGGCCTCAAATTGTAGGTCTGAATGTTTTATAACTAATGCTATATTAATTTTAAAAATTAGTTGAGATTTGTTGGATATATGCCTTTTTTATTCACAGGGGACAGTCTTATTTTGGGGTTTTTCGTGGTTTTCAACATTTACAAAAAAAAAAAAATTCCTTCCACAAATTTCCGGATATTGATTTTGGCTTCAAATTGTAGGTCTGAATGTTTTCTAACAAATGCTATATTAATTTTTAAAATCAGTTGAGATTTGTTGGATATATGCCTTTTTTATTCACAGGGGACAGTCTTACTTTGGGGTTTTTCGTGGTTTTCAACATTTACAAAAAAAAAAATACCTTCCACAAATTTCCGGATAATAATTTTGGCTCTTAATTTTAGGTTTGAATGTTTTCTAACTAATGCTGTATTAGTTTTAAAAATCAGTTGAGATTTGTTGGATATATGCCTTTTTTATTCACAGGGGACAGTCTTACTTTGGGGTTTTTCGTGGTTTTCAACATTTACAAAAAAAAAATACCTTCCACGTATTTTCGGATAATAATTTTGACCTCAAATTGTAGGTCTGAATGTTTTCTAACTACTGCTATATTAGTTTTTAAATTCAGTTGAGATTTGTTGGATATATGCCTTTTTTATTCACAGGGGAAAGTCTTATATTGGGGTTTTTCGTGGTTTTCAATATTTACAAAAAAAAAATACCTTCCAGAAATTTCCAGATAATGATTTTAGTTCCAAATTGTAGGTCTGAACGTTTTCTAACTAATGCTTTATTAATTTTAAAAATCAGTTGAGATTTGTTGGATATATGCCTTTTTTATTCACAGGGGACAGTCTTATTTTGGGGTTTTTCGTGGTTTTCAATATTTACAAAAAAAAAAAATACCTTCCACAAATTTTCGGATAATGATTTTGGCTTCAAATTGTAGGTCTGAATGTTTTCTAACTAATGCTAAATTAATTTTAAAAATCAGTTGAGATTTGTTGGATATATGCCTTTTTTATTCACAGGGGACAGTCTTATTTTTGGGGTTTTTCGTGGTTTTCAACATTTACAAAAAAAAAAATACCTTCCACGTATTTTCGGATAATAATTTTGACCTCAAATTGTAGGTCTGAATGTTTTCTAACTACTGCTATATTAATTTTCAAATTCAGTTGAGATTTGTTGGATATATGCCTTTTTTATTCACAGGGGAAAGTCTTATATTGGGGTTTTTCGTGGTTTTCAATATTTACAAAAAAAAATACCTTCCACAAATTTCCGGATAATGACTTTAGTTCCAAATTGTAGGTCTGAACGTTTTCTAACTAATGCTTTATTTTTTTAAAAATCAGTTGAGATTTGTTGGATATATGCCTTTTTATTCACAGGGGACAGTCTTATTTTGGGGTTTTTCGTGGTTTTCAATATTTACAAAAAAAAAAAAAATACCTTCCACAAATTTTCGGATATTGATTTTGGCTTCAAATTGTAGGTCTGAATGTTTTCTAACTAATGCTAAATTAATTTTAAAAATCAGTTGAGATTTGTTGGATATATGCCTTTTTTATTCACAGGGGACAGTCTTATTTTTTGGGGTTTTACGTGGTTTTCAACATTTACAAAAAAAAAAAAATTCCTTCCACAAATTTTCGGATATTGATTTTGGCCTTAAATTGTAGGTCTGAATGTTTTCTAACTAATGCTATATTAAATTTTAAAATCAGTTGAGATTTGTTGGATATATGCCTTTTTTATTCACAGGGGACAGTCTTATTTTGGGGTTTTTCGTGGTTTTCAACATTTACAAAAAAAAAAAAATTCCTTCCACAAATTTCCGGATATTGATTTTGGCCTCAAATTGTAGGTCTGAATGTTTTATAACTAATGCTATATTAATTTTAAAAATTAGTTGAGATTTGTTGGATATATGCCTTTTTTATTCACAGGGGACAGTCTTATTTTGGGGTTTTTCGTGGTTTTCAATATTTACAAAAAAAAAATACCTTCCACAAATTTTCGGATTATGATTTTGGTCTCAAATTGTAGGTCTGAATGTTTTATAACTAATGCTATATTAATTTTAAAAATTAGTTGAGATTTGTTGGATATATGCCTTTTTTATTCACAGGGGACAGTCTTATTTTGGGGTTTTTCGTGGTTTTCAACATTTACAAAAAAAAAAAAAAATCCTTCCACAAATTTCCGGATATTGATTTTGGCCTCAAATTGTAGGTCTGAATGTTTTATAACTAATGCTATATTAATTTTAAAAATTAGTTGAGATTTGTTGGATATATGCCTTTTTTATTCACAGGGGACAGTCTTATTTTGGGGTTTTTCGTGGTTTTCAACATTTACAAAAAAAAAAAAATTCCTTCCACAAATTTCCGGATATTGATTTTGGCTTCAAATTGTAGGTCTGAATGTTTTCTAACTAATGCTATATTAATTTTTAAAATCAGTTGAGATTTGTTGGATATATGCCTTTTTTATTCACAGGGGACAGTCTTACTTTGGGCTTTTTGGTGGTTTTCAACATTTACAAAAAAAAAAAATACCTTCCACAAATTTCCGGATAATAATTTTGACCTTAAATTTTAGGTTTGAATGTTTTCTAACTAATGCTGTATTAGTTTTAAAAATCAGTTGAGATTTGTTGGATATATGCCTTTTTTATTCACAGGGGACAGTCTTATTTTTGGGGTTTTTCGTGGTTTTCAACATTTACAAAAAAAAAATACCTTCCACGAATTTCCGGATAATAATTTTGGCTTCAAATTGTAGGTCTGAATGTTTTCTAACTACTGCTATATTAATTTTAAAAATCAGTTGAGATTTGTTGGATATATGCCTTTTTTATTCACAGGGGAAAGTCTTATATTGGGGTTTTTCGTGGTTTTCAACATTTACAAAAAAAAAAAAAATTCCTTCCACAAATTTCCGGATATTGATTTTGGCCTCAAATTGTAGGTCTGAATGTTTTATAACTAATGCTATATTAATTTTAAAAATTAGTTGAGATTTGTTGGATATATGCCTTTTTTATTCACAGGGGACAGTCTTATTTTGGGGTTTTTCGTGGTTTTCAACATTTACAAAAAAAAAAAAATTCCTTCCACAAATTTCCGGATATTGATTTTGGCTTCAAATTGTAGGTCTGAATGTTTTCTAACAAATGCTATATTAATTTTTAAAATCAGTTGAGATTTGTTGGATATATGCCTTTTTTATTCACAGGGGACAGTCTTACTTTGGGGTTTTTCGTGGTTTTCAACATTTACAAAAAAAAAAATACCTTCCACAAATTTCCGGATAATAATTTTGGCTCTTAATTTTAGGTTTGAATGTTTTCTAACTAATGCTGTATTAGTTTTAAAAATCAGTTGAGATTTGTTGGATATATGCCTTTTTTATTCACAGGGGACAGTCTTACTTTGGGGTTTTTCGTGGTTTTCAACATTTACAAAAAAAAAATACCTTCCACGTATTTTCGGATAATAATTTTGACCTCAAATTGTAGGTCTGAATGTTTTCTAACTACTGCTATATTAGTTTTTAAATTCAGTTGAGATTTGTTGGATATATGCCTTTTTTATTCACAGGGGAAAGTCTTATATTGGGGTTTTTCGTGGTTTTCAATATTTACAAAAAAAAAATACCTTCCAGAAATTTCCAGATAATGATTTTAGTTCCAAATTGTAGGTCTGAACGTTTTCTAACTAATGCTTTATTAATTTTAAAAATCAGTTGAGATTTGTTGGATATATGCCTTTTTTATTCACAGGGGACAGTCTTATTTTGGGGTTTTTCGTGGTTTTCAATATTTACAAAAAAAAAAATACCTTCCACAAATTTTCGGATAATGATTTTGGCTTCAAATTGTAGGTCTGAATGTTTTCTAACTAATGCTAAATTAATTTTAAAAATCAGTTGAGATTTGTTGGATATATGCCTTTTTTATTCACAGGGGACAGTCTTATTTTGGGGTTTTTCGTGGTTTTCAACATTTACAAAAAAAAAAAAATTCCTTCCACAAATTTCCGGATATTGATTTTGGCTTCAAATTGTAGGTCTGAATGTTTTCTAACTAATGCTATATTAATTTTTAAAATCAGTTGAGATTTGTTGGATATATGCCTTTTTTATTCACAGGGGACAGTCTTACTTTGGGCTTTTTGGTGGTTTTCAACATTTACAAAAAAAAAAAATACCTTCCACAAATTTCCGGATAATAATTTTGGCCTTAAATTTTAGGTTTGAATGTTTTCTAACTAATGCTGTATTAGTTTTAAAAATCAGTTGAGATTTGTTGGATATATGCCTTTTTTATTCACAGGGGACAGTCTTATTTTTGGGGTTTTTCGTGGTTTTCAACATTTACAAAAAAAAAATACCTTCCACGAATTTCCGGATAATAATTTTGGCTTCAAATTGTAGGTCTGAATGTTTTCTAACTACTGCTATATTAATTTTAAAAATCAGTTGAGATTTGTTGGATATATGCCTTTTTTATTCACAGGGGAAAGTCTTATATTGGGGTTTTTCGTGGTTTTCAACATTTACAAAAAAAAAAAAAATTCCTTCCACAAATTTCCGGATATTGATTTTGGCCTCAAATTGTAGGTCTGAATGTTTTATAACTAATGCTATATTAATTTTAAAAATTAGTTGAGATTTGTTGGATATATGCCTTTTTTATTCACAGGGGACAGTCTTATTTTGGGGTTTTTCGTGGTTTTCAACATTTACAAAAAAAAAAAAATTCCTTCCACAAATTTCCGGATATTGATTTTGGCTTCAAATTGTAGGTCTGAATGTTTTCTAACAAATGCTATATTAATTTTTAAAATCAGTTGAGATTTGTTGGATATATGCCTTTTTTATTCACAGGGGACAGTCTTACTTTGGGGTTTTTCGTGGTTTTCAACATTTACAAAAAAAAAAATACCTTCCACAAATTTCCGGATAATAATTTTGGCTCTTAATTTTAGGTTTGAATGTTTTCTAACTAATGCTGTATTAGTTTTAAAAATCAGTTGAGATTTGTTGGATATATGCCTTTTTTATTCACAGGGGACAGTCTTACTTTGGGGTTTTTCGTGGTTTTCAACATTTACAAAAAAAAAATACCTTCCACGTATTTTCGGATAATAATTTTGACCTCAAATTGTAGGTCTGAATGTTTTCTAACTACTGCTATATTAGTTTTTAAATTCAGTTGAGATTTGTTGGATATATGCCTTTTTTATTCACAGGGGAAAGTCTTATATTGGGGTTTTTCGTGGTTTTCAATATTTACAAAAAAAAAATACCTTCCAGAAATTTCCAGATAATGATTTTAGTTCCAAATTGTAGGTCTGAACGTTTTCTAACTAATGCTTTATTAATTTTAAAAATCAGTTGAGATTTGTTGGATATATGCCTTTTTTATTCACAGGGGACAGTCTTATTTTGGGGTTTTTCGTGGTTTTCAATATTTACAAAAAAAAAAAATACCTTCCACAAATTTTCGGATAATGATTTTGGTTTCAAATTGTAGGTCTGAATGTTTTCTAACTAATGCTAAATTAATTTTAAAAATCAGTTGAGATTTGTTGGATATATGCCTTTTTTATTCACAGGGGACAGTCTTATTTTTGGGGTTTTTCGTGGTTTTCAACATTTACAAAAAAAAAAATACCTTCCACGTATTTTCGGATAATAATTTTGACCTCAAATTGTAGGTCTGAATGTTTTCTAACTACTGCTATATTAATTTTCAAATTCAGTTGAGATTTGTTGGATATATGCCTTTTTTATTCACAGGGGAAAGTCTTATATTGGGGTTTTTCGTGGTTTTCAATATTTACAAAAAAAAATACCTTCCACAAATTTCCGGATAATGACTTTAGTTCCAAATTGTAGGTCTGAACGTTTTCTAACTAATGCTTTATTTTTTTAAAAATCAGTTGAGATTTGTTGGATATATGCCTTTTTATTCACAGGGGACAGTCTTATTTTGGGGTTTTTCGTGGTTTTCAATATTTACAAAAAAAAAAAAATACCTTCCACAAATTTTCGGATATTGATTTTGGCTTCAAATTGTAGGTCTGAATGTTTTCTAACTAATGGTAAATTAATTTTAAAAATCAGTTGAGATTTGTTGGATATATGCCTTTTTTATTCACAGGGGACAGTCTTATTTTTTGGGGTTTTACGTGGTTTTCAACATTTACAAAAAAAAAAAAATTCCTTCCACAAATTTTCGGATATTGATTTTGGCCTTAAATTGTAGGTCTGAATGTTTTCTAACTAATGCTATATTAAATTTTAAAATCAGTTGAGATTTGTTGGATATATGCCTTTTTTATTCACAGGGGACAGTCTTATTTTGGGGTTTTTCGTGGTTTTCAACATTTACAAAAAAAAAAAAAATTCCTTCCACAAATTTCCGGATATTGATTTTGGCCTCAAATTGTAGGTCTGAATGTTTTATAACTAATGCTATATTAATTTTAAAAATTAGTTGAGATTTGTTGGATATATGCCTTTTTTATTCACAGGGGACAGTCTTATTTTGGGGTTTTTCGTGGTTTTCAATATTTACAAAAAAAAAATACCTTCCACAAATTTTCGGATTATGATTTTGGTCTCAAATTGTAGGTCTGAATGTTTTATAACTAATGCTATATTAATTTTAAAAATTAGTTGAGATTTGTTGGATATATGCCTTTTTTATTCACAGGGGACAGTCTTATTTTGGGGTTTTTCGTGGTTTTCAACATTTACAAAAAAAAAAAAAAATCCTTCCACAAATTTCCGGATATTGATTTTGGCCTCAAATTGTAGGTCTGAATGTTTTATAACTAATGCTATATTAATTTTAAAAATTAGTTGAGATTTGTTGGATATATGCCTTTTTTATTCACAGGGGACAGTCTTATTTTGGGGTTTTTCGTGGTTTTCAACATTTACAAAAAAAAAAAAATTCCTTCCACAAATTTCCGGATATTGATTTTGGCTTTAAATTGTAGGTCTGAATGTTTTCTAACTAATGCTATATTAATTTTTAAAATCAGTTGAGATTTGTTGGATATATGCCTTTTTTATTCACAGGGGACAGTCTTACTTTGGGCTTTTTGGTGGTTTTCAACATTTACAAAAAAAAAAATACCTTCCACAAATTTCCGGATAATAATTTTGGCCTTAAATTTTAGGTTTGAATGTTTTCTAACTAATGCTGTATTAGTTTTAAAAATCAGTTGAGATTTGTTGGATATATGCCTTTTTTATTCACAGGGGACAGTCTTATTTTTGGGGTTTTTCGTGGTTTTTAACATTTACAAAAAAAAAATACCTTCCACGAATTTCCGGATAATAATTTTGGCTTCAAATTGTAGGTCTGAATGTTTTCTAACTACTGCTATATTAATTTTAAAAATCAGTTGAGATTTGTTGGATATATGCCTTTTTTATTCACAGGGGAAAGTCTTATATTGGGGTTTTTCGTGGTTTTCAATATTTACAAAAAAAAAATACCATCCACAAATTTCCGGATAATGACTTTGGTTCCAAATTGTAGGTCTGAACGTTTTCTAACTAATGCTTTATTAATTTTAAAAATCAGTTGAGATTTATTGGATATATGCCTTTTTTATTCACAAGGGACAGTCTTATTTTGTGGTTTTTCGTGGTTTTCAATATTTACAAAAAAAAAAAAATACCTTCCACAAATTTCCGGATATTGATTTTGGCTTCAAATTGTAGGTCTGAATGTTTTCTAACTAATGCTATATTAATTTTTAAAATCAGTTGAGATTTGTTGGATATATGCCTTTTTTATTCACAGGGGACAGTCTTACTTTGGGGTTTTTCGTGGTTTTCAACATTTACAAAAAAAAAAATACCTTCCACAAATTTCCGGATAATAATTTTGGCCTTAAATTTTAGGTTTGAATGTTTTCTAACTAATGCTGTATTATTTTTAAAAATCAGTTGAGATTTGTTGGATATATGCCTTTTTTATTCACAGGGGACAGTCTTACTTTGGGGTTTTTCGTGGTTTTCAACATTTACAAAAAAAAAATACCTTCCACGTATTTTCGGATAATAATTTTGACCTCAAATTGTAGGTCTGAATGTTTTCTAACTACTGCTATATTAATTTTCAAATTCAGTTGAGATTTGTTGGATATATGCCTTTTTTATTCACAGGGGAAAGTCTTATATTGGGGTTTTTCGTGGTTTTCAATATTTACAAAAAAAAATACCTTCCACAAATTTCCGGATAATGATTTTAGTTCCAAATTGTAGGTCTGAACGTTTTCTAACTAATGCTTTATTAAGTTTAAAAATCAGTTGAGATTTGTTGGATATATGCCTTTTTTATTCACAGGGGACAGTCTTATTTTGGGGTTTTTCGTGGTTTTCAATATTTACAAAAAAAAAAAATACCTTCCACAAATTTTCGGATAATGATTTTGGCTTCAAATTGTAGGTCTGAATGTTTTCTAACTAATGCAAAAATAATTTTAAAAATCAGTTGAGATTTGTTGGATATATGCCTTTTTTATTCACAGGGGACAGTCTTATTTTTTGGGGTTTTTCGTGGTTTTCAACATTTACAAAAAAAAAAAATTCCTTCCACAAATTTTCGGATATTGATTTTGGCCTTAAATTGTAGGTCTGAATGTTTTCTAACTAATGCTATATTAACTTTCAAAATCAGTTGAGATTTGTTGGATATATGCCTTTTTTATTCACAGGGGACAGTCTTATTTTTGGGGTTTTTCGTGGTTTTCAATATTTACAAAAAAAAAAAAATACCTTCCACAAATTTCCCGATTCTAACTACTGCTATATTAATTTTCAAATTCAGTTGAGATTTGTTGGATATATGCCTTTTTTATTCACAGGGGAAAGTCTTATATTGGGGTTTTTCGTGGTTTTCAATATTTACAAAAAAAAATACCTTCCACAAATTTCCGGATAATGATTTTAGTTCCAAATTGTAGGTCTGAACGTTTTCTAACTAATGCTTTATTAATTTTAAAAATCAGTTGAGATTTGTTGGATATATGCCTTTTTTATTCACAGGGGACAGTCTTATTTTGGGGTTTTTCGTGGTTTTCAACATTTACAAAAAAAAAAAAAATTCCTTCCACAAATTTCCGGATATTGATTTTGGCCTCAAATTGTAGGTCTGAATGTTTTATAACTAATGCTATATTAATTTTAAAAATTAGTTGAGATTTGTTGGATATATGCCTTTTTTATTCACAGGGGACAGTCTTATTTTGGGGTTTTTCGTGGTTTTCAATATTTACAAAAAAAAAAAATACCTTCCACAAATTTCCGGATTATGATTTTGGTCTCAAATTGTAGGTCTGAATGTTTTATAACTAATGCTATATTAATTTTAAAAATTAGTTGAGATTTGTTGGATATATGCCTTTTTTATTCACAGGGGACAGTCTTATTTTGGGGTTTTTCGTGGTTTTCAACATTTACAAAAAAAAAAAAAATTCCTTCCACAAATTTCCGGATATTGATTTTGGCTTCAAATTGTAGGTCTGAATGTTTTCTAACTAATGCTATATTAATTTTTAAAATCAGTTGAGATTTGTTGGATATATGCCTTTTTTATTCACAGGGGACAGTCTTACTTTGGGGTTTTTCGTGGTTTTCAACATTTACAAAAAAAAAAATACCTTCCACAAATTTCCGGATAATAATTTTGGCCTTAAATTTTAGGTCCGAATGTTTTCTAACTAATGCTGTATTAGTTTTAAAAATCAGTTGAGATTTGTTGGATATATGCCTTTTTTATTCACAGGGGACAGTCTTATTTTTGGGGTTTTTCGTGGTTTTCAACATTTACAAAAAAAAAATACCTTCCACGAAATTCCGGATAATAATTTTGGCTTCAAATTGTAGGTCTGAATGTTTTCTAACTACTGCTATATTAATTTTAAAAATCAGTTGAGATTTGTTGGATATATGCCTTTTTTATTCACAGGGGAAAGTCTTATATTGGGGTTTTTCGTGGTTTTCAATATTTACAAAAAAAAAATACCATCCACAAATTTCCGGATAATGACTTTGGTTCCAAATTGTAGGTCTGAACGTTTTCTAACTAATGCTTTATTAATTTTAAAAATCAGTTGAGATTTGTTGGATATATGCCTTTTTTATTCACAAGGGACAGTCTTATTTTGGGGTTTTTCGTGGTTTTCAATATTTACAAAAAAAAAAAATACCTTCCACAAATTTCCGGATATTGATTTTGGCCTCAAATTGTAGGTCTGAATGTTTTCTAACTACTGCTTTATTAATTTTAAAAATCAGTTGAGATTTGTTGGATATATGCCTTTTTTATTCACAGGGGACAGTCTTATTTTGGGGTTTTTCGTGGTTTTCAATATTTACAAAAAAAAAATACCATCCACAAATTTCCGGATAATGATTTTGGTTCCAAATTGTAGGTCTGAACGTTTTCTAACTAATGCTTTATTAATTTTAAAAATCAGTTGAGATTTGTTGGATATATGCCTTTTTTATTCACAAGGGACAGTCTTATTTTGGGGTTTTTCGTGGTTTTCAATATTTACAAAAAAAAAAAAAAATGCCTTCCACAAATTTCCGGATAATGATTTTGGCTTCAAATTGTAGGTCTGAATGTTTTCTAACTACTGCTATATTAATTTAAAAAATCAGTTGAGATTTGTTGGATATATGCCTTTTTTATTCACAGGGGAAAGTCTTATATTGGGGTTTTTCGTGGTTTTCAATATTTACAAAAAAAAATACCTTCCACAAATTTCCGGATAATGATTTTGGTTTCAAATTGTAGGTCTGAACGTTTTCTAACTAATGCTTTATTAATTTTAAAAATCAGTTGAGATTTGTTGGATATATGCCTTTTTTATTCACAGGGACAGTCTTATTTTGGGGTTTTTCGTGGTTTTCAATATTTACAAAAAAAAAAAAATACCTTCCACAAATTTCCCGATAATGATTTTGGCTTCAAATTGTAGGTCTGAATGTTTTCTAACTAATGCTTAATTAATTTTAAAAATCAGTTGAGATTTGTTGGATATATGCCTTTTTTATTCACAGGGGACAGTCTTATTTTTTGGGGTTTTTCGTGGTTTTCAACATTTACAAAAAAAAAAAATTCCTTCCACAAATTTCCGGATATTGATTTTGGCCTCAAATTGTAGGTCTGAATGTTTTCTAACTAATGCTATATTAATTTTAAAAATCAGTTGAGATTTGTTGGATATATGCCTTTTTTATTCACAGGGGACAGTCTTACTTTGGGGTTTTTCGTGGTTTTCAACATTTACAAAAAAAAAATTCCTTCCACAAATTTCCGGATATTGATTTTGGCCTCAAATTGTAGGTCTGAATGTTTTCTAACTACTGCTATATTAATTTTAAAAATCAGTTGAGATTTGTTGGATATATGCCTTTTTTATTCACAGGGGACAGTCTTACTTTGGGGTTTTTCGTGGTTTTCAACATTTACAAAAAAAAAATTCCTTCCACAAATTTCCGGATATTGATTTTGGCCTCAAATTGTAGGTCTGAATGTTTTCTAACTAATGCTATATTAATTTTCAAAATCAGTTGAGATTTGTTGGATATATGCCTTTTTTATTCACAGGGGACAGTCTTACTTTGGGGTTTTTCGTGGTTTTCAACATTTACAAAAAAAAAATTCCTTCCACAAATTTCCGGATATTGATTTTGGCCTCAAATTGTAGGTCTGAATGTTTTCTAACTACTGCTATATTAATTTTAAAAATCAGTTGAGATTTGTTGGATATATGCCTTTTTTATTCACAGGGGAAAGTCTTATATTGGGGTTTTTCGTGGTTTTAAATATTTACAAAAAAAAATACCTTCCACAAATTTCCGGATATTGATTTTGGCCTCAAATTGTAGGTCTGAATGTTTTCTAACTACTGCTATATTAATTTTAAAAATCAGTTGAGATTTGTTGGATATATGCCTTTTTTATTCACAGGGGAAAGTCTTATATTGGGGTTTTTCGTGGTTTTCAATATTTACAAAAAAAAATACCTTCCACAAATTTCCGGATAATGATTTTGGTTTCAAATTGTAGGTCTGAACGTTTTCTAACTAATGCTTTATTAATTTTAAAAATCAGTTGAGATTTGTTGGATATATGCCTTTTTTATTCACAGGGACAGTCTTATTTTGGGGTTTTTCGTGGTTTTCAATATTTACAAAAAAAAAAAAATACCTTCCACAAATTTCCGGATAATGATTTTGGTTTCAAAGTGTAGGTCTGAACGTTTTCTAACTAATGCTTTATTAATTTTAAAAATCAGTTGAGATTTGTTGGATATATGCCTTTTTTATTCACAGGGACAGTCTTATTTTGGGGTTTTTCGTGGTTTTCAATATTTACAAAAAAAAAAAATACCTTCCACAAATTTCCCGATAATGATTTTGGCTTCAAATTGTAGGTCTGAATGTTTTCTAACTAATGCTTAATTAATTGTAAAAATCAGTTGAGATTTGTTGGATATATGCCTTTTTTATTCACAGGGGACAGTCTTACTTTGGGGTTTTTCGTGGTTTTCAACATTTACAAAAAAAAAATTCCTTCCACAAATTTCCGGATATTGATTTTGGCCTCAAATTGTAGGTCTGAATGTTTTCTAACTAATGCTATATTAATTTTCAAAATCAGTTGAGATTTGTTGGATATATGCCTTTTTTATTCACAGGGGACAGTCTTATTTTTTGGGGTTTTTCGTGGTTTTCAACATTTACAAAAAAAAAATTCCTTCCACAAATTTCCGGATATTGATTTTGGCCTCAAATTGTAGGTCTGAATGTTTTCTAACTAATGCTATATTAATTTAAAAAATCAGTTGAGATTTGTTGGATATATGCCTTTTTTTATTCACAGGGGACAGTCTTACTTTGGGGTTTTTCGTGGTTTTCAACATTTACAAAAAAAAATTCCTTCCACAAATTTCCGGATATTGATTTTGGCCTTAAATTGTAGGTCTGAATGTTTTCTAACTACTGCTTTATTAATTTTAAAAATCAGTTGAGATTTGTTGGATATATGCCTTTTTTATTCACAGGGGACAGTCTTATTTTGGGGTTTTTCGTGGTTTTCAATATTTACAAAAAAAAAATACCATCCACAAATTTCCGGATAATGATTTTGGTTCCAAATTGTAGGTCTGAACGTTTTCTAACTAATGCTTTATTAATTTTAAAAATCAGTTGAGATTTGTTGGATATATGCCTTTTTTATTCACAAGGGACAGTCTTATTTTGGGGTTTTTCGTGGTTTTCAATATTTACAAAAAAAAAAAATGCCTTCCACAAATTTCCGGATAATGATTTTGGCTTCAAATTGTAGGTCTGAATGTTTTCTAACTACTGCTATATTAATTTAAAAAATCAGTTGAGATTTGTTGGATATATGCCTTTTTTATTCACAGGGGAAAGTCTTATATTGGGGTTTTTCGTGGTTTTCAATATTTACAAAAAAAATACCTTCCACAAATTTCCGGATAATGATTTTGGTTCCAAATTGTAGGTCTGAACGTTTTCTAACTAATGCTTTATTAATTTTAAAAATCAGTTGAGATTTGTTGGATATATGCCTTTTTTATTCACAAGGGACAGTCTTATTTTGGGGTTTTTCGTGGTTTTCAATATTTACAAAAAAAAAAAAATGCCTTCCACAAATTTCCGGATAATGATTTTGGCTTCAAATTGTAGGTCTGAATGTTTTCTAACTACTGCTATATTAATTTAAAAAATCAGTTGAGATTTGTTGGATATATGCCTTTTTTATTCACAGGGGAAAGTCTTATATTGGGGTTTTTCGTGGTTTTCAATATTTACAAAAAAAAATACCTTCCACAAATTTCCGGATAATGATTTTGGTTCCAAATTGTAGGTCTGAACGTTTTCTAACTAATGCTTTATTAATTTTAAAAATCAGTTGAGATTTGTTGGATATATGCCTTTTTTATTCACAAGGGACAGTCTTATTTTGGGGTTTTTCGTGGTTTTCAATATTTACAAAAAAAAAAAATGCCTTCCACAAATTTCCGGATAATGATTTTGGTTTCAAATTGTAGGTCTGAACGTTTTCTAACTACTGCTATATTAATTTAAAAAATCAGTTGAGATTTGTTGGATATATGCCTTTTTTATTCACAGGGGAAAGTCTTATTTTGGGGTTTTTCGTGGTTTTCAATATTTACAAAAAAAAAAATACCTTCCACAAATTTCCCGATAATGATTTTGGCTTCAAATTGTAGGTCTGAATGTTTTCTAACTAATGCTATATTAATTTTCAAAATCAGTTGAGATTTGTTGGATATATGCCTTTTTTATTCACAGGGGACAGTCTTACTTTGGGGTTTTTCGTGGTTTTCAACATTTACAAAAAAAAAATTCCTTCCACAAATTTCCGGATATTGATTTTGGCTTCAAATTGTAGGTCTGAATGTTTTCTAACTAATGCTATATTAATTTTCAAAATCAGTTGAGATTTGTTGGATATATGCCTTTTTTATTCACAGGGGACAGTCTTACTTTGGGGTTTTTCGTGGTTTTCAACATTTACAAAAAAAAAATTCCTTCCACAAATTTCCGGATATTGATTTTGGCCTCAAATTGTAGGTCTGAATGTTTTCTAACTACTGCTATATTAAGTTTAAAAATCAGTTGAGATTTGTTGGATATATGCCTTTTTTATTCACAGGGGAAAGTCTTATATTGGGGTTTTTCGTGGTTTTCAATATTTACAAAAAAAAATACCTTCCACAAATTTCCGGATATTGATTTTGGCCTCAAATTGTAGGTCTGAATGTTTTCTAACTACTGCTATATTAATTTTAAAAATCAGTTGAGATTTGTTGGATATATGCCTTTTTTATTCACAGGGGAAAGTCTTATATTGGGGTTTTTCGTGGTTTTCAATATTTACAAAAAAAAATACCTTCCACAAATTTCCGGATAATGATTTTGGTTTCAAATTGTAGGTCTGAACGTTTTCTAACTAATGCTTTATTAATTTTAAAAATCAGTTGAGATTTGTTGGATATATGCCTTTTTTATTCACAGGGACAGTCTTATTTTGGGGTTTTTCGTGGTTTTCAATATTTACAAAAAAAAAAAAATACCTTCCACAAATTTCCGGATATTGATTTTGGCTTCAAATTGTAGGTCTGAATGTTTTCTAACTAATGCTTAATTAATTTTAAAAATCAGTTGAGATTTGTTGGATATATGCCTTTTTTATTCACAGGGGACAGTCTTACTTTGGGGTTTTTCGTGGTTTTCAACATTTACAAAAAAAAAATTCCTTCCACAAATTTCCGGATATTGATTTTGGCCTCAAATTGTAGGTCTGAATGTTTTCTAACTAATGCTATATTAATTTTCAAAATCAGTTGAGATTTGTTGGATATATGCCTTTTTTATTCACAGGGGACAGTCTTATTTTTTGGGGTTTTTCGTGGTTTTCAACATTTACAAAAAAAAAAAATTCCTTCCACAAATTTCCGGATATTGATTTTGGCCTCAAATTGTAGGTCTGAATGTTTTCTAACTAATGCTATATTAATTTTCAAAAGCAGTTGAGATTTGTTGGATATATGCCTTTTTTATTCACAGGGGACAGTCTTACTTTGGGGTTTTTCGTGGTTTTCAACATTTACAAAAAAAAATTCCTTCCACAAATTTCCGGATATTGATTTTGGCCTCAAATTGTAGGTCTGAATGTTTTCTAACTACTGCTATATTAATTTTAAAAATCAGTTGAGATTTGTTGGATATATGCCTTTTTTATTCACAGGGGACAGTCTTATTTTGGGGTTTTTCGTGGTTTTCAATATTTACAAAAAAAAAATACCATCCACAAATTTCCGGATAATGATTTTGGTTCCAAATTGTAGGTCTGAACGTTTTCTAACTAATGCTTTATTAATTTTAAAAATCAGTTGAGATTTGTTGGATATATGCCTTTTTTATTCACAAGGGACAGTCTTATTTTGGGGTTTTTCGTGGTTTTCAATATTTACAAAAAAAAAAAAAATGCCTTCCACAAATTTCCGGATAATGATTTTGGCTTCAAATTGTAGGTCTGAATGTTTTCTAACTAATGCTTAATTAATTTTAAAAATCAGTTGAGATTTGTTGGATATATGCCTTTTTTATTCACAGGGGACAGTCTTATTTTTTAGGGTTTTTCGTGGTTTTCAACATTTACAAAAAAAAAAAATTCCTTCCACAAATTTCCGGATATTGATTTTGGCCTCAAATTGTAGGTCTGAATGTTTTCTAACTAATGCTATATTAATTTTCAAAATCAGTTGAGATTTGTTGGATATATGCCTTTTTTATTCACAGGGGACAGTCTTACTTTGGGGTTTTTCGTGGTTTTCAACATTTACAAAAAAAAAATTCCTTCCACAAATTTCCGGATATTGATTTTGGCCTCAAATTGTAGGTCTGAATGTTTTCTAACTACTGCAATATTAATTTTAAAAATCAGTTGAGATTTGTTGGATATATGCCTTTTTTATTCACAGGGGAAAGTCTTATATTGGGGTTTTTCGTGGTTTTCAATATTTACAAAAAAAAATACCTTCCACAAATTTCCGGATAATGATTTTGGTTTCAAATTGTAGGTCTGAACGTTTTCTAACTAATGCTTTATTAATTTTAAAAATCAGTTGAGATTTGTTGGATATATGCCTTTTTTATTCACAGGGACAGTCTTATTTTGGGGTTTTTCGTGGTTTTCAATATTTAAAAAAAAAAAAAAAATACCTTCCACAAATTTCCCGATAATGATTTTGGCTTCAAATTGTAGGTCTGAATGTTTTCTAACTAATGCTATATTAATTTTAAAAATCAGTTGAGATTTGTTGGATATATGCCTTTTTTATTCACAGGGGACAGTCTTATTTTTTGGGATTTTTCGTGGTTTTCAACATTTACAAAAAAAAAAAAATTCCTTCCACAAATTTCCGGATATTGATTTTGGCCTCAAAATGTAGGTCTGAATGTTTTCTAACTAATGATATATTAATTTTCAAAATCAGTTGAGATTTGTTGGATATATGCCTTTTTTATTCACAGGGGACAGTCTTACTTTGGGGTTTTTCGTGGTTTTCAACATTTACCTCAACATTTGGCCTCAAATTGTAGGTCTGAATGTTTTCTAACTAATGCTATATTAATTTTCAAAATCAGTTGAGATTTGTTGGATATATGCCTTTTTTATTCACAGGGGAAAGTCTTATTTTGGGGGTTTTTCGTGGTTTTCAATATTTACAAAAAAAAAAAAAATACCTTCCACAAATTTCCCGATAATGATTTTGGCCTCAAATTGTAGGTCTGAATGTTTTCTAACTAATGCTTTATTAATTTTCAAAATCAGTTGAGATTTGTTGGATATATGCCTTTTTTATTCACAGGGGACAGTCTTACTTTGGGGTTTTTCGTGGTTTTCAACATTTACAAAAAAAAAATTCCTTCCACAAATTTCCGGATATTGATTTTGGCCTCAAATTGTAGGTCTGAATGTTTTCTAACTAATGCTATATTAATTTTCAAAATCAGTTGAGATTTGTTGGATATATGCCTTTTTTATTCACAGGGGACAGTCTTACTTTGGGGTTTTTCGTGGTTTTCAACATTTACAAAAAAAAAATTCCTTCCACAAATTTCCGGATATTGATTTTGGCCTCAAATTGTAGGTCTGAATGTTTTCTAACTACTGCTATATTAAGTTTAAAAATCAGTTGAGATTTGTTGGATATATGCCTTTTTTATTCACAGGGGAAAGTCTTATATTGGGGTTTTTCGTGGTTTTCAATATTTACAAAAAAAAATACCTTCCACAAATTTCCGGATATTGATTTTGGCCTCAAATTGTAGGTCTGAATGTTTTCTAACTACTGCTATATTAATTTTAAAAATCAGTTGAGATTTGTTGGATATATGTCTTTTTTATTCACAGGGGAAAGTCTTATATTGGGGTTTTTCGTGGTTTTCAATATTTACAAAAAAAAATACCTTCCACAAATTTCCGGATAATGATTTTGGTTTCAAATTGTAGGTCTGAACGTTTTCTAACTAATGCTTTATTAATTTTAAAAATCAGTTGAGATTTGTTGGATATATGCCTTTTTTATTCACAGGGACAGTCTTATTTTGGGGTTTTTCGTGGTTTTCAATATTTACAAAAAAAAAAAAATACCTTCCACAAATTTCCGGATATTGATTTTGGCTTCAAATTGTAGGTCTGAATGTTTTCTAACTAATGCTTAATTAATTTTAAAAATCAGTTGAGATTTGTTGGATATATGCCTTTTTTATTCACAGGGGACAGTCTTACTTTGGGGTTTTTCGTGGTTTTCAACATTTACAAAAAAAAAATTCCTTCCACAAATTTCCGGATATTGATTTTGGCCTCAAATTGTAGGTCTGAATGTTTTCTAACTAATGCTATATTAATTTTCAAAATCAGTTGAGATTTGTTGGATATATGCCTTTTTTATTCACAGGGGACAGTCTTATTTTTTGGGGTTTTTCGTGGTTTTCAACATTTACAAAAAAAAAAAAATTCCTTCCACAAATTTCCGGATATTGATTTTGGCCTCAAATTGTAGGTCTGAATGTTTTCTAACTAATGCTATATTAATTTTCAAAATCAGTTGAGATTTGTTGGATATATGCCTTTTTTATTCACAGGGGACAGTCTTATTTTTTGGGGTTTTTCGTGGTTTTCAACATTTACAAAAAAAAAAAAATTCCTTCCACAAATTTCCGGATATTGATTTTGGCCTCAAATTGTAGGTCTGAATGTTTTCTAACTAATGCTATATTAATTTTCAAAATCAGTTGAGATTTGTTGGATATATGCCTTTTTTATTCACAGGGGACAGTCTTACTTTGGGGTTTTTCGTGGTTTTCAACATTTACAAAAAAAAATTCCTTCCACAAATTTCCGGATATTGATTTTGGCCTCAAATTGTAGGTCTGAATGTTTTCTAACTACTGCTATATTAATTTTAAAAATCAGTTGAGATTTGTTGGATATATGCCTTTTTTATTCACAGGGGACAGTCTTATTTTGGGGTTTTTCGTGGTTTTCAATATTTACAAAAAAAAATACCATCCACAAATTTCCGGATAATGATTTTGGTTCCAAATTGTAGGTCTGAACGTTTTCTAACTAATGCTTTATTAATTTTAAAAATCAGTTGAGATTTGTTGGATATATGCCTTTTTTATTCACAGGGGACAGTCTTATTTTGGGGTTTTTCGTGGTTTTCAATATTTACAAAAAAAAAAAAAAATACCTTCCACATAATTCCGGATAATAATTTTGGCTTCAAATTGTAGGTCTGAATATTTTCTAACTAATGCTATATTAATTTTCAAAATCAGTTGAGATTTGTTGGATATATGCCTTTTTTATTCACAGGGGACAGTCTTATTTTGGGGTTTTTCGTGGTTTTTAATATTTACAAAAAAAAATACCTTCCACAAATTTCCGGATATTGATTTTGGTCTCAAAGTGTAGGTCTGAATGTTTTCTAACTAATGCTGTATTAGTTTTAAAAATCAGTTGAGATTTGTTGGATATATGCCTTTTTTATTCACAGGGGACAGTCTTACTTTGGGGTTTTTCGTGGTTTTCAACATTTACAAAAAAAAAAATTCCTTCCACAAATTTCCGGATATTGATTTTGACCTCAAATTGTAGGTCTGAATGTTTTCTAACTACTGCTATATTAATTTTAAAAATCAGTTGAGATTTGTTGGATATATGCCTTTTTTATTCACAGGGGACAGTCTTATTTTGGGGTTTTTCGTGGTTTTCAATATTTACAAAAAAAAAAAATACCTTCCACAAATTTCCGGATATTGATTTTGGCTTCAAATTGTAGGTCTAAATGTTTTCTAACTAATGCTTAATTAATTTTAAAAATCAGTTGAGATTTGTTGGATATATGCCTTTTTTATTCACAGGGACAGTCTTATTTTGGGGTTTTTCGTGGTTTTCAATATTTACAAAAAAAAAAAAAATACCTTCCACAAATTTCCGGATATTGATTTTGGCTTCAAATTGTAGGTCTGAATGTTTTCTAAATAATGCTATATTAATTTTCAAAATCAGTTGAGATTTGTTGGATATATGCCTTTTTTATTCACAGGGGAAAGTCTTATATTGGGGTTTTTCGTGGTTTTCAATATTTACAAAAAAAAATACCTTCCACAAATTTCCGGATATTGATTTTGGCCTCAAATTGTAGGTCTGAATGTTTTCTAACTACTGCTATATTAATTTTAAAAATCAGTTGAGATTTGTTGGATATATGCCTTTTTTATTCACAGGGGAAAGTCTTATATTGGGGTTTTTCGTGGTTTTCAATATTTACAAAAAAAAATACCTTCCACAAATTTCCGGATAATGATTTTGGTTTCAAATTGTAGGTCTGAACGTTTTCTAACTAATGCTTTATTAATTTTAAAAATCAGTTGAGATTTGTTGGATATATGCCTTTTTTATTCACAGGGACAGTCTTATTTTGGGGTTTTTCGTGGTTTTCAATATTTACAAAAAAAAAAAAATACCTTCCACAAATTTCCGGATATTGATTTTGGCTTCAAATTGTAGGTCTGAATGTTTTCTAACTAATGCTTAATTAATTTTAAAAATCAGTTGAGATTTATTGGATATATGCCTTTTTTATTCACAGGGGAAAGTCTTATATTGGGGTTTTTCGTGGTTTTCAATATTTACAAAAAAAAATACCTTCCACAAATTTCCGGATAATGATTTTGGTTTCAAATTGTAGGTCTGAACGTTTTCTAACTAATGCTATATTAATTTTAAAAATCAGTTGAGATTTGTTGGATATATGCCTTTTTTATTCACAGGGACAGTCTTATTTTGGGGTTTTTCGTGGTTTTCAATATTTACAAAAAAAAAAAAATACCTTCCACAAATTTCCGGATATTGATTTTGGCTTCAAATTGTAGGTCTGAATGTTTTCTAACTAATGCTTAATTAATTTTAAAAATCAGTTGAGATTTGTTGGATATATGCCTTTTTTATTCACAGGGGACAGTCTTACTTTGGGGTTTTTCGTGGTTTTCAACATTTACAAAAAAAAAATTCCTTCCACAAATTTCCGGATATTGATTTTGGCCTCAAATTGTAGGTCTGAATGTTTTCTAACTAATGCTATATTAATTTTCAAAATCAGTTGAGATTTGTTGGATATATGCCTTTTTTATTCACAGGGGACAGTCTTATTTTTTGGGGTTTTTCGTGGTTTTCAACATTTACAAAAAAAAAAAAATTCCTTCCACAAATTTTCGGATATTGATTTTGGCCTCAAATTGTAGGTCTGAATGTTTTCTAACTAATGCTATATTAATTTTCAAAATCAGTTGAGATTTGTTGGATATATGCCTTTTTTATTCACAGGGGACAGTCTTACTTTGGGGTTTTTCGTGGTTTTCAACATTTACAAAAAAAAATTCCTTCCACAAATTTCCGGATATTGATTTTGGCCTCAAATTGTAGGTCTGAATGTTTTCTAACTACTGCTATATTAATTTTAAAAATCAGTTGAGATTTGTTGGATATATGCCTTTTTTATTCACAGGGGACAGTCTTATTTTGGGGTTTTTCGTGGTTTTCAATATTTACAAAAAAAAAATACCATCCACAAATTTCCGGATAATGATTTTGGTTCCAAATTGTAGGTCTGAACGTTTTCTAACTAATGCTTTATTAATTTTAAAAATCAGTTGAGATTTGTTGGATATATGCCTTTTTTATTCACAGGGGACAGTCTTATTTTGGGGTTTTTCGTGGTTTTCAATATTTACAAAAAAAAAAAAAAATACCTTCCACATAATTCCGGATAATAATTTTGGCTTCAAATTGTAGGTCTGAATATTTTCTAACTAATGCTATATTAATTTTCAAAATCAGTTGAGATTTGTTGGATATATGCCTTTTTTATTCACAGGGGACAGTCTTATTTTGGGGTTTTTCGTGGTTTTTAATATTTACAAAAAAAAATACCTTCCACAAATTTCCGGATATTGATTTTGGTCTCAAAGTGTAGGTCTGAATGTTTTCTAACTAATGCTGTATTAGTTTTAAAAATCAGTTGAGATTTGTTGGATATATGCCTTTTTTATTCACAGGGGACAGTCTTACTTTGGGGTTTTTCGTGGTTTTCAACATTTACAAAAAAAAAAATTCCTTCCACAAATTTCCGGATATTGATTTTGACCTCAAATTGTAGGTCTGAATGTTTTCTAACTACTGCTATATTAATTTTAAAAATCAGTTGAGATTTGTTGGATATATGCCTTTTTTATTCACAGGGGACAGTCTTATTTTGGGGTTTTTCGTGGTTTTCAACATTTACAAAAAAAAAAAAAAACTTCCACGAATTTCCGGATAATGATTTTGGCTTTAAATTGTAGGTCTGAATGTTTTCTAACTAATGCTATATTAATTTTAAAAATCAGTTGAGATTTGTTGGATATATGCCTTTTTTATTCACAGGGGACAGTCTTATTTTGGGGTTTTTCGTGGTTTTCAATATTTACAAAAAAAAAAAATACCTTCCACAAATTTCCGGATAATAATTTTAACTTAAAATTTTAGGTTTGAATATTTTCTAACTAATGCTGTATTAGTTTTAAAAATCAGTTGAGATTTTTTGGATATATGCCTTTTTTATTCACAGGGGACAGTCTTATTTTGGGGTTTTTCGTGGTTTTCAATATTTACAAAAAAAAAAAAAAATACCTTCCACATAATTCCGGATAATAATTTTGGCTTCAAATTGTAGGTCTGAATATTTTCTAACTAATGCTATATTAATTTTCAAAATCAGTTGAGATTTGTTGGATATATGCCTTTTTTATTCACAGGGGACAGTCTTATTTTGGGGTTTTTCGTGGTTTTTAATATTTACAAAAAAAAATACCTTCCACAAATTTCCGGATATTGATTTTGGTCTCAAAGTGTAGGTCTGAATGTTTTCTAACTAATGCTGTATTAGTTTTAAAAATCAGTTGAGATTTGTTGGATATATGCCTTTTTTATTCACAGGGGACAGTCTTACTTTGGGGTTTTTCGTGGTTTTCAACATTTACAAAAAAAAAAATTCCTTCCACAAATTTCCGGATATTGATTTTGACCTCAAATTGTAGGTCTGAATGTTTTCTAACTACTGCTATATTAATTTTAAAAATCAGTTGAGATTTGTTGGATATATGCCTTTTTTATTCACAGGGGACAGTCTTATTTTGGGGTTTTTCGTGGTTTTCAATATTTACAAAAAAAAAAAATACCTTCCACAAATTTCCGGATATTGATTTTGGCTTCAAATTGTAGGTCTAAATGTTTTCTAACTAATGCCTAATTAATTTTAAAAATCAGTTGAGATTTGTTGGATATATGCCTTTTTTATTCACAGGGACAGTCTTATTTTGGGGTTTTTCGTGGTTTTCAATATTTACAAAAAAAAAAAAATACCTTCCACAAATTTCCGGATATTGATTTTGGCTTCAAATTGTAGGTCTGAATGTTTTCTAACTAATGCTATATTAATTTTCAAAATCAGTTGAGATTTGTTGGATATATGCCTTTTTTATTCACAGGGGAAAGTCTTATATTGGGGTTTTTCGTGGTTTTCAATATTTACAAAAAAAAATACCTTCCACAAACTTCCGGATATTGATTTTGGCCTCAAATTGTAGGTCTGAATGTTTTCTAACTACTGCTATATTAATTTTAAAAATCAGTTGAGATTTGTTGGATATATGCCTTTTTTATTCACAGGGGAAAGTCTTATATTGGGGTTTTTCGTGGTTTTCAATATTTACAAAAAAAAATACCTTCCACAAATTTCCGGATAATGATTTTGGTTTCAAATTGTAGGTCTGAACGTTTTCTAACTAATGCTTTATTAATTTTAAAAATCAGTTGAGATTTGTTGGATATATGCCTTTTTTATTCACAGGGACAGTCTTATTTTGGGGTTTTTCGTGGTTTTCAATATTTACAAAAAAAAAAAAATACCTTCCACAAATTTCCGGATATTGATTTTGGCTTCAAATTGTAGGTCTGAATGTTTTCTAACTAATGCTTAATTAATTTTAAAAATCAGTTGAGATTTGTTGGATATATGCCTTTTTTATTCACAGGGGACAGTCTTACTTTGGGGTTTTTCGTGGTTTTCAACATTTACAAAAAAAAAATTCCTTCCACAAATTTCCGGATATTGATTTTGGCCTCAAATTGTAGGTCTGAATGTTTTCTAACTAATGCTATATTAATTTTCAAAATCAGTTGAGATTTGTTGGATATATGCCTTTTTTATTCACAGGGACAGTCTTATTTTGGGGTTTTTCGTGGTTTTCAATATTTACAAAAAAAAAAAAATACCTTCCACAAATTTCCGGATATTGATTTTGGCTTCAAATTGTAGGTCTGAATGTTTTCTAACTAATGCTTAATTAATTTTAAAAATCAGTTGAGATTTGTTGGATATATGCCTTTTTTATTCACAGGGGACAGTCTTACTTTGGGGTTTTTCGTGGTTTTCAACATTTACAAAAAAAAATTCCTTCCACAAATTTCCGGATATTGATTTTGGCCTCAAATTGTAGGTCTGAATGTTTTCTAACTACTGCTATATTAATTTTAAAAATCAGTTGAGATTTGTTGGATATATGCCTTTTTTATTCACAGGGGACAGTCTTATTTTGGGGTTTTTCGTGGTTTTCAATATTTACAAAAAAAAAATACCATCCACAAATTTCCGGATAATGATTTTGGTTCCAAATTGTGGGTCTGAACGTTTTCTAACTAATGCTTTATTAATTTTAAAAATCAGTTGAGATTTGTTGGATATATGCCTTTTTTATTCACAGGGGACAGTCTTACTTTGGGGTTTTTCGTGGTTTTCAACATTTACAAAAAAAAAAATTCCTTCCACAAATTTCCGGATATTGATTTTATTCTCAAAGTGTAGGTCTGAATGTTTTCTAACTATTGCTGTATTAGTTTTAGAAATCAGTTGAGATTTGTTGGATATATGCCTTTTTTGTTCACAGGGGACAGTCTTATTTTGGGGTTTTTCGTGGTTTTCAACATTTACAAAAAAAAAAATTCCTTCCACTAATTTCCTGATATTGATTTTAGCTTTAAATTGTAGGTCTAAAAGTTTTCTAACTAATGCTATATTAATTTTAAAAATCAGTTGAGATTTGTTGGATATATGCCTTTTTTATTCACAGGGGACAGTCTTATTTTGGGGTTTTTCGTGGTTTTCAACATTTACAAAAAAAAAAAATTCCTTCCACAAATTTCCGGATATTGATTTTATTTCAAAGTGTAGGTCTGAACGTTTTCTAACTAATGCTATATTAATTTTAAAAATCAGTTGAGATTTGTTGGATATATGCCTTTTTTATTCACAGGGGACAGTCTTATTTTGGGTTTTTTCGTGGTTTTCAATATTTACAAAAAAAAATACCTTCCACAAATTTCCGGATAATGATTTTGGCTTCAAATTGTAGGTCTAAATGTTTTCTAACTAATGCTATATTAATTTTAGAAATCAGTTGAGATTTGTTGGATATATGCCTTTTTTGTTCACAGGGGACAGTCTTATTTTGGGGTTTTTCGTGGTTTTCAACATTTACAAAAAAAAAAAAATTCCTTCCACAAATTTCCGGATATTGATTTTGGTTTTAAAGTGTAGGTCTGAATGTTTTCTAACTAATGCTATATTAATTTTAAAAATCAGTTGAGATTTGTTGGATATATGCCTGTTTTATTCACAGGGGACAGTCTTATTTTGGGGTTTTTCGTGGTTTTCAATATTTACAAAAAAAAAATACCTTCCACAAATTTCCGGATAATAATTTTGGCTTTAAATTGTAGGTTTGAATGTTTTCTAACTAATGCTGTATTAGTTTTAAAAATCAGTTGAGATTTGTTGGATATATGCCTTTTTTATTCACAGGGGACAGTCTTACTTTGGGGTTTTTCGTGGTTTTCAACATTTACAAAAAAAAAAATTCCTTCCACAAATTTCCGGATATTGATTTTGGCCTCAAATTGTAGGTCTGAATGTTTTCTAACTACTGCTGTATTAATTTTAAAAATCAGTTGAGAGTTGAGTTTTGTTCACAGGGGACAGTCTTATTTTGGGGTTTTTCGTGGTTTTCAACATTTACAAAAAAAAAAATTCCTTCCACTAATTTCCTGATATTGATTTTAGCTTCAAATTGTAGGTCTAAAAGTTTTCTAACTAATGCTATATTAATTTTAAAAATCAGTTGAGATTTGTTGGATATATGCCTTTTTTATTCACAGGGGACAGTCTTATTTTGGGGTTTTTCGTGGTTTTCAACATTTACAAAAAAAAAAAATTCCTTCCACAAATTTCCGGATATTGATTTTATTTTCAAAGTGTAGGTCTGATTGTTTTCTAACTAATGCTATATTAATTTTAAAAATCAGTTGAGATTTGTTGGATATATGCCTGTTTTATTCACAGGGGACAGTCTTATTTTGGGGTTTTTCGTGGTTTTCAACATTTACAAAAAAAAAAAAATACCTTCCACAAATTTCCGGATAATAATTTTGGCTTTAAATTGTAGGTTTGAATGTTTTCTAACTAATGCTGTATTAGTTTTAAAAATCAGTTGAGATTTGTTGGATATATGCCTGTTTTATTCACAGGGGACAGTCTTATTTTGGGGTTTTTCGTGGTTTTCAATATTTACAAAAAAAAAATACCTTCCACAAATTTCCGGATAATGATTTTGGCTTCAAATTGTAGGTCTAAAAGTTTTCTAACTAATGCTATATTAATTTTAAAAATCAGTTGAGATTTGTTGGATATATGCCTTTTTTATTCACAGGGGACAGTCTTATTTTGGGGTTTTTCGTGGTTTTCAACATTTACAAAAAAAAAAATTCCTTCCACTAATTTCCTGATATTGATTTTAGCTTCAAATTGTAGGTCTAAAAGTTTTCTAACTAATGCTATATTAATTTTAAAAATCAGTTGAGATTTGTTGGATATATGCCTTTTTTATTCACAGGGGACAGTCTTATTTTGGGGTTTTTCGTGGTTTTCAACATTTACAAAAAAAAAAAATTCCTTCCACAAATTTCCGGATATTGATTTTATTCTCAAAGTGTAGGTCTGAATGTTTTCTAACTAATGCTATATTAATTTTAAAAATCAGTTGAGATTTGTTGGATATATGCCTTTTTTATTCACAGGGGACAGTCTTATTTTGGGGTTTTTCGTGGTTTTCAATATTTACAAAAAAAAAAATACCTTCCACAAATTTCCGGATAATGCTTTTGGCTTTAAATTGTAGGTCTAGATGTTTTCTAACTAATGCTATATTAATTTTAAAAATCAGTTGAGATTTGTTGGATATATGCCTTTTTTGTTCACAGGGGACAGTCTTATTTTGGGGTTTTTCGTGGTTTTCAACATTTACAAAAAAAAAAAATTCCTTCCACAAATTTCCGGATATTGATTTTGGTCTCAAAGTGTAGGTCTGAATGTTTTCCAACTAATGCTATATTAATTTTAAAAATCAGTTGAGATTTGTTGGATATATGCCTTTTTTATTCACAGGGGACAGTCTTATTTTGGGTTTTTCGTGGTTTTCAATATTTACAAAAAAAAAAAATACCTTCCACATAATTCCCGATAATAATTTTGGCTTCAAATTGTAGGTCTGAATATTTTCTAACTAATGCTATATTAATTTTCAAAATCAGTTGAGATTTGTTGGATATATGCCTTTTTTATTCACAGGGAACAGTCTTATTTTGGGGTTTTTCGTGGTTTTCAACATTTACAAAAAAAAAATTTCTTCCACAAATTTCCGGATAATGATTTTGGTTCCAAATTGTAGGTCTGAACGTTTTCTAACTAATGCTTTATTAATTTTAAAAATCAGTTGAGATTTGTTGGATATATGCCTTTTTTATTCACAGGGAACAGTCTTATTTTGGGTTTTTTCGTGGTTTTCAATATTTACAAAAAAAAAAAATTCCTTCCACAAATTTCCGGATATTGATTTTGGCCTCAGATTGTAGGTCTGAATGTTTTCTAACTACTGCTATATTAATTTTAAAAATCAGTTGAGATTTGTTGGATATATGCCTTTTTTATTCACAGGGGAAAGTCTTATATTGGGGTTTTTCGTGGTTTTCAATATTTACAAAAAAAAAAAACCTTCCAAAAATTTCCGGATTATGATTTTGGCCTCAAATTGTAGGTCTAAATATTTTCTAACTAATGCTATATTAATTTTCAAAATCAGTTGAGATTTATTAAATATATGCCTTTTTTATTCACAGGGGACAGTCTTATTTTTTGGGGTTTTTCGTGGTTTTCAACATTTACAAAAAAAAAATACCTTCCACAAATTTCCGGATAATAATTTTGGCTTTAAATTGTAGGTTTGAATGTTTTCTAACTAATGCTGTATTAGTTTTAAAAATCAGTTGAGATTTGTTGGATATATGCCTTTTTTATTCACAGGGGACAGTCTTACTTTGGGGTTTTTCGTGGTTTTCAACATTTACAAAAAAAAAAATTCCTTCCACAAATTTCCGGATATTGATTTTGGCCTCAAATTGTAGGTCTGAATGTTTTCTAACTACTGCTGTATTAATTTTAAAAATCAGTTGAGATTTGTTGGATATATGCCTGTTTTATTCACAGGGGACAGTCTTATTTTGGGGTTTTTCGTGGTTTTCAATATTTACAAAAAAAAAATACCTTCCACAAATTTCCGGATAATAATTTTGGCTTTAAATTGTAGGTTTGAATGTTTTCTAACTAATGCTGTATTAGTTTTAAAAATCAGTTGAGATTTGTTGGATATATGCCTTTTTTATTCACAGGGGACAGTCTTACTTTGGGGTTTTTCGTGGTTTTCAACATTTACAAAAAAAAAAAATTCCTTCCACAAATTTCCGGATATTGATTTTGGCCTCAAATTGTAGGTCTGAATGTTTTCTAACTACTGCTGTATTAATTTTAAAAATCAGTTGAGAGTTGAGTTTTGTTCACAGGGGACAGTCTTATTTTGGGGTTTTTCGTGGTTTTCAACATTTACAAAAAAAAAAATTCCTTCCACTAATTTCCTGATATTGATTTTAGCTTCAAATTGTAGGTCTAAAAGTTTTCTAACTAATGCTATATTAATTTTAAAAATCAGTTGAGATTTGTTGGATATATGCCTTTTTTATTCACAGGGGACAGTCTTATTTTGGGGTTTTTCGTGGTTTTCAACATTTACAAAAAAAAAAATTCCTTCCACTAATTTCCTGATATTGATTTTAGCTTCAAATTGTAGGTCTAAAAGTTTTCTAACTAATGCTATATTAATTTTAAAAATCAGTTGAGATTTGTTGGATATATGCCTTTTTTATTCACAGGGGACAGTCTTATTTTGGGGTTTTTCGTGGTTTTCAACATTTACAAAAAAAAAAATTCCTTCCACAAATTTCCGGATATTGATTTTATTCTCAAAGTGTAGGTCTGAATGTTTTCTAACTAATGCTATATTAATTTTAAAAATCAGTTGAGATTTGTTGGATATATGCCTTTTTTATTCACAGGGGACAGTCTTATTTTGGGGTTTTTCGTGGTTTTCAATATTTACAAAAAAAAAATACCTTCCACAAATTTCCGGATAATGATTTTGGCTTTAAATTGTAGGTCTAAATGTTTTCTAACTAATGCTATATTAATTTTAAAAATCAGTTGAGATTTGTTGGATATATGCCTTTTTTGTTCACAGGGGACAGTCTTATTTTGGGGTTTTTCGTGGTTTTCAACATTTACAAAAAAAAAAAATTCCTTCCACAAATTTCCGGATATTGATTTTGGTCTCAAAGTGTAGGTCTGAATGTTTTCCAACTAATGCTATATTAATTTTAAAAATCAGTTGAGATTTGTTGGATATATGCCTTTTTTATTCACAGGGGACAGTCTTATTTTGGGGTTTTTCGTGGTTTTCAATATTTACAAAAAAAAAAATACCTTCCACATAATTCCGGATAATAATTTTGGCTTCAAATTGTAGGTCTGAATATTTTCTAACTAATGCTATATTAATTTTTAAAATCAGTTGAGATTTGTTGGATATATGCCTTTTTTATTCACAGGGAACAGTCTTATTTTGGGGTTTTTCGTGGTTTTCAACATTTACAAAAAAAAAATTTCTTCCACAAATTTCCGGATAATGATTTTGGTTCCAAATTGTAGGTCTGAACGTTTTCTAACTAATGCTTTATTAATTTTAAAAATCAGTTGAGATTTGTTGGATATATGCCTTTTTTATTCACAGGGAACAGTCTTATTTTGGGTTTTTTCGTGGTTTTCAATATTTACAAAAAAAAAAAATTCCTTCCACAAATTTCCGGATATTGATTTTGGCCTCAGATTGTAGGTCTGAATGTTTTCTAACTACTGCTATATTAATTTTAAAAATCAGTTGAGATTTGTTGGATATATGCCTTTTTTATTCACAGGGGAAAGTCTTATATTGGGGTTTTTCGTGGTTTTCAATATTTACAAAAAAAAAAAACCTTCCAAAAATTTCCGGATTATGATTTTGGCCTCAAATTGTAGGTCTAAATATTTTCTAACTAATGCTATATTAATTTTCAAAAGCAGTTGAGATTTATTAAATATATGCCTTTTTTATTCACAGGGGACAGTCTTATTTTTTGGGGTTTTTCGTGGTTTTCAACATTTACAAAAAAAAAATACCTTCCACGAATTATCGGATAATGATTTTGACCTCAAATTGTAGGTCTGAATGTTTTCTAACTACTGCTATATTAATTTTAAAAATCAGTTGAGATTTGTTGGATATATGCCTTTTTTATTCACAGGGGACAGTCTTATTTTGGGGTTTTTCGTGGTTTTCAATATTTACAAAAAAAAAAAAAAACCTTCCACAAATTTCCGGATTATGATTTTTGTCTCAAAGTGTAGGTTTGAATGTTTTCTAACTATAGCTATATTAATTTTAAAAATCAGTTGAGATTTGTTGGATATATGCCTTTTTTATTCACAGGGGAAAGTCTTATATTGGGGGTTTTCGTGGTTTTCAATATTTACAAAAAAAAAATACCTTCCACAAATTTCCGGATAATGATTTTGGCTCCAAATTGTAGGTCTAAATGTTTTCTAACTATTGCTGTATTAGTTTTAGAAATCAGTTGAGATTTGTTGGATATATGCCTTTTTTGTTCACAGGGGACAGTCTTATTTTGGGGTTTTTCGTGGTTTTCAACATTTACAAAAAAAAAAAAATTCCTTCCACTAATTTCCTGATATTGATTTTAGCTTCAAATTGTAGGTCTAAAAGTTTTCTAACTAATGCTATATTAATTTTAAAAATCAGTTGAGATTTGTTGGATATATGCCTTTTTTATTCACAGGGGACAGTCTTATTTTGGGGTTTTTCGTGGTTTTCAACATTTACAAAAAAAAAAAATTCCTTCCACAAATTTCCGGATATTGATTTTATTCTCAAAGTGTAGGTCTGAATGTTTTCTAACTAATGCTATATTAATTTTAAAAATCAGTTGAGATTTGTTGGATATATGCCTTTTTTATTCACAGGGGACAGTCTTATTTTGGGGTTTTTCGTGGTTTTCAATATTTACAAAAAAAAAATACCTTCCACAAATTTCCGGATAATGATTTTGGCTTCAAATTGTAGGTCTAAATGTTTTCTAACTAATGCTATATTAATTTTAAAAATCAGTTGAGATTTGTTGGATATATGCCTTTTTTGTTCACAGGGGACAGTCTTATTTTGGGGTTTTTCGTGGTTTTCAACATTTACAAAAAAAAAAAAATTCCTTCCACAAATTTCCGGATATTGATTTTGGTCTCATAGTGTAGGTCTGAATGTTTTCTAACTAATGCTATATTAATTTTAAAAATCAGTTGAGATTTGTTGGATATATGCCTTTTTTATTCACAGGGGACAGTCTTATTTTGGGGTTTTTCGTGGTTTTCAACATTTACAAAAAAAAAAAAACCTTCCATGAATTTCCGGATAATGATTTTGGCTTTAAATTGTAGGTCTAAATGTTTTCTAACTAATGCTATATTAATTTTAAAAATCAGTTGAGATTTGTTGGATATATGCCTTTTTTATTCACAGGGGACAGTCTTATTTTGGGGTTTTTCGTGGTTTTCAATATTTACAAAAAAAAAAAATACCTTCCACAAATTTCCGGATAATAATTTTAACCTTAAATTGTAGGTCTGAACGTTTTCTAACTAATGCTTTATTAATTTTAAAAATCAGTTGAGATTTGTTGGATATATGCCTTTTTTATTCACAGGGAACAGTCTTATTTTGGGTTTTTTCGTGGTTTTCAATATTTACAAAAAAAAAAAATTCCTTCCACAAATTTCCGGATATTGATTTTGGCCTCAGATTGTAGGTCTGAATGTTTTCTAACTACTGCTATATTAATTTTAAAAATCAGTTGAGATTTGTTGGATATATGCCTTTTTTATTCACAGGGGAAAGTCTTATATTGGGGTTTTTCGTGGTTTTCAATATTTACAAAAAAAAAAACCTTCCAAAAATTTCCGGATTATGATTTTGGCCTCAAATTGTAGGTCTAAATATTTTCTAACTAATGCTATATTAATTTTCAAAATCAGTTGAGATTTATTAAATATATGCCTTTTTTATTCACAGGGGACAGTCTTATTTTTTGGGGTTTTTCGTGGTTTTCAACATTTACAAAAAAAAAATACCTTCCACGAATTATCGGATAATGATTTTGACCTCAAATTGTAGGTCTGAATGTTTTCTAACTACTGCTATATTAGTTTTAAAAATCAGTTGAGATTTGTTGGATATATGCCTTTTTTATTCACAGGGGACAGTCTTACTTTGGGGTTTTTCGTGGTTTTCAACATTTACAAAAAAAAAAATTCCTTCCACAAATTTCCGGATATTGATTTTGGCCTCAAATTGTAGGTCTGAATGTTTTCTAACTACTGCTGTATTAATTTTAAAAATCAGTTGAGATTTGTTGGATATATGCCTTTTTTGTTCACAGGGGACAGTCTTATTTTGGGGTTTTTCGTGGTTTTCAACATTTACAAAAAAAAAAATTCCTTCCACTAATTTCCTGATATTGATTTTAGCTTCAAATTGTAGGTCTAAAAGTTTTCTAACTAATGTCATATTAATTTTAAAAATCAGTTGAGATTTGTTGGATATATGCCTTTTTTATTCACAGGGGACAGTCTTACTTTGGGGTTTTTCGTGGTTTTCAACATTTACAAAAAAAAAAATTCCTTCCACTAATTTCCTGATATTGATTTTAGCTTCAAATTGTAGGTCTAAAAGTTTTCTAACTAATGCTATATTAATTTTCAAAATCAGTTGAGATTTGTTGGATATATGCCTTTTTTATTCACAGGGGACAGTCTTATTTTGGGGTTTTTCGTGGTTTTCAATATTTACAAAAAAAAAAAAAAACCTTCCACAAATTTCCGGATTATGATTTTTATCTTAAAGTGTAGGTTTGAATGTTTTCTAACTATAGCTATATTAATTTTAAAAATCAGTTGAGATTTGTTGGATATATGCCTTTTTTATTCACAGGGGAAAGTCTTATATTGGGGGTTTTCGTGGTTTTCAATATTTACAAAAAAAAATACCTTCCACAAATTTCCGGATAATGATTTTGGCTCCAAATTGTAGGTCTAAATGTTTTCTAACTATTGCTGTATTAGTTTTAGAAATCAGTTGAGATTTGTTGGATATATGCCTTTTTTGTTCACAGGGGACAGTCTTATTTTGGGGTTTTTCGTGGTTTTCAACATTTACAAAAAAAAAAATTCCTTCCACTAGTTTCCTGATATTGATTTTAGCTTTAAATTGTAGGTCTAAAAGTTTTCTAACTAATGCTATATTAATTTTAAAAATCAGTTGAGATTTGTTGGATATATGCCTTTTTTGTTCACAGGGGACAGTCTTATTTTGGGGTTTTTCGTGGTTTTCAACATTTACAAAAAAAAAAAATTCCTTCCACAAATTTCCGGATATTGATTTTATTCTCAAAGTGTAGGTCTGAATGTTTTCTAACTAATGCTATATTAATTTTAAAAATCAGTTGAGATTTGTTGGATATATGCCTTTTTTATTCACAGGGGACAGTCTTATTTTGGAGTTTTTCGTGGTTTTCAATATTTACAAAAAAAAATACCTTCCACAAATTTCCGGATAATGATTTTGGCTTCAAATTGTAGGTCTAAATGTTTTCTAACTAATGCTATATTAATTTTAAAAATCAGTTGAGATTTGTTGGATATATGCCTTTTTTGTTCACAGGGGACAGTCTTATTTTGGGGTTTTTCGTGGTTTTCAACATTTACAAAAAAAAAAAAATTCCTTCCACAAATTTCCGGATATTGATTTTGGTCTCAAAGTGTAAATCTGAATGTTTTCTAACTAATGCTATATTAATTTTAAAAATCAGTTGAGATTTGTTGGATATATGCCTGTTTTATTCACAGGGGACAGTCTTATTTTGGGGTTTTTCGTGTTTTTCAATATTTACAAAAAAAAAAATACCTTTCACAAATTTCCGGATAATAATTTTGGCTTTAAATTGTAGGTTTGAATGTTTTCTAACTAATGCTGTATTAGTTTTAAAAATCAGTTGAGATTTGTTGGATATATGCCTTTTTTATTCACAGGGGACAGTCTTACTTTGGGGTTTTTCGTGGTTTTCAACATTTACAAAAAAAAAAAAATCCTTCCACAAATTTCCGGATATTGATTTTGGCCTCAAATTGTAGGTCTGAATGTTTTCTAACTACTGCTGTATTAATTTTAAAAATCAGTTGAGATTTGTTGGATATATGCCTTTTTTGTTCACAGGGGACAGTCTTATTTTGGGGTTTTTCGTGGTTTTCAACATTTACAAAAAAAAAAATTCCTTCCACAAATTTCCGGATATTGGTTTTATTTTCAAAGTGTAGGTCTAAATGTTTTCTAACTAATGCTATATTAATTTTAAAAATCAGTTGAGATTTGTTGGATATATGCCTTTTTTATTCACAGGCGACAGTCTTATTTTGGGGTTTTTCGTGGTTTTCAACATTTACAAAAAAAAAAATTCCTTCCACAAATTTCCGGATATTGATTTTATTCTCAAAGTGTAGGTCTGAATGTTTTCTAACTAATGCTATATTAATTTTAAAAATCAGTTGAGATTTGTTGGATATATGCCTTTTTTATTCACAGGGGACAGTCTTATTTTGGGGTTTTTCGTGGTTTTCAATATTTACAAAAAAAAAAATACCTCCCACAAATTTCCGGATAATGATTTTGGCTTTATGTTGTAGGTCTAAATGTTTTCTAACTAATGCTATATTAATTTTAAAAATCAGTTGAGATTTGTTGGATATATGCCTTTTTTGTTCACAGGGGACAGTCTTATTTTGGGGTTTTTCATGGTTTTCAACATTTACAAAAAAAAAAAAATTCCTTCCACAAATTTCCGGATATTGATTTTGGTTTCAAAGTGTAGGTCTGAATGTTTTCCAACTAATGCTATATTAATTTTAAAAATCAGTTGAGATTTGTTGGATATATGCCTTTTTTATTCACAGGGGACAGTCTTATTTTGGGGTTTTTCGTGGTTTTCAATATTTACAAAAAAAAATACCTTCCACAAATTTCCGGATAATAATTTTGGCTTTAAATTGTAGGTTTGAATGTTTTCTAACTAATGCTGTATTAGTTTTAAAAATCAGTTGAGATTTGTTGGATATATGCCTTTTTTATTCACAGGGGACAGTCTTACTTTGGGGTTTTTCGTGGTTTTCAACATTTACAAAAAAAAAATTTCTTCCACAAATTTCCGGATATTGATTTTGGCCTCAAATTTTAGGTCTGAATGTTTTCTAACTACTGCTGTATTAATTTTAAAAACCAGTTGAGATTTGTTGGATATATGCCTTTTTTATTCAAAGGGGAAAGTCTTATATTGGGGTTTTTCGTGGTTTTCAATATTTACAAAAAAAAAAAATTCCTTCCACTAATTTCCGGATATTGATTTTGGCTATAAATTGTAGGTCTAAATGTTTTCTAACTAATGCTATATTAATTTTAAAAATCAGTTGAGATTTGTTGGATATATGCCTTTTTTATTCACAGGGGACAGTCTTATTTTGGGGTTTTTCGTGGTTTTCAATATTTACAAAAAAAAAAAATACCTTCCACATAATTCCGGATAATAATTTTGGCCTCAAATTGTAGGTCTGAATATTTTCTAACTAATGCTATATTAATTTTCAAAATCAGTTGAGATTTGTTGGATATATGCCTTTTTTATTCACAGGGGACAGTCTTATTTTGGGGTTTTTCGTGGTTTTCAATATTTACAAAAAAAAAAAAATACCTTCCACAAATTTCCGGATAATAATTTTAACTTAAAATTGTAGGTTTGAATATTTTCTAACTAATGCTGTATTAGTTTTAAAAATCAGTTGAGATTTTTTGGATATATGCCTTTTTTATTCACAGGGAACAGTCTTATTTTGGGGTTTTTCGTGGTTTTCAACATTTACAAAAAAAAAATTTCTTCCACAAATTTCCGGATAATGATTTTGGTTCCAAATTGTAGGTCTGAACGTTTTCTAACTAATGCTTTATTAATTTTAAAAATCAGTTGAGATTTGTTGGATATATGCCTTTTTTATTCACAGGGAACAGTCTTATTTTGGGTTTTTTCGTGGTTTTCAATATTTACAAAAAAAAAAAATTCCTTCCACAAATTTCCGGATATTGATTTTGGCCTCAGATTGTAGGTCTGAATGTTTTCTAACTACTGCTATATTAATTTTAAAAATCAGTTAAGATTTGTTGGATATATGCCTTTTTTATTCACAGGGGAAAGTCTTATATTGGGGTTTTTCGTGGTTTTCAATATTTACAAAAAAAAAAACCTTCCAAAAATTTCCGGATTATGATTTTGGCCTCAAATTGTAGGTCTAAATATTTTCTAACTAATGCTATATTAATTTTCAAATTCAGTTGAGATTTATTAAATATATGCCTTTTTTATTCACAGGGGACAGTCTTATTTTTTGGGGTTTTTCGTGGTTTTCAACATTTACAAAAAAAAAATACCTTCCACGAATTATCGGATAATGATTTTGACCTCAAATTGTAGGTCTGAATGTTTTCTAACTACTGCTATATTAATTTTAAAAATCAGTTGAGATTTGTTGGATATATGCCTTTTTTATTCACAGGGGACAGTCTTATTTTGGGGTTTTTCGTGGTTTTCAATATTTACAAAAAAAAAAAAAAAACCTTCCACAAATTTCCGGATTATGATTTTTGTCTCAAAGTGTAGGTTTGAATGTTTTCTAACTATAGCTATATTAATTTTAAAAATCAGTTGAGATTTGTTGGATATATGCCTTTTTTATTCACAGGGGAAAGTCTTATATTGGGGGTTTTCGTGGTTTTCAATATTTACAAAAAAAAAATACCTTCCACAAATTTCCGGATAATGATTTTGGCTTCAAATTGTAGGTCTAAATGTTTTCTAACTATTGCTGTATTAGTTTTAGAAATCAGTTGAGATTTGTTGGATATATGCCTTTTTTGTTCACAGGGGACAGTCTTATTTTGGGGTTTTTCGTGGTTTTCAACATTTACAAAAAAAAAAATTCCTTCCACTAATTTCCTGATATTGATTTTAGCTTCAGATTGTAGGTCTAAAAGTTTTTAAACTAATGCTATATTAATTTTAAAAATCAGTTGAGATTTGTTGGATATATGCCTTTTTTATTCACAGGGGACAGTCTTATTTTGGGGTTTTTCGTGGTTTTCAACATTTACAAAAAAAAAAAATTCCTTCCACAAATTTCCGGATATTGATTTTATTCTCAAAGTGTAGGTCTGAATGTTTTCTAACTAATGCTATATTAATTTTAAAAATCAGTTGAGATTTGTTGGATATATGCCTTTTTTATTCACAGGGGACAGTCTTATTTTGGGGTTTTTCGTGGTTTTCAATATTTACAAAAAAAAATACCTTCCACAAATTTCCGGATAATGATTTTGGCTTCAAATTGTAGGTCTAAATGTTTTCTAACTAATGCTATATTAATTTTAAAAATCAGTTGAGATTTGTTGGATATATGCCTTTTTTGTTCACAGGGGACAGTCTTATTTTGGGGTTTTTCGTGGTTTTCAACATTTACAAAAAAAAAAAATTCCTTCCACAAATTTCCGGATATTGATTTTGGTCTCAAAGTGTAGGTCTGAATGTTTTCTAACTAATGCTATATTAATTTTAAAAATCAGTTGAGATTTGTTGGATATATGCCTGTTTTATTCACAGGGGACAGTCTTATTTTGGGGTTTTTCGTGGTTTTCAATATTTACAAAAAAAAAAATACCTTCCACAAATTTCCGGATAATAATTTTGGCTTTAAATTGTAGGTTTGAATGTTTTCTAACTAATGCTGTATTAGTTTTAAAAATCAGTTGAGATTTGTTGGATATATGCCTTTTTTATTCACAGGGGACAGTCTTACTTTGGGGTTTTTCGTGGTTTTCAACATTTACAAAAAAAAAATTCCTTCCACAAATTTCCGGATATTGATTTTGGCCACAAATTGTAGGTCTGAATGTTTTCTAACTACTGCTGTATTAATTTTAAAAATCAGTTGAGATTTGTTGGATATATGCCTTTTTTGTTCACAGGGGACAGTCTTATTTTGGGGTTTTTCGTGGTTTTCAATATTTACAAAAAAAAAATACCTTCCACAAATTTCCGGATAATGATTTTGGCTTTAAATTGTAGGTCTAAATGTTTTCTAACTAATGCTATATTAATTTTAAAAATCAGTTGAGATTTGTTGGATATATGCCTTTTTTGTTCACAGGGGACAGTCTTATTTTGGGGTTTTTCGTGGTTTTCAACATTTACAAAAAAAAAAAAAATTCCTTCCACAAATTTCCGGATATTGATTTTGGTCTCAAAGTGTAGGTCTGAATGTTTTCCAACTAATGCTATATTAATTTTAAAAATCAGTTGAGATTTGTTGGATATATGCCTTTTTTATTCACAGGGGACAGTCTTATTTTGGGGTTTTTCGTGGTTTTCAACATTTACAAAAAAAAAAAATTCCTTCCACAAATTTCCGGATATTGATTTTGGTCTCAAAGTGTAGGTCTGAATGTTTTCTAACTAAGGCTATATTAATTTTAAAAATCAGTTGAGATTTGTTGGATATATGCCTGTTTTATTCACAGGGGACAGTCTTATTTTGGGGTTTTTCGTGGTTTTCAATATTTACAAAAAAAAAAATACCTTCCACAAATTTCCGGATAATAATTTTGGCTTTAAATTGTAGGTTTGAATGTTTTCTAACTAATGCTGTATTAGTTTTAAAAATCAGTTGAGATTTGTTGGATATATGCCTTTTTTATTCACAGGGGACAGTCTTACTTTGGGGTTTTTCGTGGTTTTCAACATTTACAAAAAAAAAATTCCTTCCACAAATTTCCGGATATTGATTTTGGCCTCAAATTGTAGGTCTGAATGTTTTCTAACTACTGCTGTATTAATTTTAAAAATCAGTTGAGATTTGTTGGATATATGCCTTTTTTGTTCACAGGGGACAGTCTTATTTTGGGGTTTTTCGTGGTTTTCAATATTTACAAAAAAAAAATACCTTCCACAAATTTCCGGATAATGATTTTGGCTTCAAATTGTAGGTCTAAATGTTTTCTAACTAATGCTATATTAATTTTAAAAATCAGTTGAGATTTGTTGGATATATGCCTTTTTTGTTCACAGGGGACAGTCTTATTTTGGGGTTTTTCGTGGTTTTCAACATTTACAAAAAAAAAAAAAATTCCTTCCACAAATTTCCGGATATTGATTTTGGTCTCAAAGTATAGGTCTGAATGTTTTCTAACTAATGCTATATTAATTTTAAAAATCAGTTGAGATTTGTTGGATATATGCCTGTTTTATTCACAGGGGACAGTCTTATTTTGGGGTTTTTCGTGGTTTTCAATATTTACAAGAAAAAAAATACCTTCCACAAATTTCCGGATAATAATTTTGGCTTTAAATTGTAGGTTTGAATGTTTTCTAACTAATGCTGTATTAGTTTTAAAAATCAGTTGAGATTTGTTGGATATATGCCTTTTTTATTCACAGGGGACAGTCTTACTTTGGGGTTTTTCGTGGTTTTCAACATTTACAAAAAAAAAAATTCCTTCCACAAATTTCCGGATATTAATTTTGGCCTCAAATTGTAGGTCTGAATGTTTTCTAACTACTGCTGTATTAATTTTAAAAATCAGTTGAGATTTGTTGGATATATGCCTTTTTTGTTCACAGGGGACAGTCTTATTTTGGGGTTTTTCGTGGTTTTCAACATTTACAAAAAAAAAAATTCCTTCCACTAATTTCCTGATATTGATTTTAGCTTTAAATTGTAGGTCTAAATGTTTTCTAACTAATGCTATATTAATTTTAAAAATCAGTTGAGATTTGTTGGATATATGCCTTTTTTGTTCACAGGGGACAGTCTTATTTTGGGGTTTTTCGTGGTTTTCAACATTTACAAAAAAAAAAAAATTCCTTCCACAAATTTCTGGATATTGATTTTGGTCTCAAAGTGTAGGTCTGAATGTTTTCCAACTAATGCTATATTAATTTTAAAAATCAGTTGAGATTTGTTGGATATATGCCTTTTTTATTCACAGGGGACAGTCTTATTTTGGGGTTTTTCGTGGTTTTCAATATTTACAAAAAAAAAAAATACCTTCCACAAATTTCCGGATAATAATTTTGGCTTTAAATTATAGGTTTGAATGTTTTCTAACTAATGCTGTATTAGTTTTAAAAATCAGTTGAGATTTGTTGGTTATATGCCTTTTTTATTCACAGGGGACAGTCTTACTTTGGGGTTTTTCGTGGTTTTCAACATTTACAAAAAAAAAAATTTCTTCCACAAATTTCCGGATATTTATTTTGGCCTCAAATTGTAGGTCTGAATGTTTTCTAACTACTGCTGTATTAATTTTAAAAATCAGTTGAGATTTGTTGGATATATGCCTTTTTTATTCACAGGGGAAAGTCTTATATTGGGGTTTTTCGTGGTTTTCAATATTTACAAAAAAAAAAAATTCCTTCCACATAATTCCGGATAATAATTTTGGTCTCAAATTGTAGGTCTGAATATTTTCTAACTAATGCTTAATTAATTTTCAAAATCAGTTGAGATTTGTTGGATATATGCCTTTTTTATTCACAGGGGACAGTCTTATTTTGGGGTTTTTCGTGGTTTTCAATATTTACAAAAAAAAAATACCTTCCACAAATTTCCGGATATTGATTTTGGTCTCAAAGTGTAGGTCTGAATGTTTTCTAACTAATGCTGTATTAGTTTTAAAAATTAGTTGAGATTTGTTGGATATATGCCTTTTTTATTCACAGGGGACAGTCTTACTTTGGGGTTTTTCGTGGTTTTCAATATTTACAAAAAAAAAAATTCCTTCCACAAATTTCCGGATATTGATTTTGACCTCAAATTGTAGGTCTGAATGTTTTCTAACTACTGCTATATTAATTTTAAAAATCAGTTGAGATTTGTTGGATATATGCCTTTTTTATTCACAGGGGACAGTCTTATTTTGGGGTTTTTCGTGGTTTTCAACATTTACAAAAAAAAAAAACCTTCCACGAATTTCCGGATAATGATTTTGGCTTTAAATTGTAGGTCTGAATGTTTTCTAACTTATGCTATATTAATTTTAAAAATCAGTTGAGATTTGTTGGATATATGCCTTTTTTATTCACAGGGGACAGTCTTATTTTGGGGTTTTTCGTGGTTTTCAATATTTACAAAAAAAAAAAATACCTTCCACAAATTTCCGGATAATAATTTTAACTTAAAATTGTAGGTTTGAATATTTTCTAACTAATGCTGTATTAGTTTTAAAAATCAGTTGAGATTTTTTGGATATATGCCTTTTTTATTCACAGGGAACAGTCTTATTTTGGGGTTTTTCGTGGTTTTCAACATTTACAAAAAAAAAATTTCTTCCACAAATTTCCGGATAATGATTTTGGTTTCAAATTGTAGGTCTGAACGTTTTCTAACTAATGCTTTATTAATTTTAAAAATCAGTTGAGATTTGTTGGATATATGCCTTTTTTATTCACAGGGAACAATCTTATTTTGGGTTTTTTCGTGGTTTTCAATATTTACAAAAAAAAAATTCCTTCCACAAATTTCCGGATATTGATTTTGGCCTCAGATTGTAGGTCTGAATGTTTTCTAACTACTGCTATATTAATTTTAAAAATCAGTTGAGATTTGTTGGATATATGCCTTTTTTATTCACAGGGGAAAGTCTTATATTGGGGTTTTTCGTGGTTTTCAATATTTACAAAAAAAAAAAACCTTCCAAAAATTTCCGGATTATGATTTTGGCCTCAAATTGTAGGTCTAAATATTTTCTAACTAATGCTATATTAATTTTCAAAATCAGTTGAGATTTATTAAATATATGGCTTTTTTATTCACAGGGGAAAGTCTTATATTGGGGTTTTTCGTGGTTTTCAATATTTACAAAAAAAAAAAACCTTCCAAAAATTTCCGGATTATGATTTTGGCCTCAAATTGTAGGTCTAAATATTTTCTAACTAATGCTATATTAATTTTCAAAATCAGTTGAGATTTATTAAATATATGCCTTTTTTATTCACAGGGGAAAGTCTTATTTTGGGGTTTTTCGTGGTTTTCAATATTTACAAAAAAAAAAAATTCCTTCCACTAATTTCCGGATATTGATTTTGGCTCCAAATTGTAGGTCTAAATGTTTTCTAACTAATGCTATATTAATTTTAAAAATCAGTTGAGATTTGTTGGATATATGCCTTTTTTATTCACAGGGGACAGTCTTATTTTTTGGGGTTTTTCGTGGTTTTCAACATTTACAAAAAAAAAATACCTTCCACGAATTATCGGATAATGATTTTGACCTCAAATTGTAGGTCTGAATGTTTTCTAACTACTGCTATATTAATTTTAAAAATCAGTTGAGATTTGTTGGATATATGCCTTTTTTATTCACAGGGGACAGTCTTATTTTGGGGTTTTTCGTGGTTTTCAACATTTACAAAAAAAAAAATTCCTTCCACTAATTTCCTGATATTGATTTTAGCTTTAAATTGTAGGTCTAAAAGTTTTCTAACTAGTGCTATATTAATTTTAAAAATCAGTTGCGATTTGTTGGATATATGCCTTTTTTATTCACAGGGGACAGTCTTATTTTGGGGTTTTTCGTGGTTTTCAACATTTACAAAAAAAAAAATTCCTTCCACTAATTTCCTGATATTGATTTTAGCTTTAAATTGTAGGTCTAAAAGTTTTCTAACTAGTGCTATATTAATTTTAAAAATCAGTTGAGATTTGTTGGATATATGCCTTTTTTGTTCACAGGGGACAGTCTTATTTTGGGGTTTTTCGTGGTTTTCAATATTTACAAAAAAAAAATACCTTGCACAAATTTCCGGATAATGATTTTGGCCTCAAATTGTAGGTCTAAAAGTTTTCTAACTAGTGCTATATTAATTTTAAAAATTAGTTGAGATTTGTTGGATATATGCCTTTTTTATTCACAGGGGACAGTCTTATTTTGGGGTTTTTCGTGGTTTTCAATATTTACAAAAAAAAAATACCTTCCACAAATTTCCGGATAATAATTTTGGCTTTAAATTGTAGGTTTGAATGTTTTCTAACTAATGCTGTATTAGTTTTAAAAATCAGTTGAGATTTGTTGGATATATGCCTTTTTTATTCACAGGGGACAGTCTTACTTTGGGGTTTTTCGTGGTTTTCAACATTTACAAAAAAAAAAATTCCTTCCACAAATTTCCGGATATTGATTTTGGCCTCAAATTGTAGGTCTGAATGTTTTCTAACTACTGCTGTATTAATTTTAAAAATCAGTTGAGATTTGTTGGATATATGCCTTTTTTGTTCACAGGGGACAGTCTTATTTTGGGGTTTTTCGTGGTTTTCAACATTTACAAAAAAAAAAATTCCTTCCACTAATTTCCTGATATTGATTTTAGCTTCAAATTGTAGGTCTAAAAGTTTTCTAACTAATGCTATATTAATTTTAAAAATCAGTTGAGATTTGTTGGATATATGCCTTTTTTATTCACAGGGGACAGTCTTATTTTGGGGTTTGTCGTGGTTTTCAATATTTACAAAAAAAACCTTCCACAAATTTCCGGATTATGATTTTTGTCACAAAGTGTAGGTTTGAATGTTTTCTAACTATAGCTATATTAATTTTAAAAATCAGTTGAGATTTGTTGGATATATGCCTTTTTTATTCACAGGGGAAAGTCTTATATTGGGGGTTTTCGTGGTTTTCAATATTTACAAAAAAAAAATACCTTCCACAAATTTCCGGATAATGATTTTGGCTCCAAATTGTAGGTCTATATGTTTTCTAACTATTGCTGTATTAGTTTTAGAAATCAGTTGAGATTTGTTGGATATATGCCTTTTTTGTTCACAGGGGACAGTCTTATTTTGGGGTTTTTCGTGGTTTTCAACATTTACAAAAAAAAAATTCCTTCCACTAATTTCCTGATATTGATTTTAGCTTTAAATTGTAGGTCTAAAAGTTTTCTAACTAGTGCTATATTAATTTTAAAAATCAGTTGCGATTTGTTGGATATATGCCTTTTTTATTCACAGGGGACAGTCTTATTTTGGGGTTTTTCGTGGTTTTCAACATTTACAAAAAAAAAAAATTCCTCCCACAAATTTCCGGATATTGATTTTATTCTCAAAGTGTAGGTCTGAATGTTTTCTAACTAATGCTATATTAATTTTAAAAATCAGTTGAGATTTGTTGGATATATGCCTTTTTTATTCACAGGGGACAGTCTTATTTTGGGGTTTTTCGTGGTTTTCAATATTTACAAAAAAAAAATACCTTCCACAAATTTCCGGATAATGATTTTGGCTTCAAATTGTAGGTCTAAAAGTTTTCTAACTAGTGCTATATTAATTTTAAAAATCAGTTGAGATTTGTTGGATATATGCCTGTTTTATTCACAGGGGACAGTCTTATTTTGGGGTTTTTCGTGGTTTTCAATATTTACAAAAAAAAAAATACCTTCCACAAATTTCCGGATAATAATTTTGGCTTTAAATTGTAGGTTTGAATGTTTTCTAACTAATGCTGTATTAGTTTTAAAAATCAGTTGAGATTTGTTGGATATATGCCTTTTTTATTCACAGGGGACAGTCTTACTTTGGGGTTTTTCGTGGTTTTCAACATTTACAAAAAAAAAAATTCCTTCCACAAATTTCCGGATATTGATTTTGGCCTCAAATTGTAGGTCTGAATAATTTCTAACTACTGCTGTATTAATTTTAAAAATCAGTTGAGATTTGTTGGATATATGCCTTTTTTGTTCACAGGGGACAGTCTTATTTTGGGGTTTTTCGTGGTTTTCAACATTTACAAAAAAAAAAAATTCCTTCCACTAATTTCCTGATATTGATTTTAGCTTCAAATTGTAGGTCTAAAAGTTTTCTAACTAATGCTATATTAATTTTAAAAATCAGTTGTGATTTGTTGGATATATGCCTTTTTTATTCACAGGGGACAGTCTTATTTTGGGGTTTTTCGTGGTTTTCAAAATTTACAAAAAAAAAAAATTCCTTCCACAAATTTCCGGATATTGATTTTATTCTCAAAGTGTAGGTCTTAATGTTTTCTAACTAATGCTATATTAATTTTAAAAATCAGTTGAGATTTGTTGGATATATGCCTTTTTTATTCACAGGGGACAGTCTTATTTTGGGGTTTTTCGTGGTTTTCAATATTTACAAAAAAAAAAAATACCTTCCACAAATTTCCGGATAATGATTTTGGCTTTAAATTGTAGGTCTAAATGTTTTCTAACTAATGCTATATTAATTTTAAAAATCAGTTGAGATTTGTTGGATATATGCCTTTTTTGTTCACAGGGGACAGTCTTATTTTAGGGTTTTTCGTGGTTTTCAACATTTACAAAAAAAAAAAAATTCCTTCCACAAATTTTCGGATATTGATTTTGGTCTCAAAGTGTAGGTCTGAATGTTTTCTAACTAATGCTATATTAATTTTAAAAATCAGTTGAGATTTGTTGGATATATGCCTTTTTTATTCACAGGGGACAGTCTTATTTTGGGGTTTTTCGTGGTTTTCAATATTTACAAAAAAAAAATACCTTCCACAAATTTCCCGATAATGATTTTGGCTTTAAATTGTAGGTCTAAATGTTTTCTAACTAATGCTATATTAATTTTAAAAATCAGTTGAGATTTGTTGGATATATGCCTTTTTTGTTCACAGGGGACAGTCTTATTTTGGGGTTTTTCGTGGTTTTCAACATTTACAAAAAAAAAAAAATTCCTTCCACAAATTTCCGGATAATAATTTTGGCTTTAAATTGTAGGTTTGAATGTTTTCTAACTAATGCTGTATTAGTTTTAAAAATCAGTTGAGATTTGTTGGATATATGCCTTTTTTATTCACAGGGGACAGTCTTACTTTGGGGTTTTTCGTGGTTTTCAACATTTACAAAAAAAAAAATTCCTTCCACAAATTTCCGGATATTGATTTTGGCCTCAAATTGTAGGTCTGAATGTTTTTTAACTACTGCTATATTAATTTTAAAAATCAGTTGAGATTTGTTGGATATATGCCTTTTTTGTTCACAGGGGACAGTCTTATTTTGGGGTTTTTCGTGGTTTTCAACATTTACAAAAAAAAAAAAATTCCTTCCACAAATTTCCGGATATTGATTTTGGCCTCAAATTGTAGGTCTGAATGTTTTCTAACTACTGCTGTATTAATTTTAAAAATCAGTTGAGATTTGTTGGATATATGCCTTTTTTATTCACAGGGGAAAGTCTTATATTGGGGTTTTTCGTGGTTTTCAATATTTACAAAAAAAAAAATACCTTCCACAAATTTCCGGATAATAATTTTGGCTTTAAATTGTAGGTTTGAATGTTTTCTAACTAATGCTGTATTAGTTTTAAAAATCAGTTGAGATTTGTTGGATATATGCCTGTTTTATTCACAGGGGACAGTCTTATTTTGGGGTTTTTCGTGGTTTTCAACATTTACAAAAAAAAAAAATTCCTTCCACAAATTTCCGGATATTGATTTTATTCTCAAAGTGTAGGTCTGAATGTTTTCTAACTAATGCTATATTAATTTTAAAAATCAGTTGAGATTTGTTGGATATATGCCTTTTTTATTCACAGGGGACAGTCTTATTTTGGGGTTTTTCGTGGTTTTCAATATTTACAAAAAAAAAAATACCTTCCACAAATTTCCGGATAATAATTTTGGCTTTAAATTGTAGGTTTGAATGTTTTCTAACTAATGCTGTATTAGTTTTAAAAATCAGTTGAGATTTGTTGGATATATGCCTTTTTTATTCACAGGGGACAGTCTTACTTTGGGGTTTTTCGTGGTTTTCAACATTTACAGAAAAAAAAATTTCTTCCACAAATTTCCGGATATTGATTTTGGCCTCAAATTGTAGGTCTGAATGTTTTCTAACTACTGCTGTATTAATTTTAAAAATCAGTTGAGATTTGTTGGATATATGCCTTTTTTATTCACAGGGGAAAGTCTTATATTGGGGTTTTTCGTGGTTTTCAATATTTACAAAAAAAAAATTCCTTCCACTAATTTCCGGATATTGATTTTGGCTCTAAATTGTAGGTCTAAATGTTTTCAAACTAATGCTATATTAATTTTAAAAATCAGTTGAGATTTGTTGGATATATGCCTTTTTTATTCACAGGGGACAGTCTTATTTTGGGGTTTTTCGTGGTTTTCAATATTTACAAAAAAAAAAAATACCTTCCACATAATTCCGGATAATAATTTTGGCCTCAAATTGTAGGTCTGAATATTTTCTAACTAATGCTATATTAATTTTAAAAATCAGTTGAGATTTGTTGGATATATGCCTTTTTTATTCACAGGGGACAGTCTTATTTTGGGGTTTTTCGTGGTTTTCAACATTTACAAAAAAAAAAAACCTTCCACGAATTTCCGGATAATGATTTTGGCTTTAAATTTTAGGTCTGAATGTTTTCTAACTAATGCTATATTAATTTTAAAAATCAGTTGAGATTTGTTGGATATATGCCTTTTTTATTCACAGGGGACAGTCTTATTTTGGGGTTTTTCGTGGTTTTCAATATTTACAAAAAAAAAAAAATACCTTCCACAAATTTCCGGATAATAATTTTAACTTAAAATTGTAGGTTTGAATATTTTCTAACTAATGCTGTATTAGTTTTAAAAATCAGTTGAGATTTTTTGGATATATGCCTTTTTTATTCACAGGGAACAGTCTTATTTTGGGGTTTTTCGTGGTTTTCAATATTTACAAAAAAAAAAAATACCTTCCACAAATTTCCGGATAATGATTTTGGTTCCAAATTGTAGGTCTGAACGTTTTCTAACTAATGCCTTATTAATTTTAAAAATCAGTTGAGATTTGTTGGATATATGCCTTTTTTATTCACAGGGAACAGTCTTATTTTGGGTTTTTTCGTGGTTTTCAATATTTACAAAAAAAAAAAATTCCTTCCACAAATTTCCGGATATTGATTTTGGCCTCAGATTGTAGGTCTGAATGTTTTCTAACTACTGCTATATTAATTTTAAAAATCAGTTGAGATTTGTTGGATATATGCCTTTTTTATTCACAGGGGAAAGTCTTATATTGGGGTTTTTCGTGGTTTTCAATATTTACAAAAAAAAAAAAACCTTCCAAAAATTTCCGGATTATGATTTTGGCCTCAAATTGTAGGTTTAAATATTTTCTAACTAATGCTATATTAATTTTCAAAATCAGTTGAGATTTATTAAATATATGCCTTTTTTATTCACAGGGGACAGTCTTATTTTTTGGGGTTTTTCGTGGTTTTCAACATTTACAAAAAAAAATACCTTCCACGAATTATCGGATTATGATTTTGACCTCAAATTGTAGGTCTGAATGTTTTCTAACTACTGCTATATTAATTTTAAAAATCAGTTGAGATTTGTTGGATATATGCCTTTTTTATTCACAGGGGACAGTCTTATTTTGGGGTTTTTCGTGGTTTTCAATATTTACAAAAAAAAAAAAAAAACCTTCCACAAATTTCCGGATTATGATTTTTGTCTCAAAGTGTAGGTTTGAATGTTTTCTAACTATAGCTATATTAATTTTAAAAATCAGTTGAGATTTGTTGGATATATGCCTTTTTTATTCACAGGGGAAAGTCTTATATTGGGGGTTTTCGTGGTTTTCAATATTTACAAAAAAAAAATACCTTCCACAAATTTCCGGATAATGATTTTGGCTCCAAATTGTAGGTCTAAATGTTTTCTAACTATTGCTGTATTAGTTTTAGAAATCAGTTGAGATTTGTTGGATATATGCCTTTTTTGTTCACAGGGGACAGTCTTATTTTGGGGTTTTTCGTGGTTTTCAACATTTACAAAAAAAAAAATTCCTTCCACTAATTTCCTGATATTGATTTTAGCTTCAAATTGTAGGTCTAAAAGTTTTCTAACTAATGCTATATTAATTTTAAAAATCAGTTGAGATTTGTTGGATATATGCCTTTTTTATTCACAGGGGACAGTCTTATTTTGGGGTTTTTCGTGGTTTTCAACATTTACAAAAAAAAAAAATTCCTTCCACAAATTTCCGGATATTGATTTTATTCTCAAAGTGTAGGTCTGAATGTTTTCTAACTAATGCTATATTAATTTTAAAAATCAGTTGAGATTTGTTGGATATATGCCTTTTTTATTCACAGGGGACAGTCTTATTTTGGGGTTTTTCGTGGTTTTCAATATTTACAAAAAAAAAAAATACCTTCCACAAATTTCCGGATAATGATTTTGGCTTTAAGTTGTAGGTCTAAATGTTTTCTAACTAATGCTATATTAATTTTAAAAATCAGTTGAGATTTGTTGGATATATGCCTTTTTTGTTCACAGGGGACAGTCTTATTTTGGGGTTTTTCGTGGTTTTCAACATTTACAAAAAAAAAAAACCTTCCACGAATTTCCGGATAATGATTTTGGCTATAAATTGTAGGTCTGAATGTTTTCTAACTAATGCTATATTAATTTTAAAAATCAGTTGAGATTTGTTGGATATATGCCTTTTTTATTCACAGGGGACAGTCTTATTTTGGGGTTTTTCGTGGTTTTCAATATTTACAAAAAAAAAAAAATACCTTCCACAAATTTCCGGATAATAATTTTAACTTAAAATTGTAGGTTTGAATATTTTCTAACTAATGCTGTATTAGTTTTAAAAATCAGTTGAGATTTTTTGGATATATGCCTTTTTTATTCACAGGGAACAGTCTTATTTTGGGGTTTTTCGTGGTTTTCAATATTTACAAAAAAAAAAAATACCTTCCACAAATTTCCGGATAATGATTTTGGTTCCAAATTGTAGGTCTGAACGTTTTCTAACTAATGCTTTATTAATTTTAAAAATCAGTTGAGATTTGTTGGATATATGCCTTTTTTATTCACAGGGAACAGTCTTATTTTGGGTTTTTTCGTGGTTTTCAATATTTACAAAAAAAAAAAATTCCTTCCACAAATTTCCGGATATTGAATTTGGCCTCAGATTGTAGGTCTGAATGTTTTCTAACTACTGCTATATTAATTTTAAAAATCAGTTGAGATTTGTTGGATATATGCCTTTTTTATTCACAGGGGAAAGTCTTATATTGGGGTTTTTCGTGGTTTTCAATATTTACAAAAAAAAAAACCTTCCAAAAATTTCCGGATTATGATTTTGGCCTCAAATTGTAGGTTTAAATATTTTCTAACTAATGCTATATTAATTTTCAAAATCAGTTGAGATTTATTAAATATATGCCTTTTTTATTCACAGGGGACAGTCTTATTTTTTGGGGTTTTTCGTGGTTTTCAACATTTACAAAAAAAAAATACCTTCCACGAATTATCGGATAATGATTTTGACCTCAAATTGTAGGTCTGAATGTTTTCTAACTACTGCTATATTAATTTTAAAAATCAGTTGAGATTTGTTGGATATATGCCTTTTTTGTTCACAGGGGACAGTCTTATTTTGGGGTTTTTCGTGGTTTTCAACATTTACAAAAAAAAAAAAACCTTCCACGAATTTCCGGATAATGATTTTGGCTTTAAATTGTAGGTCTGAATGTTTTCTAACTAATGCTATATTAATTTTAAAAATCAGTTGAGATTTGTTGGATATATGCCTTTTTTATTCACAGGGGACAGTCTTATTTTGGGGTTTTTCGTGGTTTTCAATATTTACAAAAAAAAAAAAATACCTTCCACAAATTTCCGGATAATAATTTTGGCTTTAAATTGTAGGTTTGAATGTTTTCTAATTAATGCTATATTAATTTTAAACATCAGTTTAGATTTTTTGGATATATGCCTTTTTTATTCACAGGGAACAGTCTTATTTTGGGGTTTTTCGTGGTTTTCAATATTTACAAAAAAAAAAAAATACCTTCCACAAATTTCCGGATAATGATTTTGGTTCCAAATTGTAGGTCTGAACGTTTTCTAACTAATGCTTTATTAATTTTAAAAATCAGTTGAGATTTGTTGGATATATGCCTTTTTTATTCACAGGGAACAGTCTTATTTTGGGTTTTTTCGTGGTTTTCAATATTTACAAAAAAAAAAAATTCCTTCCACAAATTTCCGGATATTGATTTTGGCCTCAGATTGTAGGTCTGAATGTTTTCTAACTACTGCTATATTAATTTTAAAAATCAGTTGAGATTTGTTGGATATATGCCTTTTTTATTCACAGGGGAAAGTCTTATATTGGGGTTTTTCGTGGTTTTCAATATTTACAAAAAAAAAAAACCTTCCAAAAATTTCCGGATTATGATTTTGGCCTCAAATTGTAGGTTTAAATATTTTCTAACTAATGCTATATTAATTTTCAAAATCAGTTGAGATTTATTAAATATATGCCTTTTTTATTCACAGGGGACAGTCTTATTTTTTGGGGTTTTTCGTGGTTTTCAACATTTACAAAAAAAAAATACCTTCCACGAATTATCGGATAATGATTTTGACCTCAAATTGTAGGTCTGAATGTTTTCTAACTACTGCTATATTAATTTTAAAAATCAGTTGAGATTTGTTGGATATATGCCTTTTTTATTCACAGGGGACAGTCTTATTTTGGGGTTTTTCGTGGTTTTCAATATTTACAAAAAAAAAAATACCTTCCACAAATTTCCGGATAATAATTTTAACTTAAAATTGTAGGTTTGAATATTTTCTAACTAATGCTGTATTAGTTTTAAAAATCAGTTGAGATTTTTTGGATATATGCCTTTTTTATTCACAGGGAACAGTCTTATTTTGGGGTTTTTCGTGGTTTTCAATATTTACAAAAAAAAAAAAATACCTTCCACAAATTTCCGGATAATGATTTTGGTTCCAAATTGTAGGTCTGAACGTTTTCTAACTAATGCTTTATTAATTTTAAAAATCAGTTGAGATTTGTTGGATATATGCCTTTTTTATTCACAGGGAACAGTCTTATTTTGGGTTTTTTCGTGGTTTTCAATATTTACAAAAAAAAAAATTCCTTCCACAAATTTCCGGATATTGATTTTGGCCTCAGATTGTAGGTCTGAATGTTTTCTAACTACTGCTATATTAATTTTAAAAATCAGTTGAGATTTGTTGGATATATGCCTTTTTTATTCACAGGGGAAAGTCTTATATTGGGGTTTTTCGTGGTTTTCAATATTTACAAAAAAAAAAACCTTCCAAAAATTTCCGGATTATGATTTTGGCCTCAAATTGTAGGTTTAAATATTTTCTAACTAATGCTATATTAATTTTCAAAATCAGTTGAGATTTATTAAATATATGCCTTTTTTATTCACAGGGGACAGTCTTATTTTTTGGGGTTTTTCGTGGTTTTCAACATTTACAAAAAAAAAATACCTTCCACGAATTATCGGATAATGATTTTGACCTCAAATTGTAGGTCTGAATGTTTTCTAACTACTGCTATATTAATTTTAAAAATCAGTTGAGATTTGTTGGATATATGCCTTTTTTATTCACAGGGGACAGTCTTATTTTGGGGTTTTTCGTGGTTTTCAATATTTACAAAAAAAAAAAAAAACCTTCCACAAATTTCCGGATTATGATTTTTGTCTCAAAGTGTAGGTTTGAATGTTTTCTAACTATAGCTATATTAATTTTAAAAATCAGTTGAGATTTGTTGGATATATGCCTTTTTTATTCACAGGGGAAAGTCTTATATTGGGGGTTTTCGTGGTTTTCAATATTTACAAAAAAAAAATACCTTCCACAAATTTCCGGATAATGATTTTGGCTCCAAATTGTAGGTCTAAATGTTTTCTAACTATTGCTGTATTAGTTTTAGAAATCAGTTGAGATTTGTTGGATATATGCCTTTTTTGTTCACAGGGGACAGTCTTATTTTGGGGTTTTTCGTGGTTTTCAACATTTACAAAAAAAAAAATTCCTTCCACTAATTTCCTGATATTGATTTTAGCTTCAAATTGTAGGTCTAAAAGTTTTCTAACTAATGCTATATTAATTTTAAAAATCAGTTGAGATTTGTTGGATATATGCCTTTTTTATTCACAGGGGACAGTCTTATTTTGGGGTTTTTCGTGGTTTTCAACATTTACAAAAAAAAAAAATTCCTTCCACAAATTTCCGGATATTGATTTTATTCTCAAAGTGTAGGTCTGAATGTTTTCTAACTAATGCTATATTAATTTTAAAAATCAGTTGAGATTTGTTGGATATATGCCTTTTTTATTCACAGGGGACAGTCTTATTTTGGGTTTTTTCGTGGTTTTCAATATTTACAAAAAAAAAATACCTTCCACAAATTTCCGGATAATGATTTTGGCTTCAAATTGTAGGTCTAAATGTTTTCTAACTAATGCTATATTAATTTTAAAAATCAGTTGAGATTTGTTGGATATATGCCTTTTTTGTTCACAGGGGACAGTCTTATTTTGGGGTTTTTCGTGGTTTTCAACATTTACAAAAAAAAAAAAATTCCTTCCACAAATTTCCGGATATTGATTTTGGTCTCAAAGTGTAGGTCTGAATGTTTTCCAACTAATGCTATATTAATTTTAAAAATCAGTTGAGATTTGTTGGATATATGCCTTTTTTATTCACAGGGGAAAGTCTTATATTGGGGGTTTTCGTGGTTTTCAATATTTACAAAAAAAAAATACCTTCCACAAATTTCCGGATAATGATTTTGGCTCCAAATTGTAGATCTAAATGTTTTCTAACTATTGCTGTATTAGTTTTAGAAATCAGTTGAGATTTGTTGGATATATGTCTTTTTTGTTCACAGGGGACAGTCTTATTTTGGGGTTTTTCGTGGTTTTCAACATTTACAAAAAAAAAAATTCCTTCCACTAATTTCCTGATATTGATTTTAGCTTCAAATTGTAGGTCTAAAAGTTTTCTAACTAATGCTATATTAATTTTAAATATCAGTTGAGATTTGTTGGATATATGCCTTTTTTATTCACAGGGGACAGTCTTATTTTGGGGTTTTTCGTGGTTTTCAATATTTACAAAAAAAAAAAAATTCCTTCCACAAATTTCCGGATATTGATTTTATTTTCAAAGTGTAGGTCTGAATGTTTTCTAACTAATGCTATATTAATTTTAAAAATCAGTTGAGATTTGTTGGATATATGCCTTTTTTATTCACAGGGGACAGTCTTATTTTGGGGTTTTTCGTGGTTTTCAATATTTACAAAAAAAAAATACCTTCCACAAATTTCCGGATAATGATTTTGGCTTCAAATTGTAGGTCTAAATGTTTTCTAACTAATGCTATATTATTTTAAAAATCAGTTGAGATTTGTTGGATATATGCCTTTTTTGTTCACAGGGGACAGTCTTATTTTGGGGTTTTTCGTGGTTTTCAACATTTACAAAAAAAAAAAAAATTCCTTCCACAAATTTCCGGATATTGGTTTTGGTCTCAAAGTGTAGGTCTGAATGTTTTCTAACTAATGCTATATTAATTTTAAAAATCAGTTGAGATTTGTTGGATATATGCCTGTTTTATTCACAGGGGACAGTCTTATTTTGGGGTTTTTCGTGGTTTTCAATATTTACAAAAAAAAAATACCTTCCACAAATTTCCGGATAATAATTTTGGCTTTAAATTGTAGGCTTGAATGTTTTCTAACTAATGCTGTATTAGGATTAAAAATCAGTTGAGATTTGTTGGATATATGCCTTTTTTATTCACAGGGGACAGTCTTACTTTGGGGTTTTTCGTGGTTTTCAACATTTACAAAAAAAAAAATTCCTTCCACAAATTTCCGGATATTGATTTTGGCCTCAAATTGTAGGTCTGAATGTTTTCTAACTACTGCTGTATTAATTTTAAAAATCAGTTGAGATTTGTTGGATATATGCCTTTTTTGTTCACAGGGGACAGTCTTATTTTGGGGTTTTTCGTGGTTTTCAACATTTACAAAAGAAAAAAATTCCTTCCACTAATTTCCTGATATTGATTTTAGCTTTAAATTGTAGGTCTAAAAGTTTTCTAACTAATGCTATATTAATTTTAAAAATCAGTTGAGATTTGTTGGATATATGCCTTTTTTATTCACAGGGGACAGTCTTATTTTGGGGTTTTTCGTGGTTTTCAACATTTACAAAAAAAAAAAATTCCTTCCACAAATTTCCGGATATTGATTTTATTCTCAAAGTGTAGGTCTGAATGTTTTCTAACTAATGCTATATTAATTTTAAAAATCAGTTGAGATTTGTTGGATATATGCCTTTTTTATTCACAGGGGACAGTCTTATTTTGGGGTTTTTCGTGGTTTTCAATATTTACAAAAAAAAAAATACCTTCCACAAATTTCCGGATAATTATTTTGGCTTTAAATTGTAGGTCTAAATGTTTTCTAACTAATGCTATATTAATTTTAAAAATCAGTTGAGATTTGTTGGATATATGCCTTTTTTGTTCACAGGGGACAGTCTTATTTTGGGGTTTTTCGTGGTTTTCAACATTTACAAAAAAAAAAAATTCCTTCCACAAATTTCCGGATATTGATTTTGGTCTCAAAGTGTAGGTCTGAATATTTTCTAACTAATGCTATATTAATTTTCAAAATCAGTTGAGATTTGTTGGATATATGCCTTTTTTATTCACAGGGGACAGTCTTATTTTGGGGTTTTTCGTGGTTTTCAATATTTACAAAAAAAAATACCTTCCTGTATTAGTTTTAAAAATCAGTTGAGATTTGTTGGATATATGCCTTTTTTGTTCACAGGGGACAGTCTTATTTTGGGGTTTTTCGTGGTTTTCAACATTTACAAAAAAAAAAAAAATACCTTCCACAAATTTCCGGATAATGATTTTGGCCCTATATTGTAGGTTTGAATGTTTTCTAACTAATGCTGTATTAATTTTAAAAATCAGTGGAGATTTGTTTGATATATGCCTTTTTTATTCACAGGGGACAGTCTTATTTTGGGGTTTTTCGTGGTTTTCAATATTTACAAAAAAAAAAAAAATACCTTCCACAAATTTCCGGATAATAATTTTAACTTAAAATTGTACGTTTGAATATTTTCTAACTAATGCTGTATTAGTTTTAAAAATCAGTTGAGATTTTTTGGATTTATGCCTTTTTTATTCACAGGGAACAGTCTTATTTTGGGGTTTTTCGTGGTTTTCAACATTTACAAAAAAAAAATTTCTTCCACAAATTTCCGGATAATGATTTTGGTTCCAAATTGTAGGTCTGAACGTTTTCTAACTAATGCTATATTAATTTTAAAAATCAGTTGAGATTTGTTGGATATATGCCTGTTTTATTCACAGGGGACAGTCTTATTTTGGGGTTTTTCGTGGTTTTCAATATTTACAAAAAAAAAAATACCTTCCACAAATTTCCGGATAATAATTTTGGCCTCAAATTGTAGGTCTAAATATTTTCTAACTAATGCTATATTAATTTTCAAAATCAGTTGAGATTTATTAAATATATGCCTTTTTTATTCACAGGGGACAGTCTTATTTTTTGGGGTTTTTCGTGGTTTTCAACATTTACAAAAAAAAAATACCTTCCACGAATTATCGGATAATGTCTTTGACCTCAAATTGTAGGTCTGAATGTTTTCTAACTACTGCTATATTAATTTTAAAAATCAGTTGAGATTTGTTGGATATATGCCTTTTTTATTCACAGGGGACAGTCTTATTTTGGGGTTTTTCGTGGTTTTCAACATTTACAAAAAAAAAAATTCCTTCCACTAATTTCCTGATATTGATTTTAGCTTCAAATTGTAGGTCTAAAAGTTTTCTAACTAATGCTATATTAATTTTAAAAATCAGTTGAGATTTGTTGGATATATGCCTTTTTTATTCACAGGGGACAGTCTTATTTTGGGGTTTTTCGTGGTTTTCAACATTTACAAAAAAAAAAAATTCCTTCCACAAATTTCCGGATATTGATTTTATTCTCAAAGTGTAGGTCTGAATGTTTTCTAACTAATGCTATATTAATTTTAAAAATCAGTTGAGATTTGTTGGATATATGCCTTTTTTATTCACAGGGGACAGTCTTATTTTGGGGTTTTTCGTGGTTTTCAATATTTACAAAAAAAAATACCTTCCACAAATTTCCGGATATTGATTTTGGTCTCAAAGTGTAGGTCTGAATGTTTTCTAACTAATGCTGTATTAGTTTTAAAAATCAGTTGAGATTTGTTGGATATATGCCTTTTTTGTTCACAGGGGACAGTCTTATTTTGGGGTTTTTCGTGGTTTTCAACATTTACAAAAAAAAAAAAAATACCTTCCACAAATTTCCGGATAATGATTTTGGCCCTATATTGTAGGTTTGAATGTTTTCTAACTAATGCTGTATTAATTTTAAAAATCAGTGGAGATTTGTTTGATATATGCCTTTTTTATTCACAGGGGACAGTCTTATTTTGGGGTTTTTCGTGGTTTTCAATATTTACAAAAAAAAAAAAATACCTTCCACAAATTTCCGGATAATAATTTTAACTTAAAATTGTACGTTTGAATGTTTTCTAACTAATGCTGTATTAGTTTTAAAAATCAGTTGAGATTTTTTGGATTTATGCCTTTTTTATTCACAGGGAACAGTCTTATTTTGGGGTTTTTCGTGGTTTTCAACATTTACAAAAAAAAAATTTCTTCCACAAATTTCCGGATAATGATTTTGGTTCCAAATTGTAGGTCTGAACGTTTTCTAACTAATGCTTTATTAATTTTAAAAATCAGTTGAGATTTGTTGGATATATGCCTTTTTTATTCACAGGGAACAGTCTTATTTTGGGTTTTTTCGTGGTTTTCAATATTTACAAAAAAAAAAAATTCCTTCCACAAATTTCCGGATATTAATTTTGGCCTCAGATTGTAGGTCTGAATGTTTTCTAACTACTGCTATATTAATTTTAAAAATCAGTTGAGATTTGTTGGATATATGCCTTTTTTATTCACAGGGGAAAGTCTTATATTGGGGTTTTTCGTGGTTTTCAATATTTACAAAAAAAAAAAACCTTCCAAAAATTTCCGGATTATGATTTTGGCCTCAAATTGTAGGTCTAAATATTTTCTAACTAATGCTATATTAATTTTCAAAATCAGTTGAGATTTATTAAATATATGCCTTTTTTATTCACAGGGGACAGTCTTATTTTTTGGGGTTTTTCGTGGTTTTCAACATTTACAAAAAAAAAATACCTTCCACGAATTATCGGATAATGTCTTTGACCTCAAATTGTAGGTCTGAATGTTTTCTAACTACTGCTATATTAATTTTAAAAATCAGTTGAGATTTGTTGGATATATGCCTTTTTTATTCACAGGGGACAGTCTTATTTTGGGGTTTTTCGTGGTTTTCAATATTTACAAAAAAAAAAAAAAACCTTCCACAAATTTCCGGATTATGATTTTTGTCTCAAAGTGTAGGTTTGAATGTTTTCTAACTATAGCTATATTAATTTTAAAAATCAGTTGAGATTTGTTGGATATATGCCTTTTTTATTCACAGGGGAAAGTCTTATATTGGGGGTTTTCGTGGTTTTCAATATTTACAAAAAAAAAATACCTTCCACAAATTTCCGGATATTTATTTTGGCTTCAAATTGTAGGTCTAAATGTTTTCTAACTATTGCTGTATTAGTTTTAGAAATCAGTTGAGATTTGTTGGATATATGCCTTTTTTGTTCACAGGGGACAGTCTTATTTTGGGGTTTTTCGTGGTTTTCAACATTTACAAAAAAAAAAATTCCTTCCACTAATTTCCTGATATTGATTTTAGCTTCAAATTGTAGGTCTAAAAGTTTTCTAACTAATGCTATATTAATTTTAAAAATCAGTTGAGATTTGTTGGATATATGCCTTTTTTATTCACAGGGGACAGTCTTATTTTGGGGTTTTTCGTGGTTTTCAACATTTACAAAAAAAAAAAATTCCTTCCACAAATTTCCGGATATTGATTTTATTCTCAAAGTGTAGGTCTGAATGTTTTCTAACTAATGCTATATTAATTTTAAAAATCAGTTGAGATTTGTTGGATATATGCCTTTTTTATTCACAGGGGACAGTCTTATTTTGGGGTTTTTCGTGGTTTTCAATATTTACAAAAAAAAAATACCTTCCACAAATTTCCGGATAATGATTTTGGCTTCAAATTGTAGGTCTAAATGTTTTCTAACTAATGCTATATTAATTTTAAAAATCAGTTGAGATTTGTTGGATATATGCCTTTTTTATTCACAGGGGACAGTCTTATTTTGGGGTTTTTCGTGGTTTTCAATATTTACAAAAAAAAAAAAAAACCTTCCACAAATTTCCGGATTATGATTTTTGTCTCAAAGTGTAGGTTTGAATGTTTTCTAACTATAGCTATATTAATTTTAAAAATCAGTTGAGATTTGTTGGATATATGCCTTTTTTATTCACAGGGGAAAGTCTTATATTGGGGGTTTTCGTGGTTTTCAATATTTACAAAAAAAAAATACCTTCCACAAATTTCCGGATATTTATTTTGGCTTCAAATTGTAGGTCTAAATGTTTTCTAACTATTGCTGTATTAGTTTTAGAAATCAGTTGAGATTTGTTGGATATATGCCTTTTTTGTTCACAGGGGACAGTCTTATTTTGGGGTTTTTCGTGGTTTTCAACATTTACAAAAAAAAAAATTCCTTCCACTAATTTCCTGATATTGATTTTAGCTTCAAATTGTAGGTCTAAAAGTTTTCTAACTAATGCTATATTAATTTTAAAAATCAGTTGAGATTTGTTGGATATATGCCTTTTTTATTCACAGGGGACAGTCTTATTTTGGGGTTTTTCGTGGTTTTCAACATTTACAAAAAAAAAAAATTCCTTCCACAAATTTCCGGATATTGATTTTATTCTCAAAGTGTAGGTCTGAATGTTTTCTAACTAATGCTATATTAATTTTAAAAATCAGTTGAGATTTGTTGGATATATGCCTTTTTTATTCACAGGGGACAGTCTTATTTTGGGGTTTTTCGTGGTTTTCAATATTTACAAAAAAAAAATACCTTCCACAAATTTCCGGATAATGATTTTGGCTTCAAATTGTAGGTCTAAATGTTTTCTAACTAATGCTATATTAATTTTAAAAATCAGTTGAGATTTGTTGGATATATGCCTTTTTTATTCACAGGGGACAGTCTTATTTTGGGGTTTTTCGTGGTTTTCAATATTTACAAAAAAAAAATACCTTCCACAAATTTCCGGATTATGATTTTGGTCTCAAAGTGTAGGTCTGAATGTTTTCTAACTAATGCTATATTAATTTTAAAAATCAGTTGAGATTTGTTGGATATATGCCTGTTTTATTCACAGGGGACAGTCTTATTTTGGGGTTTTTCGTGGTTTTCAATATTTACAAAAAAAAAAATACCTTCCACAAATTTCCGGATAATAATTTTGGCCTCAAATTGTAGGTCTAAATATTTTCTAACTAATGCTATATTAATTTTCAAAATCAGTTGAGATTTATTAAATATATGCCTTTTTTATTCACAGGGGACAGTCTTATTTTTTGGGGTTTTTCGTGGTTTTCAACATTTACAAAAAAAAAATACCTTCCACGAATTATCGGATAATGTCTTTGACCTCAAATTGTAGGTCTGAATGTTTTCTAACTACTGCTATATTAATTTTAAAAATCAGTTGAGATTTGTTGGATATATGCCTTTTTTATTCACAGGGGACAGTCTTATTTTGGGGTTTTTCGTGGTTTTCAACATTTACAAAAAAAAAAATTCCTTCCACTAATTTCCTGATATTGATTTTAGCTTCAAATTGTAGGTCTAAAAGTTTTCTAACTAATGCTATATTAATTTTAAAAATCAGTTGAGATTTGTTGGATATATGCCTTTTTTATTCACAGGGGACAGTCTTATTTTGGGGTTTTTCGTGGTTTTCAACATTTACAAAAAAAAAAAATTCCTTCCACAAATTTCCGGATATTGATTTTATTCTCAAAGTGTAGGTCTGAATGTTTTCTAACTAATGCTATAATAATTTTAAAAATCAGTTGAGATTTGTTGGATATATGCCTTTTTTATTCACAGGGGACAGTCTTATTTTGGGGTTTTTCGTGGTTTTCAATATTTACAAAAAAAAATACCTTCCACAAATTTCCGGATATTGATTTTGGTCTCAAAGTGTAGGTCTGAATGTTTTCTAACTAATGCTGTATTAGTTTTAAAAATCAGTTGAGATTTGTTGGATATATGCCTTTTTTGTTCACAGGGGACAGTCTTATTTTGGGGTTTTTCGTGGTTTTCAACATTTACAAAAAAAAAAAAAATACCTTCCACAAATTTCCGGATAATGATTTTGGCCCTATATTGTAGGTTTGAATGTTTTCTAACTAATGCTGTATTAATTTTAAAAATCAGTGGAGATTTGTTTGATATATGCCTTTTTTATTCACAGGGGACAGTCTTATTTTGGGGTTTTTCGTGGTTTTCAATATTTACAAAAAAAAAAAAATACCTTCCACAAATTTCCGGATAATAATTTTAACTTAAAATTGTACGTTTGAATATTTTCTAACTAATGCTGTATTAGTTTTAAAAATCAGTTGAGATTTTTTGGATTTATGCCTTTTTTATTCACAGGGAACAGTCTTATTTTGGGGTTTTTCGTGGTTTTCAACATTTACAAAAAAAAAATTTCTTCCACAAATTTCCGGATAATGATTTTGGTTCCAAATTGTAGGTCTGAACGTTTTCTAACTAATGCTTTATTAATTTTAAAAATCAGTTGAGATTTGTTGGATATATGCCTTTTTTATTCACAGGGAACAGTCTTATTTTGGGTTTTTTCGTGGTTTTCAATATTTACAAAAAAAAAAATTCCTTCCACAAATTTCCGGATATTAATTTTGGCCTCAGATTGTAGGTCTGAATGTTTTCTAACTACTGCTATATTAATTTTAAAAATCAGTTGAGATTTGTTGGATATATGCCTTTTTTATTCACAGGGGAAAGTCTTATATTGGGGTTTTTCGTGGTTTTCAATATTTACAAAAAAAAAAAACCTTCCAAAAATTTCCGGATTATGATTTTGGCCTCAAATTGTAGGTCTAAATATTTTCTAACTAATGCTATATTAATTTTCAAAATCAGTTGAGATTTATTAAATATATGCCTTTTTTATTCACAGGGGACAGTCTTATTTTTTGGGGTTTTTCGTGGTTTTCAACATTTACAAAAAAAAAATACCTTCCACGAATTATCGGATAATGTCTTTGACTTCAAATTGTAGGTCTGAATGTTTTCTAACTACTGCTATATTAATTTTAAAAATCAGTTGAGATTTGTTGGATATATGCCTTTTTTATTCACAGGGGACAGTCTTATTTTGGGGTTTTTCGTGGTTTTCAATATTTACAAAAAAAAAAAAAAACCTTCCACAAATTTCCGGATTATGATTTTTGTCTCAAAGTGTAGGTTTGAATGTTTTCTAACTATAGCTATATTAATTTTAAAAATCAGTTGAGATTTGTTGGATATATGCCTTTTTTATTCACAGGGGAAAGTCTTATATTGGGGGTTTTCGTGGTTTTCAATATTTACAAAAAAAAAATACCTTCCACAAATTTCCGGATATTTATTTTGGCTTCAAATTGTAGGTCTAAATGTTTTCTAACTATTGCTGTATTAGTTTTAGAAATCAGTTGAGATTTGTTGGATATATGCCTTTTTTGTTCACAGGGGACAGTCTTATTTTGGGGTTTTTCGTGGTTTTCAACATTTACAAAAAAAAAAATTCCTTCCACTAATTTCCTGATATTGATTTTAGCTTCAAATTGTAGGTCTAAAAGTTTTCTAACTAATGCTATATTAATTTTAAAAATCAGTTGAGATTTGTTGGATATATGCCTTTTTTATTCACAGGGGACAGTCTTATTTTGGGGTTTTTCGTGGTTTTCAACATTTACAAAAAAAAAAAATTCCTTCCACAAATTTCCGGATATTGATTTTATTCTCAAAGTGTAGGTCTGAATGTTTTCTAACTAATGCTATATTAATTTTAAAAATCAGTTGAGATTTGTTGGATATATGCCTTTTTTATTCACAGGGGACAGTCTTATTTTGGGGTTTTTCGTGGTTTTCAATATTTACAAAAAAAAAATACCTTCCACAAATTTCCGGATAATGATTTTGGCTTCAAATTGTAGGTCTAAATGTTTTCTAACTAATGCTATATTAATTTTAAAAATCAGTTGAGATTTGTTGGATATATGCCTTTTTTATTCACAGGGGACAGTCTTATTTTGGGGTTTTTCGTGGTTTTCAATATTTACAAAAAAAAAATACCTTCCACAAATTTCCGGATTATGATTTTGGTCTCAAAGTGTAGGTCTGAATGTTTTCTAACTAATGCTATATTAATTTTAAAAATCAGTTGAGATTTGTTGGATATATGCCTGTTTTATTCACAGGGGACAGTCTTATTTTGGGGTTTTTCGTGGTTTTCAATATTTACAAAAAAAAAATACCTTCCACAAATTTCCGGATAATAATTTTGGCCTCAAATTGTAGGTCTAAATATTTTCTAACTAATGCTATATTAATTTTCAAAATCAGTTGAGATTTATTAAATATATGCCTTTTTTATTCACAGGGGACAGTCTTATTTTTTGGGGTTTTTCGTGGTTTTCAACATTTACAAAAAAAAAATACCTTCCACGAATTATCGGATAATGTCTTTGACCTCAAATTGTAGGTCTGAATGTTTTCTAACTACTGCTATATTAATTTTAAAAATCAGTTGAGATTTGTTGGATATATGCCTTTTTTATTCACAGGGGACAGTCTTATTTTGGGGTTTTTCGTGGTTTTCAACATTTACAAAAAAAAAAAATTCCTTCCACTAATTTCCTGATATTGATTTTAGCTTCAAATTGTAGGTCTAAAAGTTTTCTAACTAATGCTATATTAATTTTAAAAATCAGTTGAGATTTGTTGGATATATGCCTTTTTTATTCACAGGGGACAGTCTTATTTTGGGGTTTTTCGTGGTTTTCAACATTTACAAAAAAAAAAAATTCCTTCCACAAATTTCCGGATATTGATTTTATTCTCAAAGTGTAGGTCTGAATGTTTTCTAACTAATGCTATATTAATTTTAAAAATCAGTTGAGATTTGTTGGATATATGCCTTTTTTATTCACAGGGGACAGTCTTATTTTGGGGTTTTTCGTGGTTTTCAATATTTACAAAAAAAAAATACCTTCCACAAATTTCCGGATAATGATTTTGGCTTCAAATTGTAGGTCTAAATGTTTTCTAACTAATGCTATATTAATTTTAAAAATCAGTTGAGATTTGTTGGATATATGCCTTTTTTGTTCACAGGGGACAGTCTTATTTTGGGGTTTTTCGTGGTTTTCAACATTTACAAAAAAAAAAAAATTCCTTCCACAAATTTCCGGATATTGATTTTGGTCTCAAAGTGTAGGTCTGAATGTTTTCTAACTAATGCTATATTAATTTTAAAAATCAGTTGAGATTTGTTGGATATATGCCTGTTTTATTCACAGGGGACAGTCTTATTTTGGGGTTTTTCGTGGTTTTCAATATTTACAAAAAAAAAAATACCTTCCACAAATTTCCGGATAATAATTTTGGCTTTAAATTGTAGGTTTGAATGTTTTCTAACTAATGCTGTATTAGTTTTAAAAATCAGTTGAGATTTGTTGGATATATGCCTTTTTTATTCACAGGGGACAGTCTTACTTTGGGGTTTTTCGTGGTTTTCAACATTTACAAAAAAAAAAATTCCTTCCACAAATTTCCGGATATTGATTTTGGCCTCAAATTGTAGGTCTGAATGTTTTCTAACAGTCAGTCTTATTTTGGGGTTTTTCGTGGTTTTCAACATTTACAAAAAAAAAAATTCCTTCCACTAATTTCCTGATATTGATTTTAGCTTCAAATTGTAGGTCTGAATGTTTTCTAACTACTGCTATATTAATTTTAAAAATCAGTTGAGATTTGTTGGATATATGCCTTTTTTATTCACAGGGGACAGTCTTATTTTGGGGTTTTTCGTGGTTTTCAACATTTACAAAAAAAAAAAATTCCTTTCACAAATTTCCGGATATTGATTTTATTCTCAAAGTGTAGGTCTGAATGTTTTCTAACTATAGCTATATTAATTTTAAAAATCAGTTGAGATTTGTTGGATATATGCCTTTTTTATTCACAGGGGAAAGTCTTATATTGGGGGTTTTCGTGGTTTTCAATATTTACAAAAAAAAAATACCTTCCACAAATTTCCGGATAATGATTTTGCCTCAAATTGTAGGTCTAAATGTTTTCAAACTATTGCTGTATTAGTTTTAGAAATCAGTTGAGATTTGTTGGATATATGCCTTTTTTGTTCACAGGGGACAGTCTTATTTTGGGGTTTTTCGTGGTTTTCAATATTTACAAAAAAAAAATTCCTTCCACTAATTTCCTGATATTGATTTTAGCTTCAAATTGTAGGTCTAAAAGTTTTCTAACTAATGCTATATTAATTTTAAAAATCAGTTGAGATTTGTTGGATATATGCCTTTTTTATTCACAGGGGACAGTCTTATTTTGGGGTTTTTCGTGGTTTTCAATATTTACAAAAAAAAAAAATTCCTTCCACAAATTTCCGGATATTGATTTTATTCTCAAAGTGTAGGTCTGAATGTTTTCTAACTAATGCTATATTAATTTTAAAAATCAGTTGAGATTTGTTGGATATATGCCTTTTTTATTCACAGGGGACAGTCTTATTTTGGGGTTTTTCGTGGTTTTCAATATTTACAAAAAAAAAAAAATACCTTCCACAAATTTCCGGATAAAAATTTTAACTTAAAATTGTAGGCTTGAATATTTTCTAACTAATGCTGTATTAGTTTTAAAAATCAGTTGAGATTTTTTGGATATATGCCTTTTTTATTCACAGGGAACAGTCTTATTTTGGGGTTTTTCGTGGTTTTCAATATTTACAAAAAAAAAAAAATACCTTCCACAAATTTCCGGATAATGATTTTGGTTCCAAATTGTAGGTCTGAACGTTTTCTAACTAATGCTTAATTAATTTTAAAAATCAGTTGAGATTTGTTGGATATATGCCTTTTTTATTCACAGGGAACAGTCTTATTTTGGGTTTTTTCGTGGTTTTCAATATTTACAAAAAAAAAAATTCCTTCCACAAATTTCCGGATATTGATTTTGGCCTCAGATTGTAGGTCTGAATGTTTTCTAACTACTGCTATATTAATTTTAAAAATCAGTTGAGATTTGTTGGATATATGCCTTTTTTATTCACAGGGGAAAGTCTTATATTGGGGTTTTTCGTGGTTTTCAATATTTACAAAAAAAAAAAACCTTCCAAAAATTTCCGGATTATGATTTTGGCCTCAAATTGTAGGTTTAAATATTTTCTAACTAATGCTATATTAATTTTCAAAATCAGTTGAGATTTATTAAATATATGCCTTTTTTATTCACAGGGGACAGTCTTATTTTTTGGGGTTTTTCGTGGTTTTCAACATTTACAAAAAAAAAATACCTTCCACGAATTATCGGATAATAATTTTTAACCTCAAATTGTAGGTCTGAATGTTTTCTAACTACTGCTATATTAATTTTAAAAATCAGTTGAGATTTGTTGGATATATGCCTTTTTTATTCACAGGGGACAGTCTTATTTTGGGGTTTTTCGTGGTTTTCAATATTTACAAAAAAAAAAAAAACCTTCCACAAATTTTCGGATTATGATTTTTGTCTCAAAGTGTAGGTTTGAATGTTTTCTAACTATAGCTATATTAATTTTAAAAATCAGTTGAGATTTGTTGGATATATGCCTTTTTTATTCACAGGGGAAAGTCTTATATTGGGGGTTTTCGTGGTTTTCAATATTTACAAAAAAAAAATACCTTCCACAAATTTCCGGATAATGATTTTGGCTCCAAATTGTAGGTCTAAATGTTTTCTAACTATTGCTGTATTAGTTTTAGAAATCAGTTGAGATTTGTTGGATATATGCCTTTTTTGTTCACAGGGGACAGTCTTATTTTGGGGTTTTTCGTGGTTTTCAACATTTACAAAAAAAAAAATTCCTTCCACTAATTTCCTGATATTGATTTTAGCTTCAAATTGTAGGTCTAAAAGTTTTCTAACTAATGCTATATTAATTTTAAAAATCAGTTGAGATTTGTTGGATATATGCCTTTTTTATTCACAGGGGACAGTCTTATTTTGGGGTTTTTCGTGGTTTTCAACATTTACAAAAAAAAAAATTCCTTCCACAAATTTCCGGATATTGATTTTATTCTTAAAGTGTAGGTCTGAATGTTTTCTAACTAATGCTATATTAATTTTAAAAATCAGTTGAGATTTGTTGGATATATGCCTTTTTTATTCACAGGGGACAGTCTTATTTTGGGGTTTTTCGTGGTTTTCAATATTTACAAAAAAAAAATATCTTCCACAAATTTCCGGATAATGATTTTGGCTTCAAATTGTAGGTCTAAATGTTTTCTAACTAATGCTATATTAATTTTAAAAATCAGTTGAGATTTGTTGGATATATGCCTTTTTTGTTCACAGGGGACAGTCTTATTTTGGGGTTTTTCGTGGTTTTCAACATTTACAAAAAAAAAAAATTCCTTCCACAAATTTCCGGATATTGATTTTGGTCTCAAAGTGTAGGTCTGAAAGTTTTCTAACTATAGCTATACTAATTTTAAAAATCAGTTGAGATTTGTTGGATATATGCCTTTTTTGTTCACAGGGGACAGTCTTATTTTGGGGTTTTTCGTGGTTTTCAACATTTACAAAAAAAAAAATTCCTTCCACTAATTTCCTGATATTGATTTTAGCTTCAAATTGTAGGTCTGAATGTTTTCTAACTACTGCTATATTAATTTTAAAAATCAGTTGAGATTTGTTGGATATATGCCTTTTTTATTCACAGGGGACAGTCTTATTTTGGGGTTTTTCGTGGTTTTCAACATTTACAAAAAAAAAAAATTCCTTCCACAAATTTCCGGATATTGATTTTATTCTCAAAGTGTAGGTCTGAATGTTTTCTAACTAATGCTATATTAATTTTAAAAATCAGTTGAGATTTGTTGGATATATGCCTTTTTTATTCACAGGGGACAGTCTTATTTTGGGGTTTTTCGTGGTTTTCAATATTTACAAAAAAAAAATACCTTCCACAAATTTCCGGATAATGATTTTGGCTTCAAATTGTAGGTCTAAATGTTTTCTAACTAATGCTATATTAATTTTAAAAATCAGTTGAGATTTGTTGGATATATGCCTTTTTTGTTCACAGGGGACAGTCTTATTTTGGGGTTTTTCGTGGTTTTCAACATTTACAAAAAAAAAATTCCTTCCACTAATTTCCTGATATTGATTTTAGCTTCAAATTGTAGGTCTAAAAGTTTTCTAACTAATGCTATATTAATTTTAAAAATCAGTTGAGATTTGTTGGATATATGCCTTTTTTATTCACAGGGGACAGTCTTATTTTGGGGTTTTTCGTGGTTTTCAACATTTACAAAAAAAAAAAATTCCTTCCACAAATTTCCGGATATTGATTTTATTCTCAAAGTGTAGGTCTGAATGTTTTCTAACTAATGCTATATTAATTTTAAAAATCAGTTGAGATTTGTTGGATATATGCCTTTTTTATTCACAGGGGACAGTCTTATTTTGGGGTTTTTCGTGGTTTTCAATATTTACAAAAAAAAAATACCTTCCACAAATTTCCGGATAATGATTTTGGCTTCAAATTGTAGGTCTAAATGTTTTCTAACTAATGCTATATTAATTTTAAAAATCAGTTGAGATTTGTTGGATATATGCCTTTTTTGTTCACAGGGGACAGTCTTATTTTGGGGTTTTTCGTGGTTTTCAACATTTACAAAAAAAAAAAATTCCTTCCACAAATTTCCGGATATTGATTTTGGTCTCAAAGTGTAGGTCTGAATGTTTTCTAACTAATGCTATATTAATTTTAAAAATCAGTTGAGATTTGTTGGATATATGCCTGTTTTATTCACAGGGGACAGTCTTATTTTGGGGTTTTTCGTGGTTTTCAATATTTACAAAAAAAAAAATACCTTCCACAAATTTCCGGATAATAATTTTGGCTTTAAATTGTAGGTTTGAATGTTTTCTAACTAATGCTGTATTAGTTTTAAAAATCAGTTGAGATTTGTTGGATATATGCCTTTTTTATTCACAGGGGACAGTCTTACTTTGGGGTTTTTCGTGGTTTTCAACATTTACAAAAAAAAAAATTCCTTCCACAAATTTCCGGATATTGATTTTGGCCTCAAATTGTAGGTCTGAATGTTTTCTAACTACTGCTGTATTAATTTTAAAAATCAGTTGAGATTTGTTGGATATATGCCTTTTTTGTTCACAGGGGACAGTCTTATTTTGGGGTTTTTCGTGGTTTTCAACATTTACAAAAAAAAAAATTCCTTCCACTAATTTCCTGATATTGATTTTAGCTTCAAATTGTAGGTCTGAATGTTTTCTAACTACTGCTATATTAATTTTAAAAATCAGTTGAGATTTGTTGGATATATGCCTTTTTTATTCACAGGGGACAGTCTTATTTTGGGGTTTTTCGTGGTTTTCAACATTTACAAAAAAAAAAAAATTCCCTCCACAAATTTCCGGATATTGATTTTATTCTCAAAGTGTAGGTCTGAATGTTTTCTAACTAATGCTATATTAATTTTAAAAATCAGTTGAGATTTGTTGGATATATGCCTTTTTTATTCACAGGGGAAAGTCTTATATTGGGGGTTTTCGTGGTTTTCAATATTTACAAAAAAAAAATACCTTCCACAAATTTCCGGATAATGATTTTGACTCCAAATTGTAGGTCTAAATGTTTTCTAACTATTGCTGTATTAGTTTTAGAAATCAGTTGAGATTTGTTGGATATATGCCTTTTTTGTTCACAGGGGACAGTCTTATTTTGGGGTTTTTCGTGGTTTTCAACATTTACAAAAAAAAAAATTCCTTCCACTAATTTCCTGATATTGATTTTAGCTTCAAATTGTAGGTCTAAAAGTTTTCTAACTAATGCTATATTAATTTTAAAAATCAGTTGAGATTTGTTGGATATATGCCTTTTTTATTCACAGGGGACAGTCTTATTTTGGGGTTTTTCGTGGTTTTCAATATTTACAAAAAAAAAAAATTCCTTCCACAAATTTCCGGATATTGATTTTATTCTCAAAGTGTAGGTATGAATGTTTTCTAACTAATGCTATATTAATTTTAAAAATCAGTTGAGATTTGTTGGATATATGCCTTTTTTATTCACAGGGGACAGTCTTATTTTGGGGTTTTTCGTGGTTTTCAATATTTACAAAAAAAAAATACCTTCCACAAATTTCCGGATAATGATTTTGGCTTCAAATTGTAGGTCTAAATGTTTTCTAACTAATGCTATATTATTTTAAAAATCAGTTGAGATTTGTTGGATATATGCCTTTTTTGTTCACAGGGGACAGTCTTATTTTGGGGTTTTTCGTGGTTTTCAACATTTACAAAAAAAAAAAAAATTCCTTCCACAAATTTCCGGATATTGATTTTGTTCTCAAAGTGTAGGTCTGAATGTTTTCTAACTAATGCTGTATTAGTTTTAAAAATCAGTTGAGATTTGTTGGATATATGCCTTTTTTATTCACAGGGGACAGTCTTACTTTGGGGTTTTTCGTGGTTTTCAACATTTACAAAAAAAAAAATTCCTTCCACAAATTTCCGGATATTGATTTTGGCCTCAAATTGTAGGTCTGAATGTTTTCTAACTACTGCTGTATTAATTTTAAAAATCAGTTGAGATTTGTTGGATATATGCCTTTTTTATTCACAGGGGAAAGTCTTATATTGGGGTTTTTCGTGGTTTTCAATATTTACAAAAAAAAAAAAATTCCTTCCACTAATTTCCGGATATTGATTTTGGCTCCAAATTGTAGGTCTGAACGTTTTCTAACTAATGCTTTATTAATTTTAAAAATCAGTTGAGATTTGTTGGATATATGCCTTTTTTATTCACAGGGAACAGTCTTATTTTGGGTTTTTTCGTGGTTTTCAATATTTACAAAAAAAAAAATTCCTTCCACAAATTTCCGGATATTGATTTTGGCCTCAGATTGTAGGTCTGAATGTTTTCTAACTACTGCTATATTAATTTTAAAAATCAGTTGAGATTTGTTGGATATATGCCTTTTTTATTCACAGGGGAAAGTCTTATATTGGGGTTTTTCGTGGTTTTCAATATTTACAAAAAAAAAAAACCTTCCAAAAATTTCCGGATTATGATTTTGGCCTCAAATTGTAGGTCTAAATATTTTCTAACTAATGCTATATTAATTTTCAAAATCAGTTGAGATTTATTAAATATATGCCTTTTTTATTCACAGGGGACAGTCTTATTTTTTGGGGTTTTTCGTGGTTTTCAACATTTACAAAAAAAAAATACCTTCCACGAATTATCGGATAATGATTTTGACCTCAAATTGTAGGTCTGAATGTTTTCTAACTAATGCTATATTAATTTTAAAAATCAGTTGAGATTTGTTGGATATATGGCTTTTTTATTCACAGGGGAAAGTCTTATATTGGGGGTTTTCGTGGTTTTCAATATTTACAAAAAAAAAATACCTTCCACAAATTTCCGGATAATGATTTTGGCTCCAAATTGTAGGTCTAAGTGTTTTCTAACTATTGCTGTATTAGTTTTAGAAATCAGTTGAGATTTGTTGGATATATGCCTTTTTTGTTCACAGGGGACAGTCTTATTTTGGGGTTTTTCGTGGTTTTCAACATTTACAAAAAAAAAAATTCCTTCCACTAATTTCCTGATATTGATTTTAGCTTCAAATTGTAGGTCTAAAAGTTTTCTAACTAATGCTATATTAATTTTAAAAATCAGTTGAGATTTGTTGGATATATGCCTTTTTTATTCACAGGGGACAGTCTTATTTTGGGGTTTTTCGTGGTTTTCAATATTTACAAAAAAAAAAAATTCCTTCCACAAATTTCCGGATATTGATTTTATTCTCAAAGTGTAGGTCTGAATGTTTTCTAACTAATGCTATATTAATTTTAAAAATCAGTTGAGATTTGTTGGATATATGCCTTTTTTATTCACAGGGGACAGTCTTATTTTGGGGTTTTTCGTGGTTTTCAATATTTACAAAAAAAAAATACCTTCCACAAATTTCCGGATAATGATTTTGGCTTCAAATTGTAGGTCTAAATGTTTTCTAACTAATGCTATATTATTTTAAAAATCAGTTGAGATTTGTTGGATATATGCCTTTTTTGTTCACAGGGGACAGTCTTATTTTGGGGTTTTTCGTGGTTTTCAACATTTACAAAAAAAAAAAAAATTCCTTCCACAAATTTCCGGATATTGATTTTGGTCTCAAAGTGTAGGTCTGAATGTTTTCCAACTAATGCTATATTAATTTTAGAAATCAGTTGAGATTTGTTGGATATATGTCTTTTTTATTCACAGGGGACAGTCTTATTTTGGGGTTTTTCGTGGTTTTCAATATTTACAAAAAAAAAAAATACCTTCCACAAATTTCCGGATAATAATTTTGGCTTTAAATTGTAGGTTTGAATGTTTTCTAACTAATGCTGTATTAGTTTTAAAAATCAGTTGAGATTTGTTGGATATATGCCTTTTTTATTCACAGGGGACAGTCTTACTTTGGGGTTTTTCGTGGTTTTCAACATTTACAAAAAAAAAATTTCTTCCACAAATTTCCGGATATTGATTTTGGCCTCAAATTGTAGGTCTGAATGTTTTCTAACTACTGCTGTATTAATTTTAAAAATCAGTTGAGATTTGTTGGATATATGCCTTTTTTATTCAAAGGGGAAAGTCTTATATTGGGGTTTTTCGTGGTTTTCAATATTTACAAAAAAAAAAAATTCCTTCCACTAATTTCCGGATATTGATTTTGGCTTCAAATTGTAATGCTATATTAATTTTAAAAATCAGTTGAGATTTGTTGGATATATGCCTTTTTTATTCACAGGGGACAGTCTTATTTTGGGGTTTTTCGTGGTTTTCAATATTTACAAAAAAAAAAAAATACCTTCCACATAATTCCGGATAATAATTTTGGCCTCAAATTGTAGGTCTGAATATTTTCTAACTAATGCTATATTAATTTTCAAAATCAGTTGAGATTTGTTGGATATATGCCTTTTTTATTCACAGGGGACAGTCTTATTTTGGGGTTTTTCGTGGTTTTCAATATTTACAAAAAAAAAAATACCTTCCACAAATTTCCGGATATTGATTTTGGTCTCAAATTGTAGGCCTGAATGTTTTCTAACTAATGCTATATTAATTTTAAAAATCAGTTGAGATTTGTTGGATATATGCCTTTTTTATTCACAGGGGACAGTCTTATTTTGGGGTTTTTCGTGGTTTTCAACATTTACAAAAAAAAAAAAACCTTCCACGAATTTCCGGATAATGATTTTGGCTTTAAATTGTAGGTCTGAATGTTTTCTAACTAATGCTATATTAATTTTAAAAATCAGTTGAGATTTGTTGGATATATGCCTTTTTTATTCACAGGGGACAGTCTTATTTTGGGGTTTTTCGTGGTTTTCAATATTTACAAAAAAAAAAAAATACCTTCCACAAATTTCCGGATAATAATTTTAACTTAAAATTGTAGGTTTGAATATTTTCTAACTAATGCTGTATTAGGTTTAAAAATCAGTTGAGATTTTTTGGATATATGCCTTTTTTATTCACAGGGAACAGTCTTATTTTGGGGTTTTTCGTGGTTTTCAACATTTACAAAAAAAAAATTTCTTCCACAAATTTCCGGATAATGATTTTGGTTCCAAATTGTAGGTCTGAACGTTTTCTAACTAATGCTTTATTAATTTTAAAAATCAGTTGAGATTTCTTGGATATATGCCTTTTTTATTCACAGGGAACAGTCTTATTTTGGGTTTTTTCGTGGTTTTCAATATTTACAAAAAAAAAAATTCCTTCCACAAATTTCCGGATATTGATTTTGGCCTCAGATTGTAGGTCTGAATGTTTTCTAACTACTGCTATATTAATTTTAAAAATCAGTTGAGATTTGTTGGATATATGCCTTTTTTATTCACAGGGGAAAGTCTTATATTGGGGTTTTTCGTGGTTTTCAATATTTACAAAAAAAAAAAACCTTCCAAAAATTTCCGGATTATGATTTTGGCCTCAAATTGTAGGTCTAAATATTTTCTAACTAATGCTATATTAATTTTCAAAATCAGTTGAGATTTATTAAATATATGCCTTTTTTATTCACAGGGGACAGTCTTATTTTTTGGGGTTTTTCGTGGTTTTCAACATTTACAAAAAAAAAATACCTTCCACGAATTATCGGATAATGATTTTGACCTCAAATTGTAGGTCTGAATGTTTTCTAACTAATGCTATATTAATTTTAAAAATCAGTTGAGATTTGTTGGATATATGCCTTTTTTATTCACAGGGGAAAGTCTTATATTGGGGGTTTTCGTGGTTTTCAATATTTACAAAAAAAAAATACCTTCCACAAATTTCCGGATAATGATTTTGGCTCCAAATTGTAGGTCTAAATGTTTTCTAACTATTGCTGTATTAGTTTTAGAAATCAGTTGAGATTTGTTGGATATATGCCTTTTTTATTCACAGGGGACAGTCTTATTTTGGGGTTTTTCGTGGTTTTCAATATTTACAAAAAAAAAATACCTTCCACAAATTTCCGGATAATGATTTTGGCTTCAAATTGTAGGTCTAAATGTTTTCTAACTAATGCTATATTATTTTAAAAATCAGTTGAGATTTGTTGGATATATGCCTTTTTTGTTCACAGGGGACAGTCTTATTTTGGGGTTTTTCGTGGTTTTCAACATTTACAAAAAAAAAAAAAATTCCTTCCACAAATTTCCGGATATTGATTTTGTTCTCAAAGTGTAGGTCTGAATGTTTTCTAACTAATGCTGTATTAGTTTTAAAAATCAGTTGAGATTTGTTGGATATATGCCTTTTTTATTCACAGGGGACAGTCTTACTTTGGGGTTTTTCGTGGTTTTCAACATTTACAAAAAAAAAATACCTTCCACAAATTTCCGGATATTGATTTTGGCCTCAAATTGTAGGCCTGAATGTTTTCTAACTACTGCTGTATTAATTTTAAAAATCAGTTGAGATTTGTTGGATATATGCCTTTTTTGTTCACAGGGGACAGTCTTATTTTGGGGTTTTTCGTGGTTTTCAACATTTACAAAAAAAAAAAAATTCCTTCCACTAATTTCCTGATATTGATTTTAGCTTCAAATTGTAGGTCTAAAAGTTTTCTAACTAATGCTATATTAATTTTAAAAATCAGTTGAGATTTGTTGGATATATGCCTTTTTTTATTCACAGGGGACAGTCTTATTTTGGGGTTTTTCGTGGTTTTCAACATTTACAAAAAAAAAAATTCCTTCCACAAATTTCCGGATATTGATTTTATTCTCAAAGTGTAGGTCTGAATGTTTTCTAACTAATGCTATATTAATTTTAAAAATCAGTTGAGATTTGTTGGATATATGCCTTTTTTATTCACAGGGGACAGTCTTATTTTGGGGTTTTTCGTGGTTTTCAATATTTACAAAAAAAAAAATACCTTCCACAAATTTCCGGATAATGATTTTGGCTTTAAATTGTAGGTCTAATTGTTTTCTAACTAATGCTATATTAATTTTAAAAATCAGTTGAGATTTGTTGGATATATGCCTTTTTTGTTCACAGGGGACAGTCTTATTTTGGGGTTTTTCGTGGTTTTCAACATTTACAAAAAAAAAAAAATTCCTTCCACAAATTTCCGGATATTGATTTTGGTCTCAAAGTGTAGGTCTGAATGTTTTCCAACTAATGCTATATTAATTTTAGAAATCAGTTGAGATTTGTTGGATATATGCCTTTTTTATTCACAGGGGACAGTCTTATTTTGGGGTTTTTCGTGGTTTTCAATATTTACAAAAAAAAAAAATACCTTCCACAAATTTCCGGATAATAATTTTGGCTTTAAATTGTAGGTTTGAATGTTTTCTAACTAATGCTGTATTAGTTTTAAAAATCAGTTGAGATTTGTTGGATATATGCCTTTTTTATTCACAGGGGACAGTCTTACTTTGGGGTTTTTCGTGGTTTTCAACATTTACAAAAAAAAAAATTTCTTCCACAAATTTCCGGATATTGATTTTGGCCTCAAATTGTAGGTCTGAATGTTTTCTAACTACTGCTGTATTAATTTTAAAAATCAGTTGAGATTTGTTGGATATATGCCTTTTTTATTCACAGGGGAAAGTCTTATATTGGGGTTTTTCGTGGTTTTCAATATTTACAAAAAAAAAAAAATTCCTTCCACTAATTTCCGGATATTGATTTTGGCTTCAAATTGTAGGTCTAAATGTTTTCTAACTAATGCTATATTAATTTTAAAAATCAGTTGAGATTTGTTGGATATATGCCTTTTTTATTCACAGGGGACAGTCTTATTTTGGGGTTTTTCGTGGTTTTCAATATTTACAAAAAAAAAAAATACCTTCCACATAATTCCGGATAATAATTTTGGCCTAAAATTGTAGGTCTGAATATTTTCTAACTAATGCTATATTAATTTTCAAAATCAGTTGAGATTTGTTGGATATATGCCTTTTTTATTCACAGGGGACAGTCTTATTTTGGGGTTTTTCGTGGTTTTCAATATTTACAAAAAAAAATACCTTCCACAAATTTCCGGATATTGATTTTGGTCTCAAATTGTAGGCCTGAATGTTTTCTAACTAATGCTATATTAATTTTAAAAATCAGTTGAGATTTGTTGGATATATGCCTTTTTTATTCACAGGGGACAGTCTTATTTTGGGGTTTTTCGTGGTTTTCAACATTTACAAAAAAAAAAAAAACCTTCCACGAATTTCCGGATAATGATTTTGGCTTTAAATTGTAGGTCTGAATGTTTTCTAACTAATGCTATATTAATTTTAAAAATCAGTTGAGATTTGTTGGATATATGCCTTTTTTATTCACAGGGGACAGTCTTATTTTGGGGTTTTTCGTGGTTTTCAATATTTACAAAAAAAAAAAAATACCTTCCACAAATTTCCGGATAATAATTTTAACTTAAAATTGTAGGTTTGAATATTTTCTAACTAATGCTGTATTAGTTTTAAAAATCAGTTGAGATTTTTTGGATATATGCCTTTTTTATTCACAGGGAACAGTCTTATTTTGGGGTTTTTCGTGGTTTTCAACATTTACAAAAAAAAAATTTCTTCCACAAATTTCCGGATAATGATTTTGGTTCCAAATTGTAGGTCTGAACGTTTTCTAACTAATGCTTTATTAATTTTAAAAATCAGTTGAGATTTGTTGGATATATGCCTTTTTTATTCACAGGGAACAGTCTTATTTTGGGTTTTTTCGTGGTTTTCAATATTTACAAAAAAAAAAATTCCTTCCACAAATTTCCGGATATTGATTTTGGCCTCAGATTGTAGGTCTGAATGTTTTCTAACTACTGCTATATTAATTTTAAAAATCAGTTGAGATTTGTTGGATATATGCCTTTTTTATTCACAGGGGAAAGTCTTATATTGGGGTTTTTCGTGGTTTTCAATATTTACAAAAAAAAAAAAACCTTCCAAAAATTTCCGGATTATGATTTTGGCCTCAAATTGTAGGTCTAAATATTTTCTAACTAATGCTATATTAATTTTCAAAATCAGTTGAGATTTATTAAATATATGCCTTTTTTATTCACAGGGGACAGTCTTATTTTTTGGGGTTTTTCGTGGTTTTCAACATTTACAAAAAAAAAATACCTTCCACGAATTATCGGATAATGATTTTGACTTCAAATTGTAGGTCTGAATGTTTTCTAACTACTGCTATATTAATTTTAAAAATCAGTTGAGATTTGTTGGATATATGCCTTTTTTATTCACAGGGGACAGTCTTATTTTGGGGTTTTTCGTGGTTTTCAATATTTACAAAAAAAAAAAAAAACCTTCCACAAATTTCCGGATTATGATTTTTGTCTCAAAGTGTAGGTTTGAATGTTTTCTAACTATAGCTATATTAATTTTAAAAATCAGTTGAGATTTGTTGGATATATGCCTTTTTTATTCACAGGGGAAAGTCTTATATTGGGGGTTTTCGTGGTTTTCAATATTTACAAAAAAAAATACCTTCCACAAATTTCCGGATATTGATTTTGGCTCCAAATTGTAGGTCTAAATGTTTTCTAACTATTGCTGTATTAGTTTTAGAAATCAGTTGAGATTTGTTGGATATATGCCTTTTTTGTTCACAGGGGACAGTCTTATTTTGGGGTTTTTCGTGGTTTTCAACATTTACAAAAAAAAAAAATTCCTTCCACTAATTTCCTGATATTGATTTTAGCTTCAAATTGTAGGTCTGAATGTTTTCCAACTAATGCTATATTAATTTTAAAAATCAGTTGAGATTTGTTGGATATATGCCTTTTTTATTCACAGGGGACAGTCTTATTTTGGGGTTTTTCGTGGTTTTCAACATTTACAAAAAAAAAAAATTCCTTCCACAAATTTCCGGATATTGATTTTATTCTCAAAGTGTAGGTCTGAATGTTTTCTAACTAATGCTATATTAATTTTAAAAATCAGTTGAGATTTGTTGGATATATGCCTTTTTTATTCACAGGGGACAGTCTTATTTTGGGGTTTTTCGTGGTTTTCAATATTTACAAAAAAAAAATACCTTCCACAAATTTCCGGATAATGATTTTGGCTTTAAATTGTAGGTCTAAATGTTTTCTAACTAATGCTATATTAATTTTAAAAATCAGTTGAGATTTGTTGGATATATGCCTTTTTGTTCACAGGGGACAGTCTTATTTTGGGGTTTTTCGTGGTTTTCAACATTTACAAAAAAAAAAAAATTCCTTCCACAAATTTCCGGATATTGATTTTGGTCTCAAAGTGTAGGTCTGAATGTTTTCCAACTAATGCTATATTAATTTTAAAAATCAGTTGAGATTTGTTGGATATATGCCTTTTTTATTCACAGGGGACAGTCTTATTTTGGGGTTTTTCGTGGTTTTCAATATTTACAAAAAAAAAATACCTTCCACAAATTTTCGGATAATAATTTTGGCTTTAAATTGTAGGTTTGAATGTTTTCTAACTAATGCTGTATTAGTTTTAAAAATCAGTTGAGATTTGTTGGATATATGCCTTTTTTATTCACAGGGGACAGTCTTACTTTGGGGTTTTTCGTGGTTTTCAACATTTACAAAAAAAAAAATTTCTTCCACAAATTTCCGGATATTGATTTTGGCCTCAAATTGTAGGTCTGAATGTTTTCTAACTACTGCTGTATTAATTTTAAAAATCAGTTGAGATTTGTTGGATATATGCCTTTTTTATTCACAGGGGAAAGTCTTATATTGGGGTTTTTCGTGGTTTTCAATATTTACAAAAAAAAAAAATTCCTTCCACTAATTTCCGGATATTGATTTTGGCTTCAAATTGTAGGTCTAAATGTTTTCTAACTAATGCTATATTAATTTTAAAAATCAGTTGAGATTTGTTGGATATATGCCTTTTTTATTCACAGGGGACAGTCTTATTTTGGGGTTTTTCGTGGTTTTCAATATTTACAAAAAAAAAAAATACCTTCCACAAATTTCCGGATAATGATTTTGGCCCTTAATTGTAGGTCTGAATGTTTTCTAACTACTGCTATATTAATTTTAAAAAGCAGTTGAGATTTGTTGGATATATGCCTTTTTTATTCACAGGGGAAAGTCTTATATTGGGGTTTTTCGTGGTTTTCAATATTTACAAAAAAAAAATACCTTCCACAAATTTCCGGATGATGATTTTGATTCCAAATTGTAGGTCTGAACGTTTTCTAACTAATGCTTTATTAATTTTAAAAATCAGTTGAGATTTGTTGGATATATGCCTTTTTTATTCACAGGGGACAGTCTTATTTTGGGGTTTTTCGTGGTTTTCAACATTTACAAAAAAAAAAAAATTCCTTCCACAAATTTCCGGATATTGATTTTGACCTCAAATTTTAGGTCTGAATGTTTTATAACTAATGCTATATTAATTTTAAAAATCAGTTGAGATTTGTTGGTTATATGTCTTTTTTATTCACAGGGGACAGTCTTATTTTGGGGTTTTTCGTGGTTTTCAACATTTACAAAAAAAAAAAATTCCTTCCACAAATTTCCGGATATTGATTTTGGTCTCAAAGTGTAGGTCTGAATGTTTTCCAACTAATGCTATATTAATTTTAAAAATCAGTTGAGATTTGTTGGATATATGCCTTTTTTATTCACAGGGGACAGTCTTATTTTGGGGTTTTTCGTGGTTTTCAATATTTACAAAAAAAAAATACCTTCCACAAATTTCCGGATAATAATTTTGGCTTTAAATTGTAGGTTTGAATGTTTTCTAACTAATGCTGTATTAGTTTTAAAAATCAGTTGAGATTTGTTGGATATATGCCTTTTTTATTCACAGGGGACAGTCTTACTTTGGGGTTTTTCGTGGTTTTCAACATTTACAAAAAAAAAAATTTCTTCCACAAATTTCCGGATATTGATTTTGGCCTCAAATTGTAGGTCTGAATGTTTTCTAACTACTGCTGTATTAATTTTAAAAATCAGTTGAGATTTGTTGGATATATGCCTTTTTTATTCACAGGGGAAAGTCTTATATTGGGGTTTTTCGTGGTTTTCAATATTTACAAAAAAAAAAAATTCCTTCCACTAATTTCCGGATATTGATTTTGGCTCCAAATTGTAGGTCTAAATGTTTTCTAACTACTGCTATATTAATTTTAAAAATCAGTTGAGATTTGTTGGATATATGCCTTTTTTATTCACAGGGGACAGTCTTATTTTGGGGTTTTTCGTGGTTTTCAACATTTACAAAAAAAAAAACCTTCCACGAATTTCCGGATAATGATTTTGACTTTAAATTGTAGGTCTGAATGTTTTCTAACTAATGCTTTATTAATTTTAAAAATCAGTTGAGATTTGTTGGATATATGCCTTTTTTATTCACAGGGGACAGTCTTATTTTGGGGTTTTTCGTGGTTTTCAACATTTACAAAAAAAAAAAAATTCCTTCCACAAATTTCCGGATATTGATTTTGACCTCAAATTTAAGGTCTGAATGTTTTATAACTAATGCTATATTATTTTTAAAAATCAGTTGAGATTTGTTGGTTATATGTCTTTTTTATTCACAGGGGACAGTCTTATTTTGGGGTTTTTCGTGGTTTTCAACATTTACAAAAAAAAAAAAATTCCTTCCACAAATTTCCGGATATTGATTTTGGTCTCAAAGTGTAGGTCTGAATGTTTTCCAACTAATGCTATATTAATTTTAAAAATCAGTTGAGATTTGTTGGATATATGCCTTTTTTATTCACAGGGGACAGTCTTATTTTGGGGTTTTTCGTGGTTTTCAATATTTACAAAAAAAAAATACCTTCCACAAATTTCCGGATAATAATTTTGGCTTTAAATTGTAGGTTTGAATGTTTTCTAACTAATGCTGTATTAGTTTTAAAAATCAGTTGAGATTTGTTGGATATATGCCTTTTTTATTCACAGGGGACAGTCTTACTTTGGGGTTTTTCGTGGTTTTCAACATTTACAAAAAAAAAAATTTCTTCCACAAATTTCCGGATATTGATTTTGGCCTCAAATTGTAGGTCTGAATGTTTTCTAACTACTGCTGTATTAATTTTAAAAATCAGTTGAGATTTGTTGGATATATGCCTTTTTTATTCACAGGGGAAAGTCTTATATTGGGGTTTTTCGTGGTTTTCAATATTTACAAAAAAAAAATTCCTTCCACTAATTGCCGGATATTGATTTTGGCTCCAAATTGTAGGTCTAAATGTTTTCTAACTAATGCTATATTAATTTTAAAAATCAGTTGAGATTTGTTGGATATATGCCTTTTTTATTCACAGGGGACAGTCTTATTTTGGGGTTTTTCGTGGTTTTCAACATTTACAAAAAAAAAAACCTTCCACGAATTTTCGGATAATGATTTTGGCTTTAAATTGTAGGTCTGAATGTTTTCTAACTAATGCTATATTAATTTTCAAAATCAGTTGAGATTTGTTGGATATATGCCTTTTTTATTCACAGGGGACAGTCTTACTTTGGGGTTTTTCGTGGTTTTCAATATTTACAAAAAAAAAAAAATATCTTCCACATAATTCCGGATAATAATTTTGGCCTCAAATTGTAGGTCTGAATATTTTCTAACTAATGCTATATTAATTTTCAAAATCAGTTGAGATTTGTTGGATATATGCCTTTTTTATTCACAGGGGACAGTCTTACTTTGGGGTTTTTCGTGGTTTTCAACATTTACAAAAAAAAAAAATTCCTTCCACAAATTTCCGGATATTGATTTTGACCTCAAATTGTAGGTCTGAATGTTTTCTAACTACTGCTATATTAATTTTAAAAATCAGTTGAGATTTGTTGGATATATGCCTTTTTTATTCACAGGGGACAGTCTTATTTTGGGGTTTTTCGTGGTTTTCAACATTTACAAAAAAAAAAAACCTTCCACGAATTTCCGGATAATGATTTTGGCTTTAAATTGTAGGTCTAAATGTTTTCTAACTAATGCTATATTAATTTTAAAAATCAGTTGAGATTTGTTGGATATATGCCTTTTTTATTCACAGGGGACAGTCTTATTTTGGGGTTTTTCGTGGTTTTCAATATTTACAAAAAAAAAAAAAATACCTTCCACAAATTTCCGGATAATAATTTTAACTTAAAATTGTAGGTTTGAATATTTTCTAACTAATGCTGTATTAGTTTTAAAAATCAGTTGAGATTTTTTGGATATATGCCTTTTTTATTCACAGGGAACAGTCTTATTTTGGGGTTTTTCGTGGTTTTCAACATTTACAAAAAAAAAATTTCTTCCACAAATTTCCGGATAATGATTTTGGTTCCAAATTGTAGGTCTGAACGTTTTCTAACTAATGCTTTATTAATTTTAAAAATCAGTTGAGATTTGTTGGATATATGCCTTTTTTATTCACAGGGAACAGTCTTATTTTGGGTTTTTTCGTGGTTTTCAATATTTACAAAAAAAAAAAATTCCTTCCACAAATTTCCGGATATTGATTTTGGCCTCAGATTGTAGGTCTGAATGTTTTCTAACTACTGCTATATTAATTTTAAAAATCAGTTGAGATTTGTTGGATATATGCCTTTTTTATTCACAGGGGAAAGTCTTATATTGGGGTTTTTCGTGGTTTTCAATATTTACAAAAAAAAAAAAACCTTCCAAAAATTTCCGGATTATGATTTTGGCCTCAAATTGTAGGTCTAAATATTTTCTAACTAATGCTTTATTAATTTTCAAAATCAGTTGAGATTTATTAAATATATGCCTTTTTTATTCACAGGGGACAGTCTTATTTTTTGGGGTTTTTCGTGGTTTTCAACATTTACAAAAAAAAAATACCTTCCACGAATTATCGGATAATGATTTTGATCTCAAATTGTAGGTCTGAATATTTTCTAACTAATGCTATATTAATTTTCAAAATCAGTTGAGATTTGTTGGATATATGCCTTTTTTATTCACAGGGGACAGTCTTATTTTGGGGTTTTTCGTGGTTTTCAACATTTACAAAAAAAAAATTTCTTCCACAAATTTCCGGATAATGATTTTGGTTCCAAATTGTAGGTCTGAACGTTTTCTAACTAATGCTTTATTAATTTTAAAAATCAGTTGAGATTTGTTGGATATATGCCTTTTTTATTCACAGGGGAAAGTCTTATATTGGGGGTTTTCGTGGTTTTCAATATTTACAAAAAAAAAAATACCTTCCACAAATTTCCGGATAATGATTTTGGCTTTAAATTGTAGGTCTAAATGTTTTCTAACTAATGCTATATTAATTTTAAAAATCAGTTGAGATTTGTTGGATATATGCCTTTTTTGTTCACAGGGGACAGTCTTATTTTGGGGTTTTTCGTGGTTTTCAACATTTACAAAAAAAAAAAATTCCTTCCACAAATTTCCGGATATTGATTTTGGTCTCAAAGTGTAGGTCTAAATGTTTTCCAACTAATGCTATATTAATTTTAAAAATCAGTTGAGATTTGTTGGATATATGCCTTTTTTATTCACAGGGGACAGTCTTATTTTGGGATTTTTCGTGGTTTTCAATATTTACAAAAAAAAAAAATACCTTCCACAAACTTACGGATAATAATTTTGGCTTTAAATTGTAGGTTTGAATGTTTTCTAACTAATGCTGTATTAGTTTTAAAAATCAGTTGAGATTTGTTGGATATATGCCTTTTTTATTCACAGGGGACAGTCTTACTTTGGGGTTTTTCGTGGTTTTCAACATTTACAAAAAAAAAATTTCTTCCACAAATTTCCGGATATTGATGTTGGCCTAAAATTGTAGGTCTGAATGTTTTCTAACTACTGCTGTATTAATTTTAAAAATCAGTTGAGATTTGTTGGATATATGCCTTTTTTATTCACAGGGGAAAGTCTTATATTGGGGTTTTTCGTGGTTTTCAATATTTACAAAAAAAAAAAAATTCCTTCCACTAATTTCCGGATATTGATTTTGGCTTCAAATTGTAGGTCTAAATGTTTTATAACTAATGCTATATTAATTTTAAAAATCAGTTGAGATTTGTTGGATATATGCCATTTTTATTCACAGGGGACAGTCTTATTTTGGGGTTTTTCGTGGTTTTCAATATTTACAAAAAAAAAAAATATCTTCTACATAATTCCGGATAATAATTTTGGCCTCAAAGTGTAGGTCTGAAAGTTTTCTAACTAATGCTGTATTAGTTTTAAAAATCAGTTAAGATTTGTTGGATATATGCCTTTTTTATTCACAGGGGACAGTCTTACTTTGGGGTTTTTCGTGGTTTTCAACATTTACAAAAAAAAAAAATTCCTTCCACAAATTTCCGGATATTGATTTTGATCTCAAATTGTAGGTCTGAATGTTTTCTAACTACTGCTATATTAATTTTAAAAATCAGTTGAGATTTGTTGGATATATGCCTTTTTTATTCACAGGGGACAGTCTTATTTTGGGGTTTTTCGTGGTTTTCAACATTTACAAAAAAAAAAAAACCTTCCACGAATTTCCGGATAATGCTTTTGGCTTTAAATTGTAGGTCTGAATGTGTTCTAACTAATGCTATATTAATTTTAAAAATCAGTTGAGATTTGTTGGATATATGCCTTTTTTATTCACAGGGGACAGTCTTATTTTGGGGTTTTTCGTGGTTTTCAATATTTACAAAAAAAAAAAAAAATACCTTCCACAAATTTCCGGATAATAATTTTAACTTAAAATTGTAGGTTTGAATATTTTCTAACTAATGCTGTATTAGTTTTAAAAATCAGTTGAGATTTTTTGGATATATGCCTTTTTTATTCACAGGGAACAGTCTTATTTTGGGGTTTTTCGTGGTTTTCAACATTTACAAAAAAAAAATTTCTTCCACAAATTTCCGGATAATGATTTTGGTTCCAAATTGTAGGTCTGAACGTTTTCTAACTAATGCTTAATTATTTTTAAAAATCAGTTGAGATTTGTTGGATATATGCCTTTTTTATTCACAGGGAACAGTCTTATTTTGGGTTTTTTCGTGGTTTTCAATATTTACAAAAAAAAAAAATTCCTTCCACAAATTTCCGGATATTGATTTTTGTCTCAAAGTGTAGGTTTGAATGTTTTCTAACTATAGCTATATTAATTTTAAAAATCAGTTGAGATTTGTTGGATATATGCCTTTTTTATTCACAGGGGAAAGTCTTATATTGGGGGTTTTCGTGGTTTTCAATATTTACAAAAAAAATACCTTCCACAAATTTCCGGATTATGATTTTGGCTCCAAATTGTAGGTCTAAATGTTTTCTAACTATTGCTGTATTACTTTTAGAAATCAGTTGAGATTTGTTGGATATATGCCTTTTTTGTTCACAGGGGACAGTCTTATTTTGGGGTTTTTCGTGGTTTTCAACATTTACAAAAAAAAAAATTCCTTCCACTAATTTCCTGATATTGATTTTAGCTTTAAATTGTAGGTCTAAAAGTTTTCTAACTAATGCTATATTAATTTTAAAAATCAGTTGAGATTTGTTGGATATATGCCTTTTTTATTCACAGGGGACAGTCTTATTTTGGGGTTTTTCGTGGTTTTCAACATTTACAAAAAAAAAAATTCCTTCCACAAATTTCCGGATATTGATTTTATTCTCAAAGTGTAGGTCTGAATGTTTTCTAACTAATGCTATATTAATTTTAAAAATCAGTTGAGATTTGTTGGATATATGCCTTTTTTATTCACAGGGGACAGTCTTATTTTGGGGTTTTTCGTGGTTTTCAATATTTACAAAAAAAAAATACCTTCCACAAATTTCCGGATAATGATTTTGGCTTCAAATTGTAGGTCTAAATGTTTTCTAACTAATGCTATATTAATTTTAAAAATCAGTTGAGATTTGTTGGATATATGCCTTTTTTGTTCACAGGGGACAGTCTTATTTTGGGGTTTTTCGTGGTTTTCAACATTTACAAAAAAAAAAAATTCCTTCCACAAATTTCCGGATATTAATTTTGGTCTCAAAGTGTAGGTCTGAATGTTTTCTAACTAATGCTATATTAATTTTAAAAATCAGTTGAGATTTGTTGGATATATGCCTGTTTTATTCACAGGGGACAGTCTTATTTTGGGGTTTTTCGTGGTTTTCAATATTTACAAAAAAAAAAATACCTTCCACAAATTTCCGGATAATAATTTTGGCTTTAAATTGTAGGTTTGAATGTTTTCTAACTAATGCTGTATTAGTTTTAAAAATCAGTTGAGATTTGTTGGATATATGCCTTTTTTATTCACAGGGGACAGTCTTACTTTGGGGTTTTTCGTGGTTTTCAACATTTACAAAAAAAAAAATTCCTTCCACAAATTTCCGGATATTGATTTTGGCTTCAAATTGTAGGTCTAAATGTTTTCTAACTAATGCTATATTAATTTTAAAAATCAGTTGAGATTTGTTGGATATATGCCTTTTTTGTTCACAGGGGACAGTCTTATTTTGGGGTTTTTCGTGGTTTTCAACATTTACAAAAAAAAAAAACCTTCCACAAATTTCCGGATATTGATTTTGGCCTCAAATTATAGGTCTGAATGTTTTCTAACTAATGCTATATTAATTTTAAAAATCAGTTGAGATTTGTTGGATATATGCCTTTTTTATTCACAGGGGACAGTCTTATTTTGGGGTTTTTCGTGGTTTTCAATATTTACAAAAAAAAAAAACCTTTCACAAATTTCCGGATTATGATTTTGGTTAAGAAGTGTAGGTCTGAATGTTTTCTAACTAATGCTATATTAATTTTAAAAATCAGTTGAGATTTGTTGGATATATGCCTTTTTTATTCACAGGGGACAGTCTTATTTTGGGGTTTTTCGTGGTTTTCAAAATTTACAAAAAAAAAAAATTCCTTCCACAAATTTCCGGATATTGATTTTATTCTCAAAGTGTAGGTCTGAATGTTTTCTAACTAATGCTATATTATTTTTAAAAATCAGTTGAGATTTGTTGGATATATGCCTTTTTTATTCACAGGGGACAGTCTTATTTTGGGGTTTTTCGTGGTTTTCAATATTTACAAAAAAAAAATACCTTCCACAAATTTCCGGATAATGATTTTGGCTTCAAATTGTAGGTCTAAATGTTTTCTAACTAATGCTATATTAATTTTAAAAATCAGTTGAGATTTGTTGGATATATGCCTTTTTTGTTCACAGGGGACAGTCTTATTTTGGGGTTTTTCGTGGTTTTCAACATTTACAAAAAAAAAAAAAATTCCTTCCACAAATTTCCGGATATTGATTTTGGTCTCAAAGTGTAGGTATGAATGTTTTCTAACTAATGCTATATTAATTTTAAAAATCAGTTGAGATTTGTTGGATATATGCCTGTTTTATTCACAGGGGACAGTCTTATTTTGGGGTTTTTCGTGGTTTTCAATATTTACAAAAAAAAAAATACCTTCCACAAATTTCCGGATAATAATTTTGGCTTTAAATTGTAGGTTGAATGTTTTCTAACTAATGCTGTATTAGTTTTAAAAATCAGTTGAGATTTGTTGGATATATGCCTTTTTTATTCACAGGGGACAGTCTTACTTTGGGGTTTTTCGTGGTTTTCAACATTTACAAAAAAAAAAATTCCTTCCACAAATTTCCGGATATTGATTTTGGCCTCAAATTGTAGGTCTGAATGTTTTCTAACTACTGCTGTATTAATTTTAAAAATCAGTTGAGATTTGTTGGATATATGCCTTTTTTGTTCACAGGGGACAGTCTTATTTTGGGGTTTTTCGTGGTTTTCAACATTTACAAAAAAAAAAATTCCTTCCACTAATTTGCTGATATTGATTTTAGCTTCAGATTGTAGGTCTAAAAGTTTTCTAACAAATGCTATATTAATTTTAAAAATCAGTTGAGATTTGTTGGATATATGCCTTTTTTATTCACAGGGGACAGTCTTATTTTGGGGTTTTTCGTGGTTTTCAATATTTACAAAAAAAAAAATACCTTCCACAAATTTCCGGATAATGATTTTGGCTTTAAATTGTAGGTCTAAATGTTTTCTAACTAATGCTATATTAATTTTAAAAATCAGTTGAGATTTGTTGGATATATGCCTTTTTTGTTCACAGGGGACAGTCTTATTTTGGGGTTTTTCGTGGTTTTCAACATTTACAAAAAAAAAAAAATTCCTTCCACAAATTTCCGGATATTGATTTTGGTCTCAAAGTGTAGGTCTGAATGTTTTCCAACTAATGCTATATTAATTTTAAAAATCAGTTGAGATTTGTTGGATATATGCCTTTTTTATTCACAGGGGACAGTCTTATTTTGGGGTTTTTCGTGGTTTTCAATATTTACAAAAAAAAAATACCTTCCACAAATTTCCGGATAATAATTTTGGCTTTTAATTGTAGGTCTGAATGTTTTCTAACTAATGCTGTATTAGTTTAAAAAATCAGTTGAGATTTGTTGGATATATGCCTTTTTTATTCACAGGGGACAGTCTTACTTTGGGGTTTTTCGTGGTTTTCAACATTTACAAAAAAAAAAATTCCTTCCACAAATTTCCGGATATTGATTTTGACCTCAAATTGTAGGTCTGAATGTTTTCTAACTACTGCTATATTAATTTTAAAAATCAGTTGAGATTTGTTGGATATATGCCTTTTTTATTCACAGGGGACAGTCTTATTTTGGGGTTTTTCGTGGTTTTCAACATTTACAAAAAAAAAAATTCCTTCCACAAATTTCCGGATATTGATTTTGACCTCAAATTGTAGGTCTGAATGTTTTCTAACTACTGCTATATTAATTTTAAAAATCAGTTGAGATTTGTTGGATATATGCCTTTTTTATTCACAGGGGACAGTCTTATTTTGGGGTTTTTCGTGGTTTTCAACATTTACAAAAAAAAAAAAACCTTCCACGAATTTCCGGATAATGATTTTGGCTTTAAATTGTAGGTCTGAATGTTTTCTAACTACTGCTATATTAATTTTAAAAATCAGTTGAGATTTGTTGGATATATGCCTTTTTTATTCACAGGGGACAGTCTTACTTTGGGGTTTTTCGTGGTTTTCAACATTTACAAAAAAAAAAATTCCTTCCACAAATTTCCGGATATTGATTTTGACCTCAAATTGTAGGTCTGAATGTTTTCTAACTACTGCTATATTAATTTTAAAAATCAGTTGAGATTTGTTGGATATATGCCTTTTTTATTCACAGGGGACAGTCTTATTTTGGGGTTTTTCGTGGTTTTCAATATTTACAAAAAAAAAAAAAATACCTTCCACAAATTTCCGGATAATAATTTTAACTTAAAATTGTAGGTTTGAATATTTTCTAACTAATGCTGTATTAGTTTTAAAAATCAGTTGAGATTTTTTGGATATATGCCTTTTTTATTCACAGGGAACAGTCTTATTTTGGGGTTTTTCGTGGTTTTCAACATTTACAAAAAAAAAATTTCTTCCACAAATTTCCGGATAATGATTTTGGTTCCAAATTGTAGGTCTGAACGTTTTCTAACTAATGCTTTATTAATTTTAAAAATCAGTTGAGATTTGTTGGATATATGCCTTTTTTATTCACAGGGAACAGTCTTATTTTGGGTTTTTTCGTGGTTTTCAATATTTACAAAAAAAAAAAATTCCTTCCACAAATTTCCGGATATTGATTTTGGCCTCAGATTGTAGGTCTGAATGTTTTCTAACTAATGCTATATTAATTTTAAAAATCAGTTGAGATTTGTTGGATATATGCCTTTTTTATTCACAGGGGAAAGTCTTATATTGGGGTTTTTCGTGGTTTTCAATATTTACAAAAAAAAAAACCTTCCAAAAATTTCCGGATTATGATTTTGGCCTCAAATTGTAGGTCTAAATATTTTCTAACTAATGCTATATTAATTTTCAAAATCAGTTGAGATTTATTAAATATATGCCTTTTTTATTCACAGGGGACAGTCTTATTTTTTGGGGTTTTTCGTGGTTTTCAACATTTACAAAAAAAAATACCTTCCACGAATTATCGGATAATGATTTTGACCTCAAATTGTAGGTCTGAATGTTTTCTAACTAATGCCATATTAATTTTAAAAATCAGTTGAGATTTGTTGGATATATGCCTTTTTTATTCACAGGGGACAGTCTTATTTTGGGGTTTTTCGTGGTTTTCAATATTTACAAAAAAAAAAAAAAACCTTCCACAAATTTCCGGATTATGATTTTTATCTCAAAGTGTAGGTTTGAATGTTTTCTAACTATAGCTATATTAATTTTAAAAATCAGTTGAGATTTGTTGGATATATGCCTTTTTTATTCACAGGGGAAAGTCTTATATTGGGGTTTTTCGTGGTTTTCAATATTTACAAAAAAAAAATACCTTCCACAAATTTCCGGATAATAATTTTGGCTTTAAATTGTAGGTCTAAAAGTTTTCTAACTAATGCTATATTAATTTTAAAAATCAGTTGAGATTTGTTGGATATATGCCTTTTTTATTCACAGGGGACAGTCTTATTTTGGGGTTTTTCGTGGTTTTCAACATTTACAAAAAAAAAAAATTCCTTCCACAAATTTCCGGATATTGATTTTATTCTCAAAGTGTAGGTCTGAATGTTTTCTAACTAATGCTATATTAATTTTAAAAATCAGTTGAGATTTGTTGGATATATGCCTTTTTTATTCACAGGGGACAGTCTTATTTTGGGGTTTTTCGTGGTTTTCAACATTTACAAAAAAAAAAAAACCTTCCACGAATTTCCGGATAATGATTTTGGCTTTAAATTGTAGGTCTGAATGTTTTCTAACTACTGCTATATTAATTTTAAAAATCAGTTGAGATTTGTTGGATATATGCCTTTTTTATTCACAGGGGACAGTCTTACTTTGGGGTTTTTCGTGGTTTTCAACATTTACAAAAAAAAAAATTCCTTCCACAAATTTCCGGATATTGATTTTGACCTCAAATTGTAGGTCTGAATGTTTTCTAACTACTGCTATATTAATTTTAAAAATCAGTTGAGATTTGTTGGATATATGGCTTTTTTATTCACAGGGGACAGTCTTATTTTGGGGTTTTTCGTGGTTTTCAATATTTACAAAAAAAAAAAAATACCTTCCACAAATTTCCGGATAATAATTTTAACTTAAAATTGTAGGTTTGAATATTTTCTAACTAATGCTGTATTAGTTTTAAAAATCAGTTGAGATTTTTTGGATATATGCCTTTTTTATTCACAGGGAACAGTCTTATTTTGGGGTTTTTCGTGGTTTTCAACATTTACAAAAAAAAAATTTCTTCCACAAATTTCCGGATAATGATTTTGGTTCCAAATTGTAGGTCTAAACGTTTTCTAACTAATGCTTTATTAATTTTAAAAATCAGTTGAGATTTGTTGGATATATGCCTTTTTTATTCACAGGGAACAGTCTTATTTTGGGTTTTTTCGTGGTTTTCAATATTTACAAAAAAAAAAAATTCCTTCCACAAATTTCCGGATATTGATTTTGGCCTCAGATTGTAGGTCTGAATGTTTTCTAACTAATGCTATATTTATTTTAAAAAATAGTTGAGATTTGTTGGATATATGCCTTTTTTATTCACAGGGGACAGTCTTATTTTGGGGTTTTTCGTGGTTTTCAATATTTACAAAAAAAAAATACCTTCCACAAATTTCCGGATAATGATTTTGGCTTTAAATTGTAGGTCTAAATGTTTTCTAACTAATGCTATATTAATTTTAAAAATCAGTTGAGATTTGTTGGATATATGCCTTTTTTGTTCACAGGGGACAGTCTTATTTTGGGGTTTTTCGTGGTTTTCAACATTTACAAAAAAAAAAATTCCTTCCACAAATTTCCGGATATTGATTTTGGTCTCAAAGTGTAGGTCTGAATGTTTTCCAACTAATGCTATAATAATTTTAAAAATCAGTTGAGATTTGTTGGATATATGCCTTTTTTATTCACAGGGGACAGTCTTATTTTGGGGTTTTTCGTGGTTTTCAATATTTACAAAAAAAAAAAATACCTTCCACAAATTTCCGGATAATAATTTTGGCTTTAAATTGAAGGTTTGAATGTTTTCTAACTAATGCTGTATTAGTTTTAAAAATCAGTTGAGATTTGTTGGATATATGCCTTTTTTATTCACAGGGGACAGTCTTACTTTGGGGTTTTTCGTGGTTTTCAACATTTACAAAAAAAAAAATTTCTTCCACAAATTTCCGGATATTGATTTTGGCCCCAAATTGTAGGTCTGAATGTTTTCTAACTACTGCTGTATTAATTTTAAAAATCAGTTGAGATTTGTTGGATATATGCCTTTTTTATTCACAGGGGAAAGTCTTATATTGGGGTTTTTCGTGGTTTTCAATATTTACAAAAAAAAAAATTCCTTCCACTAATTTCCGGATATTGATTTTGGCTTCAAATTGTAGGTTTAAATGTTTTCTAACTAATGCTATATTAATTTTAAAAATCAGTTGAGATTTGTTGGATATATGCCTTTTTTATTCACAGGGGACAGTCTTACTTTGGGGTTTTTCGTGGTTTTCAACATTTACAAAAAAAAAAATTTCTTCCACAAATTTCCGGATATTGATTTTGGCCCCAAATTGTAGGTCTGAATGTTTTCTAACTACTGCTGTATTAACTTTAAAAATCAGTTGAGATTTGTTGGATATATGCCTTTTTTATTCACAGGGAACAGTCTTATTTTGGGGTTTTTCGTGGTTTTCAACATTTACAAAAAAAAAATTTCTTCCACAAATTTCCGGATAATGATTTTGGTTCCAAATTGTAGGTCTAAACGTTTTCTAACTAATGCTTTATTAATTTTAAAAATCAGTTGAGATTTGTTGGATATATGCCTTTTTTATTCACAGGGAACAGTCTTATTTTGGGTTTTTTCGTGGTTTTCAATATTTACAAAAAAAAAAAATTCCTTCCACAAATTTCCGGATATTGATTTTGGCCTCAGATTGTAGGTCTGAATGTTTTCTAACTAATGCTATATTTATTTTAAAAAATAGTTGAGATTTGTTGGATATATGCCTTTTTTATTCACAGGGGACAGTCTTATTTTGGGGTTTTTCGTGGTTTTCAATATTTACAAAAAAAAAATACCTTCCACAAATTTCCGGATAATGATTTTGGCTTTAAATTGTAGGTCTAAATGTTTTCTAACTAATGCTATATTAATTTTAAAAATCAGTTGAGATTTGTTGGATATATGCCTTTTTTGTTCACAGGGGACAGTCTTATTTTGGGGTTTTTCGTGGTTTTCAACATTTACAAAAAAAAAAAATTCCTTCCACAAATTTCCGGATATTGATTTTGGTCTCAAAGTGTAGGTCTGAATGTTTTCCAACTAATGCTATAATAATTTTAAAAATCAGTTGAGATTTGTTGGATATATGCCTTTTTTATTCACAGGGGACAGTCTTATTTTGGGGTTTTTCGTGGTTTTCAATATTTACAAAAAAAAAAAATACCTTCCACAAATTTCCGGATAATAATTTTGGCTTTAAATTGAAGGTTTGAATGTTTTCTAACTAATGCTGTATTAGTTTTAAAAATCAGTTGAGATTTGTTGGATATATGCCTTTTTTATTCACAGGGGACAGTCTTACTTTGGGGTTTTTCGTGGTTTTCAACATTTACAAAAAAAAAAATTTCTTCCACAAATTTCCGGATATTGATTTTGGCCCCAAATTGTAGGTCTGAATGTTTTCTAACTACTGCTGTATTAATTTTAAAAATCAGTTGAGATTTGTTGGATATATGCCTTTTTTATTCACAGGGGAAAGTCTTATATTGGGGTTTTTCGTGGTTTTCAATATTTACAAAAAAAAAAATTCCTTCCACTAATTTCCGGATATTGATTTTGGCTTCAAATTGTAGGTCTAAATGTTTTCTAACTAATGCTATATTAATTTTAAAAATCAGTTGAGATTTGTTGGATATATGCCTTTTTTATTCACAGGGGACAGTCTTATTTTGGGGTTTTTCGTGGTTTTCAATATTTACAAAAAAAAAAATACCTTCCACATAATTCCGGATAATAATTTTGGCCTCAAATTGTAGGTCTGAATATTTTCTAACTAATGCTATATTAATTTTCAAAATCAGTTGAGATTTGTTGGATATATGCCTTTTTTATTCACAGGGGAACGTCTTATTTTGGGGTTTTTCGTGGTTTTCAATATTTACAAAAAAAAAAAAATACCTTCCACATAATTCCGGATAATAATTTTGGCCTCAAATTGTAGGTCTGAATATTTTCTAACTAATGCTATATTAATTTTAAAAATCAGTTGAGATTTGTTGGATATATGCCTTTTTTATTCACAGGGGACAGTCTTATTTTGGGGTTTTTCGTGGTTTTCAATATTTACAAAAAAAAATACCTTCCACAAATTTCCGGATATTGATTTTGGTCTCAAAGTGTAGGTCTGAATGTTTTCTAACTAATGCTGTATTAGTTTTAAAAATTAGTTGAGATTTGTTGGATATATGCCTTTTTTATTCACAGGGGACAGTCTTACTTTGGGGTTTTTCGTGGTTTTCAACATTTACAAAAAAAAAAATTCCTTCCACAAATTTCCGGATATTGATTTTGACCTCAAATTGTAGGTCTGAATGTTTTCTAACTACTGCTATATTAATTTTAAAAATCATTTGAGATTTGTTGGATATATGCCTTTTTTATTCACAGGGGACAGTCTTATTTTGGGGTTTTTCGTGGTTTTCAACATTTACAAAAAAAAAAAAACCTTCCACGAATTTCCGGATAATGATTTTGGCTTTAGATTGTAGGTCTGAATGTTTTCTAACTAATGCTATATTAATTTTAAAAATCAGTTGAGATTTGTTGGATATATGCCTTTTTTATTCACAGGGGACAGTCTTATTTTGGGGTTTTTCGTGGTTTTCAATATTTACAAAAAAAAAAAATACCTTCCACAAATTTCCGGATAATGATTTTGGTTCCAAATAGTAGGTCTGAACGTTTTCTAACTAATGCTTTATTAATTTTAAAAATCAGTTGAGATTTGTTGGATATATGCCTTTTTTATTCACAGGGAACAGTCTTATTTTGGGTTTTTTCGTGGTTTTCAATATTTACAAAAAAAAAAATTCCTTCCACAAATTTCCGGATATTGATTTTGGCTTCAGATTGTAGGTCTGAATGTTTTCTAACTACTGCTATATTAATTTTAAAAATCAGTTGAGATTTGTTGGATATATGCCTTTTTTATTCACAGGGGAAAGTCTTATATTGGGGTTTTTCGTGGTTTTCAATATTTACAAAAAAAAAAACCTTCCAAAAATTTCCGGATTATGATTTTGGCCTCAAATCGTAGGTCTAAATATTTTCTAACTAATGCTCTATTAATTTTCAAAATCAGTTGAGATTTATTAAATATATGCCTTTTTTATTCACAGGGGACAGTCTTATTTTTTGGGGTTTTTCGTGGTTTTCAACATTTACAAAAAAAAAATACCTTCCACGAATTATCGGGTAATGATTTTGACTTCAAATTGTAGGTCTGAATGTTTTCTAACTAATGCTATATTAATTTTAAAAATCAGTTGAGATTTGTTGGATATATGCCTTTTTTATTCACAGGGGACAGTCTTATTTTGGGGTTTTTCGTGGTTTTCAATATTTACAAAAAAAAAAAAAAACCTTCCACAAATTTCCGGATTATGATTTTTGTCTTAAAGTGTAGGTTTGAATGTTTTCTAACTATTGCTATATTAATTTTAAAAATCAGTTGAGATTTGTTGGATATATGCCTTTTTTGTTCACAGGGGACAGTCTTATTTTGGGGTTTTTCGTGGTTTTCAACATTTACAAAAAAAAAAAATTCCTTCCACTAATTTCCTGATATTGATTTTAGCTTCAAATTGTAGGTCTAAAAGTTTTCTAACTAATGCTATATTAATTTTAAAAATCAGTTGAGATTTGTTGGATATATGCCTTTTTTATTCACAGGGGACAGTCTTATTTTGGGGTTTTTCGTGGTTTTTAACATTTACAAAAAAAAAAAAATTCCTTCCACAAATTTCCGGATATTGATTTTATTCTCAAAGTGTAGGTCTAAATGTTTTCTAACTAATGCTATATTAATTTTAAAAATCAGTTGAGATTTGTTGGATATATGCCTTTTTTATTCACAGGGGACAGTCTTATTTTGGGGTTTTTCGTGGTTTTCAATATTTACAAAAAAAAAATACCTTCCACAAATTTCCGGATAATGATTTTGGCTTTAAATTGTAGGTCTAAATGTTTTCTAACTAATGCTATATTAATTTTAAAAATCAGTTGAGATTTGTTGGATATATGCCTTTTTTGTTCACAGGGGACAGTCTTATTTTGGGGTTTTTCGTGGTTTTCAACATTTACAAAAAAAAAAAAATTCCTTCCACAAATTTCCGGATATTGATTTTGGTCTCAAAGTGTAGGTCTGAATGTTTTCTAACTAATGCTATATTAATTTTAAAAATCAGTTGAGATTTGTTGGATATATGCCTGTTTTATTCACAGGGGACAGTCTTATTTTGGGGTTTTTCGTGGTTTTCAATATTTACAAAAAAAAAATACCTTCCACAAATTTCCGGATAATAATTTTGGCTTTAAATTGTAGGTTTGAATGTTTTCTAACTAATGCAGTATTAGTTTTAAAAATCAGTTGAGATTTGTTGGATATATGCCTTTTTTATTCACAGGGGACAGTCTTACTTTGGGGTTTTTCGTGGTTTTCAACATTTACAAAAAAAAAAATTCCTTCCACAAATTTCCGGATATTGATTTTATTCTCAAAGTGTAGGTCTGAATGTTTTCTAACTAATGCTATATTAATTTTAAAAATCAGTTGAGATTTGTTGGATATATGCCTTTTTTATTCACAGGGGACAGTCTTATTTTGGGGTTTTTCGTGGTTTTCAATATTTACAAAAAAAAAAATACCTTCCACAAATTTCCGGATAATGATTTTGGCTTTAAATTGTAGGTCTGAATGTTTTCCAACTAATGCTATATTAGTTTTAAAAATCAGTTGAGATTTGTTGGATATATGCCTTTTTTATTCACAGGGGACAGTCTTACTTTGGGGTTTTTCGTGGTTTTCAACATTTACAAAAAAAAAAATCTCTTCCACAAATTTCCGGATATTGATTTTGGCCTCAAATTGTAGGTCTGAATGTTTTCTAACTACTGCTGTATTAATTTTAAAAATCAGTTGAGATTTGTTGGATATATGCCTTTTTTATTCACAGGGGAAAGTCTTATATTGGGGTTTTTCGTGGTTTTCAATATTTACAAAAAAAAAAAAATTCCTTCCACTAATTTCCGGATATTGATTTTGACTTCAAATTGTAGGTCTAAATGTTTTCTAACTAATGCTATATTAATTTTAAAAATCAGTTGAGATTTGTTGGATATATGCCTTTTTTATTCACAGGGGACAGTCTTATTTTGGGGTTTTTCGTGGTTTTCAATATTTACAAAAAAAAAAAATACCTTCCACATAATTCCGGATAATAATTTTGGCCTCAAATTGTAGGTCTGAATATTTTCTAACTAATGCTATATTAATTTTCAAAATCAGTTGAGATTTGTTGGATATATGCCTTTTTTATTCACAGGGGACAGTCTTATTTTGGGGTTTTTCGTGGTTTTCAATATTTACAAAAAAAAATACCTTCCACAAATTTCCGGATATTGATTTTGGTCTCAAAGTGTAGGTCTAAATGTTTTCTAACTAATGCTGTATTAGTTTTAAAAATCAGTTGAGATTTGTTGGATATATGCCTTTTTTATTCACAGGGGACAGTCTTACTTTGGGGTTTTTCGTGGTTTTCAACATTTACAAAAAAAAAAATTCCTTCCACAAATTTCCGGATATTGATTTTGACCTCAAATAGTAGGTCTAAATGTTTTCTAACTACTGCTATATTAATTTTAAAAATCAGTTGAGATTTGTTGGATATATGCCTTTTTTATTCACAGGGGACAGTCTTATTTTGGGGTTTTTCGTGGTTTTCAACATTTACAAAAAAAAAAAACCTTCCACGAATTTCCGGATAATGATTTTGGCTTTAAATTGTAGGTCTGAATGTTTTCTAACTAATGCTATATTAATTTTAAAAATCAGTTGAGATTTGTTGGATATATGCCTTTTTTATTCACAGGGGACAGTCTTATTTTGGGGTTTTTCGTGGTTTTCAATATTTACAAAAAAAAAAAAATACCTTCCACAAATTTCCGGATAATAATTTTAACTTAAAATTGTAGGTTTGAATATTTTCTAACTAATGCTGTATTAGTTTTAAAAATCAGTTGAGATTTTTTGGATATATGCCTTTTTTATTCACAGGGAACAGTCTTATTTTGGGGTTTTTCGTGGTTTTCAACATTTACAAAAAAAAAATTTCTTCCACAAATTTCCGGATAATGATTTTGGTTCCAAATTGTAGGTCTGAACGTTTTCTAACTAATGCTTTATTAATTTTAAAAATCAGTTGAGATTTGTTGGATATATGCCTTTTTTATTCACAGGGAACAGTCTTATTTTGGGTTTTTTCGTGGTTTTCAATATTTACAAAAAAAAAATTCCTTCCACAAATTTCCGGATATTGATTTTGGCCTCAGATTGTAGGTCTGAATGTTTTCTAACTACTGCTATATTAATTTTAAAAATCAGTTGAGATTTGTTGGATATATGCCTTTTTTATTCACAGGGGAAAGTCTTATATTGGGGTTTTTCGTGGTTTTCAATATTTACAAAAAAAAAAACCTTCCAAAAATTTCCGGATTATGATTTTGGCCTCAAATTGTAGGTCTAAATATTTTCTAACTAATGCTATATTAATTTTCAAAATCAGTTGAGATTTATTAAATATATGCCTTTTTTATTCACAGGGGACAGTCTTATTTTTTGGGGTTTTTCGTGGTTTTCAACATTTACAAAAAAAAATACCTTCCACGAATTATCGGATAATGATTTTGACCTCAAATTGTAGGTCTGAATGTTTTCTAACTACTGCTATATTAATTTTAAAAATCAGTTGAGATTTGTTGGATATATGCCTTTTTTATTCACAGGGGACAGTCTTATTTTGGGGTTTTTCGTGGTTTTCAATATTTACAAAAAAAAAAAAAAACCTTCCACAAATTTCCGGATTATGATTTTTGTCTCAAAGTGTAGGTTTGAATGTTTTCTAACTAATGCTATATTAATTTTAAAAATCAGTTGAGATTTGTTGGATATATGCCTTTTTTATTCACAGGGGAAAGTCTTATATTGGGGGTTTTCGTGGTTTTCAATATTTACAAAAAAAAAATACCTTCCACAAATTTCCGGATAATAATTTTGGCTCCAAATTGTAGGTCTAAATGTTTTCTAACTATTGCTGTATTAGTTTTAGAAATCAGTTGAGATTTGTTGGATATATGCCTTTTTTGTTCACAGGGGACAGTCTTATTTTGGGGTTTTTCGTGGTTTTCAACATTTACAAAAAAAAAAATTCCTTCCACTAATTTCCTGATATTGATTTTTACTTCAAATTGTAGGTCTAAAAGTTTTCTAACTAATGCTATATTAATTTTAAAAATCAGTTGAGATTTGTTGGATATATGCCTTTTTTATTCACAGGGGACAGTCTTATTTTGGGGTTTTTCGTGGTTTTCAACATTTACAAAAAAAAAAATTCCTTCCACAAATTTCCGGATATTGATTTTATTCTCAAAGTGTAGGTCTGAATGTTTTCTAACTAATGCTATATTAATTTTAAAAATCAGTTGAGATTTGTTGGATATATGCCTTTTTTATTCACAGGGGACAGTCTTATTTTGGGGTTTTTCGTGGTTTTCAATATTTACAAAAAAAAAAATACCTTCCACAAATTTCCGGATAATAATTTTGGCTTTAAATTGTAGGTTTGAATGTTTTCTAACTAATGCTGTATTAGTTTTAGAAATCAGTTGAGATTTGTTGGATATATGCCTTTTTTGTTCACAGGGGACAGTCTTACTTTGGGGTTTTTCGTGGTTTTCAACATTTACAAAAAAAAAAATTCCTTCCACTAATTTCCTGATATTGATTTTTACTTCAAATTGTAGGTCTAAAAGTTTTCTAACTAATGCTATATTAATTTTAAAAATCAGTTGAGATTTGTTGGATATATGCCTTTTTTATTCACAGGGGACAGTCTTATTTTGGGGTTTTTCGTGGTTTTCAATATTTACAAAAAAAAAATACCTTCCACAAATTTCCGGATAATGATTTTGGCTTCAAATTGTAGGTCTAAATATTTTCTAACTAATGCTATATTAATTTTAAAAATCAGTTGAGATTTGTTGGATATATGCCTTTTTTGTTCACAGGGGACAGTCTTATTTTGGGGTTTTTCGTGGTTTTCAACATTTACAAAAAAAAAAAAATTCCTTCCACAAATTTCCGGATATTGATTTTGGTCTTAAAGTGTAGGTCTGAATGTTTTCTAACTAATGCTATATTAATTTTAAAAATCAGTTGAGATTTGTTGGATATATGCCTGTTTTATTCACAGGGGACAGTCTTATTTTGGGGTTTTTCGTGGTTTCAATATTTACAAAAAAAAAAATACCTTCCACAAATTTCCGGATAATAATTTTGGCTTTAAATTGTAGGTTTGAATGTTTTCTAACTAATGCTGTATTAGTTTTAAAAATCAGTTGAGATTTGTTGGATATATGCCTTTTTTATTCACAGGGGACAGTCTTACTTTGGGGTTTTTCGTGGTTTTCAATATTTACAAAAAAAAAAATACCTTCCACAAATTTCCGGATAATGATTTTGGCTTTAAATTGTAGCTCTAAATGTTTTCTAACTAATGCTATATTAATTTTAAAAATCAGTTGAGATTTGTTGGATATATGCCTTTTTTGTTCACAGGGGACAGTCTTATTTTGGGGTTTTTCGTGGTTTTCAACATTTACAAAAAAAAAAAAATTCCTTCCACAAATTTCCGGATATTGATTTTGGTCTCAAAGTGTAGGTCTGAATGTTTTCTAACTAATGCTATATTAATTTTAAAAATCAGTTGAGATTTGTTGGATATATGCCTTTTTTATTCACAGGGGACAGTCTTATTTTGGGGTTTTTCGTGGTTTTCAATATTTACAAAAAAAAAAATACCTTCCACAAATTTCCGGATAATAATTTTGGCTTTAAATTGTAGGTTTGAATGTTTTCTAACTAATGCTGTATTAGTTTTAAAAATCAGTTGAGATTTGTTGGATATATGCCTTTTTTATTCACAGGGGACAGTCTTATTTTTTGGGGTTTTTCGTGGTTTTCAACATTTACAAAAAAAAATACCTTCCACGAATTATCGGATAATGATTTTGACCTCAAATTGTAGGTCTGAATGTTTTCTAACTACTGCTATATTAATTTTAAAAATCAGTTGAGATTTGTTGGATATATGCCTTTTTTATTCACAGGGGACAGTCTTATTTTGGGGTTTTTCGTGGTTTTCAATATTTACAAAAAAAAAAAAAAACCTTCCACAAATTTCCGGATTATGATTTTTGTCTCAAAGTGTAGGTTTGAATGTTTTCTAACTATAGCTATATTAATTTTAAAAATCAGTTGAGATTTGTTGGATATATGCCTTTTTTATTCACAGGGGAAAGTCTTATATTGGGGGTTTTCGTGGTTTTCAATATTTACAAAAAAAAAAATACCTTCCACAAATTTCCGGATAATAATTTTGGCTCCAAATTGTAGGTCTAAATGTTTTCTAACTATTGCTGTATTAGTTTTAGAAATCAGTTGAGATTTGTTGGATATATGCCTTTTTTGTTCACAGGGGACAGTCTTATTTTGGGGTTTTTCGTGGTTTTCAACATTTACAAAAAAAAAAATTCCTTCCACTAATTTCCTGATATTGATTTTTACTTCAAATTGTAGGTCTAAAAGTTTTCTAACTAATGCTATATTAATTTTAAAAATCAGTTGAGATTTGTTGGATATATGCCTTTTTTATTCACAGGGGACAGTCTTATTTTGGGGTTTTTCGTGGTTTTCAACATTTACAAAAAAAAAAATTCCTTCCACAAATTTCCGGATATTGATTTTATTCTCAAAGTGTAGGTCTGAATGTTTTCTAACTAATGCTATATTAATTTTAAAAATCAGTTGAGATTTGTTGGATATATGCCTGTTTTATTCACAGGGGACAGTCTTATTTTGGGGTTTTTCGTGGTTTTCAATATTTACAAAAAAAAAATACCTTCCACAAATTTCCGGATAATGATTTTGGCTTCAAATTGTAGGTCTAAATATTTTCTAACTAATGCTATATTAATTTTAAAAATCAGTTGAGATTTGTTGGATATATGCCTTTTTTGTTCACAGGGGACAGTCTTATTTTGGGGTTTTTCGTGGTTTTCAACATTTACAAAAAAAAAAAAATTCCTTCCACAAATTTCCGGATATTGATTTTGGTCTTAAAGTGTAGGTCTGAATGTTTTCTAACTAATGCTATATTAATTTTAAAAATCAGTTGAGATTTGTTGGATATATGCCTGTTTTATTCACAGGGGACAGTCTTATTTTGGGGTTTTTCGTGGTTTCAATATTTACAAAAAAAAAAATACCTTCCACAAATTTCCGGATAATAATTTTGGCTTTAAATTGTAGGTTTGAATGTTTTCTAACTAATGCTGTATTAGTTTTAAAAATCAGTTGAGATTTGTTGGATATATGCCTTTTTTATTCACAGGGGACAGTCTTACTTTGGGGTTTTTCGTGGTTTTCAATATTTACAAAAAAAAAAATACCTTCCACAAATTTCCGGATAATGATTTTGGCTTTAAATTGTAGGTCTAAATGTTTTCTAACTAATGCTATATTAATTTTAAAAATCAGTTGAGATTTGTTGGATATATGCCTTTTTTGTTCACAGGGGACAGTCTTATTTTGGGGTTTTTCGTGGTTTTCAACATTTACAAAAAAAAAAAAATTCCTTCCACAAATTTCCGGATATTGATTTTGGTCTCAAAGTGTAGGTCTGAATGTTTTCTAACTAATGCTATATTAATTTTAAAAATCAGTTGAGATTTGTTGGATATATGCCTTTTTTATTCACAGGGGACAGTCTTATTTTGGGGTTTTTCGTGGTTTTCAATATTTACAAAAAAAAAAATACCTTCCACAAATTTCCGGATAATAATTTTGGCTTTAAATTGTAGGTTTGAATGTTTTCTAACTAATGCTGTATTAGTTTTAAAAATCAGTTGAGATTTGTTGGATATATGCCTTTTTTATTCACAGGGGACAGTCTTACTTTGGGGTTTTTCGTGGTTTTCAAAATTTACAAAAAAAAAAATTCCTTCCACAAATTTCCGGATATTGATTTTGGCCTCAAATTGTAGGTCTGAATGTTTTCTAACTACTGCTGTATTAATTTTAAAAATCAGTTGAGATTTGTTGGATATATGCCTTTTTTATTCACAGGGGACAGTCTTATTTTGGGGTTTTTCGTGGTTTTCAATATTTCCAAAAAAAAAATACCTTCCACAAATTTCCGGATAATGATTTTGGCTTTAAATTGTAGGACTAAATGTTTTCTAACTAATGCTATATTAATTTTAAAAATCAGTTGAGATTTGTTGGATATATGCCTTTTTTGTTCACAGGGGACAGTCTTATTTTGGGGTTTTTCGTGGTTTTCAACATTTACAAAAAAAAAAAAATTCCTTCCACAAATTTTCGGATATTGATTTTGGTCTCAAAGTGTAGGTCTGAATGTTTTCCAACTAATGCTATATTAATTTTAAAAATCAGTTGAGATTTGTTGGATATATGCCTTTTTTATTCACAGGGGACAGTCTTATTTTGGGGTTTTTCGTGGTTTTCAATATTTACAAAAAAAAAATACCTTCCACAAATTTCCGGATAATAATTTTGGCTTTAAATTGTAGGTTTGAATGTTTTCTAACTAATGCTGTATTAGTTTTAAAAATCAGTTGAGATTTGTTGGATATATGCCTTTTTTATTCACAGGGGACAGTCTTACTTTGGGGTTTTTCGTGGTTTTCAACATTTACAAAAAAAAAAATTTCTTCCACAAATTTCCGGATATTGATTTTGGCCTCAAATTGTAGGTCTGAAAGTTTTCTAACTACTGCTGTATTAATTTTAAAAATCAGTTGAGATTTGTTGGATATATGCCTTTTTTATTCACAGGGGAAAGTCTTATATTGGGGTTTTTCGTGGTTTTCAATATTTACAAAAAAAAAAAAATTCCTTCCACTAATTTCCGGATATTGATTTTGGCTCCACATTGTAGGTCTAAATGTTTTCTAACTAATGCTATATTAATTTAAAAAATCAGTTGAGATTTGTTGGATATATGCCTTTTTTATTCACAGGGGACAGTCTTATTTTGGGGTTTTTCGTGGTTTTCAATATTTACAAAAAAAAAAAATACCTTCCACATAATTCCGGATAATAATTTTGGCCTCAAATTGTAGGTCTGAATATTTTCTAACTAATGCTATATTAATTTTCAAAATCAGTTGAGATTTGTTGGATATATGCCTTTTTTATTCACAGGGGACAGTCTTATTTTGGGGTTTTTCGTGGTTTTCAATATTTACAAAAAAAAAAATACCTTCCACAAATTTTAGGATAATAATTTTGGCTTTAAATTTTAGGTTTGAATGTTTTCTAACTAATGCTGTATTAGTTTTAAGAATCAGTTAAGATTTGTTGGATATATGCCTTTTTTATTCACAGGGGACAGTCTTACTTTGGGGTTTTTCGTGGTTTTCAACATTTACAAAAAAAAAATTCCTTCCACAAATTTCCGGATATTGATTTTGACCTCAAATTATAGGTCTGAATGTTTTCTAACTACTGCTATATTAATTTTAAAAATCAGTTGAGATTTGTTGGATATATGCCTTTTTTATTCACAGGGGACAGTCTTATTTTGGGGTTTTTCGTGGTTTTCAACATTTACAAAAAAAAAAAACCTTCCACGAATTTCCGGATAATAATTTTGGCTTTAAATTGTAGGTCTGAATGTTTTCTAACTAATGCTATATTAATTTTAAAAATCAGTTGAGATTTGTTGGATATATGCCTTTTTTATTCACAGGGGACAGTCTTATTTTGGGGTTTTTCGTGGTTTTCAATATTTACAAAAAAAAAAAAATACCTTCCACAAATTTCCGGATAATAATTTTAACTTAAAATTGTAGGTTTGAATATTTTCTAACTAATGCTGTATTAGTTTTAAAAATCAGTTGAGATTTTTTGGATATATGCCTTTTTTATTCACAGGGAACAGTCTTATTTTGGGGTTTTTCGTGGTTTTCAACATTTACAAAAAAAAAATTTCTTCCACAAATTTCCGGATAATGATTTTGGTTCCAAATTGTAGGTCTGAACGTTTTCTAACTAATGCTTTATTAATTTTAAAAATCAGTTGAGATTTGTTGGATATATGCCTTTTTTATTCACAGGGGACAGTCTTATTTGGGGTTTTTCGTGGTTTTCAACATTTACAAAAAAAAAAAAATTCCTTCCACAAATTTCCGGATATTGATTTTGGCCTCAGATTGTAGGTCTGAATGTTTTCTAACTAATGTCATAATAATTTTAAAAATCAGTTGAGATTTGTTGGATATATGCCTTTTTTATTCACAGGGGAAAGTCTTATATTGGGGTTTTTCGTGGTTTTCAATATTTACAAAAAAAAAAAACCTTCCAAAAATTTCCGGATTATGATTTTGGCCTCAAATTGTAGGTCTAAATATTTTCTAACTAATGCTATATTAATTTTCAAAATCAGTTGAGATTTATTAAATATATGCCTTTTTTATTCACAGGGGACAGTCTTATTTTTTGGGGTTTTTCGTGGTTTTCAACATTTACAAAAAAAAAATACCTTCCACGAATTATCGGATAATGATTTTGACCTCAAATTGTAGGTCTGAATGTTTTCTAACTACTGCTATATTAATTTTAAAAATCAGTTGAGATTTGTTGGATATATGCCTTTTTTATTCACAGGGGACAGTCTTATTTTGGGGTTTTTCGTGGTTTTCAATATTTACAAAAAAAAAAAAAAACCTTCCACAAATTTCCGGATTATGATTTTTGTCTCAAAGTATAGGTTTGAATGTTTTCTAACTATAACTATATTAATTTTAAAAATCAGTTGAGATTTGTTGGATATATGCCTTTTTTATTCACAGGGGAAAGTCTTATATTGGGGGTTTTCGTGGTTTTCAATATTTACAAAAAAAAAATACCTTCCACAAATTTCCGGATAATGATTTTGGCTCCAAATTGTAGGTCTAAATGTTTTCTAACTATTGCTGTATTAGTTTTAGAAATCAGTTGAGATTTGTTGGATATATGCCTTTTTTGTTCACAGGGGACAGTCTTATTTTGGGGTTTTTCGTGGTTTTCAACATTTACAAAAAAAAAAATTCCTTCCACTAATTTCCTGATATTGATTTTAGCTTCAAATTGTAGGTCTAAAAGTTTTCTAACTAATGCTATATTAATTTTAAAAATCAGTTGAGATTTGTTGGATATATGCCTTTTTTGTTCACAGGGGACAGTCTTATTTTGGGGTTTTTCGTGGTTTTCAACATTTACAAAAAAAAAAAAATTCCTTCCACAAATTTCCGGATATTGATTTTATTCTCAAAGTGTAGGTCTGAATGTTTTCTAACTAATGCTATATTAATTTTAAAAATCAGTTGAGATTTGTTGGATATATGCCTTTTTTATTCACAGGGGACAGTCTTATTTTGGGGTTTTTCGTGGTTTTCAATATTTACAAAAAAAAAAAAAATACCTTCCACATTTTTCCGGATAATAATTTTAACTTAAAATTGTAGGTTTGAATATTTTCTAACTAATGCTGTATTAGTTTTAAAAATCAGTTGAGATTTTTTGGATATATGCCTTTTTTATTCACAGGGAACAGTCTTATTTTGGGGTTTTTCGTGGTTTTCAACATTTACAAAAAAAAAATTTCTTCCACAAATTTCCGGATAATGATTTTGGTTCCAAATTGTAGGTCTGAACGTTTTCTAACTAATGCTTTATTAATTTTAAAAATCAGTTGAGATTTGTTGGATATATGCCTTTTTTATTCACAGGGGACAGTCTTATTTTGGGGTTTTTCGTGGTTTTCAATATTTACAAAAAAAAAATACCTTCCACAAATTTCCGGATAATAATTTTGGCTTTAAATTGTAGGTTTGAATGTTTTCTAACTAATGCTGTATTAGTTTTAAAAATCAGTTGAGATTTGTTGGATATATGCCTTTTTTATTCACAGGGGACAGTCTTACTTTGGGGTTTTTCGTGGTTTTCAACATTTACAAAAAAAAAAATTCCTTCCACAAATTTCCGGATATTGATTTTGGCTTCAAATTGTAGGTCTGAATGTTTTCTAACTACTGCTGTATTAATTTTAAAAATCAGTTGAGATTTGTTGGATATATGCCTTTTTTATTCACAGGGGACAGTCTTATTTTGGGGTTTTTCGTGGTTTTCAATATTTACAAAAAAAAAAATACCTTCCACAAATTTCCGGATAATGATTTTGGCTTTAAATTGTAGGACTAAATGTTTTCTAACTAATGCTGTATTAGTTTTAAAAATCAGTTGAGATTTTTTGGATATATGCCTTTTTTATTCACAGGGAACAGTCTTATTTTGGGGTTTTTCGTGGTTTTCAACATTTACAAAAAAAAAATTTCTTCCACAAATTTCCGGATAATGATTTTGGTTCCAAATTGTAGGTCTGAACGTTTTCTAACTAATGCTTTATTAATTTTAAAAATCAGTTGAGATTTGTTGGATATATGCCTTTTTTATTCACAGGGGACAGTCTTATTTGGGGTTTTTCGTGGTTTTCAACATTTACAAAAAAAAAAAAATTCCTTCCACAAATTTCCGGATATTGATTTTGGCCTCAGATTGTAGGTCTGAATGTTTTCTAACTAATGTCATAATAATTTTAAAAATCAGTTGAGATTTGTTGGATATATGCCTTTTTTATTCACAGGGGAAAGTCTTATATTGGGGTTTTTCGTGGTTTTCAATATTTACAAAAAAAAAAAACCTTCCAAAAATTTCCGGATTATGATTTTGGCCTCAAATTGTAGGTCTAAATATTTTCTAACTAATGCTATATTAATTTTCAAAATCAGTTGAGATTTATTAAATATATGCCTTTTTTATTCACAGGGGACAGTCTTATTTTTTGGGGTTTTTCGTGGTTTTCAACATTTACAAAAAAAAAATACCTTCCACGAATTATCGGATAATGATTTTGACCTCAAATTGTAGGTCTGAATGTTTTCTAACTACTGCTATATTAATTTTAAAAATCAGTTGAGATTTGTTGGATATATGTCTTTTTTATTCACAGGGGACAGTCTTATTTTGGGGTTTTTCGTGGTTTTCAATATTTACAAAAAAAAAAAAAAACCTTCCACAAATTTCCGGATTATGATTTTTGTCTCAAAGTATAGGTTTGAATGTTTTCTAACTATAACTATATTAATTTTAAAAATCAGTTGAGATTTGTTGGATATATGCCTTTTTTATTCACAGGGGAAAGTCTTATATTGGGGGTTTTCGTGGTTTTCAATATTTACAAAAAAAAAATACCTTCCACAAATTTCCGGATAATGATTTTGGCTCCAAATTGTAGGTCTAAATGTTTTCTAACTATTGCTGTATTAGTTTTAGAAATCAGTTGAGATTTGTTGGATATATGCCTTTTTTGTTCACAGGGGACAGTCTTATTTTGGGGTTTTTCGTGGTTTTCAACATTTACAAAAAAAAAAATTCCTTCCACTAATTTCCTGATATTGATTTTAGCTTCAAATTGTAGGTCTAAAAGTTTTCTAACTAATGCTATATTAATTTTAAAAATCAGTTGAGATTTGTTGGATATATGCCTTTTTTGTTCACAGGGGACAGTCTTATTTTGGGGTTTTTCGTGGTTTTCAACATTTACAAAAAAAAAAAAATTCCTTCCACAAATTTCCGGATATTGATTTTATTCTCAAAGTGTAGGTCTGAATGTTTTCTAACTAATGCTATATTAATTTTAAAAATCAGTTGAGATTTGTTGGATATATGCCTTTTTTATTCACAGGGGACAGTCTTATTTTGGGGTTTTTCGTGGTTTTCAATATTTACAAAAAAAAAAAAATACCTTCCACAAATTTCCGGATAATAATTTTAACTTAAAATTGTAGGTTTGAATATTTTCTAACTAATGCTGTATTAGTTTTAAAAATCAGTTGAGATTTTTTGGATATATGCCTTTTTTATTCACAGGGAACAGTCTTATTTTGGGGTTTTTCGTGGTTTTCAACATTTACAAAAAAAAAATTTCTTCCACAAATTTCCGGATAATGATTTTGGTTCCAAATTGTAGGTCTGAACGTTTTCTAACTAATGCTTTATTAATTTTAAAAATCAGTTGAGATTTGTTGGATATATGCCTTTTTTATTCACAGGGGACAGTCTTATTTTGGGGTTTTTCGTGGTTTTCAATATTTACAAAAAAAAAATACCTTCCACAAATTTCCGGATAATAATTTTGGCTTTAAATTGTAGGTTTGAATGTTTTCTAACTAATGCTGTATTAGTTTTAAAAATCAGTTGAGATTTGTTGGATATATGCCTTTTTTATTCACAGGGGACAGTCTTACTTTGGGGTTTTTCGTGGTTTTCAACATTTACAAAAATAAAAAATTCCTTCCACAAATTTCCGGATATTGATTTTGGCTTCAAATTGTAGGTCTGAATGTTTTCTAACTACTGCTGTATTAATTTTAAAAATCAGTTGAGATTTGTTGGATATATGCCTTTTTTATTCACAGGGGACAGTCTTATTTTGGGGTTTTTCGTGGTTTTCAATATTTACAAAAAAAAAAATACCTTCCACAAATTTCCGGATAATGATTTTGGCTTTAAATTGTAGGACTAAATGTTTTCTAACTAATGCTATATTAATTTTAAAAATCAGTTGAGATTTGTTGGATATATGCCTTTTTTGTTCACAGGGGACAGTCTTATTTTGGGGTTTTTCGTGGTTTTCAACATTTACAAAAAAAAAAAATTCCTTCCACAAATCTCCGGATATTGATTTTGGTCTCAAAGTGTAGGTCTGAATGTTTTCCAACTAATGCTATATTAATTTTAAAAATCAGTTGAGATTTGTTGGATATATGCCTTTTTTATTCACAGGGGACAGTCTTATTTTTTTGGGTTTTTCGTGGTTTTCAATATTTACAAAAAAAAAAACCTTCCAAAAATTTCCGGATTATGATTTTGGCCTCAAATTGTAGGTCTAAATATTTTCTAACTAATGCTATATTAATTTTCAAAATCAGTTGAGATTTATTAAATATATGCCTTTTTTATTCACAGGGGACAGTCTTATTTTTTGGGGTTTTTCGTGGTTTTCAACATTTACAAAAAAAAAATACCTTCCACGAATTATCGGATAATGATTTTGACCTCAAATTGTAGGTCTGAATGTTTTCTAACTACTGCTATATTAATTTTAAAAATCAGTTGAGATTTGTTGGATATATGCCTTTTTTATTCACAGGGGACAGTCTTATTTTGGGGTTTTTCGTGGTTTTCAATATTTACAAAAAAAAAAAATACCTTCCACAAATTTCCGGATAATAATTTTAACTTAAAATTGTAGGTTTGAATATTTTCTAACTAATGCTGTATTAGTTTTAAAAATCAGTTGAGATTTTTTGGATATATGCCTTTTTTATTCACAGGGAACAGTCTTATTTTGGGGTTTTTCGTGGTTTTCAACATTTACAAAAAAAAAATTTCTTCCACAAATTTCCGGATAATGATTTTGGTTCCAAATTGTAGGTCTGAACGTTTTCTAACTAATGCTTTATTAATTTTAAAAATCAGTTGAGATTTGTTGGATATATGCCTTTTTTATTCACAGGGAACAGTCTTATTTTGGGTTTTTTCGTGGTTTTCAATATTTACAAAAAAAAAAAAATTCCTTCCACAAAATTCCCGGATATTGATTTTGGCCTCAGATTGTAGGTCTGAATGTTTTCTAACTAATGTCATAATAATTTTAAAAATCAGTTGAGATTTGTTGGATATATGCCTTTTTTATTCACAGGGGAAAGTCTTATATTGGGGTTTTTCGTGGTTTTCAATATTTACAAAAAAAAAAACCTTCCAAAAATTTCCGGATTATGATTTTGGCCTCAAATTGTAGGTCTAAATATTTTCTAACTAATGCTATATTAATTTTCAAAATCAGTTGAGATTTATTAAATATATGCCTTTTTTATTCACAGGGGACAGTCTTATTTTTTGGGGTTTTTCGTGGTTTTCAACATTTACAAAAAAAAAATACCTTCCACGAATTATCGGATAATGATTTTGACTTCAAATTGTAGGTCTGAATGTTTTCTAACTACTGCTATATTAATTTTAAAAATCAGTTGAGATTTGTTGGATATATGCCTTTTTTATTCACAGGGGAAAGTCTTATATTGGGGGTTTTCGTGGTTTTCAATATTTACAAAAAAAAAATACCTTCCACAAATTTCCGGATAATGATTTTGGCTCCAAATTGTAGGTCTAAATGTTTTCTAACTATTGCTGTATTAGTTTTAGAAATCAGTTGAGATTTGTTGGATATATGCCTTTTTTGTTCACAGGGGACAGTCTTATTTTGGGGTTTTTCGTGGTTTTCAACATTTACAAAAAAAAAAATTCCTTCCACTAATTTCCTGATATTGATTTTAGCTTCAAATTGTAGGTCTAAAAGTTTTCTAACTAATGCTATATTAATTTTAAAAATCAGTTGAGATTTGTTGGATATATGCCTTTTTTGTTCACAGGGGACAGTCTTATTTTGGGGTTTTTCGTGGTTTTCAACATTTACAAAAAAAAAAAATTCCTTCCACAAATTTCCGGATATTGATTTTATTCTCAAAGTGTAGGTCTGAATGTTTTCTAACTAATGCTATATTAATTTTAAAAATCAGTTGAGATTTGTTGGATATATGCCTTTTTTATTCACAGGGGACAGTCTTATTTTGGGGTTTTTCGTGGTTTTCAATATTTACAAAAAAAAAATACCTTCCACAAATTTCCGGATAATAATTTTGGCTTTAAATTGTAGGTTTGAATGTTTTCTAACTAATGCTGTATTAGTTTTAAAAATCAGTTGAGATTTGTTGGATATATGCCTTTTTTATTCACAGGGGACAGTCTTACTTTGGGGTTTTTCGTGGTTTTCAACATTTACAAAAAAAAAAATTCCTTCCACAAATTTCCGGATATTGACTTTGGCTTCAAATTGTAGGTCTGAATGTTTTCTAACTACTGCTGTATTAATTTTAAAAATCAGTTGAGATTTGTTGGATATATGCCTTTTTTATTCACAGGGGACAGTCTTATTTTGGGGTTTTTCGTGGTTTTCAATATTTACAAAAAAAAAAATACCTTCCACAAATTTCCGGATAATGATTTTGGCTTTAAATTGTAGGACTAAATGTTTTCTAACTAATGCTATATTAATTTTAAAAATCAGTTGAGATTTGTTGGATATATGCCTTTTTTGTTCACAGGGGACAGTCTTATTTTGGGGTTTTTCGTGGTTTTCAACATTTACAAAAAAAAAAAAATTCCTTCCACAAATCTCCGGATATTGATTTTGGTCTCAAAGTGTAGGTCTGAATGTTTTCCAACTAATGCTATATTAATTTTAAAAATCAGTTGAGATTTGTTGGATATATGCCTTTTTTATTCACAGGGGACAGTCTTATTTTGGGGTTTTTCGTGGTTTTCAATATTTACAAAAAAAAAAAATACCTTCCACAAATTTCCGGATAATAATTTTGGCTTTAAATTGTAGGTTTGAATGTTTTCTAACTAATGCTGTATTAATTTTAAAAATCAGTTGAGATTTGTTGGATATATGCCTTTTTTATTCACAGGGGACAGTCTTACTTTGGGGTTTTTCGTGGTTTTCAATATTTACAAAAAAAAAAAATTTCTTCCACAAATTTCCGGATATTGATTTTGGCCTCAAATTGTAGGTCTGAATGTTTTCGAACTACTGCTGTATTAATTTTAAAAATCAGTTGAGATTTGTTGGATATATGCCTTTTTTATTCACAGGGGAAAGTCTTATATTGGGGTTTTTCGTGGTTTTCAATATTTACAAAAAAAAAAAATTCCTTCCACTAATTTCCGGATATTGATTTTGGCTCCACATTGTAGGTCTAAATGTTTTCTAACTAATGCTATATTAATTTTAAAAATCAGTTGAGATTTGTTGGATATATGCCTTTTTTATTCACAGGGGACAGTCTTATTTTGGGGTTTTTCGTGGTTTTCAATATTTACAAAAAAAAAAATACCTTCCACATAATTCCGGATAATAATTTTGGCCTCAAATTGTAGGTCTGAATATTTTCTAACTAATGCTATATTAATTTTCAAAATCAGTTGAAATTTGTTGGATATATGCCTTTTTTATTCACAGGGGACAGTCTTATTTTGGGGTTTTTCGTGGTTTTCAATATTTACAAAAAAAAATACCTTCCACAAATTTCCGGATATTGATTTTGGTCTCAAAGTGTAGGTCTGAATGTTTTCTAACTAATGCTGTATTAGTTTTAAAAATCAGTTGAGATTTGTTGGATATATGCCTTTTTTATTCACAGGGGACAGTCTTACTTTGGGGTTTTTCGTGGTTTTCAACATTTACAAAAAAAAAAATTCCTTCCACAAATTTCCGGATATTGATTTTGACCTCAAATTATAGGTCTGAATGTTTTCTAACTACTGCTATATTAATTTTAAAAATCAGTTGGGATTTGTTGGATATATGCCTTTTTTATTCACAGGGGACAGTCTTATTTTGGGGTTTTTCGTGGTTTTCAACATTTACAAAAAAAAAAAACCTTCCACGAATTTCCGGATAATAATTTTGGCTTTATATTGTAGGTCTGAATGTTTTCTAACTAATGCTATATTAATTTTAAAAATCAGTTGAGATTTGTTGGATATATGCCTTTTTTATTCACAGGGGACAGTCTTATTTTGGGGTTTTTCGTGGTTTTCAATATTTACAAAAAAAAATACCTTCCACGAATTATCGGATAATGATTTTGACCTCAAATTGTAGGTCTGAATGTTTTCTAACTACTGCTATATTAATTTTAAAAATCAGTTGAGATTTGTTGGATATATGCCTTTTTTATTCACAGGGGACAGTCTTATTTTGGGGTTTTTCGTGGTTTTCAATATTTACAAAAAAAAAAAAAAACCTTCCACAAATTTCCGGATTATGATTTTTGTCTCAAAGTATAGGTTTGAATGTTTTCTAACTATAACTATATTAATTTTAAAAATCAGTTGAGATTTGTTGGATATATGCCTTTTTTATTCACAGGGGAAAGTCTTATATTGGGGGTTTTCGTGGTTTTCAATATTTACAAAAAAAAAATACCTTCCACAAATTTCCGGATAATGATTTTGGCTTCAAATTGTAGGTCTAAATGTTTTCTAACTATTGCTGTATTAGTTTTAGAAATCAGTTGAGATTTGTTGGATATATGCCTTTTTTGTTCACAGGGGACAGTCTTATTTTGGGATTTTCGTGGTTTTCAACATTTACAAAAAAAAAAATTCCTTCCACTAATTTCCTGATATTGATTTTAGCTTCAAATTGTAGGTCTAAAAGTTTTCTAACTAATGCTATATTAATTTTAAAAATCAGTTGAGATTTGTTGGATATATGCCTTTTTTGTTCACAGGGGACAGTCTTATTTTGGGGTTTTTCGTGGTTTTCAATATTTACAAAAAAAAAATTCCTTCCACAAATTTCCGGATATTGATTTTGGTCTCAAAATGTAGGTCTGAATGTTTTCCAACTAATGCTATATTAATTTTAAAAATCAGTTGAGATTTGTTGGATATATGCCTTTTTTATTCACAGGGGACAGTCTTATTTTGGGGTTTTTCGTGGTTTTCAATATTTACAAAAAAAAAAATACCTTCCACCAATTTCCGGATAATAATTTTGGCTTTAAATTGTAGGTTTGAATGTTTTCTAACTAATGCTGTATTAGTTTTAAAAATCAGTTGAGATTTGTTGGATATATGCCTTTTTTATTCACAGGGGACAGTCTTACTTTGGGGTTTTTCGTGGTTTTCAACATTTACAAAAAAAAAAATTTCTTCCACAAATTTCCGGATATTGATTTTGGCCTCAAATTGTAGGTCTGAATGTTTTCTAACTACTGCTGTATTAATTTTAAAAATCAGTTGAGATTTGTTGGATATATGCCTTTTTTGTTCACAGGGGACAGTCTTATTTTGGGGTTTTTCGTGGTTTTCAACATTTACAAAAAAAAAAATTCCTTCCACTAATTTCCTGATATTGATTTTAGCTTCAAATTGTAAGTCTAAAAGTTTTCTAACTAATGCTATATTAATTTTAAAAATCAGTTGAGATTTGTTGGATATATGCCTTTTTTATTCACAGGGGACAGTCTTATTTTGGGGTTTTTCGTGGTTTTCAACATTTACAAAAAAAAAAAATTCCTTCCACAAATTTCCGGATATTGATTTTATTCTCAAAGTGTAGGTCTGAATGTTTTCTAACTAATGCTATATTAATTTTAAAAATCAGTTGAGATTTGTTGGATATATGCCTTTTTTATTCACAGGGGACAGTCTTATTTTGGGGTTTTTCGTGGTTTTCAATATTTACAAAAAAAAATACCTTCCACAAATTTCCGGATAATGATTTTGGCTTTAAATTCTAGGTGTAAATGTTTTCTAACTAATGCTATATTAATTTTAAAAATCAGTTGAGATTTGTTGGATATATGCCTTTTTTGTTCACAGGGGACAGTCTTACTTTGGGGTTTTTCGTGGTTTTCAACATTTACAAAAAAAAAAATTTCTTCCACAAATTTCCGGATATTGATTTTGGCCTCAAATTGTAGGTCTGAATGTTTTCTAACTACTGCTGTATTAATTTTAAAAATCAGTTGAGATTTGTTGGATATATGCCTTTTTTATTCACAGGGGAAAGTCTTATATTGGGGTTTTTCGTGGTTTTCAATATTTACAAAAAAAAAAATTCCTTCCACTAATTTTCGGATATTGATTTTGGCTTCAAGTTGTAGGTCTGAATGTTTTCTAACTAATGCTATACTAATTTTAAAAATCAGTTGAGATTTGTTGGATATATGCCTTTTTTATTCACAGGGGACAGTCTTATTTTGGGGTTTTTCGTGGTTTTCAATATTTACAAAAAAAAAATACCTTCCACAAATTTCCGGATAATGATTTTGGCTTTAAATTGTAGGTCTAAATGTTTTCTAACTAATGCTATATTAATTTTAAAAATCAGTTGAGATTTGTTGGATATATGCCTTTTTTGTTCACAGGGGACAGTCTTATTTTGGGGTTTTTCGTGGTTTTCAACATTTACAAAAAAAAAAAATTCCTTCCACAAATTTCCGGATATTGATTTTGGTCTCAAAGTGTAGGTCTGAATGTTTTCCAACTAATGCTATATTAATTTTAAAAATCAGTTGAGATTTGTTGGATATATGCCTTTTTTATTCACAGGGGACAGTCTTATTTTGGGGTTTTTCGTGGTTTTCAATATTTACAAAAAAAAAATACCTTCCACAAATTTTCGGATATTGATTTTGGCTTCAAGTTGTAGGTCTGAATGTTTTCTAACTAATGCTATACTAATTTTAAAAATCAGTTGAGATTTGTTGGATATATGCCTTTTTTATTCACAGGGGACAGTCTGATTTTGGGGTTTTTCGTGGTTTTCAATATTTACAAAAAAAAAATACCTTCCACAAATTTTCGGATAATGATTTTGGCTTTAAATTGTAGGTCTAAATGTTTTCTAACTAATGCTATATTAATTTTAAAAATCAGTTGAGATTTGTTGGATATATGCCTTTTTTGTTCACAGGGGACAGTCTTATTTTGGGGTTTTTCGTGGTTTTCAACATTTACAAAAAAAAAAAAATTCCTTCCACAAATTTCCGGATATTGATTTTGGTCTCAAAGTGTAGGTCTGAATGTTTTCCAACTAGTGCTATATTAATTTTAAAAATCAGTTGAGATTTGTTGGATATATGCCTTTTTTATTCACAGGGGACACTCTTATTTTGGGGTTTTTCGTGGTTTTCAATATTTACAAAAAAAAAATACCTTCCACAAATTTCCGGATAATAATTTTGGCTTTAAATTGTAGGTTTGAATGTTTTCTAACTAATGCTGTATTAGTTTTAAAAATCAATTGAGATTTGTTGGATATATGCCTTTTTTATTCACAGGGGACAGTCTTACTTTGGGGTTTTTCGTGGTTTTCAACATTTACAAAAAAAAAAATTTCTTCCACAAATTTCCGGATATTGATTTTGGCCTCAAATTGTAGGTCTGAATGTTTTCTAACTACTGCTGTATTAATTTTAAAAATCAGTTGAGATTTGTTGGATATATGCCTTTTTTATTCACAGGGGAAAGTCTTATATTGGGGTTTTTCGTGGTTTTCAATATTTACAAAAAAAAAAAATTCCTTCCACTAATTGCCGGATATTGATTTTGGCTTCAAATTGTAGGTCTAAATGTTTTCTAACTAATGCTATATTAATTTTAAAAATCAGTTGAGATTTGTTGGATATATGCCTTTTTTATTCACAGGGGACAGTCTTATTTTGGGGTTTTTCGTGGTTTTCAATATTTACAAAAAAAAAAATACCTTCCACATAATTCCGGATAATAATTTTGGCCTCAAATTGTAGGTCTGAATATTTTCTAACTAATGCTATATTAATTTTCAAAATCAGTTGAGATTTGTTGGATATATGCCTTTTTTATTCACAGGGGACAGTCTTATTTTAGGGTTTTTCGTGGTTTTCAATATTTACAAAAAAAAATACCTTCCACAAATTTCCGGATATTGATTTTGGTCTCAAAGTTTAGGTCTGAATGTTTTCTAACTAATGCTGTATTAGTTTTAAAAATCAGTTGAGATTTGTTGGATATATGCCTTTTTTATTCACAGGGGACAGTCTTACTTTGGGGTTTTTCGTGGTTTTCAACATTTACAAAAAAAAAAATCCTTCCACAAATTTCCGGATATTGATTTTGACCTCAAATTGTAGGTCTGAATGTTTTCTAACTACTGCTATATTAATTTTAAAAATCAGTTGAGATTTGTTGGATATATGCCTTTTTTATTCACAGGGGACAGTCTTATTTTGGGGTTTTTCGTGGTTTTCAACATTTACAAAAAAAAAAAACCTTCCACGAATTTCCGGATAATGATTTTGGCTTTAAATTGTAGGTCTGAATGTTTTCTAACTAATGCTATATTAATTTTAAAAATCAGTTGAGATTTGTTGGATATATGCCTTTTTTATTCACAGGGGACAGTCTTATTTTGGGGTTTTTCGTGGTTTTCAATATTTAAAAAAAAAAAAAATACCTTCCACATAATTCCGGATAATAATTTTGGCCTTAAATTGTAGGTCTGAATATTTTCTAACTAATGCTATATTTATTTTCAAAATCAGTTGAGATTTGTTGGATATATGCCTTTTTTATTCACAGGGGACAGTCTTATTTTGGGGTTTTTCGTGGTTTTCAATATTTACAAAAAAAAATACCTTCCACAAATTTCCGGATATTGATTTTGGTCTCAAAGTGTAGGTCTGAATGTTTTCTAACTAATGCTGTATTAGTTTTAAAAATCAGTTGAGATTTGTTGGATATATGCCTTTTTTATTCACAGGGGACAGTCTTACTTTGGGGTTTTTCGTGGTTTTCAACATTTACAAAAAAAAAATTCCTTCCACAAATTTCCGGATATTGATTTTGACCTCAAATTGTAGGTCTGAATGTTTTCTAACTACTGCTATATTAATTTTAAAAATCAGTTGAGATTTGTTGGATATATGCCTTTTTTATTCACAGGGGACAGTCTTATTTTGGGGTTTTTCGTGGTTTTCAACATTTACAAAAAAAAAAAAACCTTCCACGAATTTCCGGATAATGATTTTGCCTTTAAATTGTAGGTCTGAATGTTTTCTAACTAATGCTATATTAATTTTAAAAATCAGTTGAGATTTGTTGGATATATGCCTTTTTTATTCACAGGGGACAGTCTTATTTTGGGGTTTTTCGTGGTTTTCAATATTTACAAAAAAAAAAAATACCTTCCACAAATTTCCGGATAATAATTTTAACTTAAAATTGTAGGTTTGAATATTTTCTAACTAATGCTGTATTAGTTTTAAAAATCAGTTGAGATTTTTTGGATATATGCCTTTTTTATTCACAGGGAACAGTCTTATTTTGGGGTTTTTTGTGGTTTTCAACATTTACAAAAAAAAAATTTCTTCCACAAATTTCCGGATAATGATTTTGGTTCCAAATTGTAGGTCTGAACGTTTTCTAACTAATGCTTTATTAATTTTAAAAATCAGTTGAGATTTGTTGGATATATGCCTTTTTTATTCACAGGGGACAGTCTTACTTTGGGGTTTTTCGTGGTTTTCAACATTTACAAAAAAAAAAATTTCTTCCACAAATTTCCGGATATTGATTTTGGCCTCAAATTGTAGGTCTGAATGTTTTCTAACTACTGCTGTATTAATTTTAAAAATCAGTTGAGATTTGTTGGATATATGCCTTTTTTATTCACAGGGGAAAGTCTTATATTGGGGTTTTTCGTGGTTTTCAATATTTACAAAAAAAAAAAATTCCTTCCACTAATTGCCGGATATTGATTTTGGCTTCAAATTGTAGGTCTAAATGTTTTCTAACTAATGCTATATTAATTTTAAAAATCAGTTGAGATTTGTTGGATATATGCCTTTTTTATTCACAGGGGACAGTCTTATTTTGGGGTTTTTCGTGGTTTTCAATATTTACAAAAAAAAAAAAATACCTTCCACAAAATTCCGGATAATAATTTTGGCCTCAAATTGTAGGTCTGAATATTTTCTAACTAATGCTATATTAAGTTTCAAAATCAGTTGAGATTTGTTGGATATATGCCTTTTTTATTCACAGGGGACAGTCTTATTTTGGGGTTTTTCGTGGTTTTCAATATTTACAAAAAAAAATACCTTCCACAAATTTCCGGATATTGATTTTGGTCTCAAAGTTTAGGTCTGAATGTTTTCTAACTACTGCTATATTAATTTTAAAAATCAGTTGAGATTTGTTGGATATATGCCTTTTTTATTCACAGGGGACAGTCTTATTTTGGGGTTTTTCGTGGTTTTCAACATTTACAAAAAAAAAAAACCTTCCACGAATTTCCGGATAATGATTTTGGCTTTAAATTGTAGGTCTGAATGTTTTCTAACTAATGCTATATTAATTTTAAAAATCAGTTGAGATTTGTTGGATATATGCCTCTTTTATTCACAGGGGACAGTCTTATTTTGGGGTTTTTCGTGGTTTTCAATATTTACAAAAAAAAAAAATACCTTCCACAAATTTCCGGATAATAATTTTAACTTAAAATTGTAGGTTTGAATATTTTCTAACTAATGCTGTATTAGTTTTAAAAATCAGTTGAGATTTTTTGGATATATGCCTTTTTTATTCACAGGGGACAGTCTTATTTTGGGGTTTTTCGTGGTTTTCAATATTTAAAAAAAAAAAAATACCTTCCACATAATTCCGGATAATAATTTTGGCCTTAAATTGTAGGTCTGAATATTTTCTAACTAATGCTATATTTATTTTCAAAATCAGTTGAGATTTGTTGGATATATGCCTTTTTTATTCACAGGGAACAGTCTTATTTTGGGTTTTTTCGTGGTTTTCAATATTTACAAAAAAAAAAAATTCCTTCCACAAATTTCCGGATATTGATTTTGGTCTCAAAGTGTAGGTCTGAATGTTTTCTAACTAATGCTGTATTAGTTTTAAAAATCAGTTGAGATTTGTTGGATATATGCCTTTTTTATTCACAGGGGACAGTCTTACTTTGGGGTTTTTCGTGGTTTTCAACATTTACAAAAAAAAAATTCCTTCCACAAATTTCCGGATATTGATTTTGACCTCAAATTGTAGGTCTTTTTCTAACTACTGCTATATTAATTTTAAAAATCAGTTGAGATTTGTTGGATATATGCCTTTTTTATTCACAGGGGACAGTCTTATTTTGGGGTTTTTCGTGGTTTTCAACATTTACAAAAAAAAAAAACCTTCCACGAATTTCCGGATAATGATTTTGGCTTTAAATTGTAGGTCTGAATGTTTTCTAACTAATGCTATATTAATTTTAAAAATCAGTTGAGATTTGTTGGATATATGCCTCTTTTATTCACAGGGGACAGTCTTATTTTGGGGTTTTTCGTGGTTTTCAATATTTACAAAAAAAAAAAATACCTTCCACAAATTTCCGGATAATAATTTTAACTTAAAATTGTAGGTTTGAATATTTTCTAACTAATGCTGTATTAGTTTTAAAAATCAGTTGAGATTTTTTGGATATATGCCTTTTTTATTCACAGGGAACAGTCTTATTTTGGGGTTTTTTGTGGTTTTCAACATTTACAAAAAAAAAATTTCTTCCACAAATTTCCGGATAATGATTTTGGTTCCAAATTGTAGGTCTGAACGTTTTCTAACTAATGCTTTATTAATTTTAAAAATCAGTTGAGATTTGTTGGATATATGCCTTTTTTATTCACAGGGAACAGTCTTATTTTGGGTTTTTTCGTGGTTTTCAATATTTACAAAAAAAAAAAATTCCTTCCACAAATTTCCGGATATTGATTTTGGCCTCAGATTGTAGGTCTGAATGTTTTCTAACTACTGCTATATTAATTTTAAAAATCAGTTGAGATTTGTTGGATATATGCCTTTTTTATTCAAAGGGGAAAGTCTTATATTGGGGTTTTTCGTGGTTTTCAATATTTACAAAAAAAAAAAACCTTCCAAAAATTTCCGGATTATGATTTTGGCCTCAAATTGTAGGTCTAAATATTTTCTAACTAATGCTATATTAATTTTCAAAATCAGTTGAGATTTATTAAATATATGCCTTTTTTATTCACAGGGGTTTTTTGGGGTTTTTCGTGGTTTTCAACATTTACAAAAAAAAAATACCTTCCACGAATTATCGGATAATGATTTTGACTCCAAATTGTAGGTCTAAATGTTTTCTAACTATTGCTGTATTAGTTTTAGAAATCAGTTGAGATTTGTTGGATATATGCCTTTTTTGTTCACAGGGGACAGTCTTATTTTGGGGTTTTTCGTGGTTTTCAACATTTACAAAAAAAAAATTCCTTCCACTAATTTCCTGATATTGATTTTAGCTTCAAATTGTAGGTCTGAATGTTTTCTAACTACTGCTATATTAATTTTAAAAATCAGTTGAGATTTGTTGGATATATGCCTTTTTTATTCACAGGGGACAGTCTTATTTTGGGGTTTTTCGTGGTTTTCAATATTTACAAAAAAAAATACCTTCCACAAGTTTTCGGATAATGATTTTGGCTCCAAATTGTAGGTCTAAATGTTTTCTAACTATTGCTGTATTAGTTTTAGAAATCAGTTGAGATTTGTTGGATATATGCCTTTTTTGTTCACAGGGGACAGTCTTATTTTGGGGTTTTTCGTGGTTTTCAACATTTACAAAAAAAAAATTCCTTCCACTAATTTCCTGATATTGATTTTAGCTTCAAATTGTAGGTCTAAAAGTTTTCTAACTAATGCTATATTAATTTTAAAAATCAGTTGAGATTTGTTGGATATATGCCTTTTTTATTCACAGGGGACAGTCTTATTTTGGGGTTTTTCGTGGTTTTCAACATTTACAAAAAAAAAAATTCCTTCCACAAATTTCCGGATATTGATTTTATTCTCAAAGTGTAGGTCTGAATGTTTTCTAACTAATGCTATATTAATTTTAAAAATCAGTTGAGATTTGTTGGATATATGCCTTTTTTATTCACAGGGGACAGTCTTATTTTGGGGTTTTTCGTGGTTTTCAATATTTACAAAAAAAAATACCTTCCACAAATTTCCGGATAATGATTTTGGCTTCAAATTGTAGGTCTAAATGTTTTCTAACTAATGCTATATTAATTTTAAAAATCAGTTGAGATTTGTTGGATATATGCCTTTTTTGTTCACAGGGGACAGTCTTATTTTGGGGTTTTTCGTGGTTTTCAACATTTACAAAAAAAAAAAAATTCCTTCCACAAATTTCCGGATATTGATTTTGGTCTCAAAGTGTAGGTCTGAATGTTTTCTAACTAATGCTATATTAATTTTAAAAATCAGTTGAGATTTTTTGGATATATGCCTTTTTTATTCACAGGGGACAGTCTTATTTTGGGGTTTTTCGTGGTTTTCAACATTTACAAAAAAAAATTTCTTCCACAAATTTCCGGATAATGATTTTGGTTCCAAATTGTAGGTCTGAACGTTTTCTAACTAATGCTTTATTAATTTTAAAAATCAGTTGAGATTTGTTGGATATATGCCTTTTTTATTCACAGGGAACAGTCTTATTTTGGGTTTTTTCGTGGTTTTCAATATTTACAAAAAAAAAAAATTCCTTCCACAAATTTCCGGATATTGATTTTGGCCTCAGATTGTAGGTCTGAATGTTTTCTAACTACTGCCATATTAATTTTAAAAATCAGTTGATATTTGTTGGATATATGCCTTTTTTATTCACAGGGGAAAGTCTTATATTGGGGTTTTTCGTGGTTTTCAATATTTACAAAAAAAAAAAACCTTCCAAAAATTTCCGGATTATGATTTTGGCCTCAAATTGTAGGTCTAAATATTTTCTAACTAATGCTATATTAATTTTCAAAATCAGTTGAGATTTATTAAATATATGCCTTTTTTATTCACAGGGGACAGTCTTATTTTTTGGGGTTTTTCGTGGTTTTCAACATTTACAAAAAAAAAATACCTTCCACGAATTATCGGATAATGATTTTGACCTCAAATTGTAGGTCTGAATGTTTTCTAACTACTGCTATATTAATTTTAAAAATCAGTTGAGATTTGTTGGATATATGCCTTTTTTATTCACAGGGGACAGTCTTATTTTGGGGTTTTTCGTGGTTTTCAATATTTACAAAAAAAAAAAAAAATCTTCCACAAATTTCCGGATTATGATTTTTGTCTCAAAGTGTAGGTTTGAATGTTTTCTAACTATAGCTATATTAATTTTAAAAATCAGTTGAGATTTGTTGGATATATGCCTTTTTTATTCACAGGGGAAAGTCTTATATTGGGGGTTTTCGTGGTTTTCAATATTTACAAAAAAAAATACCTTCCACAAATTTCCGGATAATGATTTTGGCTCCAAATTGTAGGTCTAAATGTTTTCTAACTATTGCTGTATTAGTTTTAGAAATCAGTTGAGATTTGTTGGATATATGCCTTTTTTGTTCACAGGGGACAGTCTTATTTTGGGGTTTTTCGTGGTTTTCAACATTTACAAAAAAAAAAATTCCTTCCACTAATTTCCTGATATTGATTTTAGCTTTAAATTGTAGGTCTAAAAGTTTTCTAACTAATGCTGTATTAATTTTAAAAATCAGTTGAGATTTGTTGGATATATGCCTTTTTTATTCACAGGGGACAGTCTTATTTTGGGGTTTTTCGTGGTTTTCAACATTTACAAAAAAAAAAAATTCCTTCCACAAATTTCCGGATATTGATTTTATTCTCAAAGTGTAGGTCTGAATGTTTTCTAACTAATGCTATATTAATTTTAAAAATCAGTTGAGATTTGTTGGATATATGCCTTTTTTATTCACAGGGGACAGTCTTATTTTGGGGTTTTTCGTGGTTTTCAATATTTACAAAAAAAAAAATACCTTCCACAAATTTCCGGATAATAATTTTGGCTTTAAATTGTAGGTTTGAATGTTTTCTAACTAATGCTGTATTAGTTTTAAAAATCAGTTGAGATTTGTTGGATATATGCCTTTTTTATTCACAGGGGACAGTCTTACTTTGGGGTTTTTCGTGGTTTTCAACATTTACAAAAAAAAAAATTCCTTCCACAAATTTCCGGATATTGATTTTGGCCTCAAATTGTAGGTCTAAAAGTTTTCTAACTAATGCTATATTAATTTTAAAAATCAGTTGAGATTTGTTGGATATATGCCTTTTTTATTCACAGGGGACAGTCTTATTTTGGGGTTTTTCGTGGTTTTCAACATTTACAAAAAAAAAAAAATTCCTTCCACAAATTTCCGGATATTGATTTTATTCTCAAAGTGTAGGTCTGAATGTTTTCTAACTAATGCTATATTAATTTTAAAAATCAGTTGAGATTTGTTGGATATATGCCTTTTTTATTCACAGGGGACAGTCTTATTTTGGGGTTTTTCGTGGTTTTCAATATTTACAAAATAAAAATACCTTCCACAAATTTCCGGATAATGATTTTGGCTTTAAATTGTAGGTCTAAATGTTTTCTAACTAATGCTATATTAATTTTAAAAATCAGTTGAGATTTGTTGGATATATGCCTTTTTTGTTCACAGGGGACAGTCTTATTTTGGGGTTTTTCGTGGTTTTCAACATTTACAAAAAAAAAAAAATTCCTTCCACAAATTTCCGGATATTGATTTTGGTCTCAAAGTGTAGGTCTGAATGTTTTCCAACTAATGCTATATTAATTTTAAAAATCAGTTGAGATTTGTTGGATATATGCCTTTTTTATTCACAGGGGACAGTCTTATTTTGGGGTTTTTCGTGGTTTTCAATATTTACAAAAAAAAAATACCTTCCACAAATTTCCGGATAATAATTTTAGCTTTAAATTGTAGGTTTGAATGTTTTCTAACTAACGCTGTATTAGTTTTAAAAATCAGTTGAGATTTGTTGGATATATGCCTTTTTTATTCACAGGGGACAGTCTTACTTTGGGGTTTTTCGTGGTTTTCAACATTTACAAAAAAAAAAATTTCTTCCACAAATTTCCGGATATTGATTTTGGCCTCAAATTGTAGGTCTGAATGTTTTCTAACTACTGCTGTATTAATTTTAAAAATCAGTTGAGATTTGTTGGATATATGCCTTTTTTATTCACAGGGGAAAGTCTTATATTGGGGTTTTTCGTGGTTTTCAATATTTACAAAAAAAAAAATTCCTTCCACTAATTTCCGGATATTGATTTTGGCTCCAAATTGTAGGTCTAAATGTTTTCTAACTAATGCTATATTAATTTTAAAAATCAGTTGAGATTTGTTGGATATATGCCTTTTTTATTCACAGGGGACAGTCTTATTTTGGGGTTTTTCGTGGTTTTCAATATTTACAAAAAAAAAAAATACCTTCCACATAATTCCGGATATTGATTTTGGCCTTAAATTGTAGGTCTAAATATTTTCTAACTAATGCTATATTAATTTTCAAAATCAGTTGAGATTTGTTGGATATATGCCTTTTTTATTCACAGGGGACAGTCTTATTTTGGGGTTTTTCGTGGTTTTCAATATTTACAAAAAAAAAATACCTTCCACAAATTTTCGGATATTGATTTTGCTCTCAAAGTGTAGGTCTGAATGTTTTCTAACTAATGCTGTATTAGTTTTAAAAATCAGTTGAGATTTGTTGGATATATGCCTTTTTTATTCACAGGGGACAGTCTTACTTTGGGGTTTTTCGTGGTTTTCAACATTTACAAAAAAAAAAATTCCTTCCACAAATTTCCGGATATTGATTTTGACCTCAAATTGTAGGCCTGAATGTTTTCTAACTACTGCTATATTAATTTTAAAAATCAGTTGAGATTTGTTGGATATATGCCTTTTTTATTCACAGGGGACAGTCTTATTTTGGGGGTTTTCGTGGTTTTCAATATTTACAAAAAAAAAACCTTCCACGAATTTCCGGATAATAATTTGGGCTTTAAATTGTAGGTCTGAATGTTTTCTAACTAATGCTATATTAATTTTAAAAATCAGTTGAGATTTGTTGGATATATGCCTTTTTTATTCACAGGGGACAGTCTTATTTTGGGGTTTTTCGTGGTTTTCAATATTTACAAAAAAAAAAAAAATACCTTCCACAAATTTCCGGATAATAATTTTAACTTAAAATTGTAGGTTTGAATATTTTCTAACTAATGCTGTATTAGTTTTAAAAATCAGTTGAGATTTTTTGGATATATGCCTTTTTTATTCACAGGGAACAGTCTTATTTTGGGGTTTTTCGTGGTTTTCAACATTTACAAAAAAAAAATTTCTTCCACAAATTTCCGGATAATGATTTTGGTTCCAAATTGTAGGTCTGAACGTTTTCTAACTAATGCTTTATTAATTTTAAAAATCAGTTGAGATTTGTTGGATATATGCCTTTTTTATTCACAGGGAACAGTCTTATTTTGGGTTTTTTCGTGGTTTTCAATATTTACAAAAAAAAAAAATTCCTTCCAGAAATTTCCGGATATTGATTTTGGCCTCAGATTGTAGGTCTGAATGTTTTCTAACTACTGCTATATTAATTTTAAAAATCAGTTGAGATTTGTTGGATATATGCCTTTTTTGTTCACAGGGGACAGTCTTATTTTGGGGTTTTTCGTGGTTTTCAACATTTACAAAAAAAAAATTCCTTCCACTAATTTTCGGATATTGATTTTGGTCTCAAAGTGTAGGTCTGAATGTTTTCTAACTAATGCTATATTAATTTTAAAAATCAGTTGAGATTTGTTGGATATATGCCTTTTTTATTCACAGGGGAAAGTCTTATATTGGGGTTTTTCGTGGTTTTCAATATTTACAAAAAAAAAAATTCCTTCCACTAATTTCCGGATATTGATTTTGGCTCTAAATTGTAGGTCTAAATGTTTTCTAACTAATGCTATATTAATTTTAAAAATCAGTTGAGATTTGTTGGATATATGCCTTTTTTATTCACAGGGGACAGTCTTATTTTGGGGTTTTTCGTGGTTTTCAATATTTACAAAAAAAAAATACCTTCCACAAATTTCCGGATAATGATTTTGGCTTCAAATTGTAGGCCTAAATGTTTTCTAACTAATGCTATATTAATTTTAAAAATCAGTTGAGATTTGTTGGATATATGCCTTTTTTGTTCACAGGGGACAGTCTTATTTTGGGGTTTTTCGTGGTTTTCAACATTTACAAAAAAAAAAAAATTCCTTCCACTAATTTCCGGATATTGATTTTGGTCTCAAAGTGTAGGCCTGAATGTTTTCTAACTACTGCTATATTAATTTTAAAAATCAGTTGAGATTTGTTGGATATATGCCTTTTTTGTTCACAGGGGACAGTCTTATTTTGGGGTTTTTCGTGGTTTTCAACATTTACAAAAAAAAAAAAATTCCTTCCACTAATTTCCGGATATTGATTTTGGTCTCAAAGTGTAGGCCTGAATGTTTTCTAACTACTGCTGTATTAATTTTAAAAATCAGTTGAGATTTGTTGGATATATGCCTTTTTTATTCACAGGGGAAAGTCTTATATTGGGGTTTTTCGTGGTTTTCAATATTTACAAAAAAAAAAATTCCTTCCACTAATTTCCGGATATTGATTTTGGCTCCAAATTGTAGGTCTAAATGTTTTCTAACTAATGCTATATTAATTTTAAAAATCAGTTGAGATTTGTTGGATATATGCCTTTTTTATTCACAGGGGACAGTCTTATTTTGGGGTTTTTCGTGGTTTTCAATATTTACAAAAAAAAAAAATACCTTCCACATAATTCCGGATATTGATTTTGGCCTTAAATTGTAGGTCTAAATATTTTCTAACTAATGCTATATTAATTTTCAAAATCAGTTGAGATTTGTTGGATATATGCCTTTTTTATTCACAGGGGACAGTCTTATTTTGGGGTTTTTCGTGGTTTTCAATATTTACAAAAAAAAAATACCTTCCACAAATTTTCGGATATTGATTTTGCTCTCAAAGTGTAGGTCTGAATGTTTTCTAACTAATGCTGTATTAGTTTTAAAAATCAGTTGAGATTTGTTGGATATATGCCTTTTTTATTCACAGGGGACAGTCTTACTTTGGGGTTTTTCGTGGTTTTCAACATTTACAAAAAAAAAAATTCCTTCCACAAATTTCCGGATATTGATTTTGACCTCAAATTGTAGGCCTGAATGTTTTCTAACTACTGCTATATTAATTTTAAAAATCAGTTGAGATTTGTTGGATATATGCCTTTTTTATTCACAGGGGACAGTCTTATTTTGGGGGTTTTCGTGGTTTTCAATATTTACAAAAAAAAAACCTTCCACGAATTTCCGGATAATAATTTGGGCTTTAAATTGTAGGTCTGAATGTTTTCTAACTAATGCTATATTAATTTTAAAAATCAGTTGAGATTTGTTGGATATATGCCTTTTTTATTCACAGGGGACAGTCTTATTTTGGGGTTTTTCGTGGTTTTCAATATTTACAAAAAAAAAAAAATACCTTCCACAAATTTCCGGATAATAATTTTAACTTAAAATTGTAGGTTTGAATATTTTCTAACTAATGCTGTATTAGTTTTAAAAATCAGTTGAGATTTTTTGGATATATGCCTTTTTTATTCACAGGGAACAGTCTTATTTTGGGGTTTTTCGTGGTTTTCAACATTTACAAAAAAAAATTTCTTCCACAAATTTCCGGATAATGATTTTGGTTCCAAATTGTAGGTCTGAACGTTTTCTAACTAATGCTTTATTAATTTTAAAAATCAGTTGAGATTTGTTGGATATATGCCTTTTTTATTCACAGGGAACAGTCTTATTTTGGGTTTTTTCGTGGTTTTCAATATTTACAAAAAAAAAAAATTCCTTCCAGAAATTTCCGGATATTGATTTTGGCCTCAGATTGTAGGTCTGAATGTTTTCTAACTACTGCTATATTAATTTTAAAAATCAGTTGAGATTTGTTGGATATATGCCTTTTTTGTTCACAGGGGACAGTCTTATTTTGGGGTTTTTCGTGGTTTTCAACATTTACAAAAAAAAAATTCCTTCCACTAATTTTCGGATATTGATTTTGGTCTCAAAGTGTAGGTCTGAATGTTTTCTAACTAATGCTATATTAATTTTAAAAATCAGTTGAGATTTGTTGGATATATGCCTTTTTTATTCACAGGGGAAAGTCTTATATTGGGGTTTTTCGTGGTTTTCAATATTTACAAAAAAAAAAATTCCTTCCACTAATTTCCGGATATTGATTTTGGCTCTAAATTGTAGGTCTAAATGTTTTCTAACTAATGCTATATTAATTTTAAAAATCAGTTGAGATTTGTTGGATATATGCCTTTTTTATTCACAGGGGACAGTCTTATTTTGGGGTTTTTCGTGGTTTTCAATATTTACAAAAAAAAAATACCTTCCACAAATTTCCGGATAATGATTTTGGCTTCAAATTGTAGGCCTAAATGTTTTCTAACTAATGCTATATTAATTTTAAAAATCAGTTGAGATTTGTTGGATATATGCCTTTTTTGTTCACAGGGGACAGTCTTATTTTGGGGTTTTTCGTGGTTTTCAACATTTACAAAAAAAAAAAAATTCCTTCCACTAATTTCCGGATATTGATTTTGAGCTCAAAGTGTAGGCCTGAATGTTTTCTAACTACTGCTATATTAATTTTAAAAATCAGTTGAGATTTGTTGGATATATGCCTTTTTTATTCACAGGGGAAAGTCTTATATTGGGGTTTTTCGTGGTTTTCAATATTTACAAAAAAAAAAAAATACCTTCCACAAATTTCCGGATAATAATTTTAACTTAAAATTGTAGGTTTGAATATTTTCTAACTAATGCTGTATTAGTTTTAAAAATCAGTTGAGATTTGTTGGATATATGCCTTTTTTATTCACAGGGGACAGTCTTATTTTGGGGTTTTTCGTGGTTTTCAATATTTACAAAAAAAAAATACCTTCCACAAATTTCCGGATAATAATTTTAGCTTTAAATTGTAGGTTTGAATGTTTTCTAACTAACGCTGTATTAGTTTTAAAAATCAGTTGAGATTTGTTGGATATATGCCTTTTTTATTCACAGGGGACAGTCTTATTTTGGGGTTTTTCGTGGTTTTCAACATTTACAAAAAAAAAAATTCCTTCCACTAATTTCCTGATATTGATTTTAGCTTTAAATTGTAGGTCTAAAAGTTTTCTAACTAATGCTGTATTAATTTTAAAAATCAGTTGAGATTTGTTGGATATATGCCTTTTTTATTCACAGGGGACAGTCTTATTTTGGGGTTTTTCGTGGTTTTCAACATTTACAAAAAAAAAATTCCTTCCACTAATTTTCGGATATTGATTTTGGTCTCAAAGTGTAGGTCTGAATGTTTTCTAACTAATGCTATATTAATTTTAAAAATCAGTTGAGATTTGTTGGATATATGCCTTTTTTATTCACAGGGGAAAGTCTTATATTGGGGTTTTTCGTGGTTTTCAATATTTACAAAAAAAAAAAAATACCTTCCACAAATTTCCGGATAATAATTTTAACTTAAAATTGTAGGTTTGAATATTTTCTAACTAATGCTGTATTAGTTTTAAAAATCAGTTGAGATTTGTTGGATATATGCCTTTTTTATTCACAGGGGACAGTCTTATTTTGGGGTTTTTCGTGGTTTTCAATATTTACAAAAAAAAAATACCTTCCACAAATTTCCGGATAATAATTTTAGCTTTAAATTGTAGGTTTGAATGTTTTCTAACTAACGCTGTATTAGTTTTAAAAATCAGTTGAGATTTGTTGGATATATGCCTTTTTTATTCACAGGGGACAGTCTTACTTTGGGGTTTTTCGTGGTTTTCAACATTTACAAAAAAAAAAATTTCTTCCACAAATTTCCGGATATTGATTTTGGCCTCAAATTGTAGGTCTGAATGTTTTCTAACTACTGCTGTATTAATTTTAAAAATCAGTTGAGATTTGTTGGATATATGCCTTTTTTATTCACAGGGGAAAGTCTTATATTGGGGTTTTTCGTGGTTTTCAATATTTACAAAAAAAAAAATTCCTTCCACTAATTTCCGGATATTGATTTTGGCTCCAAATTGTAGGTCTAAATGTTTTCTAACTAATGCTATATTAATTTTAAAAATCAGTTGAGATTTGTTGGATATATGCCTTTTTTATTCACAGGGGACAGTCTTATTTTGGGGTTTTTCGTGGTTTTCAATATTTACAAAAAAAAAAAATACCTTCCACATAATTCCGGATATTGATTTTGGCCTTAAATTGTAGGTCTAAATATTTTCTAACTAATGCTATATTAATTTTCAAAATCAGTTGAGATTTGTTGGATATATGCCTTTTTTATTCACAGGGGACAGTCTTATTTTGGGGTTTTTCGTGGTTTTCAATATTTACAAAAAAAAAATACCTTCCACAAATTTTCGGATATTGATTTTGCTCTCAAAGTGTAGGTCTGAATGTTTTCTAACTAATGCTGTATTAGTTTTAAAAATCAGTTGAGATTTGTTGGATATATGCCTTTTTTATTCACAGGGGACAGTCTTACTTTGGGGTTTTTCGTGGTTTTCAACATTTACAAAAAAAAAAATTCCTTCCACAAATTTCCGGATATTGATTTTGACCTCAAATTGTAGGCCTGAATGTTTTCTAACTACTGCTATATTAATTTTAAAAATCAGTTGAGATTTGTTGGATATATGCCTTTTTTATTCACAGGGGACAGTCTTATTTTGGGGGTTTTCGTGGTTTTCAATATTTACAAAAAAAAAACCTTCCACGAATTTCCGGATAATAATTTGGGCTTTAAATTGTAGGTCTGAATGTTTTCTAACTAATGCTATATTAATTTTAAAAATCAGTTGAGATTTGTTGGATATATGCCTTTTTTATTCACAGGGGACAGTCTTATTTTGGGGTTTTTCGTGGTTTTCAATATTTACAAAAAAAAAAAAATACCTTCCACAAATTTCCGGATAATAATTTTAACTTAAAATTGTAGGTTTGAATATTTTCTAACTAATGCTGTATTAGTTTTAAAAATCAGTTGAGATTTTTTGGATATATGCCTTTTTTATTCACAGGGAACAGTCTTATTTTGGGGTTTTTCGTGGTTTTCAACATTTACAAAAAAAAAATTTCTTCCACAAATTTCCGGATAATGATTTTGGTTCCAAATTGTAGGTCTGAACGTTTTCTAACTAATGCTTTATTAATTTTAAAAATCAGTTGAGATTTGTTGGATATATGCCTTTTTTATTCACAGGGAACAGTCTTATTTTGGGTTTTTTCGTGGTTTTCAATATTTACAAAAAAAAAAAATTCCTTCCAGAAATTTCCGGATATTGATTTTGGCCTCAGATTGTAGGTCTGAATGTTTTCTAACTACTGCTATATTAATTTTAAAAATCAGTTGAGATTTGTTGGATATATGCCTTTTTTGTTCACAGGGGACAGTCTTATTTTGGGGTTTTTCGTGGTTTTCAACATTTACAAAAAAAAAATTCCTTCCACTAATTTTCGGATATTGATTTTGGTCTCAAAGTGTAGGTCTGAATGTTTTCTAACTAATGCTATATTAATTTTAAAAATCAGTTGAGATTTGTTGGATATATGCCTTTTTTATTCACAGGGGAAAGTCTTATATTGGGGTTTTTCGTGGTTTTCAATATTTACAAAAAAAAAAATTCCTTCCACTAATTTCCGGATATTGATTTTGGCTCTAAATTGTAGGTCTAAATGTTTTCTAACTAATGCTATATTAATTTTAAAAATCAGTTGAGATTTGTTGGATATATGCCTTTTTTATTCACAGGGGACAGTCTTATTTTGGGGTTTTTCGTGGTTTTCAATATTTACAAAAAAAAAATACCTTCCACAAATTTCCGGATAATGATTTTGGCTTCAAATTGTAGGCCTAAATGTTTTCTAACTAATGCTATATTAATTTTAAAAATCAGTTGAGATTTGTTGGATATATGCCTTTTTTGTTCACAGGGGACAGTCTTATTTTGGGGTTTTTCGTGGTTTTCAACATTTACAAAAAAAAAAAAATTCCTTCCACTAATTTCCGGATATTGATTTTGGTCTCAAAGTGTAGGTCTGAATGTTTTCTAACTAATGCTATATTAATTTTAAAAATCAGTTGAGATTTGTTGGATATATGCCTGTTTTATTCACAGGGGACAGTCTTATTTTGGGGTTTTTCGTGGTTTTCAATATTTACAAAAAAAAAATACCTTCCACAAATTTCCGGATAATAATTTTGGCTTTAAATTGTAGGTTTGAATGTTTTCTAACTAATGCTGTATTAGTTTTAAAAATCAGTTGAGATTTGTTGGATATATGCCTTTTTTATTCACAGGGGACAGTCTTACTTTGGGGTTTTTCGTGGTTTTCAACATTTACAAAAAAAAAAATTCCTTCCACTAATTTCCTGATATTGATTTTAGCTTCAAATTGTAGGTCTAAAAGTTTTCTAACTAATGCTATATTAATTTTAAAAATCAGTTGAGATTTGTTGGATATATGCCTTTTTTATTCACAGGGGACAGTCTTATTTTGGGGTTTTTCGTGGTTTTCAAGATTTACAAAAAAAAAAAATTCCTTCCACAAATTTCCGGATATTGATTTTATTCTCAAAGTGTAGGTCTGAATGTTCTCTAACTAATGCTATATTAATTTTAAAAATCAGTTGAGATTTGTTAGATATATGCCTTTTTTTTTCACAGGGGACAGTCTTATTTTGGGGTTTTTCGTGGTTTTCAATATTTACAAAAAAAAAAATACCTTCCACAAATTTCCGGATAATGATTTTGGCTTTAAATTGTAGGTCTAAATGTTTTCTAACTAATGCTATATTAATTTTAAAAATCAGTTGAGATTTGTTGGATATATGCCTTTTTTGTTCACAGGGGACAGTCTTATTTTGGGGTTTTTCGTGGTTTTCAACATTTACAAAAAAAAAAAATTCCTTCCACAAATTTTCGGATATTGATTTTGGTCTCAAAGTGTAGGTCTGAATGTTTTCCAACTAATGCTGTATTAATTTTAAAAATCAGTTGAAATTTGTTGGATATATGCCTTTTTTATTCACAGGGGACAGTCTTATTTTGGGGTTTTTCGTGGTTTTCAATATTTACAAAAAAAAAAATACCTTCCACAAATTTCCGGATAATAATTTTGGCTTTAAATTGTAGGTTTGAATGTTTTCTAACTAATGCTGTATTAGTTTTAAAAATCAGTTGAGATTTGTTGGATATATGCCTTTTTTATTCACAGGGGACAGTCTTACTTTGGGGTTTTTCGTGGTTTTCAACATTTACAAAAAAAAAAATTTCTTCCACAAATTTCCGGATATTGATTTTGGCCTCAAATTGTAGGTCTGAATGTTTTCTAACTACTGCTGTATTAATTTTAAAAATCAGTTGAGATTTGTTGGATATATGCCTTTTTTATTCACAGGGGAAAGTCTTATATTGGGGTTTTTCGTGGTTTTCAATATTTACAAAAAAAAAAAATTCCTTCCACTAATTTCCGGATATTGATTTTGGCTTCAAATTGTAGGTCTAAATGTTTTCTAACTAATGCTATATTAATTTTAAAAATCAGTTGAGATTTGTTGGATATATGCCTTTTTTATTCACAGGGGACAGTCTTATTTTGGGGTTTTTCGTGGTTTTCAATATTTACAAAAAAAAAAAATACCTTCCACATAAATCCGGATAATAATTTTGGCCTCAAATTGTAGGTCTGAATATTTTCTAACTAATGCTTTATTAATTTTCAAAATCAGTTGAGATTTGTTGGATATATGCCTTTTTTATTCACAGGGGACAGTCTTATTTTGGGGTTTTTCGTGGTTTTCAATATTTACAAAAAAAAATACCTTCCACAAATTTCCGGATATTGATTTTGGTCTCAAGGTGTAGGTCTGAATGTTTTCTAACTAATGCTGTATTAGTTTTAAAAATCAGTTGAGATTTGTTGGATATATGCCTTTTTTATTCACAGGGGACAGTCTTACTTTGGGGTTTTTCGTGGTTTTCAACATTTACAAAAAAAAAATTCCTTCCACAAATTTCCGGATATTGATTTTGACCTCCAATTGTAGGTCTGAATGTTTTCTAACTACTGCTATATTAATTTTAAAAATCAGTTGAAATTTGTTGGATATATGCCTTTTTTATTCACAGGGGACAGTCTTATTTTGGGGTTTTTCGTGTTTTTCAACATTTACAAAAAAAAAAAACCTTCCACGAATTTCCGGATAATGATTTTGGCTTTAAATTGTAGGTCTGAATGTTTTCTATTTAATGCTATATTAATTTTAAAAATCAGTTGAGATTTGTTGGATATATGCCTTTTTTATTCACAGGGGACAGTCTTATTTTGGGGTTTTTCGTGGTTTTCAATATTTACAAAAAAAAAAATACCTTCCACAAATTTCCGGATAATAATTTTAACTTAAAATTGTAGGTTTGAATATTTTCTAACTAATGCTGTATCAGTTTTAAAAATCAGTTGAGATTTTTTGGATATATGCCTTTTTTATTCACAGGGAACAGTCTTATTTTGGGGTTTTTCGTGGTTTTCAACATTTACAAAAAAAAAATTTCTTCCACAAATTTCCGGATAATGATTTTGGTTCCAAATTGTAGGTCTGAACGTTTTTTAACTAATGCTTTATTAATTTTAAAAATCAGTTGAGATTTGTTGGATATATGCCTTTTTTATTCACAGGGAACAGTCTTATTTTGGGTTTTTTCGTGGTTTTCAATATTTACAAAAAAAAAAAATTCCTTCCACAAATTTCCGGATATTGATTTTGGCCTCAGATTGTAGGTCTGAATGTTTTCTAACTACTGCTATATTAATTTTAAAAATCAGTTGAGATTTGTTGGATATATGCCTTTTTTATTCACAGGGGAAAGTCTTATATTGGGGTTTTTCGTGGTTTTCAATATTTACAAAAAAAAAAAACCTTCCAAAAATTTCCGGATTATGATTTTGGCCTCAAATTGTAGGTCTAAATATTTTCTAACTAATGCTATATTAATTTTCAAAATCAGTTGAGATTTATTAAATATATGCCTTTTTTATTCACAGGGGACAGTCTTATTTTTTGGGGTTTTTCGTGGTTTTCAACATTTACAAAAAAAAAATACCTTCCACGAATTATCGGATAATGATTTTGACCTCAAATTGTAGGTCTGAATGTTTTCTAACTACTGCTATATTAATTTTAAAAATCAGTTGAGATTTGTTGGATATATGCCTTTTTTATTCACAGGGGACAGTCTTATTTTGGGGTTTTTCGTGGTTTTCAATATTTACAAAAAAAAAAAAAAACCTTCCACAAATTTCCGGATTATGATTTTTGTCTCAAAGTGTAGGTTTGAATGTTTTCTAACTATAGCTATATTAATTTTAAAAATCAGTTGAGATTTGTTGGATATATGCCTTTTTTATTCACAGGGGAAAGTCTTATATTGGGGGTTTTCGTGGTTTTCAATATTTACAAAAAAAAATACCTTCCACAAATTTCCGGATAATGATTTTGGCTCCAAATTGTAGGTCTAAATGTTTTCTAACTATTGCTGTATTAGTTTTAGAAATCAGTTGAGATTTGTTGGATATATGCCTTTTTTGTTCACAGGGGACAGTCTTATTTTGGGGTTTTTCGTGGTTTTCAACATTTACAAAAAAAAAAATTCCTTCCACTAATTTCCTGATATTGATTTTAGCTTCAAATTGTAGGTCTAAAAGTTTTCTAACTAATGCTATATTAATTTTAAAAATCAGTTGAGATTTGTTGGATATATGCCTTTTTTATTCACAGGGGAAAGTCTTATATTGGGGTTTTTCGTGGATTTCAATATTTACAAAAAAAAAAACCTTCCAAAAATTTCCGGATTATGATTTTGGCCTCAAATTGTAGGTCTAAATATTTTCTAACTAATGCTATATTAATTTTCAAAATCAGTTGAGATTTATTAAATATATGCCTTTTTTATTCACAGGGGACAGTCTTATTTTTTGGGGTTTTTCGTGGTTTTCAACATTTACAAAAAAAAAATACCTTCCACGAATTATCGGATAATGATTTTGACCTCAAATTGTAGGTCTAAATGTTTTCTAACTACTGCTATATTAATTTTAAAAATCAGTTGAGATTTGTTGGATATATGCCTTTTTTATTCACAGGGGACAGTCTTATTTTGGGGTTTTTCGTGGTTTTCAATATTTACAAAAAAAAAAAAAAACCTTCCACAAATTTCCGGATTATGATTTTTGTCTCAAAGTGTAGGTTTGAATGTTTTCTAACTATAGCTATATTAACTTTAAAAAACAGTTGAGATTTGTTGGATATATGCCTTTTTTATTCACAGGGGAAAGTCTTATATTGGGGGTTTTCGTGGTTTTCAATATTTACAAAAAAAAAAATACCTTCCACAAATTTCCGGATAATGATTTTGGCTCCAAATTGTAGGTCTAAATGTTTTCTAACTATTGCTGTATTAGTTTTAGAAATCAGTTGAGATTTGTTGGATATATGCCTTTTTTGTTCACAGGGGACAGTCTTATTTTGGGGTTTTTCGTGGTTTTCAACATTTACAAAAAAAAAAATTCCTTCCACTAATTTCCTGATATTGATTTTAGCTTCAAATTGTAGGTCTAAAAGTTTTCTAACTAATGCTATATTAATTTTAAAAATCAGTTGAGATTTGTTGGATATATGCCTTTTTTATTCACAGGGGACAGTCTTATTTTGGGGTTTTTCGTGGTTTTCAACATTTACAAAAAAAAAAAATTCCTTCCACAAATTTCCGGATATTGATTTTATTCTCAAAGTATAGGTCTGAATGTTTCCTAACTAATGCTATATTAATTTTAAAAATCAGTTGAGATTTGTTGGATATATGCCTTTTTTATTCACAGGGGACAGTCTTATTTTGGGGTTTTTCGTGGTTTTCAATATTTACAAAAAAAAATACCTTCCACAAATTTCCGGATAATGATTTTGGCTTCAAATTGTAGGTCTAACTGTTTTCTAACTAATGCTATATTAATTTTAAAAATCAGTTGAGATTTGTTGGATATATGCCTTTTTTATTCACAGGGGACAGTCTTATTTTGGGGTTTTTCGTGGTTTTCAACATTTACAAAAAAAAAAATTCCTTCCACTAATTTCCTGATATTGATTTTAGCTTCAAATTGTAGGTCTAAAAGTTTTCTAACTAATGCTATATTAATTTTAAAAATCAGTTGAGATTTGTTGGATATATGCCTTTTTTATTCACAGGGGACAGTCTTATTTTGGGGTTTTTCGTGGTTTTCAACATTTACAAAAAAAAAAAATTCCTTCCACAAATTTCCGGATATTGATTTTATTCTCAAAGTGTAGGTCTGAATGTTTTCTAACTAATGCTATATTAATTTTAAAAATCAGTTGAGATTTGTTGGATATATGCCTTTTTTATTCACAGGGGACAGTCTTATTTTGGGGTTTTTCGTGGTTTTCAATATTTACAAAAAAAAAATACCTTCCACAAATTTCCGGATAATGATTTTGGCTTTAAATTGTAGGTCTAAATGTTTTCTAACTAATGCTATATTAATTTTAAAAATCAGTTGAGATTTGTTGGATCTATGCCTTTTTTTTCACAGGGGACAGTCTTATTTTGGGGTTTTTCGTGGTTTTCAATATTTACAAAAAAAAATACCTTCCACAAATTTCCGGATAATAATTTTGGCTTTAAATTGTAGGTTTGAATGTTTTCTAACTAATGCTGTATTAGTTTTAAAAATCAGTTGAGATTTGTTGGATATATGCCCTTTTTATTCACAGGGGACAGTCTTACTTTGGGGTTTTTCGTGGTTTTCAACATTTACAAAAAAAAAAAATACCTTCCACGAATTTCCGGATATTGATTTTGGTCTTAAATTGTAGGTCTGAATGTTTTCTAACTAATGCTATATTAATTTTAAAAATCAGTTGAGATTTGTTGGATCTATGCCTTTTTTTTCACAGGGGACAGTCTTATTTTGGGGTTTTTCGTGGTTTTCAATATTTACAAAAAAAAAATACCTTCCACATAATTCCGGATAATAATTTTGGTCTCAAATTGTAGGTCTGAATATTTTCTAACTAATGTTATATTAATTTTCAAAATCAGTTGAGATTTGTTGGATATATGCCTTTTTTATTCACAGGGGACAGTCTTATTTTGGGGTTTTTCGTAGTTTTCAATATTTACAAAAAAAAATACCTTCCACAAATTTCCGGATATTGATTTTGGTCTCAAAGTGTAGGTCTGAATGTTTTCTAACTAATGCTGTATTAGTTTTAAAAATCAGTTGAGATTTGTTGGATATATGCCTTTTTTATTCACAGGGGACAGTCTTACTTTGGGGTTTTTCGTGGTTTTCAACATTTACAAAAAAAAAAATTCCTTCCACAAATTTCCGGATATTGATTTTGACCTCAAATTGTAGGTCTGAATGTTTTCTAACTACTGCTATATTAATTTTAAAAATCAGTTGAGATTTGTTGGATATATGCCTTTTTTATTCACAGGGGACAGTCTTATTTTGGGGTTTTTCGTGGTTTTCAACATTTACAAAAAAAAAATTCCTTCCACAAATTTCCGGATATTGATTTTGGCCTCAAATTGTAGGTCTGAATGTTTTCTAAATAATGCCATATTAATTTTAAAAATCAGTTGAGATTTGTTGGATCTAGCCTTTTTTTTCACAGGGGACAGTCTTATTTTGGGGTTTTTCGTGGGTTTCAATATTTACAAAAAAAAAAAATACCTTCCACAAATTTCCGGATAATGATTTTGGCTCCAAATTGTAGGTCTAAATGCTTTCTAACTAATGTTATATTAATTTTAAAAATCAGTTGAGATTTGTTGGATATATGCTTTTTTTTTCACAGGGGACAGTCTTATTTTGGGGTTTTTCGTGGTTTTCAATATTTACAAAAAAAAAATACCTTCCACAAATTTCCGGATAATAATTTTGGCTTTAAATTGTAGGTTTGAATGTTTTCTAACTAATGCTGTATTAGTTTTAAAAATCAGTTGAGATTTGTTGGATATATGCCCTTTTTATTCACAGGGGACAGTCTTACTTTGGGGTTTTTCGTGGTTTTCAACATTTACAAAAAAAAAAATACCTTCCACGAATTTCCGGATATTGATTTTGGTCTTAAATTGTAGGTCTGAATGTTTTCTAACTAATGCTATATTAATTTTAAAAATCAGTTGAGATTTGTTGGATCTATGCCTTTTTTTTCACAGGGGACAGTCTTATTTTGGGGTTTTTCGTGGGTTTCAATATTTACAAAAAAAAAATACCTTCCACAAATTTCCGGATAATGATTTTGGCTCCAAATTGTAGGTCTAAATGCTTTCTAACTAATGCCATATTAATTTTAAAAATCAGTTGAGATTTGTTGGATATATGCTTTTTTTTCACAGGGGACAGTCTTATTTTGGGGTTTTTCGTGGTTTTCAATATTTACAAAAAAAAAATACCTTCCACAAATTTCCGGATAATAATTTTGGCTTTAAATTGTAGGTTTGAATGTTTTCTAACTAATGCTGTATTAGTTTTAAAAATCAGTTGAGATTTGTTGGATATATGCCCTTTTTATTCACAGGGGACAGTCTTACTTTGGGGTTTTTCGTGGTTTTCAACATTTACAAAAAAAAAAATACCTTCCACGAATTTTCGGATATTGATTTTGGCCTCAAATTGTAGGTCTGAATGTTTTCTAACTACTGCTATATTAATTTTAAAAATCAGTTGAGATTTGTTGGATATATGCCTTTTTTATTCACAGGGGAAAGTCTTATATTGGGGTTTTTCGTGGTTTTCAATATTTACAAAAAAAAAATACCTTCCACAAATTCCCGGATTATGATTTTCGTCTCACAGTGTAGGTCTGAATGTTTTCTAAGTAATGCTATATTAATTTTAAAAATCAGTTGAGATTTGTTGGATATATGCCTTTTTTATTCACAGGGGAAAGTCTTATATTGGGGTTTTTCGTGGTTTTCAATATTTACAAAAAAAAAATTCCTTCCACAGATTTCCGGATATTGATTTTGGCTTTAAATTGTAGGTCTGAATGTTTTCTAACTAATGCTATATTAATTTTAAAAATCAGTGGAGATTTGTTGGATATATGCCTTTTTTATTCACAGGGAACAGTCTTATTTTGGGGTTTTTCGTTGTTTTCAACATTTAAAAAAAAAAAAAAATTCCTTCCACAAAATTGCGGATATTCATTTTGGTCTCAAATTGTAAATCTGAACGTTCTCTAACTATTGCTGTATTAATTTTAAAAATCAGTTGAGATTTGTTGGATATATGCCTTTTTTATTCACAGGGGAAAGTCTTATATTGGGGTTTTTCGTGGTTTTCAATATTTACAAAAAAAAATCTTCCACAAATTTCCGGATAATGATTTTGGCCTCAAATTGTAGGTCTAAATATTTTCTAACTAATAATATATTAATTTTAAAAATCAGTTGAGATTTGTTGGTTATATGCCTTTTTTATTCACAGGGGAACGTCTTATATTGGGGTTTTTCGTGGTTTTCAATATTTACAAAAAAAAAAAACCTTCCACAAATTTCCGGATAATGATTTTGGCCTCAAATTGTAAATCTGAACGTTCTCTAACTATTGCTGTATTAATTTTAAAAATCAGTTGAGATTTGTTGGATATATGCCTTTTTTATTCACAGGGGAAAGTCTTATATTGGGGTTTTTCGTGGTTTTAAACATTTACAAAAAAAAATACCTTCCACAAATTTCCGGATAATGATTTTGGTTTTAAATTGTACGTCTGAACGTTTTTTAACTAATGCCATATTAATTTTAAAAATCAGTTGAGATTTGTTGGATATATGCCTTTTTTATTCACAGGGGACAGTCTTATTTTGGGGTTTTTCGTGGTTTTCAATATTTACAAAAAAAAATACCTTCCACAAATTTCCGGATTATGATTTTCGTCTCAAAGTGTAGGTCTAAATGTTTTCTAACTAATGCTATATTAATTTTAAAAATCAGTTGAGATTTGTTGGATATATGCTTTTTTTATTCACAGGGACAGTCTTATTTTGGGGTTTTTCGTGGTTTTCAATATTTACAAAAAAAAAAATACCTTCCACAAATTTCCGGATAATAATTTTGGCTTTAAATTGTAGGTTTGAATGTTTTCTAACTAATGCTGTATTAGTTTTAAAAATCAGTTGAGATTTGTTGGATATATGCCCTTTTTATTCACAGGGGACAGTCTTACTTTGGGGTTTTTCGTGGTTTTCAACATTTACAAAAAAAAAAAAATACCTTTCACGAATTTCCGGATATTGATTTTGGTCTTAAATTGTAGGTCTGAATGTTTTCTAACTAATGCTATATTAATTTTAAAAATCAGTTGAGATTTGTTGGATCTATGCCTTTTTTTTCACAGGGGACAGTCTTATTTTGGGGTTTTTCGTGGGTTTCAATATTTACAAAAAAAAAAAATACCTTCCAAAAATTTCCGGATAATGATTTTGGCTCCAAATTGTAGGTCTAAATGCTTTCTAACTAATGCCATATTAATTTTAAAAATCAGTTGAGATTTGTTGGATATATGCTTTTTTTTTCACAGGGGACAGTCTTATTTTGGGGTTTTTCGTGGTTTTCAATATTTACAAAAAAAAAATACCTTCCACAAATTTCCGGATAATAATTTTGGCTTTAAATTGTAGGTTTGAATATTTTCTAACTAATGCTGTATTAGTTTTAAAAATTCAGTTGAGATTTGTTGGATATATGCCATTTTTATTCACAGGGGACAGTCTTACTTTGGGGTTTTTCGTGGTTTTCAACATTTACAAAAAAAAATACCTTGCACGAATTTTCGGATATTGATTTTGGCTTCAAATTGTAGGTCTGAATGTTTTCTAACTACTGCTATATTAATTTTAAAAATCAGTTGAGATTTGTTGGATATATGCCTTTTTTATTCACAGGGGAAAGTCTTATATTGGGGTTTTTCGTGGTTTTCAATATTTACAAAAAAAAAATACCTTTCACAAATTCCCGGATTATGATTTTCGTCTCAAAGTGTAGGTCTGAATGTTTTCTAACTAATGCCATATTAATTTTAAAAATCAGTTGAGATTTGTTGGATATATGCCTTTTTTATTCACAGGGAACAGTCTTATTTTGGGGTTTTTCGTGGTTTTCAACAATTACAAAAAAAAAAAAAAATTCCTTCCACAAATTTGCGGATATTGATTTTGGCCTCAAATTGTAGGTCTGAATGTTTTCTAACTAATGCTATATTAATTTTAAAAATCAGTTGAGATTTGTTGGTTATATGCCTTTTTTATTCACAGGGGAAAGTCTTATATTGGGGTTTTTCGTGGTTTTCAATATTTACAAAAAAAAAACCTTCCACAAATTTTCGGATAATGACTTTGGCCATAAATTGTAAATCTGAACGTTCTCTAACTATTGCTGTATTAATTTTAAAAATCAGTTGAGATTTGTTGGATATATGCCTTTTTATTCACAGGGGAAAGTCTTATATTGGGGTTTTTCGTGGTTTTCAATATTTACAAAAAAAAAATACCTTCCACAAATTTCCGGATAATAATTTTGGCTTTAAATTGTAGGTTTGAATGTTTTCTAACTAATGCTGTATTAGTTTTAAAAATCAGTTGAGATTTGTTGGATATATGCCCTTTTTATTCACAGGGGACAGTCTTACTTTGGGGTTTTTCGTGGTTTTCAACATTTACAAAAAAAAAAATACCTTGCACGAATTTTCGGATATTGATTTTGGCCTCAAATTGTAGGTCTGAATGTTTTCTAACTACTGCTATATTAATTTTAAAAATTAGTTGAGATTTGTTGGATATATGCCTTTTTTATTCACAGGGGAAAGTCTTATATTGGGGTTTTTCGTGGTTTTCAATATTTACAAAAAAAAAATACCTTCCACAAATTCCCGGATTATGATTTTCGTCTCAAAGTGTAGGTCTGAATGTTTTCTAACTAATGCCATATTAATTTTAAAAATCAGTTGAGATTTGTTGGATATATGCCTTTTTTATTCACAGGGAACAGTCTTATTTTGGGGTTTTTCGTGGTTTTCAACATTTACAAAAAAAAAAATACCTTTCACGAATTTTCGGATATTGATTTTGGTCTTAAATTGTAGGTCTGAATGTTTTCTAACTAATGCTATATTAATTTTAAAAATCAGTTGAGATTTGTTGGATCTATGCCTTTTTTTTCACAGGGGACAGTCTTATTTTGGGGTTTTTCGTGGGTTTCAATATTTACAAAAAAAAAATACCTTCCACAAATTTCCGGATAATGATTTTGGCTCCAAACTGTAGGTCTAAATGCTTTCTAACTAATGCCATATTAATTTTAAAAATCAGTTGAGATTTGTTGGATATATGCTTTTTTTTCACAGGGGACAGTCTTATTTTGGGGTTTTTCGTGGTTTTCAATATTTACAAAAAAAAAAATACCTTCCACAAATTTCCGGATAATAATTTTGGCTTTAAATTGTAGGCTTGAATGTTTTCTAACTAATGCTGTATTAGTTTTAAAAATCAGTTGAGATTTGTTGGGATATAAATGCCCTTTTTATTCACAGGGGACAGTCTTACTTTGGGGTTTTTCGTGGTTTTCAACATTTACAAAAAAAAAAATACCTTCCACGAATTTTCGGATATTGATTTTGGCCTCAAATTGTAGGTCTGAATGTTTTCTAACTACTGCTATATTAATTTTAAAAATCAATTGAGATTTGTTGGATATATGCCTTTTTTATTCACAGGGGAAAGTCTTATATTGGGGTTTTTCGTGGTTTTCAAATATTTACAAAAAAAAAATACCTTCCACAAATTATCGGATTATGATTTTCATCTCAAAGCGTAGGTCTAAATGTTTTCTAACTAATGCCATATTAATTTTAAAAATCAGTTGAGATTTGTTGGATCATTGTATGCCTTTTTTATTCACAGGGGAAAGTCTTATATTGGGGTTTTTCTCGTGGTTTTCAATATTTACAAAAAAAAAAATTCCTTCCACAGATTTCCGGATATTGATTTTGGCCTCAAATTGTAGGTCTGAATGTTTTCTAACTAATGCTATATTAATTTTAAAAATCAGTTGAGATTTGTTGGATATATGCCTTTTTTATTCACAGGGAACAGTCTTATTTTGGGGTTTTTCGTGGTTTTCAACATTTACAAAAAAAAAAAAAAATTCCTTCCACAAATTTGGCGGATATTGATTTTGGCCTCAAATTGTAGGTTCTGAATGTTTTCTAACTAGTGCTATATTAATTTTAAAAATCAGTTGAGATTTGTTGGTTATATGCCTTTTTTTATGTCACAGGGAGAAAGTCTTATATTGGGGGTTTTTCGTGGTTTTCAATATTTACAAAAAAAAAAAACCTTCCACAAATTTCCGGATAATGACTTTGGCCTTAAATTGTAAATCTGAACGTTCTCTAACTATTGCTGTATTAATTTTAAAAATCAGTTGAGATTTGTTGGATAATATGCCTTTTTTATTCACAGTGGGAAAGTCTTATATTGGGGTTTTTCGTGGTTTTCAACATTTACAAAAAAAAATACCTTCCACAAATTTCCGGATAATGATTTTTGGTTTCAAATTGTACGTCTGAACGTTTTTTAACTAATGCCATATTAATTTTAAAAATCAGTTGAGATTTGTTGGATATATGCCTTTTTTATTCACAGGGGAAAGTCTTATATTGGGGTTTTTCGTGGTTTTCAATATTTACAAAAAAAAAAATACCTTCCCACAAATTTCCGGATAATGACTTTGGCCTCAAATTGTAAATCTGAACGTTCTCTAACTATTGCTGTATTAATTTTAAAAATCAGTTGAGATTTGTTGGATATATGATGCCTTTTTATTCACAGGGGAAAGTCTTACTTTGGGGTTTTTCGTGGTTTTCAACATTTACAAAAAAAAAAAATACCTTCCACCGAATTTCCGGATATTGATTTTGGTCTTAAATTGTAGGTCTGAATGTTTTCTAACTAATGCTATATTAATTTTAAACAATCAGTTGAGATTTGTTGGATCTACTAGGCCTTTTTTTTCACAGGGGACAGTCTTATTTTGGGGTTTTTCGTGGGTATCAATATTTACAAAAAAAAAAAAAATACCTTCCAAAAATTTCCGGATAATGATTTTGGCTCCAAATTGTAGGTCTAAATGCTTTCTAACTAATGCCATATTAATTTTAAAAATCAGTTGAGATTTGTTGGATATATGCTTTTTTTTTTCACACAGGGGACAAGTCTTATTTTGGGGTTTTTCGTGGTTTTCAATATTTACAAAAAAAAAATACCTTCCACAAATTTGTTTTCTAACTAATGCTGTATTAGTTTTAAAAATCAGTTGAGATTTGTTGGATATATGCCCTTTTTATTCACAGGGGACAGTCTTACTTTGGGGTTTTTCGTGGTTTTCAACATTTACAAAAAAAAAATACCTTGCACGAATTTTCGGATATTGATTTTGGCCGCAAATTGTAGGTCTGAATGTTTTCTAACTACTGCTATATTAATTTTAAAAATCAGTTGAGATTTGTTGGATATATGCCTTTTTTATTCACAGGGGAAAGTCTTATATTGGGGTTTTTCGTGGTTTTCAATATTTACAAAAAAAAAATACCTTCCACAAATTCCCGGATTATGATTTTCATCTCAAAGTGTAGGTCTGAATGTTTTCTAACTACTGCTATATTAATTTTAAAAATCAGTTGAGATTTGTTGGATATATGCCTTTTTTATTCACAGGGAACAGTCTTATTTTGGGGTTTTTCGTGGTTTTCAATATTTACAAAAAAAAAAAATACCTTCCACATAATTCCGGATAATAATTTTGGCTTCAAATTGTAGGTCTAAATATTTTCTAACTAATGCTATATTAATTTTAAAAATCAGTTGAGATTTGTTGGTTATATGCCTTTTTTATTCACAGGGGAAAGTCTTATATTGGGGTTTTTCGTGGTTTTCAATATTTACAAAAAAAAAAAACCTTCCACAAATTTCCGGATAATGACTTTGGCCTCAAATTGTAAATCTGAACGTTCTCTAACTATTGCTGTATTAATTTTAAAAATCAGTTGAGATTTGTTGGATATATGCCTTTTTATTCACAGGGGAAAGTCTTATATTGGGGTTTTTCGTGGTTTTCAATATTTACAAAAAAAAAATACCTTCCACAAATTTCCGGATAATGATTTTGGCTCCAAATTGTAGGTCTAAATGTTTTCTAACTAATGATATATTAATTTTAGAAAACAGTTAAGATTTGTTGGATATATGCCTTTTTTGTTCACAGGGGACAGTCTTATTTTGGGGTTTTTCGTGGGTTTCAATATTTACAAAAAAAAAAAATACCTTCCACAAATTTCCGGATAATGATTTTGGCTCCAAATTGTAGGTCTAAATGCTTTCTAACTAATGCCATATTAATTTTAAAAATCAGTTGAGATTTGTTGGATATATGCTTTTTTTTTCACAGGGGACAGTCTTATTTTGGGGTTTTTCGTGGTTTTCAATATTTACAAAAAAAAAATACCTTCCACAAATTTCCGGATAATAATTTTGGCTTTAAATTGTAGGTTTGAATGTTTTCTAACTAATGCTGTATTAATTTTAAAAATCAGTTGAGATTTGTTGGATATATGCCCTTTTTATTCACAGGGGACAGTCTTACTTTGGGGTTTTTCGTGGTTTTCAACATTTACAAAAAAAAAAAATACCTTCCACGAATTTTCGGATATTGATTTTGGTCTTAAATTGTAGGTCTGAATGTTTTCTAACTAATGCTATATTAATTTTAAAAATCAGTTGAGATTTGTTGGATCTATGCCTTTTTTTTCACAGGGGACAGTCTTATTTTGGGGTTTTTCGTGGGTTTCAATATTTAAAAAAAAAAAAAATACCTTCCACAAATTTCCGGATAATGATTTTGGCTCCAAATTGTAGGTCTAAATGCTTTCTAACTAATGCCATATTAATTTTAAAAATCAGTTGAGATTTGTTGGATATATGCTTTTTTTTTCACAGGGGACAGTCTTATTTTGGGGTTTTTCGTGGTTTTCAATATTTACAAAAAAAAAAATACCTTCCACAAATTTCCGGATAATAATTTTGGCTTTAAATTGTAGGCTTGAATGTTTTCTAACTAATGCTGTATTAGTTTTAAAAATCAGTTGAGATTTGTTGGATATATGCCCTTTTTATTCACAGGGGACAGTCTTACTTTGGGGTTTTTCGTGGTTTTCAACATTTACAAAAAAAAAATACCTTCCACGAATTTTCGGATATTGATTTTGGCCTCAAATTGTAGGTCTGAATGTTTTCTAACTACTGCTATATTAATTTTAAAAATCAGTTGAGATTTGTTGGATATATGCCTTTTTTATTCACAGGGGAAAGTCTTATATTGGGGTTTTTCGTGGTTTTCAATATTTACAAAAAAAAAATACCTTCCACAAATTATCGGATTATGATTTTCGTCTCAAAGTGTAGGTCTAAATGTTTTCTAACTAATGCTATATTAATTTTAAAAATCAGTTGAGATTTGTTGGATATATGCCTTTTTTATTCACAGGGGAAAGTCTTATATTGGGTTTTTTCGTGGTTTTCAATATTTACAAAAAAAAAATTCCTTCCACAGATTTCCGGATATTGATTTTGGCCTCAAATTGTAGGTCTGAATGTTTTCTAACTAATGCTATATTAATTTTAAAAATCAGTTGAGATTTGTTGGATATATGCCTTTTTTATTCACAGGGAACAGTCTTATTTTGGGGTTTTTCGTGGTTTTCAACATTTACAAAAAAAAAAAAAATTCCTTCCACAAATTTGCGGATATTGATTTTGGCCTCAAATTGTAAATCTGAACGTTCTCTAACTATTGCTGTATTAATTTTAAAAATCAGTTGAGATTTGTTGGATATATGCCTTTTTATTCACAGGGGAAAGTCTTACTTTGGGGTTTTTCGTGGTTTTCAACATTTACAAAAAAAAAAAATACCTTCCACGAATTTCCGGATATTGATTTTGGTCTTAAATTGTAGGTCTGAATGTTTTCTAACTAATGCTATATTAATTTTAAAAATCAGTTGAGATTTGTTGGATCTATGCCTTTTTTTTTCACAGGGGACAGTCTTATTTTGGGGTTTTTCGTGGGTTTCAATATTTACAAAAAAAAAAAATACCTTCCAAAAATTTCCGGATAATGATTTTGGCTCCAAATTGTAGGTCTAAATGCTTTCTAACTAATGCCATATTAATTTTAAAAATCAGTTGAGATTTGTTGGATATATGCTTTTTTTTTCACAGGGGACAGTCTTATTTTGGGGTTTTTCGTGGTTTTCAATATTTACAAAAAAAAAATACCTTCCACAAATTTCTGGATAATAATTTTGGCTTTAAATTGTAGGTTTGAATGTTTTCTAACTAATGCTGTATTAGTTTTAAAAATCAGTTGAGATTTGTTGGATATATGCCCTTTTTATTCACAGGGGACAGTCTTACTTTGGGGTTTTTCGTGGTTTTCAACATTTACAAAAAAAAAATACCTTGCACGAATTTTCGGATAATGATTTTGGCCGCAAATTGTAGGTCTGAATGTTTTCTAACTACTGCTATATTAATTTTAAAAATCAGTTGAGATTTGTTGGATATATGCCTTTTTTATTCACAGGGGAAAGTCTTATATTGGGGTTTTTCGTGGTTTTCAATATTTACAAAAAAAAAATACCTTCCACAAATTCCCGGATTATGATTTTCGTTTCAAAGTGTAGGTCTGAATGTTTTCTAACTAATGCCATATTAATTTTAAAAATCAGTTGAGATTTGTTGGATATATGCCTTTTTTATTCACAGGGAACAGTCTTATTTTGGGGTTTTTCGTGGTTTTCAACAATTACAAAAAAAAAAAAAATTCCTTCCACAAATTTGCGGATATTGATTTTAGCCTCAAATTGTAAATCTGAACGTTCTCTAACTATTGCTGTATTAATTTTAAAAATCAGTTGAGATTTGTTGGATATATGCCTTTTTATTCACAGGGGAAAGTCTTATATTGGGGTTTTTCGTGGTTTTCAATATTTACAAAAAAAAAATACCTTCCACAAATTTCCGGATAATAATTTTGGCTTTAAATTTTAGGTTTGAATGTTTTCTAACTAATGCTGTATTAGTTTTAAAAATCAGTTGAGATTTGTTGGATATATGCCCTTTTTATTCACAGGGGACAGTCTTACTTTGGGGTTTTTCGTGGTTTTCAACATTTACAAAAAAAAAATACCTTGCACGAATTTTCGGATATTGATTTTGGCCTCAAAGTGTAGGTCTGAATGTTTTCTAACTAATGCCATATTAATTTTAAAAATCAGTTGAGATTTGTTGGATATATGCCTTTTTTATTCACAGGGAACAGTCTTATTTTGGGGTTTTTCGTGGTTTTCAACAATTACAAAAAAAAAATAAATTCCTTCCACAAATTTGCGGATATTGATTTTGGCCTCAAATTGTAGGTCTGAATGTTTTCTAACTAATGCTATATTAATTTTAAAAATCAGTTGAGATTTGTTGGTTATATGCCTTTTTTATTCACAGGGGAAAGTCTTATATTGGGGTTTTTCGTGGTTTTCAATATTTACAAAAAAAAAAACCTTCCACAAATTTCCGGATAATGACTTTGGCCTCAAATTGTAAATCTGAACGTTCTCTAACTATTCCTGTATTAATTTTAAAAATCAGTTGAGATTTGTTGGATATATGCCTTTTTATTCACAGGGGAAAGTCTTATATTGGGGTTTTTCGTGGTTTTCAATATTTACAAAAAAAAAATACCTTCCACAAATTTCCGGATAATGATTTAGGCTCCAAATTGTAGGTTTAAATGTTTTCTAACTAATGATATATTAATTTTAGAAAACAGTTGTGATTTGTTGGATATATGCCTTTTTTGTTCACAGGGGACAGTCTTATTTTGGGGTTTTTCGTGGTTTTCAACATTTACAAAAAAAAAATTCCTTCCACAAATTTCCGGATATTGATTTTGGCTTCAAATTGTAGGTCTGAATGTTTTCTAAATAATGCCATATTAATTTTAAAAATCAGTTGAGATTTGTTGGATCTATGCCTTTTTTTTCACAGGGGACAGTCTTATTTTGGGGTTTTTCGTGGGTTTCAATATTTACAAAAAAAAAAATACCTTCCACAAATTTCCGGATAATGATTTTGGCTCCAAATTGTAGGTCTAAATGCTTTCTAACTAATGCCATATTAATTTTAAAAATCAGTTGAGATTTGTTGGATATATGCTTTTTTTTTCACAGGGGACAGTCTTATTTTGGGGTTTTTCGTGGTTTTCAATATTTACAAAAAAAAATACCTTCCACAAATTTCCGGATAATAATTTGGCTTTAAATTGTAGGTTTGAATGTTTTCTAACTAACGCTGTATTAGTTTTAAAAATCAGTTGAGATTTGTTGGATATATGCCCTTTTTATTCACAGGGGACAGTCTTACTTTGGGGTTTTTTCGTGGTTTTCAACATTTACAAAAAAAAAAAATACCTTCCACGAATTTCCGGATATTGATTTTAGTCTTAAATTGTAGGTCTGAATGTTTTCTAACTAATGCTATATTAATTTTAAAAATCAGTTGAGATTTGTTGGATCTATGCCTTTTTTTCACAGGGGACAGTCTTATTTTGGGGTTTTTCGTGGGTTTCAATATTTACAAAAAAAAAAATACCTTCCACAAATTTCCGGATAATGATTTTGGCTCCAAATTGTAGGTCTAAATGCTTTCTAACTAATGCCATATTAATTTTAAAAATCAGTTGAGATTTGTTGGATATATGCTTTTTTTTCACAGGGGACAGTCTTATTTTGGGGTTTTTCGTGGTTTTCAATATTTACAAAAAAAAAAATACCTTCCACAAATTTCCGGATAATAATTTTGGCTTTAAATTGTAGGTTTGAATGTTTTCTAACTAATGCTGTATTAGTTTTAAAAATCAGTTGAGATTTGTTGGATATATGCCCTTTTTATTCACAGGGGACAGTCTTACTTTGGGGTTTTTCGTGGTTTTCAACATTTACAAAAAAAAAAATACCTTCCACGAATTTTCGGATATTGATTTTGGCCTCAATTGTAGTCTGAATGTTTCTAACTACTGCTATATTAATTTTAAAAATCAGTTGAGATTTGTTGGATATATGCCTTTTTTATTCACAGGGGAAAGTCTTATATTGGGGTTTTTCGTGGTTTTCAATATTTACAAAAAAAAAATTCCTTCACAGATTTCCGGATATTGATTTTGGCCTCAAATTGTAGGTCTGAATGTTTTCTAACTAATGCTATATTAATTTGAAAAATCAGTTGAGATTTGTTGGATATATGCCTTTTTTATTCACAGGGAACAGTCTTATTTTGGGGTTTTTCGTGGTTTTCAACATTTACAAAAAAAAAAAAAATTCCTTCCACAAATTTGCGGATATTGATTTTGGCCTTAAATTGTAGGTCTGAATGTTTTCTAACTAATGCTATATTAATTTTAAAAATCAGTTGAGATTTGTTGGTTATATGCCTTTTTTATTCACAGGGGAAAGTCTTATATTGGGGTTTTTCGTGGTTTTCAATATTTACAAAAAAAAAAACCTTCCACAAATTTCCGGATAATGACTTTGGCCTCAAATTGTAAATCTGAACGTTTTCTAACTATTGCTGTATTAATTTTAAAAATCAGTTGAGATTTGTTGGATATATGCCTTTTTTATTCACAGGGGAAAAGTCTTATATTGGGGTTTTTCGTGGTTTTCAATATTTACAAAAAAAAATCTTCCACAAATTTCCGGATAATGATTTTGGCCTCAAATTGTAGGTCTGAATGTTTTCTAACTATGCTATATTATTTTAAAAATCAGTTGAGATTTGTTGGTTATATGCCTTTTTTATTCACAGGGAAAGTCTTATATTGGGGTTTTTCGTGGTTTTCAATATTTACAAAAAAAAAAACCTTCCACAAATTTCCGGATAATGATTTTGGCCTCAAATTGTAAATCTGAACGTTCTCTAACTATTGCTGTATTAATTTTAAAAATCAGTTGAGATTTGTTGGATATATGCCTTTTTTATTCACAGGGGAAAGTCTTATATTGGGGTTTTTCGTGGTTTTCAACATTTACAAAAAAAAAATACCTTCCACAAATTTCCGGATAATGATTTTGGTTCAAAATTGTACGTCTGAACGTTTTTTAACTAATGCCATATTAATTTTAAAAATCAGTTGAGATTTGTTGGATATATGCCTTTTTTATTCACAGGGGACAGTCTTATTTTGGGGTTTTTCGTGGTTTTCAATATTTACAAAAAAAAATACCTTCCACAAATTTCCGGATTATGATTTTCGTCTCAAAGTGTAGGTCTGAATGTTTTCTAACTAATGCTATATTAATTTTAAAAATCAGTTGAGATTTGTTGGATATATGCTTTTTTTATTCACAGGGACAGTCTTATTTTGGGGTTTTTCGTGGTTTTCAATATTTACAAAAAAAAAATACCTTCCACAAATTTTCGGATAATAAGTTTGGCTTTAAATTGTAGGTTTGAATGTTTTCTAACTAATGCTGTATTAGTTTTAAAAATCAGTTGAGATTTGTTGGATATATGCCCTTTTTATTCACAGGGGACAGTCTTACTTTGGGGTTTTTCGTGGTTTTCAACATTTACAAAAAAAAAATTCCTTTCACAAATTTTCGGATATTGATTTTGGCCTCAAATTGTAGGTCTGAATGTTTTCTAACTACTGCTATATTAATTTTAAAAATCAGTTGAGATTTGTTGGATATATGCCTTTTTTATTCACAGGGGACAGTCTTATTTTGGGGTTTTTCGTGGTTTTCAACATTTACAAAAAAAAAAATTCCTTCCACAAATTTTCGGATATTGATTTTGGTCTCAAATTGTAGGCCTGAATGTTTTCTAACTAATGCTATATTAATTTTAAAAATCAGTTGAGATTTGTTGGATATATGCCTTTTTTATTCACAGGGGAAAGTCTTATATTGGGGTTTTTCGTGGTTTTCAATATTTACAAAAAAAAAACCTTCCACAAATTTCCGGATAATGATTTTGGCCTTAAATTGTAGGTCTGAATGTTTTCTAACTAATGATATATTAATTTTAGAAAACAGTTGAGATTTGTTGGATATATGCCTTTTTTGTTCACAGGGGACAGTCTTATTTTGGGGTTTTTCGTGGTTTTCAACATTTACAAAAAAAAAATTCCTTCCACAAATTTCCGGATATTGATTTTGGCTTCAAATTGTAGGTCTGAATGTTTTCTAAATAATGCCATATTAATTTTAAAAATCAGTTGAGATTTGTTGGATCTATGCCTTTTTTATTCACAGGGGACAGTCTTATTTTGGGGTTTTTCGTGGTTTTCAACATTTACAAAAAAAAAAATTCCTTCCACAAATTTCCGGATATTGATTTTGGTCTCAAATTGTAGGCCTGAATGTTTTCTAACTAATGCTATATTAATTTTAAAAATCAGTTGAAATTTATTGGATCTATGCCTTTTTTATTCACAGGGGACAGTCTTATTTTGGGGTTGTTCGTGGTTTTCAATATTTACAAAAAAAAAACCTTCCACAAATTTCCGGATAATGATTTTGGCCTCAAATTGTAGGTCTGAATGTTTTCTAACTAATAATATATTAATTTTAGAAAACAGTTGAGATTTGTTGGATCTATGCCTTTTTTATTCACAGGGGACAGTCTTATTTTGGGGTTGTTCGTGGTTTTCAATATTTACAAGAAAAAAAAAAATACCTTCCACAAATTTCCGGATAATGATTTTGGCCTTAAATTGTAGGCCTAAATGCTTTCTAACTAATGCTATATTAATTTTAAAAATCAGTTGAGATTTGTTGGATATATGCTTTTTTTTCACAGGGGACAGTCTTATTTTGGGGTTTTTCGTGGTTTTCAATATTTACAAAAAAAAATACCTTCCACAAATTTCCGGATAATGATTTTGGCCTCAAATTGTAGGTCTAAACGTTTTCTAACTAATGCCGTATTAATTTTAAAAATCAGTTGAGATTTGTTGGATATATGCCTTTTTTATTCACAGGGGACAGTCTTATTTTGGGGTTTTTCGTGGTTTTCAACATTTACAAAAAAAAAATCCTTCCACAAATTTCCGGATATTGATTTTAGCTCCAACTTGTAGGTTTGAATGTTTTCTAAATAATGCCATATTAATTTTAAAAATCAGTTGAGATTTATTGGATCTATGCCTTTTTTATTCACAGGGGACAGTCTTATTTTGGGGTTGTTCGTGGTTTTCAATATTTACAAAAAAAAAAATACCTTCCACAAATTTCCGGATAATGATTTTGGCCTCAAATTGTAGGTCTAAACGTTTTCTAACTAATGCCATATTAATTTTAAAAATCAGTTGAGATTTGTTGGATATATGCCTTTTTTATTCACAGGGGACAGTCTTATTTTGGGGTTTTTCGTGGTTTTCAACATTTACAAAAAAAAAATTCCTTCCACAAATTTCCGGATAATGATTTTGGCCTTAAATTATAGGCCTAAATGCTTTCTAACTAATGCTATATTAATTTTAAAAATCAGTTGAGATTTGTTGGATATATGCTTTTTTTTTCACAGGGGACAGTCTTATTTTGGGGTTTTTCGTGGTTTTCAATATTTACAAAAAAAAAACCTTCCACAAATTTCCGGATAATGATTTTGGCCTCAAATTGTAGGTTTGAATGTTTTCTAAATAATGCCATATTAATTTTAAACATCAGTTGAGATTTGTTGGATCTATGCCTTTTTTATTCACAGGGGACAGTCTTATTTTGGGGTTGTTCGTGGTTTTCAATATTTACAAAAAAAAAAAAAATACCTTCCACAAATTTCCGGATAATGATTTTGGCCTCAAATTGTAGGTCTAAACGTTTTCTAACTAATGTTATATTAATTTTAAAAATCAGTTGAGATTTGTTGGATATATGCCTTTTTTATTCACAGGGGACAGTCTTATTTTGGGGTTTTTCGTGGTTTTCAACATTTACAAAAAAAAATTCCTTCCACAAATTTCCGGATAATGATTTTGGCCTTAAATTGTAGGCCTAAATGCTTTCTAACTAATGCTATATTAATTTTAAAAATCAGTTGAGATTTGTTGGATATATGCTTTTTTTTCACAGGGGACAGTCTTATTTTGGGGTTTTTCGTGGTTTTCAACATTTACAAAAAAAAAATTCCTTCCACAAATTTCCGGATATTGATTTTGGCTTCAAATTGTAGGTTTGAATGTTTTCTAAATAATGCCATATTAATTTTAAAAATCAGTTGAGATTTGTTGGATCTATGCCTTTTTTATTCACAGGGGACAGTCTTATTTTGGGGTTGTTCGTGGTTTTCAATATTTACAAAAAAAAAAAAATACCTTCCACAAATTTCCGGATAATGATTTTAGCCTTAAATTGTAGGTCTAAACGTTTTCTAACTAATGCCATATTAATTTTAAAAATCAGTTGAGATTTGTTGGATATATGCCTTTTTTATTCACAGGGGACAGTCTTATTTTGGGGTTTTTCGTGTTTTTCAACATTTACAAAAAAAAAATTCCTTCCACAAATTTCCGGATAATGATTTTGGCCTTAAATTGTAGGCCTAAATGCTTTCTAACTAATGCTATATTAATTTTAAAAATCAGTTGAGATTTGTTGGATATATGCTTTTTTTTCACAGGGGACAGTCTTATTTTGGGGTTTTTCGTGGTTTTCAATATTTACAAAAAAAAAAAATACCTTTCACAAATTTTTGGATAATAATTTTGGCTTTAAATTGTAGGTTTGAATGTTTTCTAACTAATGCTATATTAATTTTAAAAATCAGTTGAGATTTGTTGGATATATGCCTTTTTTATTCACAGGGGACAGTCTTATTTTGGGGTTTTTCGTGGTTTTCAATATTTACAAAAAAAAATACCTTCCACAAATTTCCGGATAATAATTTTGGCCTCAGATTGTAGGTCTGAATGTTTTCTAACTAATGCTATATTAATTTTAAAAATCAGTTGAGATTTGTTGGATATATGCTTTTTTTATTCACAGGGACAGTCTTATTTTGGGGTTTTTCGTGGTTTTCAATATTTACAAAAAAAAAATACCTTCCACAAATTTACGGATAATAAGTTTGGCTTTAAATTGTAGGTTTGAATGTTTTCTAACTAATGCTGTATTAGTTTTAAAAATCAGTTGAGATTTGTTGGATATATGCCCTTTTTATTCACAGGGGACAGTCTTACTTTGGGGTTTTTCGTGGTTTTCAACATTTACAAAAAAAAAAAATTCCTTCCACAAATTTTCGGATATTGATTTTGGCCTCAAATTGTAGGTCTGAATGTTTTCTAACTACTGCTATATTAATTTTAAAAATCAGTGGAGATTTGTTGGATATATGCCTTTTTTATTCACAGGGGAAAGTCTTATATTGGGGTTTTTCGTGGTTTTCAATATTTACAAAAAAAAAACCTTCCACAAATTTCCGGATAATGATTTTGGCCTCAAATTGTAGGTCTGAATGTTTTCTAACTAATGCTATATTAATTTACAAAATCAGTTGAGATTTGTTGGATATTTGCCTTTTTTATTCACAGGGGACAGTCTTATTTTGGGGTTTTTCGTGGTTTTCAACATTTACAAAAAAAAAAATTCCTTCCACAAATTTCCGGATATTGATTTTGGTCTCAAATTGTAGGCCTGAATGTTTTCTAACTAAGGCTATATTAATTTTAAAAATCAGTTGAGATTTGTTGGATATATGCCTTTTTATTCACAGGGGAAAGTCTTATATTGGGGTTTTTCGTGGTTTTCAATATTTACAAAAAAAAATACCTTCCACAAATTTCCGGATAATGATTTTGGCTCCAAATTGTAGGTCTAAATGTTTTCTAACTAATGATATATTAATTTTAGAAAACAGTTGAGATTTGTTGGATATATGCCTTTTTTGTTCACAGGGGACAGTCTTATTTTGGGGTTTTTCGTGGTTTTCAACATTTACAAAAAAAAAAATTCCTTCCACAAATTTCCAGATATTGATTTTGGCCTCAAATTGTAGGTCTGAATGTTTTCTAAATAATGCCAGTCTTATTTTGGGGTTTTTCGTGGTTTTCAATATTTACAAAAAAAAATACCTTCCACAAATTTCCGGATTATGATTTTCGTCTCAAAGTGTAGGTCTGAATGTTTTCTAACTAATGCTATATTAATTTTAAAAATCAGTTGAGATTTGTTGGATATATGCTTTTTTTATTCACAGGGACAGTCTTATTTTGGGGTTTTTCGTGGTTTTCAATATTTACAAAAAAAAAATACCTTCCACAAATTTCCGGATAATAGGTTTGGCTTTAAATTGTAGGTTTGAATGTTTTCTAACTAATGCTGTATTAGTTTTAAAAATCAGTTGAGATTTGTTGGATATATGCCCTTTTTATTCACAGGGGACAGTCTTACTTTGGGGTTTTTCGTGGTTTTCAACATTTACAAAAAAAAAAATTCCTTCCACAAATTTCCGGATAATGATTTTGGCCTCAAATTGTAGGTCTAAACGTTTTCTAATTAATGCCATATTAATTTTAAAAATCAGTTGAGATTTGTTGGATATATGCCTTTTTTATTCACAGGGGAAAGTCTTATATTGGGGTTTTTCGTGGTTTTCAATATTTACAAAAAAAAAACCTTCCACAAATTTCCGGATAATGATTTTGGCCTCAAATTGTAGGTCTGAATGTTTTTTAACTAATGCCATATTAATTTTAAAAATCAGTTGAGATTTGTTGGATATATGCCTTTTTTATTCACAGGGGAAAGTCTTATATTGGGGTTTTTCGTGGTTTTCAATATTTACAAAAAAAAAACCTTCCACAAATTTCCGGATAATGATTTTGGCCTCAAATTGTAGGTCTGAATGTTTTCTAACTAATGCCATATTAATTTTAAAAATCAGTTGAGATTTGTTGGATATATGCCTTTTTTGTTCACAGGGGACAGTCTTATTTTGGGGTTTTTCGTGGTTTTCAACATTTACAAAAAAAAAATTCCTTCCACAAATTTCCGGATATTGATTTTGGCCTCAAATTGTAGGTCTGAATGTTTTCTAAATAATGCCATATTAATTTTAAAAATCAGTTGAGATTTGTTGGATCTATGTCTTTTTTTTCACAGGGGACAGTCTTATTTTGGGGTTGTTCGTGGTTTTCAATATTTACAAAAAAAAAAATACCTTCCACAAATTTCCGGATAATGATTTTGGCCTCAAATTGTAGGTCTAAACGTTTTCTAACTAATGCTATATTAATTTTAAAAATCAGTTGAGATTTGTTGGATATATGCCTTTTTTATTCACAGGGGAAAGTCTTATATTGGGGTTTTTCGTGGTTTTCAATATTTACAAAAAAAAACCTTCCACAAATTTCCGGATAATGATTTTGGCTTCAAATTGTAGGTCTGAATGTTTTCTAACTAATGATATATTAATTTTAGAAAACAGTTGAGATTTGTTGGATCTATGCCTTTTTTATTCACAGGGGACAGTCTTATTTTGGGGTTGTTCGTGGTTTTCAATATTTACAAAAAAAAAAAAATACCTTTTACAAATTTCCGGATAATGATTTTGGCCTTAAATTGTAGGCCTAAATGCTTTCTAACTAATGCCATATTAATTTTAAAAATCAGTTGAGATTTGTTGGATATATGCCTTTTTTATTCACAGGGGACAGTCTTATTTTGGGGTTTTTCGTGGTTTTCAATATTTACAAAAAAAAATACCTTCCACAAATTTCCGGATAATAATTTTGGCCTTAAATTGTAGGTTTGAATGTTTTCTAAATAATGCCATATTATTTTAAAAATCAGTTGAGATTTGTTGGATATATGCCTTTTTTATTCACAGGGGACAGTCTTATTTTGGGGTTTTTCGTGGTTTTCAACATTTACAAAAAAAGAATTCCTTCCACAATATTCCGGATAATGATTTTGGCCTTAAATTGTAGGCCTAAATGCTTTCTAACTAATGCTATATTAATTTTAAAAATCAGTTGAGATTTGTTGGATATATGCTTTTTTTTTCACAGGGGACAGTCTTATTTTGGGGTTTTTCGTGGTTTTCAATATTTACAAAAAAAAAATACCTTCCACAAATTTCCGGATAATGATTTTGGCCTCAAATTGTAGGTCTAAACGTTTTCTAACTAATGCCATATTAATTTTAAAAATCAGTTGAGATTTGTTGGATATATGCCTTTTTTATTCACAGGGGACAGTCTTATTTTGGGGTTTTTCGTGGTTTTCAACATTTACAAAAAAAAAATTCCTTCCACAAATTTCCGGATATTGATTTTGGCTTCAAATTGTAGGTTTGAATGTTTTCTAAATAATGCCATATTAATTTTAAAAATCAGTTGAGATTTGTTGGATCTATGCCTTTTTTATTCACAGGGGACAGTCTTATTTTAGGGTTGTTAGTGGTTTTCAATATTTACAAAAAAAAAAAAATACCTTCCACAAATTTCCGGATAATGATTTTGGCCTCAAATTGTAGGTCTAAACGTTTTCTAACTAATGCCATATTAATTTTAAAAATCAGTTGAGATTTGTTGGATATATGCCTTTTTTATTCACAGGGGACAGTCTTATTTTGGGGTTTTTCGTGTTTTTCAACATTTACAAAAAAAAAATTCCTTCCACAAATTTCCGGATAATGATTTTGGCCTTAAATTGTAGGCCTAAATGCTTTCTAACTAATGCTATATTAATTTTAAAAATCAGTTGAGATTTGTTGGATATATGCTTTTTTTTCACAGGGGACAGTCTTATTTTGGGGTTTTTCGTGGTTTTCAATATTTACAAAAAAAAAAATACCTTCCACAAATTTCCGGATAATAATTTTGGCTTTAAATTGTAGGTTTGAATGTTTTCTAACTAATGCTATATTAATTTTAAAAATCAGTTGCGATTTGTTGGATATATGCCTTTTTTATTCACAGGGGACAGTCTTATTTTGGGGTTTTTCGTGGTTTTCAATATTTACAAAAAAAAATACCTTCCACAAATTTCCGGATAATAATTTTGGCCTCAAATTGTAGGTCTGAATGTTTTCTAACTAATACTATATTAATTTTAAAAATCAGTTGAGATTTGTTGGATATATGCTTTTTTTATTCACAGGGACAGTCTTATTTTGGGGTTTTTCGTGGTTTTCAATATTTACAAAAAAAAAATACCTTCCACAAATTTCCGGATAATAAGTTTGGCTTTAAATTGTAGGTTTGAATGTTTTCTAACTAATGCTGTATTAGTTTTAAAAATCAGTTGAGATTTGTTGGATATATGCCCTTTTTATTCACAGGGGACAGTCTTACTTTGGGGTTTTTCGTGGTTTTCAACATTTACAAAAAAAAAAAATTCCTTCCACAAATTTTCGGATATTGATTTTGGCCTCAAATTGTAGGTTTGAATGTTTTCTAACTACTGCTATATTAATTTTAAAAATCAGTTGAGATTTGTTGGATATATGCCTTTTTTATTCACAGGGGAAAGTCTTATATTGGGGTTTTTCGTGGTTTTCAATATTTACAAAAAAAAAACCTTCCACAAATTTCCGGATAATTATTTTGGCCTCAAATTGTAGGTCTGAATGTTTTCTATTTAATGCTATATTAATTTACAAAATCAGTTGAGATTTGTTGGATATTTGCCTTTTTTATTCACAGGGGACAGTCTTATTTTGGGGTTTTTCGTGGTTTTCAACATTTACAAAAAAAAAATTCCTTCCACAAATTTCCGGATATTGATTTTGGTCTCAAATTGAAGGCCTGAATGTTTTCTAACTAATGCTATATTAATTTTAAAAATCAGTTGAGATTTGTTGGATATATGCCTTTTTATTCACAGGGGAAAGTCTTATATTGGGGTTTTTCGTGGTTTTCAATATTTACAAAAAAAAATACCTTCCACAAATTTCCGGATAATGATTTTGGCTCCAAATTGTAGGTCTGAATGTTTTCTAAATAATGCCATATTAATTTTAAAAATCAGTTGAGATTTGTTGGATCTATGTCTTTTTTTTCACAGGGGACAGTCTTATTTTGGGGTTGTTCGTGGTTTTCAATATTTACAAAAAAAAAATACCTTCCACAAATTTCCGGATATTGATTTTGGCCTCAAATTGTAGGTCTGAATGTTTTCTAAATAATGCCATATTAATTTTAAAAATCAGTTGAGATTTGTTGGATCTATGTCTTTTTTTTCACAGGGGACAGTCTTATTTTGGGGTTGTTCGTGGTTTTCAATATTTACAAAAAAAAAATACCTTCCACAAATTTCCGGATAATGATTTTGGCCTCAAATTGTAGGTCTAAACGTTTTCTAACTAATGCCATATTAATTTTAAAAATCAGTTGAGATTTGTTGGATATATGCCTTTTTTATTCACAGGGGACAGTCTTATTTTGGGGTTTTTCGTGGTTTTCAACATTTACAAAAAAAAAATTCCTTCCACAAATTTCCGGATATTGATTTTGATCTCAAATTGTAGGCCTGAATGTTTTCTAACTAATGCTATATTAATTTTAAAAATCAGTTGAGATTTGTTGGATATATGCCTTTTTATTCACAGGGGAAAGTCTTATATTGGGGTTTTTCGTGGTTTTCAATATTTACAAAAAAAAAATACCTTCCACAAATTTCCGGATAATGATTTTGGCTCCAAATTGTAGGTCTAAATGTTTTCTAACTAATGATATATTAATTTTAGAAAACAGTTGAGATTTGTTGGATATATGCCTTTTTTGTTCACAGGGGACAGTCTTATTTTGGGGTTTTTCGTGGTTTTCAACATTTACAAAAAAAAAATTCCTTCCACAAATTTCCAGATATTGATTTTGGCCTTAAATTGTAGGTCTGAATGTTTTCTAAATAATGCCATATTAATTTTAAAAATCAGTTGAGAGTTGTTGGATCTATGCCTTTTTTTTCACAGGGGACAGTCTTATTTTGGGGTTTTTCGTGGTTTTCAATATTTACAAAAAAAAAAATACCTTCCACAAATTTCCGGATAATGATTTTGGCTCCAAATTGTAGGTCTAAATGCTTTCTAACTAATGCTATATTAATTTTAAAAATCAGTTGAGATTTGTTGGATATATGCTTTTTTTTCACAGGGGACAGTCTTATTTTGGGGTTTTTCGTGGTTTTCAATATTTACAAAAAAAAAAATACCTTCCACAAATTTCCGGATAATAATTTTGGCTTTAAATTGTAGGTTTGAATGTTTTCTAACTAATGCTGTATTAGTTTTAAAAATCAGTTGAGATTTGTTGGATATATGCCCTTTTTATTCACAGGGGACAGTCTTACTTTGGGGTTTTTCGTGGTTTTCAACATTTACAAAAAAAAAATACCTTCCACGACTTTTCGGATATTGATTTTGGCCTCAAATTGTAGGTCTGAATGTTTTCTAACTACTGCTATATTAATTTTAAAAATCAGTTGAGATTTGTTGGATATATGCTTTTTTTATTCACAGGGACAGTCTTATTTTGGGGTTTTTCGTGGTTTTCAATATTTACAAAAAAAAAATACCTTCCACAAATTTCCGGATAATAAGTTTGGCTTTAAATTGTAGGTTTGAATGTTTTCTAACTAATGCTGTATTAGTTTTAAAAATCAGTTGAGATTTGTTGGATATATGCCCTTTTTATTCACAGGGGACAGTCTTACTTTGGGGTTTTTCGTGGTTTTCAACATTTACAAAAAAAAAAAATTCCTTCCACAAATTTTCGGATATTGATTTTGGCCTCAAATTGTAGGTCTGAATGTTTTCTAACTACTGCTATATTAATTTTAAAAATCAGTTGAGATTTGTTGGATATATGCCTTTTTTATTCACAGGGGAAAGTCTTATATTGGGGTTTTTCGTGGTTTTCAAATTGTAGGTCTAAACGTTTTCTAACTAATGCCATATTAATTTTAAAAATCAGTTGAGATTTGTTGGATATATGCCTTTTTTATTCACAGGGGACAGTCTTATTTTGGGGTTTTTCGTGGTTTTCAACATTTACAAAAAAAAAATTCCTTCCACAAATTTCCGGATAATGATTTTGGCTTCAAATTGTAGGTTTGAATGTTTTCTAAATAATGCCATATTAATTTTAAAAATCAGTTGAGATTTGTTGGATCTATGCCTTTTTTATTCACAGGGGACAGTCTTATTTTGGGGTTGTTCGTGGTTTTCAATATTTACAAGAAAAAAAAATACCTTCCACAAATTTCCGGATAATGATTTTGGCCTCAAATTGTAGGTCTAAACGTTTTCTAACTAATGCCATATTAATTTTAAAAATCAGTTGAGATTTGTTGGATATATGCCTTTTTTATTCACAGGGGACAGTCTTATTTTGGGGTTTTTCGTGTTTTTCAACATTTACAAAAAAAAAATTCCTTCCACAAATTTCCGGATAATGATTTTGGCCATAAATTGTAGGCCTAAATGCTTTCTAACTAATGCTATATTAATTTTAAAAATCAGTTGAGATTTGTTGGATATATGCTTTTTTTTCACAGGGGACAGTCTTATTTTGGGGTTTTTCGTGGTTTTCAATATTTACAAAAAAAAAAAATACCTTCCACAAATTTCCGGATAATAATTTTGGCTTTAAATTGTAGGTTTGAATGTTTTCTAACTAATGCTATATTAATTTTAAAAATCAGTTGCGATTTGTTGGATATATGCCTTTTTTATTCACAGGGGACAGTCTTATTTTGGGGTTTTTCGTGGTTTTCAATATTTACAAAAAAAAAATACCTTCCACAAATTTCCGGATAATAATTTTGGCCTCAAATTGTAGGTCTGAATGTTTTCTAACTAATGCTATATTAATTTTAAAAATCAGTTGAGATTTGTTGGATATATGCTTTTTTTATTCACAGGGACAGTCTTATTTTGGGGTTTTTCGTGGTTTTCAATATTTACAAAAAAAAAATACCTTCCACAAATTTCCGGATAATAAGTTTGGCTTTAAATTGTAGGTTTGAATGTTTTCTAACTAATGCTGTATTAGTTTTAAAAATCAGTTGAGATTTGTTGGATATATGCCCTTTTTATTCACAGGGGACAGTCTTACTTTGGGGTTTTTCGTGGTTTTCAACATTTACAAAAAAAAAAAATTCCTTCCACAAATTTTCGGATATTGATTTTGGCCTCAAATTGTAGGTCTGAATGTTTTCTAACTACTGCTATATTAATTTTAAAAATCAGTTGAGATTTGTTGGATATATGCCTTTTTTATTCACAGGGGAAAGTCTTATATTGGGGTTTTTCGTGGTTTTCAATATTTACAAAAAAAAAACCTTCCACAAATTTCCGGATAATGATTTTGGCCTCAAATTGTAGGTCTGAATGTTTTCTATTTAATGCTATATTAATTTACAAAATCAGTTGAGATTTGTTGGATATTTGCCTTTTTTATTCACAGGGGACAGTCTTATTTTGGGGTTTTTCGTGGTTTTCAACATTTACAAAAAAAAAAATTCCTTCCACAAATTTCCGGATATTGATTTTGGTCTCAAATTGTAGGCCTGAATGTTTTCTAACTAATGCTATATTAATTTTAAAAATCAGTTGAGATTTGTTGGATATATCCTTTTTATTCACAGGGGAAAGTCTTATATTGGGGTTTTTCGTGGTTTTCAATATTTACAAAAAAAAAATACCTTCCACAAATTTCCGGATAATGATTTTGGCTCCAAATTGTAGGTCTAAATGTTTTCTAACTAATGATATATTAATTTTAGAAAACAGTTGAGATTTGTTGGATATATGCCTTTTTTGTTCACAGGGGACAGTCTTATTTTGGGGTTTTTCGTGGTTTTCAACATTTACAAAAAAAAAATTCCTTCCACAAATTTCCGGATATTGATTTTGGCCTCAAATTGTAGGTCTGAATGTTTTCTAAATAATGCCATATTAATTTTAAAAATCAGTTGAGATTTGTTGGATCTATGTCTTTTTTTTCACAGGGGACAGTCTTATTTTGGGGTTGTTCGTGGTTTTCAATATTTACAAAAAAAAAAATACCTTCCACAAATTTCCGGATAATGATTTTGGCCTCAAATTGTAGGTCTAAACGTTTTCTAACTAATGCCATATTAATTTTAAAAATCAGTTGAGATTTGTTGGATATATGCCTTTTTTATTCACAGGGGACAGTCTTATTTTGGGGTTTTTCGTGGTTTTCAACATTTACAAAAAAAAAATTCCTTCCACAAATTTCCGGATATTGATTTTGATCTCAAATTGTAGGTTTGAATGTTTTCTAAATAATGCCATATTAATTTTAAAAATCAGTTGAGATTTGTTGGATATAGCCTTTTTTATTCACAGGGGACAGTCTTATTTTGGGGTTTTTCGTGGTTTTCAACATTTACAAAAAAAGAATTCCTTCCACAAATTTCCGGATAATGATTTTGGCCTTAAATTGTAGGCCTAAATGCTTTCTAACTAATGCTATATTAATTTTAAAAATCAGTTGAGATTTGTTGGATATATGCTTTTTTTCACAGGGGACAGTCTTATTTTGGGGTTTTTCGTGGTTTTCAATATTTACAAAAAAAAAATACCTTCCACAAATTTCCGGATAATGATTTTGGCTTCAAATTGTAGGTCTAAACGTTTTCTAATTAATGCCATATTAATTTTAAAAATCAGTTGAGATTTGTTGGATATATGCCTTTTTTATTCACAGGGGACAGTCTTATTTTGGGGTTTTTCGTGGTTTTCAACATTTACAAAAAAAAAATTCCTTCCACAAATTTCCGGATATTGATTTTGGCTTAAAATTGTAGGTTTGAATGTTTTCTAAGTAATGCCATATTAATTTTAAAAATCAGTTGAGATTTGTTGGATCTATGCCTTTTTTATTCACAGGGGACAGTCTTATTTTGGGGTTGTTCGTGGTTTTCAATATTTACAAAAAAAAAAAATACCTTCCACAAATTTCCGGATAATGATTTTGGCCTCAAATTGTAGGTCTAAACGTTTTCTAACTAATGCCATATTAATTTTAAAAATCAGTTGAGATTTGTTGGATATATGCCTTTTTTATTCTTAGGGGACAGTCTTATTTTGGGGTTTTTCGTGTTTTTCAATATTTACAAAAAAAAAATTCCTTCCACAAATTTCCGGATAATGATTTTGGTCTTAAATTGTAGGCCTAAATGTTTTCTAACTAATGCTATATTAATTTTAAAAATCAGTTGAGATTTGTTGGATATATGCTTTTTTTTCACAGGGGACAGTCTTATTTTGGGGTTTTTCGTGGTTTTCAATATTTACAAAAAAAAAAAATACCTTCCACAAATTTCCGGATAATAATTGTGGCTTTAAATTGTAGGTTTGAATGTTTTCTAACTAATGCTATATTAATTTTAAAAATCAGTTGAGATTTGTTGGATATATGCCTTTTTTATTCACAGGGGACAGTCTTATTTTGGGGTTTTTCGTGGTTTTCAATATTTACAAAAAAAAATACCTTCCACAAATTTCCGGATAAAAATTTTGGCCTCAAATTGTAGGTCTGAATGTTTTCTAACTAATGCTATATTAATTTTAAAAATCAGTTGAGATTTGTTGGATATATGCTTTTTTTATTCACAGGGACAGTCTTATTTTGGGGTTTTTCGTGGTTTTCAATATTTACAAAAAAAAATACCTTCCACAAATTTCCGGATAATAAGTTTGTCTTTAAATTGTAGGTTTGAATGTTTTCTAACTAATGCTGTATTAGTTTTAAAAATCAGTTGAGATTTGTTGGATATATGCCTTTTTTGTTCACAGGGGACAGTCTTATTTTGGGGTTTTTCGTGGTTTTCAACATTTACAAAAAAAAAATTCCTTCCACGAATTTCCAGATATTGATTTTGGCCTCAAATTGTAGGTCTGAATGTTTTCTAAATAATGCCATATTAATTTTAAAAATCAGTTGAGATTTGTTGGATCTATGCCTTTTTTTTCACAGGGGACAGTCTTATTTTGGGGTTTTTCGTGGTTTTCAATATTTACAAAAAAAAAAAATACCTTCCACAAATTTCCGGATAATGATTTTGGCTCCAAATTGTAGGTCTAAATGCTTTCTAACTAATGCTATATTAATTTTAAAAATCAGTTGAGATTTGTTGGATATATGCTTTTTTTTCACAGGGGACAGTCTTATTTTGGGGTTTTTCGTGGTTTTCAATATTTACAAAAAAAAAATACCTTCCACAAATTTCCGGATAATAATTTTGGCTTTAAATTGTAGGTTTGAATGTTTTCTAACTAATGCTGTATTAGTTTTAAAAATCAGTTGAGATTTGTTGGATATATGCCCTTTTTATTCACAGGGGACAGTCTTACTTTGGGGTTTTTCGTGGTTTTCAACATTTACAAAAAAAAAAATACCTTCCACGACTTTTCGGATATTGATTTTGGCCTCAAATTGTAGGTCTGAATGTTTTCTAACGACTGCTATATTAATTTTAAAAATCAGTTGAGATTTGTTGGATATATGCTTTTTTTATTCACAGGGACAGTCTTATTTTGGGGTTTTTCGTGGTTTTCAATATTTACAAAAAAAAAATACCTTCCACAAATTTCCGGATAATAAGTTTGGCTTTAAATTGTAGGTTTGAATGTTTTCTAACTAATGCTGTATTAGTTTTAAAAATCAGTTGAGATTTGTTGGATCTATGTCTTTTTTTTCACAGGGGACAGTCTTATTTTGGGGTTGTTCGTGGTTTTCAATATTTACAAAAAAAAAAATACCTTCCACAAATTTCCGGATAATGATTTTGGCCTCAAATTGTAGGTCTAAACGTTTTCTAACTAATGAAATATTAATTTTAAAAATCAGTTGAGATTTGTTGGATATATGCCTTTTTTATTCACAGGGGACAGTCTTATTTTGGGGTTTTTCGTGGTTTTCAACATTTACAAAAAAAAAAAATTCCTTCCACAAATTTCCGGATATTGATTTTGGTCTCAAATTGTAGGCCTGAATGTTTTCTAACTAATGCTATATTAATTTTAAAAATCAGTTGAGATTTGTTGGATATATGCCTTTTTTATTCACAGGGGAAAGTCTTATATTGGGGTTTTTCTCGTGGTTTTCAATATTTACAAAAAAAAAACCTTCCACAAATTTCCGGATAATGATTTTGGCTTTAAATTGTAGGTCTGAATGTTTTCTAACTAATGATATATTAATTTTAGAAAACAGTTGAGATTTGTTGGATCTATGCCTTTTTTATTCACAGGGGACAGTCTTATTTTGGGGTTTTTCGTGGTTTTCAAGGTTTACAAAAAAAAAAATTCCTTCCACAAATTTCCGGATATTGATTTTAGCCTCAAATTGTAGGTCTGAATGTTTTCTAACTAATGCTATATTAATTTTAAAAATCAGTTGAGATTTGTTGGATATATGCTTTTTTTTCACAGGGGACAGTCTTATTTTGGGGTTTTTCGTGGTTTTCAATATTTACAAAAAAAAAATACCTTCCACAAATTTCCGGAAAATGATTTTGGCCTCAAATTGTAGGTCTAAACGTTTTCTAACTAATGCCATATTAATTTTAAAAATCAGTTGAGATTTGTTGGATATATGCCTTTTTTATTCACAGGGGACAGTCTTATTTTGGGGTTTTTCGTGGTTTTCAACATTTACAAAAAAAAAATTCCTTCCACAAATTTCCGGATATTGATTTTGATCTGAAATTGTAGGTTTGAATGTTTTCTAAATAATGCCATAATTATTTTAAAAATCAGTTGAGATTTGTTGGATATATGCCTTTTTTATTCACAGGGGACAGTCTTATTTTGGGGTTTTTCGTGGTTTTCAACATTTACAAAAAAAGAATTCCTTCCACAAATTTCCGGATAATGATTTTGGCCTTAAATTGTAGGCCTAAATGCTTTCTAACTAATGCTATATTAATTTTAAAAATCAGTTGAGATTTGTTGGATATATGCTTTTTTTTCACAGGGGACAGTCTTATTTTGGGGTTTTTCGTGGTTTTCAATATTTACAAAAAAAAAAAATACCTTCCACAAATTTCCGGATAATGATTTTGGCTTCAAATTGTAGGTCTAAACGTTTTCTAACTAATGCCATATTAATTTTAAAAATCAGTTGAGATTTGTTGGATATATGCCTTTTTTATTCACAGGGGACAGTCTTATTTTGGGGTTTTTCGTGGTTTTCAACATTTACAAAAAAAAAATTCCTTCCACAAATTTCCGGATATTGATTTTGGCTTCAAATTGTAGGTTTGAATGTTTTCTAAATAAATCCATATTAATTTTAAAAATCAGTTGAGATTTGTTGGATCTATGCCTTTTTTATTCACAGGGGACAGTCTTATTTTGGGGTTGTTCGTGGTTTTCAATATTTACAAAAAAAAAAAATACCTTCCACAAATTTCCGGATAATGATTTTGGCCTCAAATTGTAGGCCTAAATGTTTTCTAACTAATGCTATATTAATTTTAAAAATCAGTTGAGATTTGTTGGATATATGCTTTTTTTTCACAGGGGACAGTCTTATTTTGGGGTTTTTCGTGTTTTTCAACATTTACAAAAAAAAAATTCCTTCCACAAATTTCCGGATAATGATTTTGGCCTTGAATTGTAGGCCTAAATGTTTTCTAACTAGTGCTATATTAATTTTAAAAATCAGTTGAGATTTGTTGGATATATGCTTTTTTTTCACAGGGGACAGTCTTATTTTGGGGTTTTTCGTGGTTTTCTATATTTACAAAAAAAAAAAATACCTTCCACAAATTTCCGGATAATAATTTTGGCTTTAAATTGTAGGTTTGAATGTTTTCTAATTAATGCTATATTAATTTTAAACATCAGTTGAGATTTGTTGGATATATGCCTTTTTTATTCACAGGGGACAGTCTTATTTTGGGGTTTTTCGTGGTTTTCAACATTTACAAAAAAAAAAATTCCTTCCACAAATTTCCGGATATTGATTTTGGTCTCAAATTGTAGGCCTGAATGTTTTCTAACTAATGCCATAATTATTTTAAAAATCAGTTGAGATTTGTTGGATATATGCCTTTTTTATTCACAGGGGACAGTCTTATTTTGGGGTTTTTCGTGGTTTTCAACATTTACAAAAAAAGAATTCCTTCCACAAATTTCCGGATAATGATTTTGGCCTTAAATTGTAGGCCTAAATGCTTTCTAACTAATGCTATATTAATTTTAAAAATCAGTTGAGATTTGTTGGATATATGCTTTTTTTTCACAGGGGACAGTCTTATTTTGGGGTTTTCCGTGGTTTTCAATATTTACAAAAAAAAAAAATACCTTCCACAAATTTCCGGATAATGATTTTGGCTTCAAATTGTAGGTCTAAACGTTTTCTAACTAATGCCATATTAATTTTAAAAATCAGTTGAGATTTGTTGGATATATGCCTTTTTTATTCACAGGGGACAGTCTTATTTTGGGGTTTTTCGTGGTTTTCAACATTTACAAAAAAAAAATTCCTTCCACAAATTTCCGGATATTGATTTTGGCTTCAAATTGTAGGTTTGAATGTTTTCTAAATAATGCCATATTAATTTTAAAAATCAGTTGAGATTTGTTGGATCTATGCCTTTTTTATTCACAGGGGACAGTCTTATTTTGGGGTTGTTCGTGGTTTTCAATATTTACAAAAAAAAAAAATACCTTCCACAAATTTCCGGATAATGATTTTGGCCTCAAATTGTAAATCTAAACGTTTTCTAACTAATGTCATATTAATTTTAAAAATCAGTTGAGATTTGTTGGATATATGCCTTTTTTATTCACAGGGGACAGTCTTATTTTGGGGTTTTTCGTGTTTTTCAACATTTACAAAAAAAAAATTCCTTCCACAAATTTCCGGATAATGATTTTGGCCTTAAATTGTAGGCCTAAATGTTTTCTAACTAATGCTATATTAATTTTAAAAATGAGTTGAGATTTGTTGGATATATGCTTTTTTTTCACAGGGGACAGTCTTATTTTGGGGTTTTTCGTGGTTTTCAATATTTACAAAAAAAAAATACCTTCCACAAATTTCCGGAAAATGATTTTGGCCTCAAATTGTAGGTCTAAACGTTTTCTAACTAATGCCATATTAATTTTAAAAATCAGTTGAGATTTGTTGGATATATGCCTTTTTTATTCACAGGGGACAGTCTTATTTTGGGGTTTTTCGTGGTTTTCAACATTTACAAAAAAAAAATTCCTTCCACAAATTTCCGGATATTGATTTTGATCTGAAATTGTAGGTTTGAATGTTTTCTAAATAATGCCATAATTATTTTAAAAATCAGTTGAGATTTGTTGGATATATGCCTTTTTTATTCACAGGGGACAGTCTTATTTTGGGGTTTTTCGTGGTTTTCAACATTTACAAAAAAAGAATTCCTTCCACAAATTTCCGGATAATGATTTTGGCCTTAAATTGTAGGCCTAAATGCTTTCTAACTAATGCTATATTAATTTTAAAAATCAGTTGAGATTTGTTGGATATATGCTTTTTTTTCACAGGGGACAGTCTTATTTTGGGGTTTTCCGTGGTTTTCAATATTTACAAAAAAAAAAAATACCTTCCACAAATTTCCGGATAATGATTTTGGCTTCAAATTGTAGGTCTAAACGTTTTCTAACTAATGCCATATTAATTTTAAAAATCAGTTGAGATTTGTTGGATATATGCCTTTTTTATTCACAGGGGACAGTCTTATTTTGGGGTTTTTCGTGGTTTTCAACATTTACAAAAAAAAAATTCCTTCCACAAATTTCCGGATATTGATTTTGGCTTCAAATTGTAGGTTTGAATGTTTTCTAAATAATGCCATATTAATTTTAAAAATCAGTTGAGATTTGTTGGATCTATGCCTTTTTTATTCACAGGGGACAGTCTTATTTTGGGGTTGTTCGTGGTTTTCAATATTTACAAAAAAAAAAAATACCTTCCACAAATTTCCGGATAATGATTTTGGCCTCAAATTGTAAATCTAAACGTTTTCTAACTAATGTCATATTAATTTTAAAAATCAGTTGAGATTTGTTGGATATATGCCTTTTTTATTCACAGGGGACAGTCTTATTTTGGGGTTTTTCGTGTTTTTCAACATTTACAAAAAAAAAATTCCTTCCACAAATTTCCGGATAATGATTTTGGCCTTAAATTGTAGGCCTAAATGTTTTCTAACTAATGCTATATTAATTTTAAAAATGAGTTGAGATTTGTTGGATATATGCTTTTTTTTCACAGGGGACAGTCTTATTTTGGGGTTTTTCGTGGTTTTCTATATTTACAAAAAAAAAAAATACCTTCCACAAATTTCCGGATAATAATTTTGGCTTTAAATTGTAGGTTTGAATGTTTTCTAATTAATGCTATATTAATTTTAAACATCAGTTGAGATTTGTTGGATATATGCCTTTTTTATTCACAGGGGACAGTCTTATTTTGGGGTTTTTCGTGGTTTTCAACATTTACAAAAAAAAAAAATTCCTTCCACAAATTTCCGGATATTGATTTTGGTCTCAAATTGTAGGCCTGAATGTTTTCTAACTAATGCTATATTAATTTTAAAAATCAGTTGAGATTTGTTGGATATATGCCTTTTTTATTCACAGGGGAAAGTCTTATATTGGGGTTTTTCGTGGTTTTCAATATTTACAAAAAAAAAACCTTCCACAAATTTCCGGATAATGATTTTGGCTTCAAATTGTAGGTCTGAATGTTTTCTAACTAATGATATATTAATTTTAGAAAACAGTTGAGATTTGTTGGATCTATGCCTTTTTTATTCACAGGGGACAGTCTTATTTTGGGGTTTTTCGTGGTTTTCAAGGTTTACAAAAAAAAAAAATTCCTTCCACAAATTTCCGGATATTGATTTTAGCCTCAAATTGTAGGTCTGAATGTTTTCTAACTAATGCTATATTAATTTTAAAAATCAGTTGAGATTTGTTGGATATATGCTTTTTTTTCACAGGGGACAGTCTTATTTTGGGGTTTTTCGTGGTTTTCAATATTTACAAAAAAAAAATACCTTCCACAAATTTCCGGAAAATGATTTTGGCCTCAAATTGTAGGTCTAAACGTTTTCTAACTAATGCCATATTAATTTTAAAAATCAGTTGAGATTTGTTGGATATATGCCTTTTTTATTCACAGGGGACAGTCTTATTTTGGGGTTTTTCGTGGTTTTCAACATTTACAAAAAAAAAATTCCTTCCACAAATTTCCGGATATTGATTTTGATCTGAAATTGTAGGTTTGAATGTTTTCTAAATAATGCCATAATTATTTTAAAAATCAGTTGAGATTTGTTGGATATATGCCTTTTTTATTCACAGGGGACAGTCTTATTTTGGGGTTTTTCGTGGTTTTCAACATTTACAAAAAAAGAATTCCTTCCACAAATTTCCGGATAATGATTTTGGCCTTAAATTGTAGGCCTAAATGCTTTCTAACTAATGCTATATTAATTTTAAAAATCAGTTGAGATTTGTTGGATATATGCTTTTTTTTCACAGGGGACAGTCTTATTTTGGGGTTTTTCGTGGTTTTCAATATTTACAAAAAAAAAAAATACCTTCCACAAATTTCCGGATAATGATTTTGGCTTCAAATTGTAGGTCTAAACGTTTTCTAACTAATGCCATATTAATTTTAAAAATCAGTTGAGATTTGTTGGATATATGCCTTTTTTATTCACAGGGGACAGTCTTATTTTGGGGTTTTTCGTGGTTTTCAACATTTACAAAAAAAAAATTCCTTCCACAAATTTCCGGATATTGATTTTGGCTTCAAATTGTAGGTTTGAATGTTTTCTAAATAATGCCATATTAATTTTAAAAATCAGTTGAGATTTGTTGGATCTATGCCTTTTTTATTCACAGGGGACAGTCTTATTTTGGGGTTGTTCGTGGTTTTCAATATTTACAAAAAAAAAAAAATACCTTCCACAAATTTCCGGATAATGATTTTGGCCTCAAATTGTAAATCTAAACGTTTTCTAACTAATGCCATATTAATTTTAAAAATCAGTTGAGATTTGTTGGATATATGCCTTTTTTATTCACAGGAGACAGTCTTATTTTGGGGTTTTTCGTGTTTTTCAACATTTACAAAAAAAAAATTCCTTCCACAAATTTCCGGATAATGATTTTGGCCTTAAATTGTAGGCCTAAATGTTTTCTAACTAATGCTATATTAATTTTAAAAATCAGTTGAGATTTGTTGGATATATGCTTTTTTTTCACAGGGGACAGTCTTATTTTGGGGTTTTTCGTGGTTTTCTATATTTACAAAAAAAAAATACCTTCCACAAATTTCCGGATAATAATTTTGGCTTTAAATTGTAGGTTTGAATGTTTTCTAATTAATGCTATATTAATTTTAAACATCAGTTGAGATTTGTTGGATATATGCCTTTTTTATTCACAGGGGACAGTCTTATTTTGGGGTTTTTCGTGGTTTTCAACATTTACAAAAAAAAAAAATTCCTTCCACAAATTTCCGGATATTGATTTTGGTCTCAAATTGTAGGCCTGAATGTTTTCTAACTAATGCTATATTAATTTTAAAAATCAGTTGAGACTTGTTGGATATATGCCTTTTTTATTCACAGGGGAAAGTCTTATATTGGGGTTTTTCGTGGTTTTCAATATTTACAAAAAAAAACCTTCCACAAATTTCCGGATAATGATTTTGGCTTCAAATTGTAGGTCTGAATGTTTTCTAACTAATGATATATTAATTTTAGAAAACAGTTGAGATTTGTTGGATCTATGCCTTTTTTATTCACAGGGGACAGTCTTATTTTGGTGTTTTTCGTGGTTTTCAAGGTTTACAAAAAAAAAAATTCCTTCCACAAATTTCCGGATATTGATTTTAGCCTCAAATTGTAGGTCTGAATGTTTTCTAACTAATGCTATATTAATTTTAAAAATCAGTTGAGATTTGTTGGATATATGCTTTTTTTTCACAGGGGACAGTCTTATTTTGGGGTTTTTCGTGGTTTTCAATATTTACAAAAAAAAAATACTTTCCACAAATTTCCGGAAAATGATTTTGGCCTCAAATTGTAGGTCTAAACGTTTTCTAACTAATGCCATATTAATTTTAAAAATCAGTTGAGATTTGTTGGATATATGCCTTTTTTATTCACAGGGGACAGTCTTATTTTGGGGTTTTTCGTGGTTTTCAACATTTACAAAAAAAAAATTCCTTCCACAAATTTCCGGATATTGATTTTGATCTGAAATTGTAGGTTTGAATGTTTTCTAAATAATGCCATAATTATTTTAAAAATCAGTTGAGATTTGTTGGATATATGCCTTTTTTATTCACAGGGGACAGTCTTATTTTGGGGTTTTTCGTGGTTTTCAACATTTACAAAAAAAGAATTCCTTCCACAAATTTCCGGATAATGATTTTGGCCTTAAATTGTAGGCCTAAATGCTTTCTAACTAATGCTATATTAATTTTAAAAATCAGTTGAGATTTGTTGGATATATGCTTTTTTTTCACAGGGGACAGTCTTATTTTGGGGTTTTTCGTGGTTTTCAATATTTACAAAAAAAAAAATACCTTCCACAAATTTCCGGATAATGATTTTGGCTTCAAATTGTAGGTCTAAACGTTTTCTAACTAATGCCATATTAATTTTAAAAATCAGTTGAGATTTGTTGGATATATGCCTTTTTTATTCACAGGGGACAGTCTTATTTTGGGGTTTTTCGTGGTTTTCAACATTTACAAAAAAAAAATTCCTTCCACAAATTTCCGGATATTGATTTTGGCTTCAAATTGTAGGTTTGAATGTTTTCTAAATAATGCCATATTAATTTTAAAAATCAGTTGAGATTTGTTGGATCTATGCCTTTTTTTTTTCACAGGGGACAGTCTTATTTTGGGGTTGTTCGTGGTTTTCAATATTTACAAAAAAAAAAAATACCTTCCACAAATTTCCGGATAATGATTTTGGCCTCAAATTGTAAATCTAAACGTTTTCTAACTAATGCCATATTAATTTTAAAAATCAGTTGAGAATTGTTGGATATATGCCTTTTTTATTCACAGGGGACAGTCTTATTTTGGGGTTTTTCGTGTTTTTCAACATTTACAAAAAAAAAATTCCTTCCACAAATTTCCGGATAATGATTTTGGCCTTAAATTGTAGGCCTAAATGTTTTCTAACTAATGCTATATTAATTTTAAAAATCAGTTGAGATTTGTTGGATATATGCTTTTTTTCACAGGGGACAGTCTTATTTTGGGGTTTTTCGTGGTTTTCAATATTTACAAAAAAAAAAAAATACCTTCCACAAATTTCCGGATAATAATTTTGGCTTTAAATTGTAGGTTTGAATGTTTTCTAATTAATGCTATATTAATTTTAAACATCAGTTGAGATTTGTTGGATATATGCCTTTTTTATTCACAGGGGACAGTCTTATTTTGGGGTTTTTCGTGGTTTTCAATATTTACAAAAAAAAAATACCTTCCACAAATTTCCGGATAATAATTTTGGCTTCAAATTGTAGGTCTGAAAGTTTTCTAACTAATGCTATATTAATTTTAAAAATCAGTTGAGATTTGTTGGATATATGCCTTTTTTATTCACAGGGGACAGTCTTATTTTGGGGTTTTTCGTGGTTTTCAATATTTACAAAAAAAAAAATACCTTCCACAAATTTCCGGATAATAAGTTTGGCTTTAAATTGTAGGCCTGAATGTTTTCTAACTAATGCTATATTAATTTTAAAAATCAGTTGAGATTTGTTGGATATATGCCTTTTTATTCACAGGGGAAAGTCTTATATTGGGGTTTTTCGTGGTTTTCAATATTTACAAAAAAAAAAAAAATACCTTCCACAAATTTCCGGATAATGATTTTGGCCTCAAATTGTAGGTCTAAACGTTTTCTAACTAATGCCATATTAATTTTAAAAATCAGTTGAGATTTGTTGGATATATGCCTTTTTTATTCACAGGGGACAGTCTTATTTTGGGGTTTTTCGTGGTTTTCAACATTTACAAAAAAAAAATTCCTTCCACAAATTTCCGGATATTGATTTTGGCTTTAAATTGTAGGTTTGAATGTTTTCTAACTAATGCTATATTAATTTTAAAAATCAGTTGAGATTTGTTGGATATATGCCTTTTTTATTCACAGGGGACAGTCTTATTTTGGGGTTTTTCGTGGTTTTCAACATTTACAAAAAAAAAATTCCTTCCACAAATTTCCGGATATTGATTTTGGTCTTAAATTGTAGGTCTGAATGTTTTCTAACTAATGCTATATTAATTTTAAAAATCAGTTGAGATTTGTTGGATCTATGCCTTTTTTTTCACAGGGGACAGTCTTATTTTGGGGTTTTTCGTGGTTTTCAATATTTACAAAAAAAAAAAAATACCTTCCACAAATTTTTGGATTATGATTTTGGCTCCAAATTATAGGTCTAAATGCTTTCTAACTAATGCTATATTAATTTTAAAAATCAGTTGAGATTTGTTGGATATATGCTTTTTTTTTCACAGGGGACAGTCTTATTTTGGGGTTTTTCGTGGTTTTCAATATTTACAAAAAAAAAAATACCTTCCACAAATTTCCGGATAATAATTTTGGCTTTAAATTGTAGGTTTGAATGTTTTCTAACTAATGCTGTATTAGTTTTAAAAATCAGTTGAGATTTGTTGGATATATGCCCTTTTTATTCACAGGGGACAGTCTTACTTTGGGGTTTTTCGTGGTTTTCAACATTTACAAAAAAAAAATACCTTCCACGACTTTTCGGATATTGATTTTGGCCTCAAATTGTAGGTCTGAATGTTTTCTAACTACTGCTATATTAATTTTAAAAATCAGTTGAGATTTGTTGGATATATGCCTTTTTTATTCACAGGGGAAAGTCTTATATTGGGGTTTTTCGTGGTTTTCAATATTTACAAAAAAAAAACCTTCCACAAATTTCCGGATAATGATTTTGGCCTCAAATTGTAGGTCTGAATGTTTTTTAACTAATGCTATATTAATTTACAAAATCAGTTGAGATTTGTTGGATTTATGCCTTTTTTATTCACAGGGGACAGTCTTATTTTGGGGTTTTTCGTGGTTTTCAACATTTACAAAAAAAGAATTCCTTCCACAAATTTCCGGATAATGATTTTGGCCTTAAATTGTAGGCCTAAATGCTTTCTAACTAATGCTATATTAATTTTAAAAATCAGTTGAGATTTGTTGGATATATGCTTTTTTTTCACAGGGGACAGTCTTATTTTGGGGTTTTTCGTGGTTTTCAATATTTACAAAAAAAAAAAATACCTTCCACAAATTTCCGGATAATGATTTTGGCTTCAAATTGTAGGTTTGAATGTTTTCTAAATAATGCCATATTAATTTCAAAAATCAGTTGAGATTTGTTGGATCTATGCCTTTTTTATTCACAGGGGACAGTCTTATTTTGGGGTTGTTCGTGGTTTTCAATATTTACAAAAAAAAAAAAATACCTTCCACAAATTTCCGGATAATGATTTTGGCCTCAAATTGTAGGTCTAAACGTTTTCTAACTAATGCCATATTAATTTTAAAAATCAGTTGAGATTTGTTGGATATATGCCTTTTTTATTCACAGGGGACAGTCTTATTTTGGGGTTTTTCGTGTTTTTCAACATTTACAAAAAAAAAATTCCTTCCACAAATTTCCGGATAATGATTTTGGCCTTAAATTGTAGGCCTAAATGCTTTCTAACTAATGCTATATTAATTTTAAAAATCAGTTGAGATTTGTTGGATATATGCTTTTTTTTCACAGGGGACAGTCTTATTTTGGGGTTTTTCGTGGTTTTCAATATTTACAAAAAAAAAAAATACCTTCCACAAATTTCCGGATAATAATTTTGGCTTTAAATTGTAGGTTTGAATGTTTTCTAATTAATGCTATATTAATTTTAAACATCAGTTTAGATTTGTTGGATATATGCCTTTTTTATTCACAGGGGACAGTCTTATTTTGGGGTTTTTCGTGGTTTTCAATATTTACAAAAAAAAATACCTTCCACAAATTTCCGGATAATAATTTTGGCCTCAAATTGTAGGTCTGAATGTTTTCTAATTAATGCTATATTAATTTTAAAAATCAGTTGAGATTTGTTGGATATATGCCTTTTTTATTCACAGGGGACAGTCTTATTTTGGGGTTTTTCGTGGTTTTCAATATTTACAAAAAAAAAAATACCTTCCACAAATTTCCGGATAATAAGTTTGGCTGTAAATTGTAGGCCTGAATGTTTTCTAACTAATGCTATATTAATTTTAAAAATCAGTTGAGATTTGTTGGATATATGCCTTTTTATTCACAGGGGAAAGTCTTATATTGGGGTTTTTCGTGGTTTTCAATATTTACAAAAAAAAAAAATACCTTCCACAAATTTCCGGATAATGATTTTGGCCTCAAATTGTAGGTCTAAACGTTTTCTAACTAATGCCATATTAATTTTAAAAATCAGTTGAGATTTGTTGGATATATGCCTTTTTTATTCACAGGGGACAGTCTTATTTTGGGGTTTTTCGTGGTTTTCAACATTTACAAAAAAAAAATTCCTTCCACAAATTTCCGGATATTGATTTTGGCTTTAAATTGTAGGTTTGAATGTTTTCTAACTAATGCTATATTAATTTTAAAAATCAGTTGAGATTTGTTGGATATATGCCTGTTTTATTCACAGGGGACAGTCTTATTTTGGGGTTTTTCGTGGTTTTCAACATTTACAAAAAAAAAATTCCTTCCACTAATTTCCGAATATTGATTTTGGTCTTAAATTGTAGGTCTGAATGTTTTCTAACTAATGCTATATTAATTTTAAAAATCAGTTGAGATTTGTTGGATCTATGCCTTTTTTTTCACAGGGGACAGTCTTATTTTGGGGTTTTTCGTGGTTTTCAATATTTACCAAAAAAAAAAAAATACCTTCCACAAATTTCCGGATAATGATTTTGGCTCCAAATTGTAGGTCTAAATGCTTTCTAACTAATGCTATATTAATTTTAAAAATCAGTTGAGATTTGTTGGATATATGCTTTTTTTTCACAGGGGACAGTCTTATTTTGGGGTTTTTCGTGGTTTTCAATATTTACAAAAAAAAAATACCTTCCACAAATTTCCGGATAATAATTTTGGCTTTAAATTGTAGGTTTGAATGTTTTCTAACTAATGCTGTATTAGTTTTAAAAATCAGTTGAGATTTGTTGGATATATGCCCTTTTTATTCACAGGGGACAGTCTTACTTTGGGGTTTTTCGTGGTTTTCAACATTTACAAAAAAAAAAATACCTTCCACGACTTTTCGGATATTGATTTTGACCTCAAATTGTAGGTCTGAATGTTTTCTAACTACTGCTATATTAATTTTAAAAATCAGTTGAGATTTGTTGGATATATGCCTTTTTTATTCACAGGGGAAAGTCTTATATTGGGGTTTTTCGTGGTTTTCAATATTTACAAAAAAAAAACCTTCCACAAATTTCCGGATAATGATTTTGGCCTCAAATTGTAGGTCTGAATGTTTTTTAACTAATGCTGTATTAATTTACAAAATCAGTTGAGATTTGTTGGATATATGCCTTTTTTATTCACAGGGGACAGTCTTATTTTTTGGGGTTTTTCGTGGTTTTCAACATTTACAAAAAAAAAATACCTTCCACGAATTTCCGGATAATAATTTTGGCTTCAAATTGTAGGTCTTAATGTTTTCTAACTACTGCTATATTAATTTTAAAAATCAGTTGAGATTTGTTGGATATATGCCTTTTTTATTCACAGGGGACAGTCTTATTTTGGGGTTTTTCGTGGTTTTCAATATTTACAAAAAAAAAAAAAATACCTTCCACAAATTTCCGGATAATGATTTTGGCTTTAAATTGTAGGTCTGAATGTTTTCTAACTAGTGCTATATTAATTTTAAAAATCAGTTGAGATTTGTTGGATATATGCCTTTTTTATTCACAGGGGAAAGTCTTATATTGGGGTTTTTCGTGGTTTTCAATATTTACAAAAAAAAAATTCCTTCCACAAATTTCCGGATATTGATTTTGGCCTCAAATTGTAGGTCTGAATGTTTTCTAACTAATGCTATATTAATTTTAAAAATCAGTTGAGATTTGTTGGATATATGCCTTTTTTATTCACAGGGGACAGTCTTATTTTGGGGTTTTTCGTGGTTTTCAACATTTACAAAAAAAAAAAAAAATTCCTTCCACAACTTTGCGGATATTGATTTTGGCTTCAAATTGTACGTCTGAATGTTTTCTAACTAATGCTATATTAATTTTAAAAATCAGTTGAGATTTGTTGGTTATATGCCTTTTTTATTCACAGGGGAAAGTCTTATATTGGGGTTTTTCGTGGTTTTCAATATTTACAAAAAAAAACCTTCCACAAATTTCCGGATAATGACTTATGCCTCAAATTGTAAATCTGAACGTTCTCTAACTATTGCTGTATTAATTTTAAAAATCAGTTGAGATTTGTTGGATATATGCCTTTTTTATTCACAGGGGAAAGTCTTATATTGGGGTTTTTCGTGGTTTTCAATATTTACAAAAAAAAATCTTCCACAAATTTTCGGATAATGATTTTGGCCTCAAATTGTAGGTCTGAATGTTTTCTAACTAATGCTATATTAATTTTAAAAATCAGTTGAGATTTGTTGGTTATATGCCTTTTTTATTCACAGGGGAAAGTCTTATATTGGGGTTTTTCGTGGTTTTCAATATTTACAAAAAAAAAAACCTTCCACAAATTTCCGGATAATGATTTTGGCCTCAAATTGTAAACCTGAACGTTCTCTAACTATTGCTGTATTAATTTTAAAAATCAGTTGAGATTTGTTGGATATATGCCTTTTTTATTCACAGGGGAAAGTCTTATATTGGGGTTTTTCGTGGTTTTCAACATTTACAAAAAAAAAATACCTTCCACAAATTTCCGGATAATGATTTTGGTTCCATATTGTAGGTCTGAACGTTTTTTAACTAATGCCATATTAATTTTAAAAATCAGTTGAGATTTGTTGGATATATGCCTTTTTTATTCACAGGGGACAGTCTTATTTTGGGGTTTTTCGTGGTTTTCAATATTTACAAAAAAAAAATACCTTCCACAAATTTCCGGATAATGATTTTCGTCTCAAAGTGTAGGTCTGAATGTTTTCTAACTAATGCTATATTAATTTTAAAAATCAGTTGAGATTTGTTGGATATATGCTTTTTTTATTCACAGGGACAGTCTTATTTTGGGGTTTTTCGTGGTTTTCAATATTTACAAAAAAAAAATACCTTCCACAAATTTCCGGATAATATGTTTGGCTTTAAATTTTAGGTTTGAATGTTTTCTAACTAATGCTGTATTAGTTTTAAAAATCAGTTGAGATTTGTTGGATATATGCCCTTTTTATTCACAGGGGACAGTCTTACTTTGGGGTTTTTCGTGGTTTTCAACATTTACAAAAAAAAAAAATTCCTTCCACAAATTTTCGGATATTGATTTTGGCCTCAAATTGTAGGTTTGAATGTTTTCTAACTACTGCTATATTAATTTTAAAAATCAGTTGAGATTTGTTGGATATATGCCTTTTTTATTCACAGGGGAAAGTCTTATATTGGGGTTTTTCGTGGTTTTCAACATTTACAAAAAAAAAAAATTCCTTCCACAAATTTTCGGATATTGATTTTGGCCTCAAATTGTAGGTTTGAATGTTTTCTAACTAATGCTGTATTAGTTTTAAAAATGAGTTGAGATTTGTTGGATATATGCCCTTTTTATTCACAGGGGAAAGTCTTATATTGGGGTTTTTCGTGGTTTTCAATATTTACAAAAAAAAAAATTCCTTCCACAAATTTCCGGATATTGATTTTGGCCTCAAATTGTAGGTCTGAATGTTTTCTAACTAATGCTATATTAATTTTAAAAATCAGTTGAGATTTGTTGGATATATGCCTTTTTTATTCACAGGGGACAGTCTTATTTTGGGGTTTTTCGTGGTTTTCAACATTTACAAAAAAAAAAAAATTCCTTCCACAAATTTGCGGATATTGATTTTGGACTTAAATTGTAGGTCTGAATGTTTTCTAACTAATGCTATATTAATTTTAATAATCAGTTGAGATTTGTTGGTTATATGCCTTTTTTATTCACAGGGGAAAGTCTTATATTGGGGTTTTTCGTGGTTTTCAATATTTACAAAAAAAAAACCTTCCACAAATTTCCGGATAAAGATTTTGGTTCCAAATTGTAGGTCTGAACGTTTTCTAACTAATGCTTTATTAATTTTAAAAATCAGTTGAGATTTGTTGGATATATGCCTTTTTTATTCACAGGGGAAAGTCTTATATTGGGGTTTTTCGTGGTTTTCAATATTTACAAAAAAAAAAAACCTTCCACAAATTTCCGGATAATAATTTTGGCCTCAAATTGTAGGTCTGAATGTTTTCTAACTATTGCTGTATTAATTTTAAAAATAAGTTAAGATTTGTTGGATATATGCCTTTTTTATTCACAGGGGACAGTCTTATTTTGGGGTTTTTCGTGGTTTCCAATATTTACAAAAAAAAATACCTTCCACAAATTTCCGGATAATGATTTTGGCTTCAAATTGTAGGTCTGAATGTTTTCTAACTAATGCTATATTAATTTAAAAAATCAATTGAGATTTGTTGGATATATGCCTTTTTTATTCACAGGGGACAGTCTTATTTTTTGGGGGTTTTCGTGGTTTTCAACATTTACAAAAAAAAAATTCCTTCCAGAAATTTTCGGATATTGATTTTGGCCTCAAATTATAGGTCTGAATGTTTTCTAACTAATGCTATATTAATTTTCAAAATCAGTTGAGATTTGTTGGATATATGCCTTTTTTATTCACAGGGGACAGTCTTATTTGGGGTTTTTCGTGGTTTTCAACATTTACAAAAAAAAAAAAAATTCCTTCCACAAATTTCCGGATATTGATTTTGGCCTCAAATTGTAGGTCTGAATGTTTTCTAACTAATGCTATATTAATTTTAAAAATCAGTTGAGATTTGTTGGTTATATGCCTTTTTTATTCACAGGGAACAGTCTTATTTTGGGGTTTTTCGTGGTTTTCAACTTTTACAAAAAAAAAATTTCTTCCACAAATTTCCGGATAATGATTTTGGCCCTTAATTGTAGGTCTGAATGTTTTCTAAATTTTGCTATATTAATTTTAAAAATCAGTTGAGATTTGTTGGATCTATGCCTTTTTTTCACAGGGGACAGTCTTATTTTGGGGTTTTTCGTGGTTTTCAATAATTACAAAAAAAAAATATCTTCCACAAATTTCCGGATAATGATTTTGGCCTCAAATTGTAAATCTAAACGTTTTCTAACTAATGCCATATTAATTTTAAAAATCAGTTGAGATTTGTTGGTTATATGCCTTTTTTATTCACAGGGTAAAGTCTTATATTGGGGTTTTTCGTGGTTTTCAATATTTACAAAAAAAAAAACCTTCCACAAATTTCCGGATAATGATTTTGGCCTCAAATTGTAGGTCTGAATGTTCTCTAACTATTGCTATATTAATTTTAAAAATCACTTGAGATTTGTTGGATATATGCCTTTTTTATTCACAGGGGAAAGTCTTATATTGGGGTTTTTCGTGGTTTTCAATATTTACAAAAAAAAAATACCTTCCACAAATTTCCGGATAATGATTTTAGTTCCAAATTGTAGGTCTGAACGTTTTCTAACTAATGCTTTATTAATTTTAAAAATCAGTTGAGATTTGTTGGATATATGCCTTTTTTATTCACAGGGGACAGTCTTATTTTGGGGTTTTTCGTGGTTTTCAACATTTACAAAAAAAAAAATCCTTCCACAAATTTACGGATATTGATTTTGGCCTTAAATTGTAGGTCTAAATGTTTTCTAACTAATGCTATATTAATTTTAAAAATCAGTTGAGATTTGTTGGTTATATGCCTTTTTTATTCACAGGGGAAAGTCTTATATTGGGGTTTTTCGTGGTTTTCAATATTTACAAAAAAAAAACCTTCCACAAATTTTCGGATAATGATTTTAGCTTTAAATTGTAGGTCTGAATGTTCTCTAACTATTGCTGTATTAATTTTAAAAATCAGTTAAGATTTGTTGGATATATGCCTTTTTGATTCACAGGGAACAGTCTTATTTTGGGGTTTTTCGTGGTTTTCAACATTTACAAAAAAAAAAATTTCTTCCACAAATTTCCGGACAATAATTTTCGCCTTTAATTATAGGTCTGAATGTTTTCTAAATTATGCTTTATTAATTTTAAAAATCAGTTGAGATTTGTTGGATCTATGCCTTTTTTTTCACAGGGGACAGTCTTATTTTGGGGTTTTTCGTGGTTTTCAATATTTACAAAAAAAAAAAATACCTTCCACAAATTTCCGGATATTGATTTTGGCCTCAAATTGTAGGTCTGAATGTTTTCTAACTATTGCCATATTAATTTTAAAAATCAGTTGAGATTTGTTGGTTATATGCCTTTTTTTTCACAGGGGACAGTCTTATTTTGAAATTTTTCGTGGTTTTCAACATTTACAAAAAAAAAATACCTTCCACAAATTTCCGGATAATGACTTTGGCCTCAAATTGTAGGTCTAAACGTTTTCTAACTAATGTCATATTAATTTTAAAAATCAGTTGAGATTTGTTGGATATATGCCTTTTTTATTCACAGGGGACAGTCTTATTTTGGGGTTTTTCGTGGTTTTCAACATTTACAAAAAAAAAAAATTCCTTCCACAAATTTCCGGATATTGATTTTGGTCTTAAATTGTAGGTCTGAATGTTTTCTAACTAATGCTATATTATTTTAAAAATCAGTTGAGATTTGTTGGATATATGCCTTTTTATTCACAGGGGAAAGTCTTATATTGGGGTTTTTCGTGGTTTTCAAAATTTACAAAAAAAAAAATACCTTCCACAAATTTCCGGATAATGATTTTGGCTTCAAATTGTAGGTGTAAATGTTTTCTAAGTAATGCTATATTAATTTTAAAAATCAGTTGAGATTTGTTGGATATATGCCTTTTTTGTTCACAGGGGACGGTCTTATTTTGGGGTTTTTCGTGGTTTTCAACATTTACAAAAAAAAAAATACCTTCCACAAATTTCCGGATAATGATTTTGGCCTTAAATTGTAGGTTTGAATGTTTTCTAACTAATGCTGTATTAGTTTTAAAAATCAGTTGAGGGTTGTTGGATATATGCCTTTTTTATTCACAGGGGACAGTCTTACTTTGGGGTTTTTCGTGGTTTTCAACATTTACAAAAAAAAAAAATTCCTTCCACAAATTTCCGGATATTGATTTTAACCTCAAATTGTAGGTCTGATTGTTTTCTAACTACTGCTATATCAATTTTAAAAATCAGTTGAGATTTGTTGGATATATGCCTTTTTTATTCACAGGGGAAAGTCTTATATTGCGGTTTTTCGTGGTTTTCAATATTTACAAAAAAAACCTTCCACAAATTTCCGGATAATGATTTTGGCTTTAAATTGTAGGTCTGAATGTTTTCTAACAAATGCTATATTAATATTCAAAATCAGTTGAGATTTGTTGGATATATGCCTTTTTTATTCACAGGGAACAGTCTTATTTTGGGGTTTTTCATGGTTTTCAACATTTACAAAAAAAAAATTTCTTCCACAAATTTCCGGATAATGATTTTGGCCTTTAATTGTAGGTCTGAATGTTTTTTAAATTATGCTATAATAATTTTAAAAATCAGTTGAGATTTGTTGGATATATGCCTTTTTTATTCACAGGGGACAGTCTTATATTGGGGTTTTTCGTGGTTTTCAATATTTACAAAAAAAAAAAAAATACCTTCCACAAATTTACGGATAATGATTTTGCTCCAAATTGTAGGTCTAAATATTTTCTAACTAATGCTATATTAATTTTAAAAATCAGTTGAGAGTTGTTGGATATATGCCTTTTTATTCACAGGGGAAAGTCTTATATTGGGGTTTTTCGTGGTTTTCAATATTTACAAAAAAAACAAATACCTTCCACAAATTTCCGGATAATGATTTTGGCCTCAAATTGTAGGTCTAAACGTTTTCTAACTAATGCCATATTAATTTTAAAAATCAGTTGAGATTTGTTGGATATATGCCTTTTTTATTCACAGGGGACAGTCTTATTTTGGGGTTTTTCGTGGTTTTTAACATTTACAAAAATAAATTCCTTCCACAAATTTCCGGATATTGATTTTGGCTTCAAATTGTAGGTCTGAATGTTTTCTAACTAATGCTATATTAATTTTAAAAATCAGTTGAGATTTGTTGGATATATGCCTTTTTTATTCACAGGGGACAGTCTTATTTTGGGGTTTTTCGTGGTTTTCAACATTTACAAAAAAAAAAAAAAATTCCTTCCACAAATTTCCGGATATTGATTTTGGTCTCAAATTGTAGGTCTAAATGTTTTCTAACTAATGCTATATTAATTTTAAAAATCAGTTGAGATTTGTTGGATATATGCCTTTTTATTCACAGGGGACAGTCTTATTTTGGGGTTTTTCGTGGTTTTCAACATTTACAAAAAAAAAATTTCCTCCACAAATTTTCGGATAATGATTTTGGCGTTTAATTGTATGTCTGAATGTTTTCTAAATTATGCTATATTAATTTTAAAAATCAGTTGAGATTTGTTGGATCTATGCCTTTTTTTCACAGGGGACAGTCTTATTTTGGGGTTTTTCGTGGTTTTCAATATTACCAAAAAAAAAATACCTTCCACAAATTTCCGGATAATCATTTTGGCCTCAATTTGTAGGTCTAAACGTTTTCTAACTAATGCCATATTAATTTTAAAAATCAGTTGAGATTTGTTGGATATATGCCTTTTTTATTCACAGGGGACAGTCTTATTTTGGGGTTTTTCGTGGTTTTCAACATTTACAAAAAAAAAATTCCTTCCACAAATTTCCGGATATTGATTTTGAACTCAAATTGTAGGTCTAAATGTTTTCTAACTAATGCTATATTAATTTTAAAAATCAGTTGAGATTTGTTGGATATATGCCTTTTTTATTCACAGGGGACAGTCTTATTTTGGGGTTTTTCGTGGTTTTCAACATTTACAAAAAAAAAAAATTCCTTCCACAAATTTCTGGATATTGATTTTGGTCTCATATTGTAGGTCTGAATGTTTTCTAACTAATGCCGTATTAATTTTCAAAATCAGGTGAGATTTGTTGGATATATGCCTTTTTTATTCACAGTGGACAGTCTTATTTTTTGGGGTTTTTCGTGGTTTTCAACATTTACAAAAAAAAAAAAACCTTCCACAAATTTCCGGATATTGATTTTGGTTTTAAATTGTAGGTCTGAACGTTTTCTAACTAATGCTTTATTAATTTTAAAAATCAGTTGAGATTTGTTGGATATATGCATTTTTTATTCACAGGGGACAGTCTTATTTTGGGGTTTTTCGTGGTTTTCAATATTTACAAAAAAAAAAATACCTTCCACAAATTTCCGGATAATGATTTTGGCTTCAAATTGTAGGTCTGAATGTTTTCTAACTAATGCTATATTAGTTTTGAAAATCATTTGAGATTTGTTGGATATATGCCTTTTTTATTCACAGGGGACAGTCTTACTTTGGGGTTTTTCGTGGTTTTCAACATTTACAAAAAAAACAAATTCCTTCCACAAATTTCCGGATATTGATTTTGGCCTTAAATTGTAGGTCTGAATGTTTTCTAACTACTGCTATATTAATTTTAAAAATCAGTTGAGATTTGTTGGATATATGCCTTTTTTATTCACAGGGGAAAGTCTTATATTGGGGTTTTTCGTGGTTTTCAATATTTACAAAAAAAAAACCTTCCACAAATTTCCGGATAATGATTTTGACCTCAAATTGTAGGTCTGAATGTTTTCTAACTAATGCTATATTAATTTTAAAAATCAGTTGAGATTTGTTGGATATATGCCTTTGTTATTCACAGGGGAAAGTCTTATATTGGGGTTTTTCGTGGTTTTCAATATTTACAAAAAAAAAATACCTTCCACAAATTTCCGAATAATGATTTAGGTTCCAAATTGTAGGTATGAACGTTTTATAACTAATGCTTTATTAATTTTAAAAATCAGTTGAGATTTGTTGGATATATACCTTTTTTATTCACAGGGAACAGTCTTATTTTGGGGTTTTTCGTGGTTTTCAACATTTACAAAAAAAAAATTTCTTCCACAAATTTCCAGATAATGATTTTGGCCTTTAATTGTAGGTCTGAATGTTTTCTAAATTATGCTATATTAATTTTCAAAATCAGTTGAGATTTGTTGGATCTATGCCTTTTTTTTCACAGGGGACAGTCTTATTTTGGGGTTTTTCGTGGTTTTCAATATTTACAAAAAAAAAAAATACCTTCCACAAATTTCCGGATAATGATTTTGGCCTCAAATTGTAGGTCTAAACGTTTTCTAACTAATGCTATATTAATTTTAAAAATCAGTTGATATTTGTTGGATATATGCCTTTTTTATTCACAGGGGACATTCTTATTTTGGGGTTTTTCGTGGTTTTCAACATTTACAAAAAAAAAATTCCTTCCACGAATTTCCGGATATTGATTTTGATTTTAAATTGTAGGTCTGAATGTTTTCTATATTATGCTATATTAATTTTAAAAATCAGTTGAGATTTGTTGGATATATGCCTTTTTATTCACAGGGGAAAGTCTTATATTGGGGTTTTTCGTGGTTTTCAATATTTACAAAAAAAAAAAAATACCTTCCACAAATTTCCGGATAATGACTTTGGCTCCAAATTGTAGGTCTAAATGTTTTCTAACTAATGCTATATTAATTTTAAAAATCAGTTGAGATTTGTTGGATATATGCCTTTTTTGTTCACAGGGGACAGTCTTATTTTGGGGTTTTTCGTGGTTTTCAACATTTACAAAAAAAAAAAAATTCCTTCTACAAATTTCCGGATATAAATTGTGGCCTTAAATTGTAGGTTGGAATGTTTTCTAACTAATGCTGTATTAGTTTTAAAAATCAGTTGAAATTTGTTGGATATATGCCTCTTTTATTCACAGGGGACAGTCTTACTTTGGGGTTTTTCGTGGTTTTCAATATTTACAAAAAAAAAAAAATTCCTTCCACAAATTTCCGGATATTGATTTTGACCTCAACTTGTAGGTCTGAATGTTTTCTAACTACTGCTATATTAATTTTAAAAATCAGTTGAGATTTGTTGGATATATGCCTTTTTTATTCACAGGGGAAAGTCTTATATTGGGGTTTTTCGTGGTTTTCAATATTTACAAAAAAAAACCTTCCACAAATTTCCGGATAATGATTTTGGCCTCAAATTGTAGGTCTGAATGTTTTCTAACTAATGCCATATTAATTTTCAAAATCAGTTGAGATTTGTTGGATATATGCCTTTTTTATTCACAGGGGACAGTCTTATTTTTTGGGGTTTTTCGTGGTTTTCAACATTTACAAAAAAAAAATACCTTCCACGAATTTCCGGATAATGATTTTGGCGTTTAATTGTAGGTCTGAATGTTTTCTAAATTATGCTCTATTAATTTTAAAAATCAGTTGAGATTTGTTGGATCTATGCCTTTTTTTCACAGGGGACAGTCTTATTTTGGGGTTTTTCGTGGTTTTCAACATTTACAAAAAAAAAATTTCTTCCACAAATTTTCGGATAATGATTTTGGCTTTTAATTGTAGGTCTGAATGTTTTCTAAATTATGCTATATTAATTTTAAAAATCAGTTGAGATTTGTTGGATCTATGCCTTTTTTTTCACAGGGGACAGTCTTATTTTGGGGTTTTTCGTGGTTTTCAATATTACCAAAAAAAAAAATACCTTCCACAAATTTCCGGATAATCATTTTGGCCTCAATTTGTAGGTCTAAACGTTTTCTAACTAATGCCATATTAATTTTAAAAATCAGTTGAGATTTGTTGGATATATGCCTTTTTTATTCACAGGGGACAGTCTTATTTTGGGGTTTTTCGTGGTTTTCAACATTTACAAAAAAAAAATTCCTTCCACAAATTTCCGGATATTGACTTTGAACTCAAATTGTAGGTCTGAATGTTTTCTAACTAATGCTATATTAATTTTAAAAATCAGTTGAGATTTGTTGGATATATGCCTTTTTTATTCACAGGGGACAGTCTTATTTTGGGGTTTTTCGTGGTTTTCAACATTTACAAAAAAAAAAATTCCTTCCGCAAATTTCTGGATATTGATTTTGGTCTCATATTGTAGGTCTGAATGTTTTCTAACTAATGCTGTATTAATTTTCAAAATCAGGTGAGATTTGTTGGATATATGCCTTTTTTATTCACAGTGGACAGTCTTATTTTTTGGGGTTTTTCGTGGTTTTCAACATTTACAAAAAAAAAAAAAACCTTCCACAAATTTCCGGATATTGATTTTGGTTTTAAATTGTAGGTCTGAACGTTTTCTAACTAATGCTTTATTAATTTTAAAAATCAGTTGAGATTTGTTGGATATATGCCTTTTTTATTCACAGGGGACAGTCTTATTTTGGGGTTTTTCGTGGTTTTCAATATTTACAAAAAAAAAAATACCTTCCACAAATTTCCGGATAATGATTTTGGCTTCAAATTGTAGGTCTGAATGTTTTCTAACTAATGCTATATTAGTTTTGAAAATCATTTGAGATTTGTTGGATATATGCCTTTTTTATTCACAGGGGACAGTCTTACTTTGGGGTTTTTCGTGGTTTTCAACATTTACAAAAAAAACAAATTCCTTCCACAAATTTCCGGATATTGATTTTGGCCTTAAATTGTAGGTCTGAATGTTTTCTAACTACTGCTATATTAATTTTAAAAATCAGTTGAGATTTGTTGGATATATGCCTTTTTTATTCACAGGGGAAAGTCTTATATTGGGGTTTTTCGTGGTTTTCAATATTTACAAAAAAAAACCTTCCACAAATTTCCGGATAATGATTTTGACCTCAAATTGTAGGTCTGAATGTTTTCTAACTAATGCCATATTATTTTCAAAATCAGTTGAGATTTGTTGGATATATGCCTTTTTTATTCACAGGGAACAGTCTGTTTTTGGGGTTTTTCGTGGTTTTCAATATTTACAAAAAAAAAATACCTTCCACAAATTTTCGGATAATGATTTTGGCTTCAAATTGTAGGTCTGAATGTTTTCTAACTAATGCTATATTAATTTTAAAAATCAGTTGAGATTTGTTGGATATATGCCTTTTTTATTCACAGGGGACAGTCTTATTTTTTGGGGTTTTTCGTGGTTTTCAACATTTACAAAAAAAAAATTCCTTCCACAAATTTCCGGATATTGATTTTGGCTTCAAATTGTAGGTCTGAATGTTTTCTAACTAATGCTATATTAATTTTAAAAATCAGTTGAGATTTGTTGGATTATGCCTTTTTTGTTCACAGGGACAGTCTTATTTTGGGGTTTTTCGTGGTTTTCAACATTTACAAAAAAAAAAATTCCTTCCACAAATTTCCGGATATTGATTTTGACCTCAAATTGTAGGTCTGAATGTTTTCTAACTAATGCTATATTAATTTTCAAAATCAGTTGAGATTTGTTGGATATATGCCTTTTTTTCACAGGGGACAGTCTTATTTTGGGGTTTTTCGTGGTTTTCAATATTTACAACAAAAAAAAAATACCTTCCACAAATTTTCGGATAATGATTTTAGCCTCAAATTGTAGGTCTGAATGTTTTCTAACTAATGCTATATTAATTTTAAAAATCAGTTGAGATTTGTTGGATATATGCCTTTTTTGTTCACAGGGGACAGTCTTATTTTGGGGTTTTTCGTGGTTTTCAATATTTACAAAAAAAAAATACCTTCCACAAATTTCCGGATAATAATTTTGGCCTTAAATTGTAGGTTTGAATGTTTTCTAACTATTGCTGTATTAGTTTTAGAAATCAGTTGAGATTTGTTGGATATATGCCTTTTTTATTCACAGGGGACAGTCTTACTTTGGGGTTTTTCGTGGTTTTCAACATTTACAAAAAAAAAAAAACCTTCCACAAATTTCCGGATATTGATTTTGGTTTTAAATTGTAGGTCTGAACGTTTTCTAACTAATGCTTTATTAATTTTAAAAATCAGTTGAGATTTGTTGGATATATGCCTTTTTTATTCACAGGGGACAGTCTTATTTTGGGGTTTTTCGTGGTTTTCAATATTTACAAAAAAAAAAAATACCTTCCACAAATTTCCGGATAATGATTTTGGCTTCAAATTGTAGGTCTGAATGTTATCTAACTAATGCTATATTAATTTTAAAAATCAGTTGAGATTTGTTGGATATATGCCTTTTTTATTCACAGGGGACAGTCTTATTTTGGGGTTTTTCGTGGTTTTCAACATTTACAAAAAAAAAATTCCTTCCACAAATTTCCGGATATTGATTTTGGTTTTAAATTGTAGGTCTGAATGTTTTCTAACTAATGCTATATTAATTTTAAAAATCAGTTGAGATTTGTTGGATATTTGCCTTTTTGATTCACAGGGGAAAGTCTTATATTGGGGTTTTTCGTGGTTTTCAATATTTACAAAAAAAAAACCTTCCACAAATTTCCGGATAATGATTTTAGCCTCAAATTGTAGGTCTGAATGTTTTCTAAACAATGCTATATTAATTTTCAAAATCAGTTGAGATTTGTTGGATATATGCCTTTTTTATTCACAGGGGACAGTCTTATTTTTTGGGGTTTTTCGTGGTTTTCAACATTTACAAAAAAAAAAATACCTTCCACGAATTTCCGGATAATAATTTTGGCCTTAAATTGTAGGTCTGATTGTTTTCTAACTACTGCTATATTAATTTTAAAAATCAGTTGAGATTTGTTGGATATATGCCTTTTTTATTCACAGGGGAAAGTCTTATATTGGGGTTTTTCGTGGTTTTCAATATTTACAAAAAAAAAATACCTTCAAAAATCAGTTGAGATTTGTTGGATATATGCCTTTTTTATTCACAGGGAACAGTCTTATTTTGGGGTTTTTCGTGGTTTTCAACATTTACAAAAAAAAAAAATTCCTTCCACAAATTTCCGGATATTGATTTTGGTCTCAAATTGTAGGTCTGAATGTTTTCTAACTAATGCTATATTAATTTTAAAAATCAGTTGAGATATGTTGGATATATGCCTTTTTATTCACAGCGGAAAGTCTTATATTGGGGTTTTTCGTGGTTTTCAATATTTACAAAAAAAAAAATACCTTCCACAAATTTCCGTATATTGATTTTGGCTTCAAATTGTAGGTGTGAATGTTTTCTAACTAATGCTATATTCATTTTAAAAATCAGTTGAGATTTGTTGGATATATGCCTTTTTTATTCACAGGGGACAGTCTTATTTTGGGGTTTTTCGTGGTTTTCAATATTTACAAAAAAAAAATACCTTCCACAAATTTCCTTATAATGATTTTGGCCTTTAATTGTAGGTCTGAATGTTTTCTAAATTATGCTATATTAATTTTAAAAATCAGTTGAGATTTGTTGGATATATGCCTTTTTTATTCACAGGGGACAGTCTTATTTTGGGGTTTTTCGTGGTTTTCAATATTTACAAAAAAAAAATACCTTCCACAAATTTCCGGATAATAATTTTGGCCTTAAATTATAGGTTTAAATGTTTTCTAACTAATGCTGTATTAGTTTTAAAAATCAGTTGAGATTTGTTGGATATATGCCTTTTTTATTCACAGGGGACAGTCTTAATTTGGGGTTTTTCGTGGTTTTCAACATTTACAAAAAAAAAATTCCTTCCACAAATTTCCGGATATTGATTTTGGCCTCAAATTGTAGGTCTGAATGTTTTCTAACTACTGTTATATTAATTTTAAAAATCAGTTGAGATTTGTTGGATATATGCCTTTTTTATTCACAGGGAACAGTCTTATTTTGGGGTTTTTCGTGGTTTTCAACATTTACAAAAAAAAAATTTCTTCCACAAATTTCCGGATATTGATTTTGGCCTTTAATTGTAGGTCTGAATGTTTTCTAAATTATGCTATATTAATTTTAAAAATCAGTTGAGATTTGTTGGATCTATGCCTTTTTTTTCACAGTGGACAGTCTTATTTTGGGGTTTTTCGTGGTTTTCAACATTTACAAAAAAAAAAATTCCTTCCACAAATTTCCGGATATTGATTTTGGCCTCAAATTATAGGTCTGAATGTTTTCTAACTACTGCTATATTAATTTTAAAAATCAGTTGAGATTTGTTGGATATATGCCTTTTTTATTCACAGGGGAAAGTCTTATATTGGGGTTTTTCGTGGTTTTCAATATTTACAAAAAAAAAAATTCCTTCCACAAATTTCCGGATATTGATTTTGGCCTCAAATTGTAGGTCTGAATGTTTTCTAACTACTGCTATATTAATTTTAAAAATCAGTTGAGATTTGTTGGATATATGCCTTTTTTATTCACAGGGGAAAGTCTTATTTTTTGGAATTTTTCGTGGTTTTCAACATTTACAAAAAAAAAAATACCTTCCACGAATTTCCGGATAATGATTTTGGTTCCAAATTGTAGGTCTGAACGTTTTCTAACTAATGCTTTATTAATTTTAAAAATCAGTTGAGATTTGTTGGATATATGCCTTTTTTATTCACAGGGAACAGTCTTATTTTGGGGTTTTTCGTGGTTTTCAACATTTACAAAAAAAAAATTTCTTCCACAAATTTCCGGATATTGATTTTGGCCTTTAATTGTAGGTCTGAATGTTTTCTAAATTATGCTATATTAATTTTAAAAATCAGTTGAGATTTGTTGGATCTATGCCTTTTTTTTCACAGTGGACAGTCTTATTTTGGGGTTTTTCGTGGTTTTCAACATTTACAAAAAAAAAAAATTCCTTCCACAAATTTCCGGATATTAATTTTGGCCTCAAATTGTAGGTCTGAATGTTTTCTAACTACTGCTATATTAATTTTAAAAATCAGTTGAGATTTGTTGGATATATGCCTTTTTATTCACAGGGGAAAGTCTTATATTGGGGTTTTTCATGGTTTTCAATATTTACAAAAAAAAAACCTTCCAAAAATTTCCGAATATTGATTTTGGCCTCAAATTGTAGGTCTGAATGTTTTCTAACTAATGCTATATTAATTTTAAAAATCAGTTGAGATTTGTTGGATATATGCCTTTTTTATTCACAGGGGACAGTCTTATTTTGAAGTTTTTCGTGGTTTTCAACATTTACAAAAAAAAAAATACCTTCCACGAATTTCCGGATAATAATTTTGGCCTCAAATTGTAGGTCTGAATATTTTCTAACTAATGCTTTATTAATTTTAAAAATCAGTTGAGATTTGTTGGATATATGCCTTTTTTATTCACAGGGAACAGTCTTATTTTGGGGTTTTTCGTGGTTTTCAACATTTACAAAAAAAAAATTTCTTCCACAAATTTCCGGATAATGCTTTTGGCCTTTAATTGTAGGTCTGAATGTTTTCTAAATTATGCTATATTAATTTTAAAAATCAGTTGAAATTTGTTGGATATATGCCTTTTTTATTCACAGGGGAAAGTCTTATATTTGCGTTTTTCGTGGTTTTCAATATTTACAAAAAAAAAAAATACCTTCCACAAATTTCCGGATAATGATTTTCGCTCCAAATTGTAGGTCTAAACGTTTTCTATCTAATGCCATATTAATTTTAAAAATCAGTTGAGATTTTTTATTCACAGGGGACAGTCTTATTTTGGGGTTTTTCGTGGTTTTCAACATTTACAAAAAAAAAATACCTTCCACAAATTTCCGGATATTGGTTTTGCCTTCAAATTTGTAGGTCTGAATGTTTTCTAACTAATGCTATATTAATTTTAAAAATCAGTTGAGATTTGTTGGATATATGCCTTTTTTATTCACAGGGGACAGTCTTATTTTGGGGTTTTTCGTGGTTTTCAACATTTACAAAAAAAAAAAATTCCTTCCACAAATTTCCGGATATTGATTTTGCTCTCAAATTGTAGGTATAAATGTTTTCTAACTAATGCTATATTAATTTTAAAAATCAGTTGAGATTTGTTGGATATATGCCTTTTTATTCACAGGGGAAAGTCTTTTATTTGGGTTTTTCGTGGTTTTCAATATTTACAAAAAAAAGTACCTTCCACTTATTTCCGGATAATGATTTTGGCTCCAAATTGTAGGTCTGAATGTTTTCTAACTAATGCTATATTAATTTTAAAAATCAGTTGAGATTTGTTGGATATATGCCTTTTTTATTCACAGGGGACAGTCTTATTTTGGGGTTTTTCGTGGTTTTCAATATTTACAAAAAAAAACCTTTCACAAATTTCCGGATAATGATTTTGGACTCAAATTGTAGGTCTGAATGTTCTCTAACTACTGCTGTATTAATTTTAAAAATCAGTTGAGATTTGTTGGATATATGCCTTTTTTATTCACAGGGAACAGTCTTATTTTGGGGTTTTTCGTGGTTTTCAACATTTACAAAAAAAAAAAAATCATTCCACAAATTTCCGGATATTGATTTTGCTCTCAAATTGTAGGTATAAATGTTTTCTAACTAATGCTATATTAATTTTAAAAATCAGTTGAGATTTGTTGGATATATGCCTTTTTATTCACAGGGGAAAGTCTTATATTTGGGTTTTTCGTGGTTTTCAATATTTACAAAAAAAAATACCTTCCACAAATTTCCGGATATTGATTTTGGCTTTACATTGTAGGTCTGAATGTTTTCTAACTAATGCTATATTAATTTTAAAAAGCAGTTGAGATTTGTTGGATATATGCCTTTTTTGTTCACAGGGGACAGTCTTATCTTGGGGTTTTTCGTGGTTTTCAACATTTACAAAAAAAAAATTCCTTCCAAAAATTTCCGGATATTGATTTTGGTTTCAAATTGTAGGTCTGAATGTTTTCTAACTAATGCTATATTAATTTTCAAAATCAGTTGAGATTTGTTGGATATATGCCTTTTTTATTCACAGGGGACAGTCTTATTTTGGGGTTTTTCGTGGTTTTCAATATTTACAAAAAAAAAAATACCTTCCACAAATTTCCGGATTATGATTTTGGTCTCAAAGTGTAGGTCTGAATGTTTTCTAACTAATGCTTTATTAATTTTAAAAATCAGTTGAGATTTGTTGGATATATGCCTTTTTTATTCACAGGGGACAGTCTTATTTTAGGGTTTTTCGTGGTTTTAAAGAAAGAAAGAAAGAAACATATTAGCTTTGGAATCATAAATTTTTTTTTTTTTTTTTTTTTTTTTTTTTTTTTTTTTTTTAAACAAACACAACCCGCAAAGCAACTAGCTTGTCTGCGGAAAACACCCAGGGTCTATGGTGGGAATCGAACCCACGACCTCTGGACTGAGAGGCTAGCATCGCTACCACTCAGCCACAGGGGCACCCTGTTTTCAATATTTACAAAAAAAAAAATACCTTCCACAAATTTCCGGATAATAATTTTGGCCTTAAATTGTAGGTTTGAATGTTTTCTAACTAATGCTGTATTAGTTTTAAAAATCAGTTGAGATTTGTTGGATATATGCCTTTTTTATTCACAGGGGACAGTTTTTCGTGGTTTTCAACATTTACAAAAAAAAAAAATTCCTTCCACAAATTTCCGGATATTAATTTTGGTTTCAAATTGTAGGTCTGAATGTTTTCTAACTACTGCTATATTAATTTTAAAAATCAGTTGAGATTTGTTGGATATATGCCTTTTTTATTCACAGGGGAAAGTCTTATATTGGGGTTTTTCATGGTTTTCAATATTTACAAAAAAAAAACCTTCCAAAAATTTCCGGATAATGACTTTGGCCTCAAATTGTAGGTCTGAATGTTTTCTAACTAATGCTATATTAATTTTAAAAATCAGTTGAGATTTGTTGGATATATGCCTTTTTTATTCACAGGGGACAGTCTTATATTTGGGTTTTTCGTGGTTTTCAATATTTACAAAAAAAAAATACCTTCCACAAATTTCCGGATAATGATTTTGGCTCCAAATTGTAGGTCTAAATATTTTCTAACTAATGCTATATTAATTTTAAAAATCAGTTGAGATTTGTTGGATATATGCCTTTTTTATTCACAGGGGAAAGTCTTATATTGGGGTTTTTCATGGTTTTCAATATTTACAAAAAAAAAACCTTCCAAAAATTTCCGGATAATGATTTGGGCCTTAAATTGTAGGTCTGAATGTTTTCTAACTAATGCTATATTAATTTTAAAAATCAGTTGAGATTTGTTGGATATATGCCTTTTTTATTCACAGGGGACAGTCTTATTTTGGGGTTTTTCGTGGTTTTCAACATTTACAAAAAAAAAAAATACCTTTCACGAATTTCCGGATAATAATTTTGGCCTCAAATTGTAGGTCTGAATATTTTCTAACTAATGCTTTATTAATTTTAAAAATCAGTTGAGATTTGTTGGATATATGTCTTTTTTATTCACAGGGGACAGTCTTATTTTGGGGTTTTTCGTGGTTTTCAATATTTACAAAAAAAAAAATACCTTCCACAAATTTCCGGATTATGATTTTGGTCTCAAAGTGTAGGTCTGAATGTTTTCTAACTAATGCTATATTAATTTTAAAAATCAGTTGAGATTTGTTGGATATATGCCTTTTTTATTCACAGGGGACAGTCTTATTTTAGGGTTTTTCGTGGTTTTCAATATTTACAAAAAAAAAAAATACCTTCCACAAATTTCCGGATAATAATTTTGGCCTTAAATTGTAGGTTTGAATGTTTTCTAACTAATGCTGTATTAGTTTTAAAAATCAGTTGAGATTTGTTGGATATATGCCTTTTTTATTCACAGGGGACAGTTTTTCGTGGTTTTCAACATTTACAAAAAAAAAAAAATTCCTTCCACAAATTTCCGGATATTAATTTTGGCCTCAAATTGTAGGTCTAAATGTTTTCTAACTACTGCTATATTAATTTTAAAAATCAGTTGAGATTTGTTGGATATATGCCTTTTTTATTCACAGGGGAAAGTCTTATATTGGGGTTTTTCATGGTTTTCAATATTTACAAAAAAAAAACCTTCCAAAAATTTCCGGATAATGATTTTGGCCTCAAATTGTAGGTCTGAATGTTTTCTAACTAATGCTATATTAATTTTAAAAATCAGTTGAGATTTGTTGGATATATGCCTTTTTTATTCACAGGGGACAGTCTTATTTTGGGGTTTTTCGTGGTTTTCAACATTTACAAAAAAAAAAAATACCTTCCACGAATTTCCGGATAATAATTTTGGCCTCAAATTGTAGGTCTGAATATTTTCTAACTAATGCTTTATTAATTTTAAAAATCAGTTGAGATTTGTTGGATATATGCCTTTTTTATTCACAGGGAACAGTCTTATTTTGGGGTTTTTCGTGGTTTTCAACATTTACAAAAAAAAAATTTCTTCCACAAATTTCCGGATAATGCTTTTGGCCTTTAATTGTAGGTCTGAATGTTTTCTAAATTATGCTATATTAATTTTAAAAATCAGTTGAAATTTGTTGGATATATGCCTTTTTTATTCACAGGGGAAAGTCTTATATTTGGGTTTTTCGTGGTTTTCAATATTTACAAAAAAAAAATACCTTCCACAAATTTCCGGATAATGATTTTGGTTCCAAATTGTAGGTCTAAATGTTTTCTAACTAATGCTATATTAATTTTAAAAATCAGTTGAGATTTGTTGGATATATGCCTTTTTTATTCACAGGGGACAGTCTTATTTTGGGGTTTTTCGTGGTTTTCAACATTTACAAAAAAAAAAATACCTTCCACGAATTTCCGGATAATAATTTTGGCCTCAAATTGTAGGTCTGAATATTTTCTAACTAATGCTTTATTAATTTTAAAAATCAGTTGAGATTTGTTGGATATATGTCTTTTTTATTCACAGGGGACAGTCTTATTTTGGGGTTTTTCGTGGTTTTCAATATTTACAAAAAAAAAAATACCTTCCACAAATTTCCGGATTATGATTTTGGTCTCAAAGTGTAGGTCTGAATGTTTTCTAACTAATGCTATAATAATTTTAAAAATCAGTTGAGATTTGTTGGATATATGCCTTTTTTATTCACAGGGGACAGTCTTATTTTAGGGTTTTTCGTGGTTTTCAATATTTACAAAAAAAAAAATACCTTCCACAAATTTCCGGATAATAATTTTGGCCTTAAATTGTAGGTTTGAATGTTTTCTAACTAATGCTGTATTAGTTTTAAAAATCAGTTGAGATTTGTTGGATATATGCCTTTTTTATTCACAGGGGACAGTTTTTCGTGGTTTTCAACATTTACAAAAAAAAAAAATTCCTTCCACAAATTTCCGGATATTAATTTTGGCCTCAAATTGTAGGTCTGAATGTTTTCTAACTACTGCTATATTAATTTTAAAAATCAGTTGAGATTTGTTGGATATATGCCTTTTTTATTCACAGGGGAAAGTCTTATATTGGGGTTTTTCATGGTTTTCAATATTTACAAAAAAAAAAACCTTCCAAAAATTTCCGGATAATGATTTTGGCCTCAAATTGTAGGTCTGAATGTTTTCTAACTAATGCTATATTAATTTTAAAAATCAGTTGAGATTTGTTGGATATATGCCTTTTTTATTCACAGGGGACAGTCTTATTTTGGGGTTTTTCGTGGTTTTCAACATTTACAAAAAAAAAAAATACCTTCCACGAATTTCCGGATAATAATTTTGGCCTCAAATTGTAGGTCTGAATATTTTCTAACTAATGCTTTATTAATTTTAAAAATCAGTTGAGATTTGTTGGATATATGCCTTTTTTATTCACAGGGAACAGTCTTATTTTGGGGTTTTTCGTGGTTTTCAACATTTACAAAAAAAAAATTTCTTCCACAAATTTCCGGATAATGCTTTTGACCTTTAATTGTAGGTCTGAATGTTTTCTAAATTATGCTATATTAATTTTAAAAATCAGTTGAAATTTGTTGGATATATGCCTTTTTTATTCACAGGGGAAAGTCTTATATTTGGGTTTTTCGTGGTTTTCAATATTTACAAAAAAAAAATACCTTCCACAAATTTCCGGATAATGATTTTGGCTCCAAATTGTAGGTCTAAATGTTTTCTAACTAATGCTATATTAATTTTAAAAATCAGTTGAGATTTGTTGGATATATGCCTTTTTTATTCACAGGGGAAAGTCTTATATTGGGGGTTTTCGTGGTTTTCAATATTTACAAAAACAAAACCTTCCACAAATTTCCGGATAATGATTTTGGCTTCGAATTGTAGGTCTGAATGTTTTCTAACTAATGCTATATTAATTTTTAAAATCAGTTGAGATTTGTTGGATATATGCCTTTTTTATTCACAGGGGACAATCTTATTTTTTGGGTTTTTCGTGGTTTTCAACATTTACAAAAAAAAAAATACCTTCCACGAATTTCCGGATAATGATTTTGATCCAAATTGTAGGTCTGAACGGTTTCTAACTAATGCTTTATTAATTTTTAAAATCAGTTGAGATTTGTTGGATATATGCCTTTTTTGTTCACAGGGAACAGTCTTATTTTGGGGTTTTTCGTGGTCTTCAACATTTACAAAAAAAAAAAATTCCTTCCACAAATTTCCGGATATTGATTTTGGTCTCAAATTGTAGGTCTGAATGTTTTCTAACTAATGCTATATTAATTTTAAAAATCAGTTGAGATTTGTTGGATATATGCCTTTTTTATTCACAGGGGACAGTCTTATTTTGGGGTTTTTCGTGGTTTTCAATATTTACAAAAAAAAAATACCTTCCACAAATTTCTGGAAAATAATTTTGGCCTTAAATTGTAGGTTTGAATGTTTTCTAACTAATGCTGTATTAGTTTTATAAATCAGTTGAGATTTGTTGGATATATGCCTTTTTTATTCACAGGGGAAAGTCTTATATTGGGGTTTTTCGTGGTTTTCAATATTTACAAAAAAATACCTTCCACAAATTTCCGGATAATGATTTTGCCCTCAAATTGTAGGTCTAAATGTTTTCTAACTACTGCTATATTAATTTTAAAAATCAGTTGAGATTTGTTGGATATATGCCTTTTTTATTCACAGGGGAAAGTCTTATATTGGGGTTTTTCGTGGTTTTCAATATTTACAAAAAAAATACCTTCCACAAATTTCCGGATAATGATTTTGGCCTCAAATTGTAGGTCTGAATGTTTTCTAACTAATTCTATATTAATTTTCAAAATCAGTTGAGATTTGTTGGATATATGCCTTTTTTATTCACAGGGGACAGTCTTATTTTTTGGGGTTTTTCGTGGTTTTCAACATTTACAAAAAAAAAATATCTTCCACGAATTTCCGGATTATAATTTTGGCTTCAAATTGTTGTAGGTCTGAATGTTTTGTAACTACTGCTATATTAATTTTAAAAATCAGTTGAGATTTGTTGGATCTATGCCTTTTTTTTCACAGGGGACAGTCTTATTTTGGGGTTTTTCGTGGTTTTCAATATTTACAAAAAAAAAAATACCTTCCACAAATTTCCGGATAATGATTTTAGCCTCAAATTGTAGGTCTGAATGTTTTCTAACTAATGCTATATTAATTTTAAAAATCAGTTGAGATTTGTTGGATATATGCCTTTTTATTCACAGGGGAAAGTCTTATATTTGGGTTTTTCGTGGTTTTCAATATTTACAAAAAAAAAAAAATACCTTCCACAAATTTCCGGATAATGATTTTGGCTCCAAATTGTAGGTCTAAATGTTTTCTAACTAATGCTATATTAATTTTAAAAATCAGTTGAGATTTGTTGGATTTATGCCTTTTTTTTCACAGGGGACAGTCTTATTTTGGGGTTTTTCGTGGTTTTCAATATTTACAAAAAAAAAACCTTTCACAAATTTCCGGATAATGATTTTGGACTCAAATTGTAGGTCTGAATGTTCTCTAACTACTGCTGTATTAATTTTAAAAATCAGTTGAGATTTGTTGGATATATGCCTTTTTTATTCACAGGGAACAGTCTTATTTTGGGGTTTTTCGTGGTTTTCAACATTTACAAAAAAAAAAAATTCATTCCACAAATTTCCGGATATTGATTTTGCTCTCAAATTGTAGGTATAAATGTTTTCTAACTAATGCTATATTAATTTTAAAAATCAGTTGAGATTTGTTGGATATATGCCTTTTTATTCACAGGGGAAAGTCTTATATTTGGGTTTTTCGTGGTTTTCAATATTTACAAAAAAAAATACCTTCCACAAATTTCCGGATAATGATTTTGGTTCCAAATTGTAGGTCTGAATGTTTTCTAACTAATGCTATATTAATTTTAAAAAGCAGTTGAGATTTGTTGGATATATGCCTTTTTTGTTCACAGGGGACAGTCTTATTTTGGGGTTTTTCGTGGTTTTCAACATTTACAAAAAAAAAATTTCTTCCACAAATTTCCGGATAATGCTTTTGGCCTTTAATTGTAGGTCTGAATGTTTTCTAAATTATGCTATATTAATTTTCAAAATCAGTTGAGATTTGTTGGATATATGCCTTTTTTATTCACAGGGGACAGTCTTATTTTGGGGTTTTTCGTGGTTTTCAATATTTACAAAAAAAAAAATACCTTCCACAAATTTCCGGATTATGATTTTGGTCTCAAAGTGTAGGTCTGAATGTTTTCTAACTAATGCTTTATTAATTTTAAAAATCAGTTGAGATTTGTTGGATATATGCCTTTTTTATTCACAGGGGACAGTCTTATTTTAGGGTTTTTCGTGGTTTTAAAGAAAGAAAGAAAGAAACATATTAGCTTTGGAATCATAAATTTTTTTTTTTTTTTTTTTTTTTTTTTTTTTTTTTAACAAACACAACCCGCAAAGCGACTAGCTTGTCTGCGGAAAACACCCAGGGTCTATGGTGGGAATCGAACCCACGACCTCTGGACTGAGAGGCTAGCATCGCTACCACTCAGCCACAGGGGCACCCTGTTTTCAATATTTACAAAAAAAAAAAATACCTTCCACAAATTTCCGGATAATAATTTTGGCCTTAAATTGTAGGTTTGAATGTTTTCTAACTAATGCTGTATTAGTTTTAAAAATCAGTTGAGATTTGTTGGATATATGCCTTTTTTATTCACAGGGGACAGTTTTTCGTGGTTTTCAACATTTACAAAAAAAAAAAATTCCTTCCACAAATTTCCGGATATTAATTTTGGCTTCAAATTGTAGGTCTGAATGTTTTCTAACTACTGCTATATTAATTTTAAAAATCAGTTGAGATTTGTTGGATATATGCCTTTTTTATTCACAGGGGAAAGTCTTATATTAAGGTTTTTCATGGTTTTCAATATTTACAAAAAAAAAACCTTCCAAAAATTTCCGGATAATGAGTTTGGCCTCAAATTGTAGGTCTGAATGTTTTCTAACTAATGCTATATTAATTTTAAAAATCAGTTGAGATTTGTTGGATATATGCCTTTTTTATTCACAGGGGACAGTCTTACTTTAGGGTTTTTCGTGGTTTTCAATATTTACAAAAAAAAAAAATACCTTCCACAAATTTCCGGATAATAATTTTGGCCTTAAATTGTAGGTTTGAATGTTTTCTAACTAACGCTGTATTAGTTTTAAAAATCAGTTGAGATTTGTTGGATATATGCCTTTTTTATTCACAGGGGACAGTTTTTCGTGGTTTTCAACATTTACAAAAAAAAAAAATTCCTTCCACAAATTTCCGGATATTAATTTTGGCCTCAAATTGTAGGTCTGAATGTTTTCTAACTACTGCTATATTAATTTTAAAAATCAGTTGAGATTTGTTGGATATATGCCTTTTTTATTCACAGGGGAAAGTCTTATATTGGGGTTTTTCATGGTTTTCAATATTTACAAAAAAAAAACCTTCCAAAAATTTCCGGATAATGATTTTGGCCTCAAATTGTAGGTCTGAATGTTTTCTAACTAATGCTATATTAATTTTAAAAATCAGTTGAGATTTGTTGGATATATGCCTTTTTTATTCACAGGGGACAGTCTTATTTTGGGGTTTTTCGTGGTTTTCAACATTTACAAAAAAAAAATACCTTCCACGAATTTCCGGATAATAATTTTGGCCTCAAATTGTAGGTCTGAATATTTTCTAACTAATGCTTTATTAATTTTAAAAATCAGTTGAGATTTGTTGGATATATGCCTTTTTTATTCACAGGGAACAGTCTTATTTTGGGGTTTTTCGTGGTTTTCAACATTTACAAAAAAAAAATTTCTTCCACAAATTTCCGGATAATGCTTTTGGCCTTTAATTGAAGGTCTGAATGTTTTCTAAATTATGCTATATTAATTTTAAAAATCAGTTGAAATTTGTTGGATATATGCCTTTTTTATTCACAGGGGAAAGTCTTATATTTGGGTTTTTCGTGGTTTTCAATATTTACAAAAAAAAAATACCTTCCACAAATTTCCGGATAATGATTTTGGCTCCAAATTGTAGGTCTAAATGTTTTCTAACTAATGCTATATTAATTTTAAAAATCAGTTGAGATTTGTTGGATATATGCCTTTTTTATTCACAGGGGAAAGTCTTATATTGGGGGTTTTCGTGGTTTTCAATATTTACAAAAAAAAAATACCTTCCACGAATTTCCGGATAATAATTTTGGCCTCAAATTGTAGGTCTGAATATTTTCTAACTAATGCTTTATTAATTTTAAAAATCAGTTGAGATTTGTTGGATATATGCCTTTTTTATTCACAGGGAACAGTCTTATTTTGGGGTTTTTCGTGGTTTTCAACATTTACAAAAAAAAAATTTCTTCCACAAATTTCCGGATAATGCTTTTGGCCTTTAATTGTAGGTCTGAATGTTTTCTAAATTATGCTATATTAATTTTAAAAATCAGTTGAAATTTGTTGGATATATGCCTTTTTTATTCACAGGGGAAAGTCTTATATTTGGGTTTTTCGTGGTTTTCAATATTTACAAAAAAAAAATACCTTCCACAAATTTCCGGATAATGATTTTGGCTCCAAATTGTAGGTCTAAATGTTTTCTAACTAATGCTATATTAATTTTAAAAATCAGTTGAGATTTGTTGGATATATGCCTTTTTTATTCACAGGGGAAAGTCTTATATTGGGGTTTTTCATGGTTTTCAATATTTACAAAAAAAAAACCTTCCAAAAATTTCCGGATAATGATTTTGGCCTTAAATTGTAGGTCTGAATGTTTTCTAACTAATGCTATATTAATTTTAAAAATCAGTTGAGATTTGTTGGATATATGCCTTTTTTATTCACAGGGGACAGTCTTATTTTGGGGTTTTTCGTGGTTTTCAACATTTACAAAAAAAAAAATACCTTCCACGAATTTCCGGATAAAAATTTTGGCCTCAAATTGTAGGTCTGAATATTTTCTAACTAATGCTTTATTAATTTTAAAAATCAGTTGAGATTTGTTGGATATATGTCTTTTTTATTCACAGGGGACAGTCTTATTTTGGGGTTTTTCGTGGTTTTCAATATTTACAAAAAAAAAAATACCTTCCACAAATTTCCGGATTATGATTTTGGTCTCAAAGTGTAGGTCTGAATGTTTTCTAACTAATGCTATAATAATTTTAAAAATCAGTTGAGATTTGTTGGATATATGCCTTTTTTATTCACAGGGGACAGTCTTATTTTAGGGTTTTTCGTGGTTTTCAATATTTACAAAAAAAAAAAAAATACCTTCCACAAATTTCCGGATAATAATTTTGGCCTTAAATTGTAGGTTTGAATGTTTTCTAACTAATGCTGTATTAGTTTTAAAAATCAGTTGAGATTTGTTGGATATATGCCTTTTTTATTCACAGGGGACAGTTTTTCGTGGTTTTCAACATTTACAAAAAAAAAAAATTCCTTCCACAAATTTCCGGATTAATTTTGGCCTCAAATTGTAGGTCTGAATGTTTTCTAACTACTGCTATATTAATTTTAAAAATCAGTTGAGATTTGTTGGATATATGCCTTTTTTATTCACAGGGGAAAGTCTTATATTGGGGTTTTTCATGGTTTTCAATATTTACAAAAAAAAACCTTCCAAAAATTTCCGGATAATGATTTTGGCCTCAAATTGTAGGTCTGAATGTTTTCTAACTAATGCTATATTAATTTTAAAAATCAGTTGAGATTTGTTGGATATATGCCTTTTTTATTCACAGGGGACAGTCTTATTTTGGGGTTTTTCGTGGTTTTCAACATTTACAAAAAAAAAAATACCTTCCACGAATTTCCGGATAATAATTTTGGCCTCAAATTGTAGGTCTGAATATTTTCTAACTAATGCTTTATTAATTTTTAAAATCAGTTGAGATTTGTTGGATATATGCCTTTTTTGTTCACAGGGAACAGTCTTATTTTGGGGTTTTTCGTGGTCTTCAACATTTACAAAAAAAAAAAATTCCTTCCACAAATTTCCGGATATTGATTTTGGCCTCAAATTGTAGGTCTGAATGTTTTCTAACTAATGCTATATTAATTTTAAAAATCAGTTGAGATTTGTTGGATATATGCCTTTTTTATTCACAGGGGAAAGTCTTATATTTGGGTTTTTCGTGGTTTTCAATATTTACAAAAAAAAATACCTTCCACAAATTTCCGGATAATGATTTTGGCTCCAAATTGTAGGTCTAAATGTTTTCTAACTAATGCTATATTAATTTTAAAAATCAGTTGAGATTTGTTGGATATATGCCTTTTTTATTCACAGGGGAAAGTCTTATATTGGGGTTTTTCATGGTTTTCAATATTTACAAAAAAAAAACCTTCCAAAAATTTCCGGATAATGATTTTGGCCTTAAATTGTAGGTCTGAATGTTTTCTAACTAATGCTATATTAATTTTAAAAATCAGTTGAGATTTGTTGGATATATGCCTTTTTTATTCACAGGGGACAGTCTTATTTTGGGGTTTTTTCGTGGTTTTCAACATTTACAAAAAAAAAAATACCTTCCACGAATTTCCGGATAAAAATTTTGGCCTCAAATTGTAGGTCTGAATATTTTCTAACTAATGCTTTATTAATTTTAAAAATCAGTTGAGATTTGTTGGATATATGTCTTTTTTATTCACAGGGGACAGTCTTATTTTGGGGTTTTTCGTGGTTTTCAATATTTACAAAAAAAAAATACCTTCCACAAATTTCCGGATTATGATTTTGGTCTCAAAGTGTAGGTCTGAATGTTTTCTAACTAATGCTATAATAATTTTAAAAATCAGTTGAGATTTGTTGGATATATGCCTTTTTTATTCACAGGGGACAGTCTTATTTTAGGGTTTTTCGTGGTTTTCAATATTTACAAAAAAAAAAAAAATACCTTCCACAAATTTCCGGATAATAATTTTGGCCTTAAATTGTAGGTTTGAATGTTTTCTAACTAATGCTGTATTAGTTTTAAAAATCAGTTGAGATTTGTTGGATATATGCCTTTTTTATTCACAGGGGACAGTTTTTCGTGGTTTTCAACATTTACAAAAAAAAAAAATTCCTTCCACAAATTTCCGGATATTAATTTTGGCCTCAAATTGTAGGTCTGAATGTTTTCTAACTACTGCTATATTAATTTTAAAAATCAGTTGAGATTTGTTGGATATATGCCTTTTTTATTCACAGGGGAAAGTCTTATATTGGGGTTTTTCATGGTTTTCAATATTTACAAAAAAAAAACCTTCCAAAAATTTCCGGATAATGATTTGGCCTCAAATTGTAGGTCTGAATGTTTTCTAACTAATGCTATATTAATTTTAAAAATCAGTTGAGATTTGTTGGATATATGCCTTTTTTATTCACAGGGGACAGTCTTATTTTGGGGTTTTTCGTGGTTTTCAACATTTACAAAAAAAAAAATACCTTCCACGAATTTCCGGATAATAATTTTGGCCTCAAATTGTAGGTCTGAATATTTTCTAACTAATGCTTTATTAATTTTTAAAATCAGTTGAGATTTGTTGGATATATGCCTTTTTTGTTCACAGGGAACAGTCTTATTTTGGGGTTTTTCGTGGTCTTCAACATTTACAAAAAAAAAAAATTCCTTCCACAAATTTCCGGATATTGATTTTGGCCTCAAATTGTAGGTCTGAATGTTTTCTAACTAATGCTATATTAATTTTAAAAATCAGTTGAGATTTGTTGGATATATGCCTTTTTTATTCACAGGGGACAGTCTTATTTTGGGGTTTTTCGTGGTTTTCAATATTTACAAAAAAAAAATACCTTCCACAAATTTCCGGATAATAATTTTGGCCTTAAATTGTAGGTTTGAATGTTTTCTAACTAATGCTGTATTAGTTTTATAAATCAGTTGAGATTTGTTGGATATATGCCTTTTTTATTCACAGGGGAAAGTCTTATATTGGGGTTTTTCGTGGTTTTCAATATTTACAAAAAAAATACCTTCCACAAATTTCGGGATAATGATTTTGCCCTCAAATTGTAGGTCTAAATGTTTTCTAACTACTGCTATATTAATTTTAAAAATCAGTTGAGATTTGTTGGATATATGCCTTTTTTATTCACAGGGGAAAGTCTTATATTGGGGTTTTTCGTGGTTTTCAATATTTACAAAAAAAAAATACCTTCCACAAATTTCCGGATAATGATTTTGATTCCAAATTATAGGTCTGAACGTTTTCTAACTAATGCTTTAATAATTTTAAAAATCAGTTGAGATTTGTTGGATATATGTCTTTTTTATTCACAGGGGACAGTCTTATTTTGGGGTTTTTCGTGGTTTTCAATATTTACAAAAAAAAAATACCTTCCACAAATTTCCGGATAATGATTTTGGCTTTAAATTGTAGGTCTGAATGTTTTCTAACTAATGTTATATTAATTTTAAAAATCAGTTGAGATTTGTTGGATATATGCCTTTTTTATTCAGAGGGGACAGTCTTATTTTTTGGGGTTTTTCGTGGTTTTCAACATTTACAAAAAAACAAATTCCTTCCACAAATTTTCGGATATTGATTTTGGCCTCAAATTGTAGGTCTGAATATTTTCTAACTAATGCTATATCAATTTTCAAAATCAGTTGAGATTTGTTTGATATATGCCTTTTTTATTCACAGGGGACAGTCTTATTTTGGGGTTTTTCGTGGTTTTCAACATTTACAAAAAAAAATTCCTTCCACAAATTTGCGGATAATGATTTTGGCCTCAAATTGTAGGCCTGAATGTTTTCTAACTACTGCTATATTAATTTTAAAAATCAGTTGAGATTTGTTGGATATATGCCTTTTTTATTCACAGGGGAAAGTCTTATATTGGGGTTTTTCGTGGTTTTCAATATTTACAAAAAAAAATACCTTCCACAAATTTCCGGATAATGATTTTGATTCCAAATTATAGGTCTGAACGTTTTCTAACTAATGCTTTAATAATTTTAAAAATCAGTTGAGATTTGTTGGATATATGTCTTTTTTATTCACAGGGGACAGTCTTATTTTGGGGTTTTTCGTGGTTTTCAATATTTACAAAAAAAAAAAAATACCTTCCACAAATTTCCGGATAATGATTTTGGCTTCAAATTGTAGGTCTGAATGTTTTCTAACTAATGTCATATTAATTTTAAAAATCAGTTGAGATTTGTTGGATATATGCCTTTTTTATTCAGAGGGGACAGTCTTATTTTTTGGGGTTTTTCGTGGTTTTCAACATTTACAAAAAAACAAATTCCTTCCACAAATTTCCGGATATTGATTTTGGCCTCAAATTGTAGGTCTGAATGTTTTCCAACTAATGCTATATTAATTTTAAAAATCAGTTGAGATTTGTTGGTTATATGTCTTTTTTATTCACAGGGGAAAGTCTTATATTGGGGTTTTTCGTGGTTTTCAATACTTACAAAAAAAAAACCTTCCACAAATTTCCGGATAATGATTTTTGCCTTAAATTGTAGGTCTAAAAGTTTTCTAACTAATGTGATATTAATTTTAAAAATCAGTTGAGATTTGTTGGATATATGCCTTTTTTATTCACAGGGGACAGTCTTATATTTGGGTTTTTCGTGGTTTTCAATATTTACAAAAAAAAAAATACTTTCCACAAATTTCCGGATATTGATTTTGGCTTCAAATTGTAAATCTGAATGTTTTCTAACTAATGCTATATTAATTTTAAAAATCAATTGAGATTTGTTGGATATATGCCTTTTTTATTCACAGGGAACAGTCTTATTTTGGGGTTTTTCGTGGTTTTCAACATTTACAAAAAAAAATTTCTTCCACAAATTTCCGGATAATGTTTTGGCCTTTAATTGTAGGTCTGAATGTTTTCTAAATTATGACATATTAATTTTAAAAATCAGTTGAGATTTGTTTGGATATATGCCTTTTTTTTTCACAGGGGACAGTCTTATTTTGGGGTTTTTCGTGGTTTTCAATATTTACAAAAAAAAAATACCTTCCACAAATTTCTGGATAATAATTTTTGCCTTAAATTGTAGGTCTAAAAGTTTTCTAACTAATGTGATATTAATTTTAAAAAATCAGTTGAGATTTGTTGGATATATGCCTTTTTTTATTCACAGGGGACAGTCTTATATTTGGGTTTTTCGTGGTTTTTCAATATTTACAAAAAAAAAAATACCTTCCACAAATTTCCGGATATTGATTTTGGCTTCAAATTGTAAATCTGAATGTTTTCTAACTAATGCTATATTAATTTTTAAAAATCAATTGAGATTTGTTGGATATATGCCTTTTTTATTCACAGGGGACAGTCCTTATTTTGGGGTTTTTCGTGGTTTTCAACATTTACAAAAAAAAAAAAATTCCTTCCACAAATTTCCGGATATTGATTTTGGCTTCAAATTGTAGGTCTGAATGTTTTCTAACTAATGCTATATTAATTTTAAAAATCAGTTGAGATTTGTTGGATATATGCCTTTTTATTCACAGGGGAAAGTCTTATATTGGGGTTTTTCGTGGTTTTCAATATTTACAAAAAAAAAATACCTTCCACAAATTTCCGGATAACGATTTTGGCTCCAAATTGTAGGTCTAAATTTTTTCTAACTAATGCTATATTAATTTAAAAATTAGTTGAGATTTGTTGGATATATGCCTTTTTTGTTCACAGGGGACAGTCTTATTTTGGGGTTTTTCGTGGTTTTCAACATTTACAAAAAAAATAAAAAATTCCTTCCACAAATTTCCGGATATTGATTTTGGCCGCAAATTGTAGGTCTGAATGTTCTCTAACTAATGCTATATTAATTTTAAAAATCAGTTGAGATTTGTTGGATATATGCCTTTTTTATTCACAGGGGACAGTCTTATTTTGGGGTTTTTCGTGGTTTTCAATATTTACAAAAAAAAATACCTTCCACAAATTTCCGGATAATGATTTTGGCTCCAAATTGTAGGTCTAAATTTTTTCTAACTAATGCTATATTAATTTAAAAATCAGTTGAGATTTGTTGGATATATGCCTTTTTTGTTCACAGGGGACAGTCTTATTTTGGGGTTTTTCGTGGTTTTCAACATTTACAAAAAAAATAAAAAATTCCTTCCACAAATTTCCGGATATTGATTTTGGCCTCAAATTGTAGGTCTGAATGTTTTCTAACTAATGCTATATTAATTTTAAAAATCAGTTGAGATTTGTTGGATATATGCCTTTTTTATTCACAGGGGACAGTCTTATTTGGGGGTTTTTCGTGGTTTTCAATATTTACAAAAAAAAAATACCTTCCACAAATTTCCGGATTATGATTTTGGCCTCAAATTGTAGGTCTGAATGTTTTTATCTAATATAATATTAATTTTAAAAATCAGTTGAGATTTGTTGGATATATGCCTTTTTTATTCACAGGGGACAGTCTTATTTTGGGGGTTTTTCGTGGTTTTCAATATTTACAAAAAAAAAATACCTTCCACAAATTTCCGGATAATAATTTTGGCCTTAAATTGTAGGTTTGAATGTTTTCTAACTAATGCTGTATTAGTTTTAAAAATCAGTTGAGATTTGTTGGATATATGCCTTTTTTTTCACAGGGGACAGTCTTACTTTGGGGTTTTTCGTGGTTTTCAACAATTACAAAAAAAAAAAAAATTCCTTCCACAAATTTCCGGATATTGATTTTGGCCTTAAATTGTAGGTCTGAATGTTTTCTAACTACTGCTATATTAATTTTAAAAATCAGTTGAGATTTGTTGGATATATGCCTTTTTTATTCACAGGGGACAGTCTTATTTTGGGGTTTTTCGTGGTTTTCAACATTTACAAAAAAAAATTCCTTCCACAAATTTCCGGATATTGATTTTGGCTTCAAATTGTAAATCTGAATGTTTTCTAACTAATGCTATATTAATTTTAAAAATCAATTGAGATTTGTTGGATATATGCCTTTTTTATTCACAGGGGAAAGTCTTATATTGGGGTTTTTCGTGGTTTTCAATATTTACAAAACAAAACCTTCCACAAATTTCCGGATAATGATTTTGGCTTCAAATTGTAGGTCTGAATGTTTTCTAACTAATGCTATATTAATTTTCAAAATCAGTTGAGATTTGTTGGATATATGCCTTTTTTATTCACAGGGGACAGTCTTATGTTTTGGGGTTTTTCGTGGTTTTCAACATTTACAAAAAAAAATACCTTCCACGAATTTCCGGATAATAATTTTAGCCTCAAATTGTAGGTCTGAATGTTTTCTAACTAATGCTTTATTAATTTTCAAAATCAGTTGAGATTTGTTGGATATATGCCTTTTTTATTCACAGGGGACAGTCTTATTTTGGGGTTTTTCGTGGTTTTCAATATTTACAAAAAAAAAATACCTTCCACAAATTTCCGGATAATGATTTTGGCTTCAAATTGTAGGTCTGAATGTTTTCTAACTAATGCTATATTAATTTTAAAAATCAGTTGAGATTTGTTGGATATATGCCTTTTTTATTCACAGGGGACATTCTTATTTTGGGGTTTTTCGTGGTTTTCAATATTTACAAAAAAAAATACCTTCCACAAATTTCCGGATTATGATTTTGGTTAAAAAGTGTAGGTCTGAATGTTTTCTAACTAATGCTATATTAATTTTAAAAATCAGTTGAGATTTGTTGGATCTATGCCTTTTTATTCACAGGGGACAGTCTTATTTTGGGGTTTTTCGTGGTTTTTAATATTTACAAAAAAAAAATACCTTCCACAAATTTGCGGATTATGATTTTGGCCTCAAATTGTAGGTCTGAATGTTTTTTAACTAATATAATATTAATTTTAAAAATCAGTTGAGATTTGTTGGATATATGCCTTTTTTATTCACAGGGGACAGTCTTACTTTGGGGTTTTTCGTGGTTTTCAACATTTACAAAAAAAAAAAAATTCCTTCCACAAATTTCCGGATATTGATTTTGGCTTCAAATTGTAGGTCTGAATGTTTTCTAACTAATGCTATATTAATTTTAAAAATCAGTTGAGATTTGTTGGATATATGCCTTTTTTATTCACAGCGGACAGTCTTATTTTGGGGTTTTTCGTGGTTTTCAATATTTACAAAAAAAAATACCTTCCACAAATTTCCGGATTATGATTTTGCTCTCAAAGTGTAGGACTGAATGTTTTCTAACTAATGCTATATTAATTTTAAAAATCAGTTGAGATTTGTTGGATATATGCCTTTTTTATTCACAGGGGAAAGTCTTATATTGGGGTTTTTCGTGGTTTTCAATATTTACAAAAAAAAAATCCTTCCACAAATTTGCGGATAATGATTTTAGCCTCAAATTGTAGGCCTGAATGTTTTCTAACTAATGCTATATTAATTTTCAAAATCGGTTGAGATTTGTTTGATATATGCCTTTTTTATTCACAGCGGACAGTCTTATTTTGGGGTTTTTCGTGGTTTTCAATATTTACAAAAAAAAAATACCTTCCACAAATTTCCGGATAATAATTTTGGCCTAGAATTGTAGGTTTGAATGTTTTCTAACTAATGCTGTATTAGTTTTAAAAATCAGTTGAGATTTGTTGGATATATGCCTTTTTTATTCACAGGGGACAGTCTTACTTTGGGGTTTTTCGTGGTTTTCAACAATTACAAAAAAAAAAAAAATTCCTTCCACAAATTTCCGGATATTGATTTTGGCCTTAAATTGTAGGTCTGAATGTTTTCTAACTACTGCTATATTAATTTTAAAAATCAGTTGAGATTTGTTGGATATATGCCTTTTTTATTCACAGGGGACAGTCTTATTTTGGGGTTTTTCGTGGTTTTCAACATTTACAAAAAAAAATTCCTTCCACAAATTTCCGGATATTGATTTTGGCTTCAAATTGTAAATCTGAATGTTTTCTAACTAATGCTATATTAATTTTAAAAATCAATTGAGATTTGTTGGATATATGCCTTTTTTATTCACAGGGGAAAGTCTTATATTGGGGTTTTTCGTGGTTTTCAATATTTACAAAAAAAAACCTTCCACAAATTTCCGGATAATGATTTTGGCTTCAAATTGTAGGTCTGAATGTTTTCTAACTAATGCTATATTAATTTTCAAAATCAGTTGAGATTTGTTGGATATATGCCTTTTTTATTCACAGGGGACAGTCTTATGTTTTGGGGTTTTTCGTGGTTTTCAACATTTACAAAAAAAAATACCTTCCACGAATTTCCGGATAATAATTTTAGCCTCAAATTGTAGGTCTGAATGTTTTCTAACTAATGCTTTATTAATTTTCAAAATCAGTTGAGATTTGTTGGATATATGCCTTTTTTATTCACAGGGGACAGTCTTATTTTGGGGTTTTTCGTGGTTTTCAATATTTACAAAAAAAAAATACCTTCCACAAATTTCCGGATAATGATTTTGGCTTCAAATTGTAGGTCTGAATGTTTTCTAACTAATGCTATATTAATTTTAAAAATCAGTTGAGATTTGTTGGATATATGCCTTTTTTATTCACAGGGGACATTCTTATTTTGGGGTTTTTCGTGGTTTTCAATATTTACAAAAAAAAATACCTTCCACAAATTTCCGGATTATGATTTTGGTTAAAAAGTGTAGGTCTGAATGTTTTCTAACTAATGCTATATTAATTTTAAAAATCAGTTGAGATTTGTTGGATCTATGCCTTTTTATTCACAGGGGACAGTCTTATTTTGGGGTTTTTCGTGGTTTTTAATATTTACAAAAAAAAAATACCTTCCACAAATTTGCGGATTATGATTTTGGCCTCAAATTGTAGGTCTGAATGTTTTTTAACTAATATAATATTAATTTTAAAAATCAGTTGAGATTTGTTGGATATATGCCTTTTTTATTCACAGGGGACAGTCTTACTTTGGGGTTTTTCGTGGTTTTCAACATTTACAAAAAAAAAAAAATTCCTTCCACAAATTTCCGGATATTGATTTTGGCTTCAAATTGTAGGTCTGAATGTTTTCTAACTAATGCTATATTAATTTTAAAAATCAGTTGAGATTTGTTGGATATATGCCTTTTTTATTCACAGCGGACAGTCTTATTTTGGGGTTTTTCGTGGTTTTCAATATTTACAAAAAAAAATACCTTCCACAAATTTCCGGATTATGATTTTGCTCTCAAAGTGTAGGACTGAATGTTTTCTAACTAATGCTATATTAATTTTAAAAATCAGTTGAGATTTGTTGGATATATGCCTTTTTTATTCACAGGGGAAAGTCTTATATTGGGGTTTTTCGTGGTTTTCAATATTTACAAAAAAAAAATCCTTCCACAAATTTGCGGATAATGATTTTAGCCTCAAATTGTAGGCCTGAATGTTTTCTAACTAATGCTATATTAATTTTCAAAATCGGTTGAGATTTGTTTGATATATGCCTTTTTTATTCACAGGGGACAGTCTTATTTTGGGGTTTTTCGTGGTTTTCAATATTTACAAAAAAAAAATACCTTCCACAAATTTCCGGATAATAATTTTGGCCTTAAATTGTAGGTTTGAATGTTTTCTAACTAATGCTGTATTAGTTTTAAAAATCAGTTGAGATTTGTTGGATATATGCCTTTTTTATTCACAGGGGACAGTCTTACTTTGGGGTTTTTCGTGGTTTTCAACAATTACAAAAAAAAAAAAAATTCCTTCCACAAATTTCCGGATATTGATTTTGGCCTTAAATTGTAGGTCTGAATGTTTTCTAACTACTGCTATATTAATTTTAAAAATCAGTTGAGATTTGTTGGATATATGCCTTTTTTATTCACAGGGGACAGTCTTATTTTGGGGTTTTTCGTGGTTTTCAACATTTACAAAAAAAAATTCCTTCCACAAATTTCCGGATATTGATTTTGGCTTCAAATTGTAAATCTGAATGTTTTCTAACTAATGCTATATTAATTTTAAAAATCAATTGAGATTTGTTGGATATATGCCTTTTTTATTCACAGGGGAAAGTCTTATATTGGGGTTTTTCGTGGTTTTCAATATTTACAAAAAAAAACCTTCCACAAATTTCCGGATAATGATTTTGGCTTCAAATTGTAGGTCTGAATGTTTTCTAACTAATGCTATATTAATTTTCAAAATCAGTTGAGATTTGTTGGATATATGCCTTTTTTATTCACAGGGGACAGTCTTATGTTTTGGGGTTTTTCGTGGTTTTCAACATTTACAAAAAAAAATACCTTCCACGAATTTCCGGATAATAATTTTAGCCTCAAATTGTAGGTCTGAATGTTTTCTAACTAATGCTTTATTAATTTTCAAAATCAGTTGAGATTTGTTGGATATATGCCTTTTTTATTCACAGGGGACAGTCTTATTTTGGGGTTTTTCGTGGTTTTCAATATTTACAAAAAAAAAATACCTTCCACAAATTTCCGGATAATGATTTTGGCTTCAAATTGTAGGTCTGAATGTTTTCTAACTAATGCTATATTAATTTTAAAAATCAGTTGAGATTTGTTGGATATATGCCTTTTTTATTCACAGGGGACATTCTTATTTTGGGGTTTTTCGTGGTTTTCAATATTTACAAAAAAAAATACCTTCCACAAATTTCCGGATTATGATTTTGGTTAAAAAGTGTAGGTCTGAATGTTTTCTAACTAATGCTATATTAATTTTAAAAATCAGTTGAGATTTGTTGGATCTATGCCTTTTTATTCACAGGGGACAGTCTTATTTTGGGGTTTTTCGTGGTTTTTAATATTTACAAAAAAAAAATACCTTCCACAAATTTGCGGATTATGATTTTGGCCTCAAATTGTAGGTCTGAATGTTTTTTAACTAATATAATATTAATTTTAAAAATCAGTTGAGATTTGTTGGATATATGCCTTTTTTATTCACAGGGGACAGTCTTACTTTGGGGTTTTTCGTGGTTTTCAACATTTACAAAAAAAAAAAAATTCCTTCCACAAATTTCCGGATATTGATTTTGGCTTTAAATTGTAGGTCTGAATGTTTTCTAACTAATGCTATATTAATTTTAAAAATCAGTTGAGATTTGTTGGATATATGCCTTTTTTATTCACAGCGGACAGTCTTATTTTGGGGTTTTTCGTGGTTTTCAATATTTACAAAAAAAAAATACCTTCCACAAATTTCCGGATTATGATTTTGCTCTCAAAGTGTAGGACTGAATGTTTTCTAACTAATGCTATATTAATTTTAAAAATCAGTTGAGATTTGTTGGATATATGCCTTTTTTATTCACAGGGGAAAGTCTTATATTGGGGTTTTTCGTGGTTTTCAATATTTACAAAAAAAAAATCCTTCCACAAATTTGCGGATAATGATTTTAGCCTCAAATTGTAGGCCTGAATGTTTTCTAACTAATGCTATATTAATTTTCAAAATCGGTTGAGATTTGTTGGATATATGCCTTTTTTATTCACAGGGGACAGTCTTATTTTGGGGTTTTTCGTGGTTTTCAATATTTACAAAAAAAAAATACCTTCCACAAATTTCCGGATATTGATTTTGGCCTCAAATTGTAGGTCTGAATGTTTTCTAACTACTGCTATATTAATTTTAAAAATCAGTTGAGATTTGTTGGATATATGCCTTTTTTATTCACAGGGGAAAGTCTTATATTGGGGTTTTTCGTGGTTTTCAATATTTACAAAAAAAAATACCTTCCACACATTTCCGGATAATGATTTTGATTCCAAATTATAGGTCTGAACGTTTTCTAACTAATGCTTTAATAATTTTAAAAATCAGTTGAGATTTGTTGGATATATGTCTTTTTTATTCACAGGGGACAGTCTTATTTTGGGGTTTTTCGTGGTTTTCAACATTTACAAAAAAAAAAAAACCTTCCACAAATATCCGGATAATGATTTTGGCCTTAAATTGTAGGTCTGAATGTTTTCTAACTATTGTTTTATTAATTTTAAAAATCAGTTGAGATTTGTTGGATATATGCCTTTTTTATTCACAGGGAACAGTCTTATTTTGGGGTTTTTCGTGGTTTTCAACATTTACAAAAAAAAAATTTCTTCCACAAATTTTCGGATAATGATTTTGGCCCTTAATTGTAGGTCTGAATGTTTTCTAAATTATGCTATATTAATTTTAAAAATCAGTTGAGATTTGTTGGATCTATGCCTTTTTTTTCACAGGGGACAGTCTTATTTTGGGGTTTTTCGTGGTTTTTAATATTTACAAAAAAAAAATACCTTCCACAAATTTCTGGATAATAATTTTTGCCTTAAATTGTAGGTCTAAAAGTTTTCTAACTAATGTGATATTAATTTTAAAAATCAGTTGAGATTTGTTGGATATATGCCTTTTTATTCACAGGGGACAGTCTTACTTTGGGGTTTTTCATGGTTTTCAATATTTACAAAAAAAAATACCTTCCACAAATTTCCGGATTATGATTTTGGCCTCAAAGTGTAGGACTGAATGTTTTCTAACTAATGCTATATTAATTTTAAAAATCAGTTGAGATTTGTTGGATATATGCCTTTTTTATTCACAGGGGAAAGTCTTATATTGGGGTTTTTCGTGGTTTTCAATATTTACAAAAAAAAAATCCTTCCACAAATTTGCGGATAATGATTTTAGCCTCAAATTGTAGGCCTGAATGTTTTCTAACTAATGCTATATTAATTTTCAAAATCGGTTGAGATTTGTTGGATATATGCCTTTTTTATTCACAGGGGACAGTCTTATTTTGGGGTTTTTCGTGGTTTTCAATATTTACAAAAAAAAAATACCTTCCACAAATTTCCGGATATTGATTTTGGCCTCAAATTGTAGGTCTGAATGTTTTCTAACTACTGCTATATTAATTTTAAAAATCAGTTGAGATTTGTTGGATATATGCCTTTTTTATTCACAGGGGACAGTCTTATTTTGGGGTTTTTCGTGGTTTTCAACATTTACAAAAAAAAATTCCTTCCACAAATTTCCGGATATTGATTTTGGCTTCAAATTGTAAATCTGAATGTTTTCTAACTAATGCTATATTAATTTTAAAAATCAATTGAGATTTGTTGGATATATGCCTTTTTTATTCACAGGGGACAGTCTTATTTTGGAGTTTTTCGTGGTTTTCAACATTTACAAAAAAAAAAATTCCTTCCACAAATTTCCGGATATTGATTTTGGCCTCAAATTGTAGGTCTGAATGTTTTCTAACTAATGCTATATTAATTTTAAAAATCAGTTGAGATTTGTTGGATATATGCCTTTTTATTCACAGGGGAAAGTCTTATATTGGGGTTTTTCGTGGTTTTCAATATTTACAAAAAAAAATACCTTCCACAAATTTCCGGATAATGATTTTGGCTCCAAATTGTAGGTCTAAATTTTTTCTAACTAATGCTATATTAATTTTAAAAATCAGTTGAGATTTGTTGGATATATGCCTTTTTTGTTCACAGGGGACAGTCTTATTTTGGGGTTTTTCGTGGTTTTCAACATTTACAAAAAAAATAAAAAATTTCTTCCACAAATTTCCGGATATTGATTTTGGCCTCAAATTGTAGGTCTGAATATTTTCTAACTAATGCTATATTAATTTTAAAAATCAGTTGAGATTTGTTGGATATATGCCTTTTTTATTCACAGGGGACAGTCTTACTTTGGGGTTTTTCATGGTTTTCAATATTTACAAAAAAAAATACCTTCCACAAATTTCCGGATTATGATTTTGGCCTCAAATTGTAGTTCTGAATGTTTTTTAACTAATGCTATATTAATTTTAAAAATCAGTTGAGATTTGTTGGATATATGCCTTTTTTATTCACAGGGGACAGTCTTATTTTGGGGTTTTTCGTGGTTTTCAATATTTACAAAAAAAAAATACCTTCCACAAATTTCCGGATAATAATTTTGGCCTTAAATTGTAGGTTTGAATGTTTTCTAACTAATGCTGTATTAGTTTTAAAAATCAGTTGAGAGTTGTTGGATATATGCCTTTTTTATTCACAGGGGACAGTCTTACTTTGGGGTTTTTCGTGGTTTTCAATATTTACAAAAAAAAACCTTCCACAAATTTCCGGATAATGATTTTGGCTTCAAATTGTAGGTCTGAATGTTTTCTAACTAATGCTATATTAATTTTCAAAATCAGTTGAGATTTGTTGGATATATGCCTTTTTTATTCACAGGGGACAGTCTTATGTTTTGGGGTTTTTCGTGGTTTTCAACATTTACAAAAAAAAAATACCTTCCACGAATTTTCGGATAATAATTTTGGCCTCAAATTGTAGGTCTGAATGTTTTCTAACTACTGCTATATTAATTTTAAAAATCAGTTGAGATTTGTTGGATATATGCCTTTTTTATTCACAGGGGAAAGTCTTATATTGGGGTTTTTCGTGGTTTTCAATATTTACAAAAAAAAATACCTTCCACAAATTTCCGGATAATGATTTTGATTCTAAATTGTAGGTCTGAACGTTTTCTAACTAATGCCTTATTAATTTTCAAAATCAGTTGAGATTTGTTGGATATATGCCTTTTTTATTCACAGGGGACAGTCTTATTTTGGGGTTTTTCGTGGTTTTCAATATTTACAAAAAAAAAATACCTTCCACAAATTTCCGGATTATGATTTTGGCCTCAAATTGTAGGTCTAAATATTTTCTAACTAATGCTATATAAATTTTCAAAATCAGTTGAGATTTATTAAATATATGCCTTTTTTATTCACAGGGGTTTTTTGGGGTTTTTCGTGGTTTTCAACATTTACAAAAAAAAAATACCTTCCACAAATTTGCGGATATTGATTTTGGCCTTAAATTGTAGGTTTGAATGTTTTCTAACTAATGCTGTATTAGTTTTAAAAATCAGTTGAGATTTGTTGGATATATGCCTTTTTTATTCACAGGGGACAGTCTTACTTTGGGGTTTTTCGTGGTTTTCAACATTTACAAAAAAAAAAAAATTCCTTCCACAAATTTCCGGATATTGATTTTGGCTTCAAATTGTAGGTCTGAATGTTTTCTAACTAATGCTATATTAATTTTAAAAATCAGTTGAGATTTGTTGGATATATGCCTTTTTTATTCACAGCGGACAGTCTTATTTTGGGGTTTTTCGTGGTTTTCAATATTTACAAAAAAAAAATACCTTCCACAAATTTCCGGATTATGATTTTGCTCTCAAAGTGTAGGACTGAATGTTTTCTAACTAATGCTATATTAATTTTAAAAATCAGTTGAGATTTGTTGGATATATGCCTTTTTTATTCACAGGGGAAAGTCTTATATTGGGGTTTTTCGTGGTATTCAATATTTACAAAAAAAAACCTTCCACAAATTTCCGGATAATGATTTTGGCCTTAAATTGTAGGTCTGAATGTTTTCTAACTAATGCTATATTAAATTTAAAAATCAGTTGAGATTTGTTGGATATATGCCTTTTTTATTCACAGCGGACAGTCTTATTTTGGGGTTTTTCGTGGTTTTCAATATTTACAAAAAAAAAATACCTTCCACAAATTTCCGGATTATGATTTTGCTCTCAAAGTGTAGGACTGAATGTTTTCTAACTAATGCTATATTAATTTTAAAAATCAGTTGAGATTTGTTGGATATATGCCTTTTTTATTCACAGGGGAAAGTCTTATATTGGGGTTTTTCGTGGTATTCAATATTTACAAAAAAAAACCTTCCACAAATTTCCGGATAATGATTTTGGCCTTAAATTGTAGGTCTGAATGTTTTCTAACTAATGCTATATTAATTTTAAAAATCAGTTGAGATTTGTTGGATATATGCCTTTTTTATTCACAGCGGACAGTCTTATTTTGGGGTTTTTCGTGGTTTTCAATATTTACAAAAAAAAAATACCTTCCACAAATTTCCGGATTATGATTTTGCTCTCAAAGTGTAGGACTGAATGTTTTCTAACTAATGCTATATTAATTTTAAAAATCAGTTGAGATTTGTTGGATATATGCCTTTTTTATTCACAGGGGAAAGTCTTATATTGGGGTTTTTCGTGGTATTCAATATTTACAAAAAAAAACCTTCCACAAATTTCCGGATAATGATTTTGGCCTTAAATTTTAGGTCTGAATGTTTTCTAACTAATGCTATATTATTTTTAAAAATCAGTTGAGATTTGTTGGATATATGCCTTTTTTTTCACAGGGAACAGTCTTATTTTGGGGTTTTTCGTGGTTTTCAACATTTACCAAAAAAAAAATTTCTTTCACAAATTTCCGGATAATGATTTTGGCCCTTAATTGTAGGTCTGAATGTTTTCTAACTACTGCTATATTAATTTTAAAAATCAGTTGAGATTTGTTGGATATATGCCTTTTTTATTCACAGGGGAAAGTCTTATATTGGGGTTTTTCGTGGTTTTCAATATTTACAAAAAAAAACCTTCCACAAATTTCCGGATAATGATTTTGTCCTCAAATTGTAGGTCTGAATGTTTTCTAACTAATGCTATATTAATTTTCAAAATCAGTTGAGATTTGTTGGATATATGCCTTTTTTATTCACAGGGGACAGTCTTATTTTTTGGGGTTTTTCGTGGTTTTCAACATTTACAAAAAAAAAATACCTTCCACGAATTTCCGGATAATAATTTTGGCCTCAAATTGTAGGTCTGAATGTTTTCTAACTAATGCTATATTAATTTTTAAAATCAGTTGAGATTTGTTGGATATATGCCTTTTTTATTCACAGGGGACAGTCTTATTTTTTGGGGTTTTTCGTGGTTTTCAACATTTACAAAAAAAAAATACCTTCCACGAATTTCCGGATAATAATTTTGGCCTCAAATTGTAGGTCTAAATGTTTTCTAACTACTGCTATATTAATTTCAAAAATCAGTTGAGATTTGTTGGATATATGCCTTTTTTATTCACAGGGGAAAGTCTTATATTGGGGTTTTTCGTGGTTTTCAATATTTACAAAAAAAAAATAGCTTCCACAAATTTCCGGATAATGATTTTGATTCCAAATTGTAGGTCTGAACGTTTTCTAACTAATGCCTTATTAATTTTAAAAATCAGTTGAGATTTGTTGGATATATGCCTTTTTTATTCACAGGGGACAGTCTTATTTTTTGGGGTTTTTCGTGGTTTTCAACATTTACAAAAAAAAAAATCCTTCCACAAATTTCCGGATATTAATTTTGGCCTCAAATTGTAGGTCTGAATGTTTTCTAACTAATGCTATATTAATTTTAAAAATCAGTTGAGATTTGTTTGATATATGTCTTTTTTATTCACAGGGGAAAGTCTTATATTGGGGTTTTTCGTGGTTTTCAATATTTACAAAAAAAAAAAAACCTTCCACAAATTTCCGGATAATGATTTTGGCCTCAAATTGTAGGTCTGAATGTTCTCTAACTATTGCTATATTAATTTTAAAAATCAGTTGAGATTTGTTGGATATATGCCTTTTTTATTCACAGGGGATAGTCTTACTTTGGGGTTTTTCGTGGTTTTCAACATTTACAAAAAAAAAAAACCTTCCACAAATTTCCGGATATTGATTTTGGCCTCAAATTGTAGGTCTGAATGTTTTCTAACTACTGCTATATTAATTTTAAAAATCAGTTGAGATTTGTTGGATATATGCCTTTTTTATTCACAGGGGATAGTCTTACTTTGGGGTTTTTCGTGGTTTTCAACATTTACAAAAAAAAAAATTCCTTCCACAAATTTCCGGATATTGATTGTGGCCTCAAATTGTAGGTCTGAATGTTTTCTAACTACTGCTATATTAATTTTAAAAATCAGTTGAGATTTGTTGGATATATGCCTTTTTTATTCACAGGGGAAAGTCTTATATTGGGGTTTTTCGTGGTTTTCAATATTTACAAAAAAAAAATACCTTCCACAAATTTCCGGATGATGATTTTGATTCCAAATTGTAGGTCTGAACGTTTTCTAACTAATGCTTTATTAATTTTAAAAATCAGTTGAGATTTGTTGGATAAATGCCTTTTTTATTCACAGGGGACAGTCTTATATTGGGGTTTTTCGTGGTTGTCAATATTTACAAAAAAAAAAAAAACCTTCCACAAATTTCCGGATAATGATTTTGGCTTCAAATTGTAGGTCTGAATGTTTTCTAACTATTGCTGTATTAATTTTAAAAATCAGTTGAGATTTGTTGGATATATGCCTTTTTTATTCACAGGGGACAGTCTTATTTTGGGGTTTTTCGTGGTTTTCAACATTTACAAAAAAAAAAAATTCCTTCCACTAATTTCCGGATATTGATTTTGGCCTCAAATTGTAGGTCTGAATGTTTTCTAACTAATGCTATATTAATTTTAAAAATCAGTTGAGATTTGTTGGTTATATGTCTTTTTTATTCACAGGGGAAAGTCTTATATTGGGGTTTTTCGTGGTTTTCAATATTTACAAAAAAAAAAAAACCTTCCACAAATTTCCGGATAATGATTTTGGCCTCAAATTGTAGGTCTGAATGTTCTCTAACTATTGCTGTATTAATTTTAAAAATCAGTTGAGATTTGTTGGATATATGCCTTTTTTTCACAGGGAACAGTCTTATTTTGGGGTTTTTCGTGGTTTTCAACATTTACAAAAAAAAAATTTCTTCCACAAATTTCCGGATAATGATTTTGGCCCTTAATTGTAGGTCTGAATGTTTTCTAACTACTGCTATATTAATTTTAAAAATCAGTTGAGATTTGTTGGATATATGCCTTTTTTATTCACAGGGGAAAGTCTTATATTGGGGTTTTTCGTGGTTTTCAATATTTACAAAAAAAAAATACCTTCCACAAATTTCCGGATGATGATTTTGATTCCAAATTGTAGGTCTGAACGTTTTCTAACTAATGCTCTATTAATTTTAAAAATCAGTTGAGATTTGTTGGATATATGCCTTTTTTATTCACAGGGGACAGTCTTATTTTGGGGTTTTTCGTGGTTTTCAACATTTACAAAAAAAAAAAAATTCCTTCCACAAATTTCCGGATATTGATTTTGACCTCAAATTTTAGGTCTGAATGTTTTATAACTAATGCTATATTAATTTTAAAAATCAGTTGAGATTTGTTGGTTATATGTCTTTTTTATTCACAGGGGAAAGTCTTATATTGGGGTTTTTCGTGGTTTTCAATATTTGAAAAAAAAAAAAAAACCTTCCACAAATTTCCGGATAATGATTTTGGCCTCAAATTGTAGGTCTGAATGTTCTCTAACTATTGCTGTATTAATTTTAAAAATCAGTTGAGATTTGTTGGATATATGCCTTTTTTTTCACAGGGAACAGTCTTATTTTGGGGTTTTTCGTGGTTTTCAACATTTACAAAAAAAAAATTTCGTTCACATATTTCCGGATAATGATTTTGGCCGTTAATTGTAGGTCTGAATGTTTTCTAACTACTGCTATATTAATTTTAAAAATCAGTTGAGATTTGTTGGATATATGCCTTTTTTATTCACAGGGGAAAGTCTTATATTGGGGTTTTTCGTGGTTTTCAATATTTACAAAAAAAAAACCTTCCACAAATTTCCGGATAATGATTTTGGCCTCAAATTGTAGGTCTGAATGTTTTCTAACTAATGCTATATTAATTTTCAAAATCAGTTGAGATTTGTTGGATATATGCCTTTTTTATTCACAGGGGACAGTCTTATTTTTTGGGGTTTTTCGTGGTTTTCAACATTTACAAAAAAAAAATACCTTCCACGAATTTTCGGATATTAATTTTGGCCTCAAATTGTAGGTCTGAATGTTTTCTAACTACTGCTATATTAATTTCAAAAATCAGTTGAGATTTGTTGGATATATGCCTTTTTTATTCACAGGGGAAAGTCTTATATTGAGGTTTTTCGTGGTTTTCAATATTTACAAAAAAAAAATAGCTTCCACAAATTTCCGGATAATGATTTTGATTCCAAATTGTAGGTCTGAACGTTTTCTAACTAATGCCTTATTAATTTTAAAAATCAATTGAGATTTGTTGGATATATGCCTTTTTTATTCACAGGGGACAGTCTTATTTTTTGGGGTTTTTCGTGGTTTTCAACATTTACAAAAAAAAAAAATCCTTCCACAAATTTCCGGATATTGATTTTGGCCTCAAATTTTAGGTCTGAATGTTTTCTAACTACTGCTATATTAATTTCAAAAATCAGTTGAGATTTGTTGGATATATGCCTTTTTTATTCACAGGGGACAGTCTTATTTTGGGGTTTTTCGTGGTTTTCAACATTTACAAAAAAAAAAAAATTCCTTCCACAAATTTCCGGATATTGATTTTGGCCTCAAATTTTAGGTCTGAATGTTTTATAACTAATGCTCTATTCATTTTAAAAATCAGTTGAGATTTGTTGGTTATATGTCTTTTTTATTCACAGGGGAAAGTCTTATATTGGGGTTTTTCGTGGTTGTCAATATTTACAAAAAAAAAAAAAAACCTTCCAAAAATTTCCGGATAATGATTTTGGCCTCAAATTGTAGGTCTGAATGTTCTCTAACTATTGCTGTATTAATTTTAATAATCAGTTGAGATTTGTTGGATATATGCCTTTTTTATTCACAGGGGACAGTCTTATTTTGGGGTTTTTCGTGGTTTTCAACATTTAAAAAAAAAAAAAAATTCCTTCCACAAATTTCCGGATATTGATTTTGGCCTCAAATTGTAGGTCTGAATGTTTTCTAACTAATGCTATATTAATTTTAAAAATCAGTTAAGATTTGTTGGTTATATGTCTTTTTTATTCACAGGGGAAAGTCTTATATTGGGGTTTTTCGTGGTTTTCAATATTTACAAAAAAAAAAAAAACCTTCCACAAATTTCCGGATAATGATTTTGGTCTCAAATTGTAGGTCTGAATGTTCTCTAACTATTGCTGTATTAATTTTAAAAATCAGTTGAGATTTGTTGGATATATGCCTTTTTTTTCACAGGGAACAGTCTTATTTTGGGGTTTTTCGTGGTTTTCAACATTTACAAAAAAAAAATTTCTTCCACATATTTCCGGATAATGATTTTGGCCCTTAATTGTAGGTCTGAATGTTTTCTAACTACTGCTATATTAACTTTAAAAATCAGTTGAGATTTGTTGGATATATGCCTTTTTTATTCACAGGGGAAAGTCTTATATTGGGGTTTTTCGTGGTTTTCAATATTTACAAAAAAAAACCTTCCACAAATTTCCGGATAATAATTTTGGCCTCAAATTGTAGGTCTGAATGTTTTCTAACTAATGCTATATTAATTTTCAAAATCAGTTGAGATTTGTTGGATATATGCCTTTTTTATTCACAGGGGACAGTCTTATTTTTTGGGGTTTTTCGTGGTTTTCAACATTTACAGAAAAAAATACCTTCCACGAATTTCCGGATAATAATTTTGGCCTCAAATTGTAGGTCTGAATGTTTTCTAACTACTGCTATATTAATTTCAAAAATCAGTTGAGATTTGTTGGATATATGCCTTTTTTATTCACAGGGGAAAGTCTTATATTGGGGTTTTTCGTGGTTTTCAATATTTACAAAAAAAAAATAGCTTCCACAAATTTCCGGATAATGATTTTGATTCCAAATTGTAGGTCTGAATGTTCTCTAACTATTGCTGTATTAATTTTAAAAATCAGTTGAGATTTGTTGGATATATGCCTTTTTTTCACAAGGAACAGCCTTATTTTGGGGTTTTTCGTGGTTTTCAACATTTACAAAAAAAAAATTTCTTCCACAAATTTCCGGATAATGATTTTGGCCCTTAATTGTAGGTCTGAATGTTTTCTAAATTATGCTATATTAACTTAAAAATCAGTTGAGATTTGTTGGATCTATGCCTTTTTTTTTCACAGGGGACAGTCTTATTTTGGGGTTTTTCGTGGTTTTCAATATTTACAAAAAAAAAAAAAAATACCTTCCACAAATTTCCGGATAATAATTTTAGCTTTAAGTTGTAGGTCTAAACGTTTTCTAACTAATGCCATATTAATTTTTAAAATCAGTTGAGATTTGTTGGATATATGCCTTTTTTATTCACAGGGGACAGTCTTATTTTGGGGTTTTTCGTGGTTTTCAACATTTACAAAAAAAAAATTCCTTCCACAAATTTCCGGATATTGATTTTGGCTTCACATTGTAGGTCGGAATGTTTTCTAACTAATGCTATATTAATTTTAAAAATCAGTTGAGATTTGTTGGATATATGCCTTTTTTGTTCACAGGGGACAGTCTTATTTTGGGGTTTTTCGTGGTTTTCAACATTTACAAAAAAAAAAAATTCCTTCCACAAATTTCCGGATATTGATTTTGGCGTCAAATTGTAGGTCTGAATGTTTTCTAACTAATGCTATATTAATTTTAAAAATCAGTTGAGATTTGTTGGATATATGCCTTTTTTATTCACAGGGGACAGTCTTATTTTGGGGTTTTTCGTGGTTTTCAATATTTACAAAAAAAATACCTTCCACAAATTTCCGGATAATAATTTTGGCCTTTAATTGTAGGCTTGAATGTTTTCTAACTAATGCTATATTAACTTTCAAAATCAGTTGAGATTTGTTGGATATATGCCTTTTTTATTCACAGGAGACAGTCTTATTTTTTGGGGTTTTTCGTGGTTTTCAACATTTACAAAAAAAAAAATACCTTCCACGAATTTCCGGATATTGATTTTGGCCTCAAATTGTAGGTCTGAATGTTTTCTAACTACTGCTATATTAATTTTAAAAATCAGTTGAGATTTGTTGGATATATGCCTTTTTTATTCACAGGGGACAGTCTTACTTTGGGGTTTTTCGTGGTTTTCAACATTTACAAAAAAAAAAATTCCTTCCACAAATTTCCGGATATTGATTGTGGCCTCAAATTGTAGGTCTGAATGTTTTCTAACTACTGCTATATTAATTTTAAAAATCAGTTGAGATTTGTTGGATATATGCCTTTTTTATTCACAGGGGAAAGTCTTATATTGGGGTTTTTCGTGGTTTTCAATATTTACAAAAAAAAAACCTTCCACAAATTTTCTGATAATGATTTTGGCACCAAATTGTAGGTCTGAATGTTTTCTAACTAATGCTATATTAACTTTCCAAATCAGTTGAGATTTGTTGGATATATGCCTTTTTTATTCACAGGAGACAGTCTTATTTTTTGGGGTTTTTCGTGGTTTTCAACATTTACAAAAAAAAAATACCTTCTACGAATTTCCGGATATTGATTTTGGCCTCAAATTGTAGGTCTGAATGTTTTCTAACTACTGCTATATTAATTTTAAAAATCAGTTCAGATTTGTTGGATATATGCCTTTTTTATTCACAGGGGAAAGTCTTATATTGGGGTTTTTCGTAGTTTTCAACATTTACAAAAAAAAAATACCTTCGACGAATTTCCGGATAATAATTTTGGCCTTAAATTGTAGGTTTGAATGTTTTCTAACTAATGCTGTATTAGTTTTAAAAATCAGTTGAGATTTGTTGGATATATGCCTTTTTTATTCACAGGCGACAGTCTTACTTTGGGGTTTTTCGTGGTTTTCAACATTTACAAAAAAAAAAAATTCCTTCCACAAATTTCCGGATATTGATTTTGGCTTCAAATTGTAGGTCTGAATGTTTTCTAACTACTGCTATATTAATTTTAAAAATCAGTTGAGATTTGTTGGATATATGCCTTTTTTATTCACAGGGGACAGTCTTATTTTGGGGTTTTTCGTGGTTTTCAACATTTACAAAAAAAAAAAAATTCCTTCCACAAATTTCCGGATATTGATTTTGGCGTCAAATTGTAGGTCTGAATGTTTTCTAACTAATGCTATATTAATTTTAAAAATCAGTTGAGATTTGTTGGATATATGCCTTTTTTATTCACAGGGGACAGTCTTATTTTGGGGTTTTTCGTGGTTTTCAATATTTACAAAAAAAATACCTTCCACAAATTTCCGGATAATAATTTTGATTCCAAATTGTAGGTCTGAATGTTCTCTAACTATTGCTGTATTAATTTTAAAAATCAGTTGAGATTTGTTGGATATATGCCTTTTTTTCACAAGGAACAGCCTTATTTTGGGGTTTTTCGTGGTTTTCAACATTTACAAAAAAAAAATTTCTTCCACAAATTTCCGGATAATGATTTTGGCCCTTAATTGTAGGTCTGAATGTTTTCTAAATTATGCTATATTAACTTAAAAATCAGTTGAGATTTGTTGGATCTATGCCTTTTTTTTTCACAGGGGACAGTCTTATTTTGGGGTTTTTCGTGGTTTTCAATATTTACAAAAAAAAAAAAAAATACCTTCCACAAATTTCCGGATAATAATTTTAGCTTTAAGTTGTAGGTCTAAACGTTTTCTAACTAATGCCATATTAATTTTTAAAATCAGTTGAGATTTGTTGGATATATGCCTTTTTTATTCACAGGGGACAGTCTTATTTTGGGGTTTTTCGTGGTTTTCAACATTTACAAAAAAAAAATTCCTTCCACAAATTTCCGGATATTGATTTTGGCTTCACATTGTAGGTCGGAATGTTTTCTAACTAATGCTATATTAATTTTAAAAATCAGTTGAGATTTGTTGGATATATGCCTTTTTTGTTCACAGGGGACAGTCTTATTTTGGGGTTTTTCGTGGTTTTCAACATTTACAAAAAAAAAAAAATTCCTTCCACAAATTTCCGGATATTGATTTTGGCGTCAAATTGTAGGTCTGAATGTTTTCTAACTAATGCTATATTAATTTTAAAAATCAGTTGAGATTTGTTGGATATATGCCTTTTTTATTCACAGGGGACAGTCTTATTTTGGGGTTTTTCGTGGTTTTCAATATTTACAAAAAAAATACCTTCCACAAATTTCCGGATAATAATTTTGGCCTTTAATTGTAGGCTTGAATGTTTTCTAACTAATGCTATATTAACTTTCAAAATCAGTTGAGATTTGTTGGATATATGCCTTTTTTATTCACAGGAGACAGTCTTATTTTTTGGGGTTTTTCGTGGTTTTCAACATTTACAAAAAAAAAATACCTTCCACGAATTTCCGGATATTGATTTTGGCCTCAAATTGTAGGTCTGAATGTTTTCTAACTACTGCTATATTAATTTTAAAAATCAGTTGAGATTTGTTGGATATATGCCTTTTTTATTCACAGGGGACAGTCTTACTTTGGGGTTTTTCGTGGTTTTCAACATTTACAAAAAAAAAAATTCCTTCCACAAATTTCCGGATATTGATTGTGGCCTCAAATTGTAGGTCTGAATGTTTTCTAACTACTGCTATATTAATTTTAAAAATCAGTTGAGATTTGTTGGATATATGCCTTTTTTATTCACAGGGGAAAGTCTTATATTGGGGTTTTTCGTGGTTTTCAATATTTACAAAAAAAAAACCTTCCACAAATTTTCTGATAATGATTTTGGCACCAAATTGTAGGTCTGAATGTTTTCTAACTAATGCTATATTAACTTTCCAAATCAGTTGAGATTTGTTGGATATATGCCTTTTTTATTCACAGGAGACAGTCTTATTTTTTGGGGTTTTTTCGTGGTTTTCAACATTTACAAAAAAAAAATACCTTCTACGAATTTCCGGATATTGATTTTGGCCTCAAATTGTAGGTCTGAATGTTTTCTAACTACTGCTATATTAATTTTAAAAATCAGTTCAGATTTGTTGGATATATGCCTTTTTTATTCACAGGGGAAAGTCTTATATTGGGGTTTTTCGTAGTTTTCAACATTTACAAAAAAAAAATACCTTCGACGAATTTCCGGATAATAATTTTGGCCTTAAATTGTAGGTTTGAATGTTTTCTAACTAATGCTGTATTAGTTTTAAAAATCAGTTGAGATTTGTTGGATATATGCCTTTTTTATTCACAGGCGACAGTCTTACTTTGGGGTTTTTCGTGGTTTTCAACATTTACAAAAAAAAAAAATTCCTTCCACAAATTTCCGGATATTGATTTTGGCTTCAAATTGTAGGTCTGAATGTTTTCTAACTACTGCTATATTAATTTTAAAAATCAGTTGAGATTTGTTGGATATATGCCTTTTTTATTCACAGGGGACAGTCTTATTTTGGGGTTTTTCGTGGTTTTCAACATTTACAAAAAAAAAAAAATTCCTTCCACAAATTTCCGGATATTGATTTTGGCGTCAAATTGTAGGTCTGAATGTTTTCTAACTAATGCTATATTAATTTTAAAAATCAGTTGAGATTTGTTGGATATATGCCTTTTTTATTCACAGGGGACAGTCTTATTTTGGGGTTTTTCGTGGTTTTCAATATTTACAAAAAAAATACCTTCCACAAATTTCCGGATAATAATTTTGGCCTTTAATTGTAGGTTTGAATATTTTCTAACTAATGCTATATTAACTTTCAAAATCAGTTGAGATTTGTTGGATATATGCCTTTTTTATTCACAGGAGACAGTCTTATTTTTTGGGGTTTTTCGTGGTTTTCAACATTTACAAAAAAAAAATACCTTCTACGAATTTCCGGATATTGATTTTGGCCTTAAATTGTAGGTCTGAATGTTTTCTAACTAATGCTATATTAACTTTCAAAATCAGTTGAGATTTGTTGGATATATGCCTTTTTTATTCACAGGAGACAGTCTTATTTTTTGGGGTTTTTTTTGGCCTCAAATTGTAGGTCTGAATGTTTTCTAACTACTGCTATATTAATTTCAAAAATCAGTTGAGATTTGTTGGATATATGCCTTTTTTATTCACAGGGGAAAGTCTTATATTGAGGTTTTTCGTGGTTTTCAATATTTACAAAAAAAAAATAGCTTCCACAAATTTCCGGATAATGATTTTGATTCCAAATTGTAGGTCTGAACGTTTTCTAACTAATGCCTTATTAATTTTAAAAATCAGTTGAGATTTGTTGGATATATGCCTTTTTTATTCACAGGGGACAGTCTTATTTTTTGGGGTTTTTCGTGGTTTTCAACATTTACAAAAAAAAAAATCCTTCCACAAATTTCCGGATATTGATTTTGGCCTCAAATTTTAGGTCTGAATGTTTTCTAACTACTGCTATATTAATTTCAAAAATCAGTTGAGATTTGTTGGATATATGCCTTTTTTATTCACAGGGGACAGTCTTATTTTGGGGTTTTTCGTGGTTTTCAACATTTACAAAAAAAAAAAATTCCTTCCACAAATTTCCGGATATTGATTTTGGCCTCAAATTTTAGGTCTGAATGTTTTATAACTAATGCTATATTCATTTTAAAAATCAGTTGAGATTTGTTGGTTATATGTCTTTTTTATTCACAGGGGAAAGTCTTATATTGGGGTTTTTCGTGGTTGTCAATATTTACAAAAAAAAAAAAAACCTTCCACAAATTTCCGGATAATGATTTTGGCCTAAAATTGTAGGTCTGAATGTTCTCTAACTATTGCTGTATTAATTTTAATAATCAGTTGAGATTTGTTGGATATATGCCTTTTTTATTCACAGGGGACAGTCTTATTTTGGGGTTTTTCGTGGTTTTCAACATTTACAAAAAAAAAAAAATTCCTTCCACAAATTTCCGGATATTGATTTTGGCCTCAAATTGTAGGTCTGAATGTTTTCTAACTAATGCTATATTAATTTTAAAAATCAGTTGAGATTTGTTGGTTATATGTCTTTTTTATTCACAGGGGAAAGTCTTATATTGGGGTTTTTCGTGGTTTTCAATATTTACAAAAAAAAAAAAAACCTTCCACAAATTTCCGGATAATGATTTTGGCTTCAAATTGTAGGTCTGAATGTTCTCTAACTATTGCTGTATTAATTTTAAAAATCAGTTGAGATTTGTTGGATATATGCCTTTTTTTTCACAGGGAACAGTCTTATTTTGGGGTTTTTCGTGGTTTTCAACATTTACAAAAAAAAAATTTCTTCCACAAATTTCCGGATAATGATTTTGGCCCTTAATTGTAGGTCTGAATGTTTTCTAACTACTGCTATATTAATTTTAAAAATCAGTTGAGATTTGTTGGATATATGCCTTTTTTATTCACAGGGGAAAGTCTTATATTGGGGTTTTTCGTGGTTTTCAATATTTACAAAAAAAAACCTTCCACAAATTTCCGGATAATAATTTTGGCCTCAAATTGTAGGTCTGAATGTTTTCTAACTAATGCTATATTAATTTTCAAAATCAGTTGAGATTTGTTGGATATATGCCTTTTTTATTCACAGGGGACAGTCTTATTTTTTGGGGTTTTTCGTGGTTTTCAACATTTACAGAAAAAAATACCTTCCACGAATTTCCGGATAATAATTTTGGCCTCAAATTGTAGGTCTGAATGTTTTCTAACTACTGCTATATTAATTTCAAAAATCAGTTGAGATTTGTTGGATATATGCCTTTTTTATTCACAGGGGAAAGTCTTATATTGGGGTTTTTCGTGGTTTTCAATATTTACAAAAAAAAAATAGCTTCCACAAATTTCCGGATAATGATTTTGATTCCAAATTGTAGGTCTGAACGTTTTCTAACTAATGCCTTATTAATTTTAAAAATCAGTTGAGATTTGTTGGATATATGCCTTTTTTATTCACAGGGGACAGTCTTATTTTTTGGGGTTTTTCGTGGTTTTCAACATTTACAAAAAAAAATACCTTCCACGAATTTCCGGATAATAATTTTGGCTTCAAATTGTAGGTCTGAATGTTTTCTAACTACTGCTATATTAATTTTAAAAATCAGTTGAGATTTGTTGGATATATGCCTTTTTTATTCACAGGGGAAAGTCTTATATTGGGGTTTTTCGTGGTTTTCAATATTTACAAAAAAAAAATAGCTTCCACAAATTTCCGGATAATGATTTTGATTCCAAATTGTAGGTCTGAATGTTCTCTAACTATTACTGTATTAATTTTAAAAATCAGTTGAGATTTGTTGGATATATGCCTTTTTTTCACAAGGAACAGCCTTATTTTGGGGTTTTTCGTGGTTTTCAACATTTACAAAAAAAAAATTTCTTCCACAAATTTCCGGATAATGATTTTGGCCCTTAATTGTAGGTCTGAATGTTTTCTAAATTATGCTATATTAACTTAAAAATCAGTTGAGATTTGTTGGATCTATGCCTTTTTTTTTCACAGGGGACAGTCTTATTTTGGGGTTTTTCGTGGTTTTCAATATTTACAAAAAAAAAAAAAAATACCTTCCACAAATTTCCGGATAATAATTTTAGCTTTAAGTTGTAGGTCTAAACGTTTTCTAACTAATGCCATATTAATTTTAAAAATCAGTTGAGATTTGTTGGATATATGCCTTTTTTATTCACAGGGGACAGTCTTATTTTGGGGTTTTTCGTGGTTTTCAACATTTACAAAAAAAAAATTCCTTCCACAAATTTCCGGATATTGATTTTGGCTTCACATTGTAGGTCGGAATGTTTTCTAACTAATGCTATATTAATTTTAAAAATCAGTTGAGATTTGTTGGATATATGCCTTTTTTGTTCACAGGGGACAGTCTTATTTTGGGGTTTTTCGTGGTTTTCAACATTTACAAAAAAAAAAAAATTCCTTCCACAAATTTCCGGATATTGATTTTGGCGTCAAATTGTAGGTCTGAATGTTTTCTAACTAATGCTATATTAATTTTAAAAATCAGTTGAGATTTGTTGGATATATGCCTTTTTTATTCACAGGGGACAGTCTTATTTTGGGGTTTTTCGTGGTTTTCAATATTTACAAAAAAAATACCTTCCACAAATTTCCGGATAATAATTTTGGCCTTTAATTGTAGGTTTGAATGTTTTCTAACTAATGCTATATTAACTTTCAAAATCAGTTGAGATTTGTTGGATATATGCCTTTTTTATTCACAGGAGACAGTCTTATTTTTTGGGGTTTTTCGTGGTTTTCAACATTTACAAAAAAAAAAATACCTTCCACGAATTTCCGGATATTGATTTTGGCCTCAAATTGTAGGTCTGAATGTTTTCTAACTACTGCTATATTAATTTTAAAAATCAGTTGAGATTTGTTGGATATATGCCTTTTTTATTCACAGGGGACAGTCTTACTTTGGGGTTTTTCGTGGTTTTCAATATTTACAAAAAAAAAAAATTCCTTCCACAAATTTCCGGATATTGATTGTGGCCTTAAATTGTAGGTCTGAATGTTTTCTAACTACTGCTATATTAATTTTAAAAATCAGTTGAGATTTGTTGGATATATGCCTTTTTTATTCACAGGGGAAAGTCTTATATTGGGGTTTTTCGTGGTTTTCAATATTTACAAAAAAAAAACCTTCCACAAATTTTCTGATAATGATTTTGGCATCAAACTGTAGGTCTGAATGTTTTCTAACTAATGCTATATTAACTTTCAAAATCAGTTGAGATTTGTTGGATATATGCCTTTTTTATTCACAGGAGACAGTCTTATTTTTTGGGGTTTTTCGTGGTTTTCAACATTTACAAAAAAAAAATACCTTCTACGAATTTCCGGATATTGATTTTGGCCTCAAATTGTAGGTCTGAATGTTTTCTAACTACTGCTATATTAATTTTAAAAATCAGTTGAGATTTGTTGGATATATGCCTTTTTTATTCACAGGGGAAAGTCTTATATTGGGGTTTTTCGTAGTTTTCAACATTTACAAAAAAAAAAATACCTTCGACGAATTTCCGGATAATAATTTTGGCCTTAAATTGTAGGTTTGAATGTTTTCTAACTAATGCTGTATTAGTTTTAAAAATCAGTTGAGATTTGTTGGATATATGCCTTTTTTATTCACAGGCGACAGTCTTACTTTGGGGTTTTTCGTGGTTTTCAACATTTACAAAAAAAAAAAATTCCTTCCACAAATTTCCGGATATTGATTTTGGCTTCAAATTGTAGGTCTGAATGTTTTCTAACTACTGCTATATTAATTTTAAAAATCAGTTGAGATTTGTTGGATATATGCCTTTTTTATTCACAGGGGAAAGTCTTATATTGGGGTTTTTCGTGGTTTTCAATATTTACAAAAAAAAAACCTTCCACAGATTTCCGGATTATGATTTTGGCCTCACATTGTAGGTCGGAATGTTTTCTAACTAATGCTATATTAATTTTAAAAATCAGTTGAGATTTGTTGGATATATGCCTTTTTTGTTCACAGGGGACAGTCTTATTTTGGGGTTTTTCGTGGTTTTCAACATTTACAAAAAAAAAAAAAATTCCTTCCACAAATTTCCGGATATTGATTTTGGCGTCAAATTGTAGGTCTGAATGTTTTCTAACTAATGCTATATTAATTTTAAAAATCAGTTGAGATTTGTTGGATATATGCCTTTTTTATTCACAGGGGACAGTCTTATTTTGGGGTTTTTCGTGGTTTTCAATATTTACAAAAAAAATACCTTCCACAAATTTCCGGATAATAATTTTGGCCTTTAATTGTAGGTTTGAATGTTTTCTAACTAATGCTATATTAACTTTCAAAATCAGTTGAGATTTGTTGGATATATGCCTTTTTTATTCACAGGAGACAGTCTTATTTTTTGGGGTTTTTCGTGGTTTTCAACATTTACAAAAAAAAAATACCTTCTACGAATTTCCGGATATTGATTTTGGCCTCAAATTGTAGGTCTGAATGTTTTCTAACTAATGCTATATTAACTTTCAAAATCAGTTGAGATTTGTTGGATATATGCCTTTTTTATTCACAGGAGACAGTCTTATTTTTTGGGGTTTTTCGTGGTTTTCAACATTTACAAAAAAAAAATACCTTCTACGAATTTCCGGATATTGATTTTGGCCTCAAATTGTAGGTCTGAATGTTTTCTAACTAATGCTATATTAATTTTAAAAATCAGTTGAGATTTGTTGGATATATGCCTTTTTTATTCACAGGGAACAGTCTTATTTTGGGGTTTTTCGTGGTTTTCAACATTTACAAAAAAAAAATTTCTTCCACAAATTTCCGGATTATGATTTTGGCCTCAAATTAAAGGTCTGAATGTTTTCTAAATTATGCTATATTAATTTTAAAAATCAGTTGAGATTTGTTGGATATATGCCTTTTTATTCACAGGGGAAAGTCTTATATTGGGGTTTTTCGTGGTTTTCAATATTTACAAAAAAAAAATACCTTCCACAAATTTCCGGATAATGATTTTGGCTTCAAATTGTAGGTTTAAATGTTTTCTAACTAATGCTTTATTAATTTTAAAAATCAGTTGAGATTTGTTGGATATATGCCTTTTTTGTTCACAGGGGACAGTCTTATTTTGGGGTTTTTCGTGGTTTTCAACATTTACAAAAAAAAAAAAAATTCCTTCCACAAATTTTCGGATATTGATTTTGGCCTCAAATTGTAGGCCTGAATGTTTTCTAACTATTGCTGTATTAATTTTAAAAATCAGTTGAGATTTGTTGGATATATGCCTTTTTTATTCACAGGGGACAGTCTTATTTTGGGGTTTTTCGTGGTTTTCAATATTTACAAAAAAAAAAATACCTTCCACAAATTTCCGGATTATGATTTTGGTCTCAAAGCGTAGGTCTGAATGTTTTCTAACTAATGCTATATTAATTTTAAAAATCAGTTGAGATTTGTTGGATATATGCCTTTTTTATTCACAGGGGACAGTCTTATTTTGGGGTTTTTCGTGGTTTTCAACATTTACAAAAAAAAAAAAATACCTTCCACAAATTTCCGGATATTGATTTTGGCTTAAAATTGTAGGTTTGAATGTTTTCTAACTAATGCTGTACCAGTTTTAAAAATCAGTTGAGATTTGTTGGATATATGCCTTTTTTATTCACAGGGGACAGTCTTACTTTGGGGTTTTTCGTGGTTTTCAACATTTACAAAAAAAAAAAATTCCTTCCACAAATTTCCGGATATTGATTTTGGCCTCAAATTGTAGGCCTGAATGTTTTCTAACTACTGCTTTATTAATTTTAAAAATCAGTTGAGATTTGTTGGATATATGCCTTTTTTATTCACAGGGGAAAGTCTTATATTGGGGTTTTTCGTGGTTTTCAATATTTACAAAAAAAAAAACCTTCCACAAATTTCCGGATAATGATTTTGGCCTCAAATTGTAGGTCTGAATGTTTTCTAACTACTGCTTTATTATTTTAAAAATCAGTTGAGATTTGTTGGATATATGCCTTTTTTATTCACAGGGGACAGTCTTATTTTGGGGATTTCGTGGTTTTCAATATTTACAAAAAAAAATACCTTCCACAAATTCCGGATATTGATTTTGGTCTCAAATTGTAGGTCTGAATGTTTTCTAACTACTGCTATATTAATTTTGAAAATCAGTTGAGATTTGTTGGATATATGCCTTTTAATTCACAGGGGAAAGTCTTATATTGGGGTTTTTCGTGGTTTTCAATATTTACAAAAAAAAAAATACCTTCCACAAATTTCCGGATAATAATTTTGGCTTCAAATTGTAGGTCTAAATGTTTTCTAACTAATGCCATATTAATTTTAAAAATCAGTTGAGATTTGTTGGATATATGCCTTTTTTGTTCACAGGGGACAGTCTTATTTTGGGGTTTTTCGTGGTTTTCAACATTTACAAAAAAAAATTCCTTCCACAAATTTCCGGATATTGATTTTGGCCTCAAATTGTAGGTCTGAATGTTTTCTAACTAATGCTATATTATTTAAAAAATCAGTTGAGATTTGTTGGATATATGCCTTTTTTATTCACAGGGGACAGTCTTGTTTTGGGGTTTTTCGTGGTTTTCAATATTTACAAAAAAAAATACCTTCCACAAATTTTTGGATTATGATTTTGGTTTCAAAGTGTAAATCTGAATGTTTTCTAATTAATGCTGTATTAGTTTTTAAAATCAGTTGAGATTTGTTGGATATATGCCTTTTTTATTCACAGGGGACAGTCTTACTTTGGGGTTTTTCGTGGTTTTCAATATTTACAAAAAAAAAATACCTTCCACAAATTTCCGGATTATGAATTTGGTTCCAAATTGTAGGTTTGAATGTTTTCTAACTAATGCTGTATTAGTTTTAAAAATCAGTTGAGATTTGTTGGATATATGCCTTTTTTATTCACAGGGGACAGTCTTACTTTGGGGTTTTTCGTGGTTTTCAACATTTACAAAAAAAAAAAATTCCTTCCACAAATTTCCGGATATTGATTTTGGCCTAAAATTGTAGGTCTGAATGTTTTCTAAATACTGCTATATTAATTTTAAAAATCAGTTGAGATTTGTTGGATATATGCCTTTTTTATTCACAGGGGAAAGTCTTATATTGGGGTTTTTCGTGGTTTTCAATATTTACAAAAAAAAAACCTTCCACAAATTTCCGGATAATGATTTTGGCTTCAAATTGTAGGTCTAAATGTTTTCTAAATTATGCTATATTAATTTTAAAAATCAGTTGAGATTTGTTGGATCTATGCCTTTTTTTCACAGGGGACAGTCTTATTTTGGGGTTTTTCGTGGTTTTCAATATTTACAAAAAAAAAAATACCTTCGACAAATTTCCGGATAATGATTTTGGCTTCAAATTGCAGGTCTAAACGTTTTCTAACTAATGCCATATTAATTTTAAAAATCAGTTGAGATTTGTTGGATATATGCCTTTTTTATTCACAGGGGACAGTCTTACTTTGGGGTTTTTCGTGGTTTTCAACATTTACAAAAAAAAAAAAATTCCTTCCACAAATTTCCGGATATTGATTTTGGCCTCAAATTGTAGGTCTGAATGTTTTCTAACTAATGCTATATTAATTTTAAAAATCAGTTGAGATTTGTTGGATATATGCCTTTTTTATTCACAGGGGACAGTCTTATTTTGGGGTTTTTCGTGGTTTTCAACATTTACAAAAAAAAAAAATTCCTTCCACAAATTTCCGGATATTGATTTTGGTCTCAAAATGTAGGTCTAAATGTTTTCTAACTAATGCTATATTAATTTTAAAAATCAGTTGAGATTTGTTGGATATATGCCTTTTTATTCACAGGGGAAAGTCTTATATTGGGGTTTTTCGTGGTTTTCAATATTTACAAAAAAAAAATACCTTCCACAAATTTTCGGATAATGATTTTGGCTCCAAATTGTAGGTCTAAATGTTTTCTAACTAATAATATATTAATTTTGAAAATCAGTTGAGATTTGTTGGATATATGCCTTTTAATTCACAGGGGAAAGTCTTATATTGGGGTTTTTCGTGGTTTTCAATATTTACAAAAAAAAAATACCTTCCACAAATTCCGGATATTGATTTTGGTCTCAAATTGTAGGTCTGAATGTTTTCTAACTAATGCCATATTAATTTTTAAAATCAGTTGAGATTTGTTGGATATATGCCTTTTTTATTCACAGGGGACAGTCTTATATTGGGGTTTTTCGTGGTTTTCAATATTTACAAAAAAAAAAATACCTTCCACAAATTTCCGGATAATGATTTTGGCTCCAAATTGTAGGTCTTAATGTTTTCTAACTAATGCCATATTAATTTAAAAAATCAGTTGAGATTTGTTGGATATATGCCTTTTTTGTTCACAGGGGACAGTCTTATTTTGGGGTTTTTCGTGGTTTTCAACATTTACAAAAAAAAAATTCCTTCCACAAATTTCCGTATATTGATTTTGGCCTCAAATTGTAGGTCTGAATATTTTCTAACTAATGCTATATTATTTTAAAAATCAGTTGAGATTTGTTGGATATATGCCTTTTTTATTCACAGGGGACAGTCTTATTTTGGGGTTTTTCGTGGTTTTCAATATTTACAAAAAAAAATACCTTCCACAAATTCCGGATATTGATTTTGGTCTCAAATTGTAGGTCTGAATGTTTTCTAACTACTGCTATATTAATTTTGAAAATCAGTTGAGATTTGTTGGATATATGCCTTTTAATTCACAGGGGAAAGTCTTATATTAAGGTTTTTCGTGGTTTTCAATATTTACAAAAAAAAAAAATACCTTCCACAAATTTCCGGATAATGATTTTGGCTTCAAATTGTAGGTCTAAATGTTTTCTAACTAATGCCATATTAATTTTAAAAATCAGTTGAGATTTGTTGGATATATGCCTTTTTTGTTCACAGGGGACAGTCTTATTTTGGGGTTTTTCGTGGTTTTCAACATTTACAAAAAAAATTCCTTCCACAAATTTCCGGATATTGATTTTGGCCTCAAATTGTAGGTCTGAATGTTTTCTAACTAATGCTATATTATTTAAAAAATCAGTTGAGATTTGTTGGATATATGCCTTTTTTATTCACAGGGGACAGTCTTGTTTTGGGGTTTTTCGTGGTTTTCAATATTTACAAAAAAAAAAATACCTTCCACAAATTTTTGGATTATGATTTTGGGCCTCAAATTGTAGGTCTAAATGCTTTCTAACTAATGCTATATTAATTTTAAAAATCAGTTGAGATTTGTTGGATATATGCCTTTTTTATTCACAGGGGAAAGTCTTATATTGGGGTTTTTCGTAGTTTTCAACATTTACAAAAAAAAAATACCTTCGACGAATTTCCGGATAATAATTTTGGCCTTAAATTGTAGGTTTGAATGTTTTCTAACTAATGCTGTATTAGTTTCAAAAATCAGTTGAGATTTGTTGGATATATGCCTTTTTTATTCACAGGGGACAGTCTTACTTTGGGGTTTTTCGTGGTTTTCAACATTTACAAAAAAAAAAATTCCTTCCACAAATTTCCGGATATTGATTTTGGCCTAAAATTGTAGGTCTGAATGTTTTCTAACTACTGCTATATTAATTTTAAAAATCAGTTGAGATTTGTTGGATATATGCCTTTTTTATTCACAGGGGAAAGTCTTATATTGGGGTTTTTCGTGGTTTTCAATATTTACAAAAAAAAAACCTTCCACAAATTTCCGGATAATGATTTTGGCTTCAAATTGTAGGTCTAAATGTTTTCTAAATTATGCTATATTAATTTTAAAAATCAGTTGAGATTTGTTGGATCTATGCCTTTTTTTTCACAGGGGACAGTCTTATTTTGGGGTTTTTCGTGGTTTTCAATATTTACAAAAAAAAAATACCTTCGACAAATTTCCGGATAATAAGTTTGGCTTCAAATTGTAGGTCTAAACGTTTTCTAACTAATGCCATATTAATTTTAAAAATCAGTTGAGATTTGTTGGATATATGCCTTTTTTATTCACAGGGTACAGTCTTACTTTGGGGTTTTTCGTGGTTTTCAACATTTACAAAAAAAAAAAATTCCTTCCACAAATTTCCGGATATTGATTTTAGCCTCAAATTGTAGGTCTGAATGTTTTCTAACTAATGCTATATTAATTTTAAAAATCAGTTGAGATTTGTTGGATATATGCCTTTTTTATTCACAGGGGACAGTCTTATTTTGGGGTTTTTCGTGGTTTTCAACATTTACAAAAAAAAAAATTCCTTCCACAAATTTCCGGATATTGATTTTGGTCTCAAAATGTAGGTCTAAATGTTTTCTAACTAATGCTATATTAATTTTAAAAATCAGTTGAGATTTGTTGGATATATGCCTTTTTATTCACAGGGAAAGTCTTATATTGGGGTTTTTCGTGGTTTTCAATATTTACAAAAAAAAAATACCTTCCACAAATTTTCGGATAATGATTTTGGCTCCAAATTGTAGGTCTAAATGTTTTCTAACTAATAATATATTAATTTTGAAAATCAGTTGAGATTTGTTGGATATATGCCTTTTAATTCACAGGGGAAAGTCTTATATTGGGGTTTTTCGTGGTTTTCAATATTTACAAAAAAAAAAAATACCTTCCACAAATTTCCGGATAATGAATTTGGTTCCAAATTGTAGGTTTGAATGTTTTCTAACTAATGCTGTATTAGTTTTAAAAATCAGTTGAGATTTGTTGGATATATGCCTTTTTTATTCACAGGGGACAGTCTTACTTTGGGGTTTTTCGTGGTTTTCAACATTTACAAAAAAAAAAATTCCTTCCACAAATTTCCGGATATTGATTTTGGCCTAAAATTATAGGTCTGAATGTTTTCTAACTACTGCTATATTAATTTTAAAAATCAGTTGAGATTTGTTGGATATATGCCTTTTTTATTCACAGGGGAAAGTCTTATATTGGGGTTTTTCGTGGTTTTCAATATTTACAAAAAAAAAACCTTCCACAAATTTCCGGATAATGATTTTGGCTTTAAATTGTAGGTCTAAATGTTTTCTAAATTATGCTATATTAATTTTAAAAATCAGTTGAGATTTGTTGGATCTATGCCTTTTTTTTCACAGGGGACAGTCTTATTTTGGGGTTTTTCGTGGTTTTCAATATTTACAAAAAAAAAATACCTTCGACAAATTTCCGGATAATAAGTTTGGCTTCAAATTGTAGGTCTAAACGTTTTCTAACTAATGCCATATTAATTTTAAAAATCAGTTGAGATTTGTTGGATATATGCCTTTTTTATTCACAGGGGACAGTCTTACTTTGGGGTTTTTCGTGGTTTTCAACATTTACAAAAAAAAAAAATTCCTTCCACAAATTTCCGGATATTGATTTTGGCCTCAAATTGTAGGTCTGAATGTTTTCTAACTAATGCTATATTAATTTTAAAAATCAGTTGAGATTTGTTGGATATATGCCTTTTTTATTCACAGGGGACAGTCTTATTTTGGGGTTTTTCGTGGTTTTCAACATTTACAAAAAAAAAAAATTACTTCCACAAATTTCCGGATATTGATTTTGGTCTCAAAATGTAGGTCTAAATGTTTTCTAACTAATGCTATATTAATTTTAAAAATCAGTTGAGATTTGTTGGATATATGCCTTTTTATTCACAGGGGAAAGTCTTATATTGGGGTTTTTCGTGGTTTTCAATATTTACAAAAAAAAAATACCTTCCACAAATTTTCGGATAATGATTTTGGCTTCAAATTGTAGGTCTAAATGTTTTCTCACTAATAATATATTAATTTTGAAAATCAGTTGAGATTTGTTGGATATATGCCTTTTAATTCACAGGGGAAAGTCTTATATTGGGGTTTTTCGTGGTTTTCAATATTTACAAAAAAAAAATACCTTCCACAAATTCCGGATATTGATTTTGGTCTCAAATTGTAGGTCTGAATGTTTTCTAACTAATGCCATATTAATTTTTAAAATCAGTTGAGATTTGTTGGATATATGCCTTTTTTATTCACAGGGGACAGTCTTATATTGGGGTTTTTCGTGGTTTTCAATATTTACAAAAAAAAAAAAAATACCTTCCACAAATTTCCGGATAATGATTTTTGCTCCAAATTGTAGGTCTAAATGTTTTCTAACTAATGCCATATTAATTTAAAAAATCAGTTGAGATTTGTTGGATATATGCCTTTTTTGTTCACAGGGGACAGTCTTATTTTGGGGTTTTTCGTGGTTTTCAACATTTACAAAAAAAAAATTCCTTCCACAAATTTCCGGATATTGATTTTGGCCTCAAATTGTAGGTCTGAATATTTTCTAACTAATGCTATATTATTTTAAAAATCAGTTGAGATTTGTTGGATATATGCCTTTTTTATTCACAGGGGACAGTCTTATTTTGGGGTTTTTCGTGGTTTTCAATATTTACAAAAAAAAAAATACCTTCCACAAATTTTTGGATTATGATTTTGGTCTCAAAGTGTAAATCTGAATGTTTTCTAACTAATGCTGTATTAGTTTTAAAAATCAGTTGAGATTTGTTGGATATATGCCTTTTTTATTCACAGGGGACAGTCTTACTTTGGGGTTTTTCGTGGTTTTCAATATTTACAAAAAAAAAAATACCTTCCACAAATTTCCGGATTATGATTTTGGTTCCAAATTGTAGGTTTGAATGTTTTCTAACTAATGCTGTATTAGTTTTAAAAATCAGTTGAGATTTGTTGGATATATGCCTTTTTTATTCACAGGGGACAGTCTTACTTTGGGGTTTTTCGTGGTTTTCAACATTTACAAAAAAAAAAAAATTCCTTCCACAAATTTCCGGATATTGATTTTGGCTTGAAATTGTAGGTCTGAATGTTTTCTAACTACTGCTATATTAATTTTAAAAATCAGTTGAGATTTGTTGGATATATGCCTTTTTTATTCACAGGGGAAAGTCTTATATTGGGGTTTTTCGTGGTTTTCAATATTTACAAAAAAAAAAACCTTCCACAAATTTCCGGATAATGATTTTGGCTTCAAATTGTAGGTCTAAATGTTTTCTAAATTATGCTATATTAATTTTAAAAATCAGTTGAGATTTGTTGGATATATGGCCTTTTTTATTCACAGGGGACAGTCTTATTTTGGGGTTTTTCGTGGTTTTCAACATTTACAAAAAAAAAAAATTCATTCCACAAATTTCCGGATATTGATTTTGGTCTCAAAATGTAGGTCTAAATGTTTTCTAACTAATGCTATATTAATTTTAAAAATCAGTTGAGATTTGTTGGATATATGCTTTTTTATTCACAGGGGAAAGTCTTATATTGGGGTTTTTCGTGGTTTTCAATATTTACAAAAAAAAAATACCTTCCACAAATTTTCAGATAATGATTTTAGCTTTAAATTGTAGGTCTAAATGTTTCCTAACTACTGATATATTAATTTTAAAAATCAGTTGAGATTTGTTGGATATATGCCTTTTTTATTCACAGGGGACAGTCTTATTTTGGGGTTTTTCGTGGTTTTCAACATTTACAAAAAAAAAATTCCTTCCACAAATTTCCGGATATTGATTTTGGCTTCAAATTGTAGGTCTGAATGTTTTCTAACTAATGCTATATTAGTTTTAAAAATCAGTTGAGATTTGTTGGATATATGCCTTTTTTATTCACAGGGGACAGTCTTATTTTGGGGTCTTTCGTGGTTTTCAACATTTACAAAAAAAAAAAAAATTCCTTCCACAAATTTCCGGATATTGATTTTGGTCTCAAATTGTAGGTCTGAATGTTTTCTAACTAATGCTATATTAATTTTAAAATCAGTTGAGATTTGTTGTAGGTCTAAATGTTTTCTAACTAATGCTATATTAATTTTAAAAATCAGTTGAGATTTGTTGGATATATACCTTTTTTGTTCACAGGGGACAGTCTTATTTTGGGGTTTTTCGTGGTTTTCAACATTTACAAAAAAAAAAAATTCCTTCCACAAATTTTCGGATATTGATTTTGGGCCTCAAATTGTAGGTCTGAATGTTTTCTAACTAATGCTATATTAATTTTAAAAATCAGTTGAGAATTGTTGGATATATGCCTTTTTTATTCACAGGGGACAGTCTTATTTTGGGGTTTTTCGTGGTTTTCAATATTTACAAAAAAAAAATACCTTCCACAAATTTCCGATAATAATTTTGGCCTTAAATTGTAGGTTTGAATATTTTCTAACTAATGCTATATTATTTTAAAAATCAGTTGAGATTTGTTGGATATATGCTTTTTTATTCACAGGGGAAAGTCTTATATTGGGGTTTTTCGTGGTTTTCAATATTTACAAAAAAAAAATTACCTTCCACAAATTTCGGATAATGATTTTGGTTTCAAATTGTAGGTCTAAATGTTTCCTAACTACTGATATATTAATTTTAAAAATCAGTTGAGATTTGTTGGATATATGCCTTTTTATTCACAGGGGACAGTCTTATTTTGGGTTTTTCGTGGTTTTCAACATTTACAAAAAAAAAAATTCCTTCCACAAATTTCCGGATATTGATTTTGGCCTCAATTGTAGGTCTGAATATTTTCTAACTAATGCTATATTATTTTAAAAATCAGTTGAGATTTGTTGGATATATGCCTTTTTTATTCACAGGGGACAGTCTTATTTTGGGGTTTTTCGTGGTTTTCAATATTTACAAAAAAAAAATACCTTCCCACAAATTTTTGGATTATGATTTTGGTCTCAAAGTGTAAATCTGAATGTTTTCTAACTAATGCTGTATTAGTTTTAAAAAGCAGTTGAGATTTGTTGGATATATGCCTTTTTTATTCACAGGGGACAGTCTTACTTTGGGGGTTTTTCGTGGTTTTCAACATTTACAAAAAAAAAAAAATTCCTTCCACAAATTTCCGGATATTGATTTTGGTCTCAAAATGTAGGTCTAAATGTTTTCTAACTAATGCTATATTAATTTTAAAAATCAGTTGAGATTTGTTGGGATATATGCTTTTTTTATTCACAGGGGAAAGTCTTATATTGGGGTTTTTCGTGGTTTTCAATATTTACAAAAAAAAAATACCTTCCACAAATTTTCGGATATTGATTTTGGCTCCAAATTGTAGGTCTAAATGTTTCCTAACTACTGATATATTAATTTTAAAAATCAGTTGAGATTTGTTGGATATATGCCTTTTTTATTCACAGGGGACAGTCTTATTTTGGGGTTTTTCGTGGTTTTCAACATTTACAAAAAAAAATTCCTTCCACAAATTTCCGGATATTGATTTTGGCTTCAAATTGTAGGTCTGAATGTTTTCTAACTAATGCTATATTAGTTTTAAAAATCAGTTGAGATTTGTTGGATATATGCCCTTTTTATTCACAGGGGACAGTCTTATTTTGGGGTTTTTCGTGGTTTTCAACATTTACAAAAAAAAAAAATTCCTTCCACAAATTTTCGGATAATGATTTTGGCTCCAATTGTAGGTCTAAATGTTTCTAACTAATAATATATTAATTTTGAAAATCAGTTGAGATTTGTTGGATATATGCCTTTTAATTCACAGGGGAAAGTCTTATATTGGGGTTTTTCGTGGTTTTCAATATTTACAAAAAAAAAATACCTTCCACAAATTCCGGATATTGATTTTGGTCTCAAATTGTAGGTCTGAATGTTTTCTAACTAATGCCATATTAATTTTTAAAATCAGTTGAGATTTGTTGGATATATGCCTTTTTTATTCACAGGGGACAGTCTTATATTGGGGTTTTTCGTGGTTTTCAATATTACAAAAAAAAAAAAATACCTTCCACAAATTTCCGGATAATGATTTTGGCTTCAAATTGTAGGTCTAAATGTTTTCTAACTAATGCCATATTAATTTAAAAAATCAGTTGAGATTTGTTGGATATATGCCTTTTTTGTTCACAGGGGACAGTCTTATTTTGGGGTTTTTCGTGGTTTTCAACATTTACAAAAAAAAAATTCCTTCCACAAATTTCCGGATATTGATTTTGGCCTCAAATTGTAGGTCTGAATATTTTCTAACTAATGCTATATTATTTTAAAAATCAGTTGAGATTTGTTGGATATATGCCTTTTTTATTCACAGGGGACAGTCTTATTTGGGTTTTTCGTGGTTTTCAATATTTACAAAAAAAAAATACCTTCCACAAATTTTTGGATTATGATTTTGGTCTCAAAGTGTAAATCTGAATGTTTTCTAACTAATGCTGTATTAGTTTTAAAAATCAGTTGAGATTTGTTGGATATATGCCTTTTTTATTCACAGGGGACAGTCTTACTTTGGGGTTTTTCGTGGTTTTCAATATTTACAAAAAAAAAAAAACCTTCCACAAATTTCCGGATTATGATTTTGGTTCTAAATTGTAGGTTTGAATGTTTTCTAACTAATGCTGTATTAGTTTTAAAAATCAGTTGAGATTTGTTGGATATATTTGGATATATGCCTTTTTTATTCACAGGGGACAGTCTTACTTTGGGGTTTTTCGTGGTTTTTCAACATTTACAAAAAAAAGAAATTCCTTCCACAAATTTCCGGATATTGATTTTGGCCTTAAATTGTAGGTCTGAATGTTTTCTAACTACTGCTATATTAATTTTAAAAATCAGTTGAGATTTGTTGGATATATGCCTTTTTTATTCACAGGGGAAAGTCTTATATTGGGGTTTTTCGTGGTTTTCAATATTTACAAAAAAAAAAACCTTCCACAAATTTCCGGATAATGATTTTGGCTTCAGATTGTAGGTCTAAATGTTTTCTAAATTATGCTATATTAATTTTAAAAATCAGTTGAGATTTGTTGGATATATGCCTTTTTTATTCACAGGGGACAGTCTTATTTTGGGGTTTTTCGTGGTTTTCAACATTTACAAAAAAAAAAATTCCTTCCACAAATTTCCGGATATTGATTTTGGCCTCAAATTGTAGGTCTGAATATTTTCTAACTAATGCTATATTATTTTAAAAATCAGTTGAGATTTGTTGGATATATGCCTTTTTATTCACAGGGGACAGTCTTATTTTGGGGTTTTTCGTGGTTTTCAATATTTACAAAAAAAAAAATACCTTCCACAAATTTTTGGATTATGATTTTGGTCTCAAAGTGTAAATCTGAATGTTTTCTAACTAATGCTGTATTAGTTTTAAAAAGCAGTTGAGATTTGTTGGATATATGCCTTTTTTATTCACAGGGGACAGTCTTACTTTGGGGTTTTTCGTGGTTTTCAACATTTACAAAAAAAAAAAATTCCTTCCACAAATTTCCGGATATTGATTTTGGTCTCAAAATGTAGGTCTAAATGTTTTCTAACTAATGCTATATTAATTTTAAAAATCAGTTGAGATTTGTTGGATATATGCTTTTTTATTCACAGGGGAAAGTCTTATATTGGGGTTTTTCGTGGTTTTCAATATTTACAAAAAAAAAAATACCTTCCACAAATTTTCGGATATTGATTTTGGCTCCAAATTGTAGGTCTAAATGTTTCCTAACTACTGATATATTAATTTTAAAAATCAGTTGAGATTTGTTGGATATATGCCTTTTTTATTCACAGGGGACAGTCTTATTTTGGGGTTTTTCGTGGTTTTCAACATTTACAAAAAAAAAAATTCCTTCCACAAATTTCCGGATATTGATTTTGGCTTCAAATTGTAGGTCTGAATGTTTTCTAACTAATGCTATATTAGTTTTAAAAATCATTTGAGATTTGTTGGATATATGCCTTTTTTATTCACAGGGGACAGTCTTATTTTGGGGTTTTTCGTGGTTTTCAACATTTACAAAAAAAAAAATTCCTTCCACAAATTTTCGGATAATGATTTTGGCTCCAAATTGTAGGTCTAAATGTTTTCTAACTATAATATATTAATTTTGAAAATCAGTTGAGATTTGTTGGATATATGCCTTTTAATTCACAGGGGAAAGTCTTATATTGGGGTTTTTCGTGGTTTTCAATATTTACAAAAAAAAAATACCTTCCACAAATTCCGGATATTGATTTTGGTCTCAAATTGTAGGTCTGAATGTTTTCTAACTAATGCCATATTAATTTTTAAAATCAGTTGAGATTTGTTGGATATATGCCTTTTTTATTCACAGGGGACAGTCTTATATTGGGGTTTTTCGTGGTTTTCAATATTTACAAAAAAAAAAAAAATACCTTCCACAAATTTCCGGATAATGATTTTGGCTTCAAATTGTAGGTCTAAATGTTTTCTAACTAATGCCATATTAATTTAAAAAAATCAGTTGAGATTTGTTGGATATATGCCTTTTTTGTTCACAGGGGACAGTCTTATTTTGGGGTTTTTCGTGGTTTTCAACATTTACAAAAAAAAAATTCCTTCCACAAATTTCCGGATATTGATTTTGGCCTCAAATTGTAGGTCTGAATATTTTCTAACTAATGCTATATTATTTTAAAAATCAGTTGAGATTTGTTGGATATATGCCCTTTTTTATTCACAGGGGACAGTCTTATTTTGGGGTTTTTCGTGGTTTTCAATATTTACAAAAAAAAATACCTTCCACAAATTTTTGGATTATGATTTTGGTCTCAAAAGTGTAAATCTGAATGTTTTCTAACTAATGCTGTATTAGTTTTAAAATCAGTTGAGATTTGTTGGATATATGCCTTTTTTATTCACAGGGGGACAGTCTTACTTTGGGGTTTTTCGTGGTTTTCAATATTTACAAAAAAAAAAAATACCTTCCACAAATTTCCGGATTATGATTTTGGTTCTAAATTGTAGGTTTGAATGTTTTCTAACTAATGCTGTATTAGTTTTAAAAATCAGTTGAGATTTGTTGGATATATGCCTTTTTTATTCACAGGGGACAGTCTTACTTTGGGGTTTTTCGTGGTTTTCAACATTTACAAAAAAAAGAAATTCCTTCCACAAATTTCCGGATATTGATTTTGGCCTGAAATTGTAGGTCTGAATGTTTTCTAACTACTGCTATATTAATTTTAAAAATCAGTTGAGATTTGTTGGATATATGCCTTTTTTATTCATAGGGGAAAGTCTTATATTGGGGTTTTTCGTGGTTTTCAATATTTACAAAAAAAAAACCTTCCACAAATTTCCGGATAATGATTTTGGCTTCAAATTGTAGGTCTAAATGTTTTCTAAATTATGCTATATTAATTTTAAAAATCAGTTGAGATTTGTTGGATATATGCCTTTTTTATTCACAGGGGACAGTCTTATTTTGGGGTTTTTCGTGGTTTTCAACATTTACAAAAAAAAAATTCCTTCCACAAATTTCCGGATATTGATTTTGGTCTCAAAATGTAGGTCTAAATGTTTTCTAACTAATGCTATATTAATTTTAAAAATCAGTTGAGATTTGTTGGATATATGCTTTTTTATTCACAGGGGAAAGTCTTATATTGGGGTTTTTCGTGGTTTTCAATATTTACAAAAAAAAAAAATACCTTCCACAAATTTTCGGATAATGATTTTGGCTCCAAATTGTAGGTCTAAATGTTTCCTAACTACTGATATATTAATTTTAAAAATCAGTTGAGATTTGTTGGATATATGCCTTTTTTATTCACAGGGGACAGTCTTATTTTGGGGTTTTTCGTGGTTTTCAACATTTACAAAAAAAAAATTCCTTCCACAAATTTCCGGATATTGATTTTGGCTTCAAATTGTAGGTCTGAATGTTTTCTAACTAATGCTATATTAGTTTTAAAAATCAGTTGAGATTTGTTGGATATATGCCTTTTTTATTCACAGGGGACAGTCTTATTTTGGGGTTTTTCGTGGTTTTCAACATTTACAAAAAAAAAAAATTCCTTCCACAAATTTCCGGATATTGATTTTGGTCTCAAATTGTAGGTCTGAATGTTTTCTAACTAATGCTATATTAATTTTAAAAATCAGTTGAGATTTGTTGTAGGTCTAAATGTTTTCTAACTAATGCTATATTAATTTTAAAAATCAGTTGAGATTTGTTGGATATATACCTTTTTTGTTCACAGGGGACAGTCTTATTTTGGGGTTTTTCGTAGTTTTCAACATTTACAAAAAAAAAAAAATTCCTTCCACAAATTTTCGGATATTGATTTTGGCCTCAAATTGTAGGTCTGAATGTTTTCTAACTAATGCTATATTAATTTTAAAAATCAGTTGAGAATTGTTGGATATATGCCTTTTTTATTCACAGGGGACAGTCTTATTTTGGGGTTTTTCGTGGTTTTCAATATTTACAAAAAAAAAATACCTTCCACAAATTTCCGGATAATAATTTTGGCCTTAAATTGTAGGTTTGAATGTTTTCTAACTAATGCTGTATTAGTTTTAAAAAGCAGTTGAGATTTGTTGGATATATGCCTTTTTTATTCACAGGGGACAGTCTTACTTTGGGGTTTTTCATGGTTTTCAATATTTACAAAAAAAAAATACCTTCCACAAATTTCCGGATTATGATTTTGGTCTCAAAGTGTAGGTCTGAATGTTTTCTAACTAATGCTGTATTAGTTTTAAAAAGCAGTTGAGATTTGTTGGATATATGCCTTTTTTATTCACAGGGGGCAGTCTTACTTAGGGGTTTTTCATGGTTTTCAATATTTACAAAAAAAAAATACCTTCCACAAATTTCCGGATTATGATTTTGGTCTCAAAGTGTAGGTCTGAATGTTTTCTAACTAATGCTATATTAATTTTAAAAATCAGTTGAGATTTGTTGTAGGTCTAAATGTTTTCTAACTAATGCTATATTAATTTTAAAAATCAGTTGAGATTTGTTGGATATATGCCTTTTTTGTTCACAGGGGACAGTCTTATTTTGGGGTTTTTCGTGGTTTTCAACATTTACAAAAAAAACAAAATCCTTCCACAAATTTCCGGATATTGATTTTGGCTTCAAATTGTAGGTCTGAATGTTTTCTAACTAATGCTATATTAATTTTAAAAATCAGTTGAGATTTGTTGGATATATGCCTTTTTTATTCACAGGGGACAGTCTTATTTTGGGGTTTTTCGTGGTTTTCAATATTTACAAAAAAAAAATACCTTCCACAAATTTCCGGATAATAATTTTGGCCTTAAATTGTAGGTTTGAATGTTTTCTAACTAATGCTGTATTAGTTTTAAAAAGCAGTTGAGATTTGTTGGATATATGCCTTTTTTATTCACAGGGGACAGTCTTACTTTGGGGTTTTTCATGGTTTTCAATATTTACAAAAAAAAAATACCTTCCACAAATTTCCGGATATTGATTTTGGTCTCAAATTGTAGGTCTAAATGTTTTCTAACTAATGCTATATTAATTTTAAAAATGAGTTGAGATTTGTTGGATATATGCCTTTTTATTCACAGGGGAAAGTCTTATATTGGGGTTTTTCGTGGTTTTCAATATTTACAAAAAAAAAAATACCTTCCACAAATTTCCGGATAATGATTTTGGCTCCAAATTGTAGGTCTAAATGTTTTCTAACTAATGCTATATTAGTTTTAAAAATCAGTTGAGATTTGTTGGATATATGCCTTTTTTGTTCACAGGGGACAGTCTTATTTTGGAGTTTTTCGTGGTTTTCAATATTTACAAAAAAAAAAAATTCCTTCCACAAATTTCCGGATATTGATTTTAGCCTCAAATTGTAGGTCTGAATGTTTTCTAACTAATGCCATATTAATTTTTAAAATCAGTTGAGATTTGTTGGATATATGCCTTTTTTATTCACAGGGGACAGTCTTATTTTGGGGTTTTTCGTGGTTTTCAACATTTACAAAAAAAAAAAATTCCTTCCACAAATTTCCGGATATTGATATTAGCTTCAAATTGTAGGTCTGAATGTTTTTTAACTAATGCTATATTAATTTTAAAAATCGGTTGCGATTTGTTGGTTATATGCCTTTTTTATTCACATATGAAAGTCTTATATTGGGGTTTTTCGTGGTTTTCAATATTTACAAAAAAAAAAAACCTTCCACAAATTTCCGGATTATGATTTTGGTCTCAAATTTTAGGTCTGAATGTTCTCTAACTATTGCTGTATTAATTTTAAAAAACAGTTGAGATTTGTTGGATATATGCCTTTTTTATTCACAGGGAACAGTCTTATATTGGGGTTTTTCGTGGTTTTCAATATTTACAAAAAAAAAACCTTCCACAAATTTCCCGATAATGATTTTAGCCTTCAATTGTAGGTCTAAACGTTTTTTAACTAATGCCATATTAATTTTAAAAATCAGTTGAGATTTGTTGGATATATGCCTTTTTTATTCACAGGGGACAGTCTTATTTTGGGGTTTTTCGTGGTTTTCAACATTTACAAAAAAAAAAAAATTCCTTCCACAAATTTTCGGATATTGATTTTAGCCTCAAATTGTAGGTCTGAATGTTTTCTAACTAATGCTATATTAATTTTAAAAATCAGTTGAGATTTGTTGGATATATGCCTTTTTATTCACAGGCGAAAGTCTTATATTGGGGTTTTTCGTGGTTTTCAATATTTACAAAAAAAAAAATACCTTCCACAAATTTCCGGATAATGATTTTGGCTCCAAATTGTAGGTCTAAATGTTTTCTAACTAATGCTATATTAATTTTAAAAATCAGTTGAGATTTGTTGGATATATGCCTTTTTTATTCACAGGGGACAGTCTTATTTTGGGGTTTTTCGTGGTTTTCAATATTTACAAAAAAAAAATACCTTCCACAAATTTCCGGATAATGATTTTGGCCTTTACTTGTAGGTCTAAACGTTTTCTAACTAATTCCATATTAATTTTAAAAATCAGTTGAGATTTGTTGGATATATGCCTTTTTATTCACAGGGGACGGTCTTATTTTGGGGTTTTTCGTGGTTTTCAACATTTACAAAAAAAAAAATTCCTTCCACAAATTTTCGGATATTGATTTTGGGCTAAAATTGTAGGTCTGAATGTTTTCTAACTAATGATATATTAATTTTAAAAATGAGTTGAGATTTGTTGGATATATGCCTTTTTTATTCACAGGGGACAGTCTTATTTTGGGGTTTTTCGTGGTTTTCAACATTTACAAAAAAAAAAATCCTTCCACAAATTTCCGGATATTGATTTTGGCTTCAAATTGTAGGTTTGAATGTTTTCTAACTAATGCTATATTAATTTTAAAAATCAGTTAAGATTTGTTGGATATATGCCTTTTTTATTCACAGGGGACAGTCTTATTTTGGGGTTTTTCGTGGTTTTCAACATTTACAAAAAAAAAAAAAATTCCTTCCACAAATTTTCGGATATTGATTTTAGCCTAAAATTGTAGGTCTGAATGTTTTCTAACTAATGATATATTAATTTTAAAAATCAGTTGAGATTTGTTGGATATATGCCTTTTTTATTCACAGGGGACAGTCTTATTTTGGGGTTTTTCGTGGTTTTCAACATTTACAAAAAAAAAAATTCCTTCCACAAATTTCCGGAAATTGATTTTGGTTTAAAATTGTAGGTATGAATGTTTTCTAACTAATGCTATATTAATTTTAAAAATCAGTTGAGATTTGTTGGATATATGCCTTTTTATTCACAGGGGAAAGTCTTATATTGGGGTTTTTCGTGGTTTTCAATATTTACAAAAAAAAAAAAATACCTTCCACAAATTTCCGAATATTAATTTTGGCTTCAAATTGTAGGTCTGAATGTTTTCTAGCTAATGCTATATTAATTTTAAAAATCAGTTGAGATTTGTTGGATATATGCCTTTTTATTCACAGGGGAAATTCTTATATTAGGGTTTTTCGTGGTTTTCAATATTTACAAAAAAAAAAAAACCTTCCACAAATTTCCGGATAATGATTTTGGCCTCAAATTGTAGGTCTGAATGTTCTCTAACTATTGCTGTATTAATTTTAGAAAACAGTTGAGATTTGTTGGATATATGCCTTTTTTATTCACAGGGAACAGTCATATATTGGGGTTTTTCGTGGTTTTCAATATTTACAAAAAAAAACCTTCCACAAATTTCCGGATAATGATTTTGGCCTTAAATTGAAGGTCTGAACGTTTTCTAATCAGTTGAGATTTGTTAGATATATACGCCTTTTTTATTCACAGGGGACAGTCTTATTTTGGGGTTTTTCGTGGTTTTCAACATTTACAAAAAAAAAAATCCTTCCACAAATTTCCGGATATTGATTTTGGCTTCAAATTGTAGGTTTGAATGTTTTCTAACTAATGCTATATTAATTTTAAAAATCAGTTAAGATTTGTTGGATATATGCCTTTTTTATTCACAGGGGACAGTCTTATTTTGGGGTTTTTCGTGGTTTTCAACATTTACAAAAAAAAAAAAATTCCTTCCACAAATTTTCGGATATTGATTTTAGCCTAAAATTGTAGGTCTGAATGTTTTCTAACTAATGCTATATTAATTTTAAAAATCAGTTGAGATTTGTTGGATATATGCCTTTTTTATTCACAGGGGACAGTCTTATTTTGGGGTTTTTCGTGGTTTTCAACATTTACAAAAAAAAAAATTCCTTCCACAAATTTCCGGAAATTGATTTTGGTTTAAAATTGTAGGTCTGAATGTTTTCTAACTAATGCTATATTAATTTTAAAAATCAGTTGAGATTTGTTGGATATATGCCTTTTTATTCACAGGGGAAAGTCTTATATTGGGGTTTTTCGTGGTTTTCAATATTTACAAAAAAAAAAAAACCTTCCACAAATTTCCGGATAATGATTTTGGCCTCAAATTGTAGGTCTGAATGTTCTCTAACTATTGCTGTATTAATTTTAGAAAACAGTTGAGATTTGTTGGATATATGCCTTTTTTATTCACAGGGAACAGTCATATATTGGGGTTTTTCGTGGTTTTCAATATTTACAAAAAAAAACCTTCCACAAATTTCCGGATAATGATTTTGGCCTTAATTGTAGGTCTGAATGTTTTCTAACTAATGATATATTAATTTTAAAAATCAGTTGAGATTTGTTGGATATATGCCTTTTTTATTCACAGGGGACAGTCTTATTTTGGGGTTTTTCGTGGTTTTCAACATTTACAAAAAAAAAATTCCTTCCACAAATTTCCGGAAATTGATTTTACTCTCAAATTGTAGGTCTGAATGTTTTCTAACTATTGCTGTATTAATTTTAAAAATCAGTTGAGATTTGTTGGATATATGCCTTTTTTATTCACAGGGGACGGTCTTATTTTGGGGTTTTTCGTGGTTTTCAACATTTACAAAAAAAAAAAAAATTCCACAAATTTTCGGATATTGATTTTGGGCTAAAATTGTAGGTCTGAATGTTTTCTAACTAATGCTATATTAATTTTAAAAATCAGTTGAGATTTGTTGGATATATGCCTTTTTTATTCACAGGGGACAGTCTTATTTTGGGGTTTTTCGTGGTTTTCAACATTTACAAAAAAAAAAATCCTTCCACAAATTTCCGGATATTGATTTTGGCCTCAAATTGTAGGTCTGAATGTTCTCTAACTATTGCTGTATTAATTTTAAAAATCAGTTGAGATTTGTTGGATATATGCCTTTTTTATTCACAGGGGACAGTCTTATTTTGGGGTTTTTCGTGGTTTTCAACATTTACAAAAAAAAAAAATTCCTTCCACAAATTTTCGGATATTGATTTTAGCCTAAAATTGTAGGTCTGAATGTTTTCTAACTAATGATATATTAATTTTAAAAATCAGTTGAGATTTGTTGGATATATGCCTTTTTTATTCACAGGGGACAGTCTTATTTTGGGGTTTTTCGTGGTTTTCAACATTTACAAAAAAAAAATTCCTTCCACAAATTTCCGGAAATTGATTTTACTCTCAAATTGTAGGTCTGAATGTTTTCTAACTAATGCTATATTAATTTTAAAAATCAGTTGAGATTTGTTGGATATATGCCTTTTTATTCACAGGGGAAAGTCTTATATTGGGGTTTTTCGTGGTTTTCAATATTTACAAAAAAAAAAATACCTTCCACAAATTTCCGGATAATGATTTTGACTCCAAATTGTAGGTCTGAATGTTTTCTAACTAATGCTATATTAATTTTAAAAATCAGTTGAGATTTGTTGGATATATGCCTTTTTTGTTCACAGGGGACAGTCTTATTTTGGGGTTTTTCGTGGTTTTCAACATTTACAAAAAAAAAAAATCCTTCCACAAATTTCCGGATATTGCTTTTGACCTCAAATTGTAGGTCTGAATGTTTTCTAACTAATGCCATATTAATTTTAAAAATCAGTTGAGATTTGTTGGATATATGCCTTTTTTATTCACAGGGGACAGTCTTATTTTTTGGGGTTTTTCGTGGTTTTCAACATTTACAAAAAAAAAAATTCCTTCCACAAATTTTCGGATATTGATTTTAATCTCAAATTGTAGGTCTGAATGTTTTCTAACTAATGATATATTAATTTTAAAAATCAGTTGAGATTTGTTGGATATATGCCTTTTTTATTCACAGGGGACAGTCTTATTTTGGGGTTTTTCGTGGTTTTCAACATTTACAAAAAAAAAAAATTCCTTCCACAAATTTCCGGATATTGATTTTGGTCTAAAATTGTAGGTCTGAATGTTTTCTAACTAATGCTATATTAATTTTAAAAATCAATTGAGATTTGTTGGATATATGCCTTTTTATTCACAGGGGAAAGTCTTATATTAAGGTTTTTCGTGGTTTTCAATATTTACAAAAAAAAAAATACCTTCCACAAATTTCCGGATAATGATTTTGGCTCTAAATTGTAGGTCTAAATGTTTTCTAACTAATGCTATATTAATTTTAAAAATCAGTTGAGATTTGTTGGATATATTCCTTTTTTGTTCACAGGGGACAGTCTTATTTTGGGGTTTTTCGTGGTTTTCAACATTTACAAAAAAAAAAATCCTTCCACAAATTTCCGGATATTGATTTTGGCCCCAAATTATAGGTCTGAATGTTTTCTAACTAATGCTATATTAATTTTAAAAATCAGTTGAGATTTGTTGGATATATGCCTTTTTTATTCACAGGGGACAGTCTTATTTTGGGGTTTTTCGTGGTTTTCAATATTTACAAAAAAAAAAACCTTCCACAAATTTCCGGATTATGATTTTGGTTAAGAAGTGTAGGTCTGAATGTTTTCTAACTAATGCTATATTAATTTTAAAAATCAGTTGAGATTTGTTGGATATATGCCTTTTTTATTCACAGGGGACAGTCTTATTTTGGGGTTTTTCGTGGTTTTCAATATTTACAAAAAAAAAATACCTTCCACAAATTTCCGGATAATGATTTTGGCCTCAAATTGTAGGTCTAAACGTTTTCTAACTAATGCCATATTAATTTTAAAAATCAGTTGAGATTTGTTGGATATATGCCTTTTTTATTCACAGGGGACAGTCTTATTTTGGGGTTTTTCGTGGTTTTCAACATTTACAAAAAAAAAATTCCTTCCACAAATTTCCGAATATTGATTTTGGCTTTAAATTGTAGGTCTGAATGTTTTCTAACTAATGCTATATTAATTTTAAAAATCAGTTGAGATTTGTTGGTTATATGCCTTTTTATTCACAGGGGAAAGTCTTATATTGGGGTTTTTCGTGGTTTTCAATATTTACAAAAAAAAAACCTTCCACAAATTTCCGGATAATGATTTTGGCCTCAAATTGTAGGTCTGAATGTTCTCTAACTATTGCTGTATTAATTTTAAAAAACAGTTGAGCTTTGTTGGATATATGCCTTTTTTATTCACAGGGAACAGTCTTATATTGGGGTTTTTCGTGGTTTTCAATATTTACAAAAAAAAAACCTTCCACAAATTTCCGGATAATGATTTTGGCCTTAAATTGTAGGTCTAAACGTTTTCTAACTAATGCCATATTAATTTTAAAAATCAGTTGAGATTTGTTGGATATATGCCTTTTTTGTTCACAGGGGACAGTCTTATTTTGGGGTTTTTCGTGGTTTTCAACACTTACAAAAAAAAAAAATTCCTTCCACAAATTTCCGGATATTGATTTTAGCCTCAAATTGTAGGTCTGAATGTTTTCTAACTTATGATATATTAATTTTAAAAATCAGTTGAGATTTGTTGGATATATGCCTTTTTTATTCACAGGGGACAGTCTTATTTTGGGGTTTTTCGTGGTTTTCAACATTTACAAAAAAAAAAAAATTCCTTCCACAAATTTTCGGATATTGATTTTAATCTCAAATTGTAAATCTGAATGTTTTCTAACTAATGATATATTAATTTTAAAAATCAGTTGAGATTTGTTGGATATATGCCTTTTTTATTCACAGGGGACAGTCTTATTTTGGGGTTTTTCGTGGTTTTCAACATTTACAAAAAAAAAAATCCTTCCACAAATTTGCGGATATTGATTTTGGCTCCAAATTATAGGTCTGAATGTTTTCTAACTAATGCTATATTAATTTTAAAAATCAGTTCAGATTTGTTGGATATATGCCTTTTTTATTCACAGGGGACAGTCTTATTTTGGGGTTTTTCGTGGTTTTCAATATTTACAAAAAAAAAACCTTCCAAAAATTTCCGGATTATGATTTTGGTTAAGAAGTGTAGGTCTGAATGTTTTCTAACTAATGCTATATTAATTTTAAAAATCAGTTGAGATTTGTTGGATATATGCCTTTTTTATTCACAGGGGACAGTCTTATTTTGGGGTTTTTCGTGGTTTTCAATATTTACAAAAAAAAAATACCTTCCACAAATTTCCGGATAATGATTTTGGCCTCAAATTGTAGGTCTAAACGTTTTCTAACTAATGCCATAATAATTTTAAAAATCAGTTGAGATTTGTTGGATATATGCCTTTTTTATTCACAGGGGACAGTCTTATTTTGGGGTTTTTCGTGGTTTTCAACATTTACAAAAAAAAAATTCCTTCCACAAATTTCCGAATATTGATTTTGGCTTTAAATTGTAGGTCTGAATGTTTTCTAACTAATGCTATATTAATTTTAAAAATCAGTTGAGATTTGTTGGTTATATGCCTTTTTATTCACAGGGGAAAGTCTTATATTGGGGTTTTTCGTGGTTTTCAATATTTACAAAAAAAAAAACCTTCCACAAATTTCCGGATAATGATTTTGGCCTCAAATTGTAGGTCTGAATGTTCTCTAACTATTGCTGTATTAATTTTAAAAAACAGTTGAGCTTTGTTGGATATATGCCTTTTTTATTCACAGGGAACAGTCTTATATTGGGGTTTTTCGTGGTTTTCAATATTTACAAAAAAAAAAAACCTTCCACAAATTTCCGGATAATGATTTTGGCCCTAAATTGTAGGTCTAAACGTTTTCTAACTAATGCTATATTAATTTTAAAAATCAGTTGAGATTTGTTGGATATTTGCCTTTTTTGTTCACAGGGGACAGTCTTATTTTGGGGTTTTTCGTGGTTTTCAACACTTACAAAAAAAAAAAATTCCTTCCACAAATTTCCGGATATTGATTTTAGCCTCAAATTGTAGGTCTGAATGTTTTCTAACTAATGCCATATTAATTTTTAAAATCAGTTGAGATTTGTTGGATATATGCCTTTTTTATTCACAGGGGACAGTCTTATTTTGGGGTTTTTCGTGGTTTTCAACATTTACAAAAAAAAAAAAATTCCTTCCACAAATTTTCGGATATTGATTTTAATCTCAAATTGTAGGTCTGAATGTTTTCTAACTAATGATATATTAATTTTAAAAATCAGTTGAGATTTGTTGGATATATGCCTTTTTTATTCACAGGGGACAGTCTTATTTTGGGGTTTTTCGTGGTTTTCAACATTTACAAAAAAAAAAAAATTCCTTCCACAAATTTCCGGATATTGATTTTGGTCTTAAATTGTAGGTCTGAATGTTTTCTAACTAATGCTATATTAATTTTAAAAATCAGTTGAGATTTGTTGGATATATGCCTTTTTATTCACAGGGGAAAGTCTTATATTAAGGTTTTTCGTGGTTTTCAATATTTACAAAAAAAAAAATACCTTCCACAAATTTCCGGATAAAGATTTTGGCTCCAAATTGTAGGTCTAAATGTTTTCTAACTAATGCTATATTAATTTTAAAAATCAGTTGAGATTTGTTGGATATATGCCTTTTTTGTTCACAGGGGACAGTCTTATTTTGGGGTTTTTCGTGGTTTTCAACATTTACAAAAAAAAAAAACCTTCCACAAATTTCCGGATATTGATTTTGGCCTCAAATTATAGGTCTGAATGTTTTCTAACTAATGCTATATTAATTTTAAAAATCAGTTGAGATTTGTTGGATATATGCCTTTTTTATTCACAGGGGACAGTCTTATTTTGGGGTTTTTCGTGGTTTTCAATATTTACAAAAAAAAAAAACCTTTCACAAATTTCCGGATTATGATTTTGGTTAAGAAGTGTAGGTCTGAATGTTTTCTAACTAATGCTATATTAATTTTAAAAATCAGTTGAGATTTGTTGGATATATGCCTTTTTTATTCACAGGGGACAGTCTTATTTTGGGGTTTTTCGTGGTTTTCAATATTTACAAAAAAAAAATACCTTCCACAAATTTTCGGATAATGATTTTGGCCTCAAATTGTAGGTCTAAACGTTTTCTAACTAATGCCATATTAATTTTAAAAATCAGTTGAGATTTGTTGGATATATGCATTTTTTATTCACAGGGGACAGTCTTATTTTGGGGTTTTTCGTGGTTTTCAACATTTACAAAAAAAAAATTCCTTCCACAAATTTCCGAATATTGATTTTGGCTTTAAATTGTAGGTCTGAATGTTTTCTAACTAATGCTATATTAATTTTAAAAATCAGTTGAGATTTGTTGGTTATATGCCTTTTTATTCACAGGGGAAAGTCTTATATTGGGGTTTTTCGTGGTTTTCAATATTTACAAAAAAAAAAACCTTCCACAAATTTCCGGATAATGATTTTGGCCTCAAATTGTAGGTCTGAATGTTCTCTAACTATTGCTGTATTAATTTTATAAAACAGTTGAGCTTTGTTGGATATATGCCTTTTTTATTCACAGGGAACAGTCTTATATTGGGGTTTTTCGTGGTTTTCAATATTTACAAAAAAAAAACCTTCCACAAATTTCCGGATAATGATTTTGGCCTTAAATTGTAGGTCTAAACGTTTTCTAACTAATGCCATATTAATTTTAAAAATCAGTTGAGATTTGTTGGATATATGCCTTTTTTATTCACAGGGGACAGTCTTATTTTGGAGTTTTTCGTGGTTTTCAACATTTACAAAAAAAAAAATTCCTTCCACAAATTTCCGGATATTGATTTTGGTCTCAAATTGTAGGTCTGAATGTTTTCTAACTAATGCTATATTAATTTTAAAAATCAGTTGAGATTTGTTGGTTATATGCCTTTTTATTCACAGGGGAAAGTCTTATATTGGGGTTTTTCGTGGTTTTCAATATTTACAAAAAAAAAAAACCTTCCACAAATTTCCGGATAATGATTTTGGCCTCAAATTGTAGGTCTGAATGTTCTCTAACTATTGCTGTATTAATTTTATAAAACAGTTGAGCTTTGTTGGATATATGCCTTTTTTATTCACAGGGAACAGTCTTATATTGGGGTTTTTCGTGGTTTTCAATATTTACAAAAAAAAAACCTTCCACAAATTTCCGGATAATGATTTTGGCCTTAAATTGTAGGTCTAAACGTTTTCTAACTAATGCCATATTAATTTTAAAAATCAGTTGAGATTTGTTGGATATATGCCTTTTTTATTCACAGGGGACAGTCTTATTTTGGAGTTTTTCGTGGTTTTCAACATTTACAAAAAAAAAAATTCCTTCCACAAATTTCCGGATATTGATTTTGGTCTCAAATTGTAGGTCTGAATGTTTTCTAACTAATGCTATATTAATTTTAAAAATCAGTTGAGATTTGTTGGATATATGCCTTTTTTATTCACAGGGGACAGTCTTATTTTGGGGTTTTTCGTGGTTTTCAACATTTACAAAAAAAAAAAAATTTCTTCCACAAATTTCCGGATAATGATTTTGGCCTTAAATTGTAGGTCTAAACGTTTTCTAACTATTGCCATATTAATTTTAAAAATCAGTTGAGAGTTGTTGGATATTTGCCTTTTTTGTTCACAGGGGACAGTCTTATTTTGGGGTTTTTCGTGGTTTTCAATATTTACAAAAAAAAAAAATTCCTTCCACAAATTTCCGGATATTGATTTTAGCCTCAAATTGTAGGTCTGAATGTTTTCTAACTAATGCCATATTAATTTTTAAAATCAGTTGAGATTTGTTGGATATATGCCTTTTTTATTCACAGGGGACAGTCTTATTTTGGGGTTTTTCGTGGTTTTCAACATTTACAAAAAAAAAAAAAATTTCTTCCACAAATTTCCGGATATTGATATTAGCCTCAAATTGTAGGTCTGAATGTTTTCTAACTAATGCTATATTAATTTTAAAAATCAGTTGCGATTTGTTGGTTATATGCCTTTTTTATTCACATATGAAAGTCTTATATTGGGGTTTTTCGTGGTTTTCAATATTTACAAAAAAAAAAAACCTTCCACAAATTTCCGGATAATGATTTTGGCCTCAAATTGTAGGTCTAAATGTTCTCTAACTATTGCTGTATTTATTTTAAAAAACAGTTGAGATTTGTTGGATATATGCCTTTTTTATTCACAGGGAACAGTCTTATATTGGGGTTTTTCGTGGTTTTCAATATTTACAAAAAAAAAAACCTTCCACAAATTTCCGGATAATGATTTTAGCCTTTAATTGTAGGTCTAAACGTTTTCTAACTAATGCCATATTAATTTTAAAAATCAGTTGAGATTTGTTGGATATATGCCTTTTTTATTCACAGGGGACAGTCTTATTTTGGGGTTTTTCGTGGTTTTCAATATTTACAAAAAAAAAAAATTCCTTCCACAAATTTCCGGATATTGATTTTAGCTTCAAATTGTAGGTCTGAATGTTTTCTAACTAAGGCCATATTAATTTTTAAAATCAGTTGAGATTTGTTGGATATATGCCTTTTTTATTCACAGGGGACAGTCTTATTTTGGGGTTTTTCGTGGTTTTCAACATTTACAAAAAAAAAAAAATTTCTTCCACAAATTTCCGGATATTGATATTAGCCTCAAATTGTAGGTCTGAATGTTTTCTAACTAATGCTATATTAATTTTAAAAATCAGTTGCGATTTGTTGGTTATATGCCTTTTTTATTCACATATGAAAGTCTTATATTGGGGTTTTTCGTGGTTTTCAATATTTACAAAAAAAAAAAACCTTCCACAAATTTCCGGATAATAATTTTGGCCTCAAATTGTAGGTCTGAATGTTCTCTAACTATTGCTGTATTTATTTTAAAAAACAGTTGAGATTTGTTGGATATATGCCTTTTTTATTCACAGGGAACAGTCTTATATTGGGGTTTTTCGTGGTTTTCAATATTTACAAAAAAAAAACCTTCCACAAATTTCCGGATAATGATTTTAGCCTTCAATTGTAGGTCTAAACGTTTTCTAACTAATGCCATATTAATTTTAAAAATCAGTTGAGATTTGTTGGATATATGCCTTTTTTATTCACAGGGGACAGTCTTATTTTGGAGTTTTTCGTGGTTTTCAACATTTACAAAAAAAAAAAAAACTCCTTCCACAAATTTTCGGATATTGATTTTAGCCTAAAACTGTAGGTTTGAATGTTTTCTAACTAATGATATATTAATTTTAAAAATCAGTTGAGATTTGTTGGATATATGCCTTTTTTATTCACAGGGGACAGTCTTATTTTGGGGTTTTTCGTGGTTTTCAATATTTACAAAAAAAAAAAACCTTTCACAAATTTCCGGATTATGATTTTGGTTAAGAAGTGTAGGTCTGAATGTTTTCTAACTAATGCTATATTAATTTTAAAAATCAGTTGAGATTTGTTGGATATATGCCTTTTTTATTCACAGGGGACAGTCTTATTTTGGGGTTTTTCGTGGTTTTCAATATTTACAAAAAAAAAATACCTTCCACAAATTTTCGGATAATGATTTTGGCCTCAAATTGTAGGTCTAAACGTTTTCTAACTAATGCCATATTAATTTTAAAAATCAGTTGAGATTTGTTGGATATATGCATTTTTTATTCACAGGGGACAGTCTTATTTTGGGGTTTTTCGTGGTTTTCAACATTTACAAAAAAAAAATTCCTTCCACAAATTTCCGAATATTGATTTTGGCTTTAAATTGTAGGTCTGAATGTTTTCTAACTAATGCTATATTAATTTTAAAAATCAGTTGAGATTTGTTGGTTATATGCCTTTTTATTCACAGGGGAAAGTCTTATATTGGGGTTTTTCGTGGTTTTCAATATTTACAAAAAAAAAAAACCTTCCACAAATTTCCGGATAATGATTTTGGCCTCAAATTGTAGGTCTGAATGTTCTCTAACTATTGCTGTATTAATTTTATAAAACAGTTGAGCTTTGTTGGATATATGCCTTTTTTATTCACAGGGAACAGTCTTATATTGGGGTTTTTCGTGGTTTTCAATATTTACAAAAAAAAAACCTTCCACAAATTTCCGGATAATGATTTTGGCCTTAAATTGTAGGTCTAAACGTTTTCTAACTAATGCCATATTAATTTTAAAAATCAGTTGAGATTTGTTGGATATATGCCTTTTTTATTCACAGGGGACAGTCTTATTTTGGGGTTTTTCGTGGTTTTCAACATTTACAAAAAAAAAAAAAAACTCCTTCCACAAATTTTCGGATATTGATTTTAGCCTAAAATTGTAGGTTTGAATGTTTTCTAAATAATGATATATTAATTTTAAAAATCAGTTGAGATTTGTTGGATATATGCCTTTTTTATTCACAGGGGACAGTCTTATTTTGGGGTTTTTCGTGGTTTTCAATATTTACAAAAAAAAAAAACCTTTCACAAATTTCCGGATTATGATTTTGGTTAAGAAGTGTAGGTCTGAATGTTTTCTAACTAATGCTATATTAATTTTAAAAATCAGTTGAGATTTGTTGGATATATGCCTTTTTTATTCACAGGGGACAGTCTTATTTTGGGGTTTTTCGTGGTTTTCAATATTTACAAAAAAAAAATACCTTCCACAAATTTTCGGATAATGATTTTGGCCTCAAATTGTAGGTCTAAACGTTTTCTAACTAATGCCATATTAATTTTAAAAATCAGTTGAGATTTGTTGGATATATGCATTTTTTATTCACAGGGGACAGTCTTATTTTGGGGTTTTTCGTGGTTTTCAACATTTACAAAAAAAAAATTCCTTCCACAAATTTCCGAATATTGATTTTGGCTTTAAATTGTAGGTCTGAATGTTTTCTAACTAATGCTATATTAGTTTTAAAAATCAGTTGAGATTTGTTGGTTATATGCCTTTTTATTCACAGGGGAAAGTCTTATATTGGGGTTTTTCGTGGTTTTCAATATTTACAAAAAAAAAAAACCTTCCACAAATTTCCGGATAATGATTTTGGCCTCAAATTGTAGGTCTGAATGTTCTCTAACTATTGCTGTATTAATTTTATAAAACAGTTGAGCTTTGTTGGATATATGCCTTTTTTATTCACAGGGAACAGTCTTATATTGGGGTTTTTCGTGGTTTTCAATATTTACAAAAAAAAAACCTTCCACAAATTTCCGGATAATGATTTTGGCCTTAAATTGTAGGTCTAAACGTTTTCTAACTAATGCCATATTAATTTTAAAAATCAGTTGAGATTTGTTGGATATATGCCTTTTTTATTCACAGGGGACAGTCTTATTTTGGAGTTTTTCGTGGTTTTCAACATTTACAAAAAAAAAAATTCCTTCCACAAATTTCCGGATATTGATTTTGGTCTCAAATTGTAGGTCTGAATGTTTTCTAACTAATGCTATATTAATTTTAAAAATCAGTTGAGATTTGTTGGATATATGCCTTTTTTATTCACAGGGGACAGTCTTATTTTGGGGTTTTTCGTGGTTTTCAACATTTACAAAAAAAAAAAAATTTCTTCCACAAATTTCCGGATAATGATTTTGGCCTTAAATTGTAGGTCTAAACGTTTTCTAACTATTGCCATATTAATTTTAAAAATCAGTTGAGAGTTGTTGGATATTTGCCTTTTTTGTTCACAGGGGACAGTCTTATTTTGGGGTTTTTCGTGGTTTTCAATATTTACAAAAAAAAAAAATTCCTTCCACAAATTTCCGGATATTGATTTTAGCCTTAAATTGTAGGTCTGAATGTTTTCTAACTAATGCCATATTAATTTTTAAAATCAGTTGAGATTTGTTGGATATATGCCTTTTTTATTCACAGGGGACAGTCTTATTTTGGGGTTTTTCGTGGTTTTCAACATTTACAAAAAAAAAAAAAATTTCTTCCACAAATTTCCGGATATTGATATTAGCCTTAAATTGTAGGTCTGAATGTTTTCTAACTAATGCTATATTAATTTTAAAAATCAGTTGCGATTTGTTGGTTATATGCCTTTTTTATTCACATATGAAAGTCTTATATTGGGGTTTTTCGTGGTTTTCAATATTTACAAAAAAAAAAAAACCTTCCACAAATTTCCGGATACTGATTTTGGCCTCAAATTGTAGGTCTAAATGTTCTCTAACTATTGCTGTATTTATTTTAAAAAACAGTTGAGATTTGTTGGATATATGCCTTTTTTATTCACAGGGAACAGTCTTATATTGGGGTTTTTCGTGGTTTTCAATATTTACAAAAAAAAAAACCTTCCACAAATTTCCGGATAATGATTTTAGCCTTCAATTGTAGGTCTAAACGTTTTCTAACTAATGCCGTATTAATTTTAAAAATCAGTTGAGATTTGTTGGATATATGCCTTTTTTATTCACAGGGGACAGTCTTATTTTGGGGTTTTTCGTGGTTTTCAATATTTACAAAAAAAAAAAATTCCTTCCACAAATTTCCGGATATTGATTTTAGCCTCAAATTGTAGGTCTGAATGTTTTCTAACTAATGCCATATTAATTTTTAAAATCAGTTGAGATTTGTTGGATATATGCCTTTTTTATTCACAGGGGACAGTCTTATTTTGGGGTTTTTCGTGGTTTTCAACATTTACAAAAAAAAAAAAAATTTCTTCCACAAATTTCCGGATATTGATATTAGCCTAAAATTGTAGGTTTGAATGTTTTCTAACTAATGATATATTAATTTTAAAAATCAGTTGAGATTTGTTGGATATATGCCTTTTTTATTCACAGGGGACAGTCTTATTTTGGGGTTTTTCGTGGTTTTCAACATTTACAAAAAAAAATAATTCCTTCCACAAATTTCCGGATATTGATTTTGGTCTCAAATTGTAGGTCTGAATGTTTTCTAACTAATGCTATATTAATTTTTAAAATCAGTTGAGATTTGTTGGATATATGCCTTTTTATTCACAGGGGAAAGTCTTATATTGGGGTTTTTCGTGGTTTTCAATATTTACAAAAAAAAAAATACCTTCCACAAATTTCCGGATAATGATTTTGGCTCCAAATTGTAGGTCTAAATGTTTTCTAACTAATGCTATATTAATTTTAAAAATCAGTTGAGATTTGTTGGATATATGCCTTTTTTGTTCACAAGGGACAGTCTTATTTTGGGGTTTTTCGTGGTTTTCAACATTTACAAAAAAAAAAAATCCTTCCACAAATTTTCGGATATTGATTTTGGCTTCAAATTGTAGGTCTGAATGTTTTCTAACTAATGCTATATTAATTTTAAAAATCAGTTGAGATTTGTTGGATATATGCCTTTTTTATTCACAGGGGACAGTCTTATTTTGGGGTTTTTCGTGGTTTTCAATATTTACAAAAAAAAAATACCTTCCACAAATTTCCGGATAATGATTTTGGCTTCAAATTGTAGGTCTAAACGTTTTCTAACTAATGCTATATTAATTTTAAAAATCAGTTGAGATTTGTTGGATATATGCCTTTTTTATTCACAGGGGACAGTCTTATTTTGGGGTTTTTCGTGGTTTTCAACATTTACAAAAAAAAAAATTTCTTCCACTAATTTCCGGATAATGATTTTGGCCTTAAATTGTAGGTCTAAACGTTTTCTAACTAATGCCATATTAATTTTTAAAATCAGTTGAGATTTGTTGGATATATGCCTTTTTTATTCACAGGGGACAGTCTTATTTTGGGGTTTTTCGTGGTTTTCAACATTTACAAAAAAAAAAAAAATTCCTTCCACAAATTTCCGGATATTGATAATAGCCTCAAATTGTAGGTCTGAATGTTTTCTAACTAATGCTATATTAATTTTAAAAATCAGTTGCGATTTGTTGGTTATATGCCTTTTTTATTCACATATGAAAGTCTTATATTGGGGTTTTTCGTGGTTTTCAATATTTACAAAAAAAAAAAAACCTTCCACAAATTTCCGGATAATGATTTTGGCCTCAAATTGTAGGTCTGAATGTTCTCTAACAATTGCTGTATTAATTTTAAAAAACAGTTGAGATTTGTTGGATATATGCCTTTTTTATTCACAGGGAACAGTCTTATATTGGGGTTTTTCGTGGTTTTCAATATTTACAAAAAAAAAACCTTCCACAAATTTCCGGATAATGATTTTAGCCTTCAATTGTAGGTCTAAACGTTTTCTAACTAATGCCATATTAATTTTAAAAATCAGTTGAGATTTGTTGGATATATGCCTTTTTTATTCACAGGGGACAGTCTTATTTTGGGGTTTTTCGTGGTTTTCAACATTTACAAAAAAAAAAAAAATTCCTTCCACAAATTTCCGGATATTGATATTAGCCTTAAATTGTAGGTCTGAATGTTTTCTAACTAATGCTATATTAATTTTAAAAATCAGTTGCGATTTGTTGGTTATATGCCTTTTTTATTCACATATGAAAGTCTTATATTGGGGTTTTTCGTGGTTTTCAATATTTACAAAAAAAAAAAACCTTCCACAAATTTCCGGATAATGATTTTGGCCTCAAATTGTAGGTCTGAATGTTCTCTAACAATTGCTGTATTAATTTTAAAAAACAGTTGAGATTTGTTGGATATATGCCTTTTTTATTCACAGGGAACAGTCTTATATTGGGGTTTTTCGTGGTTTTCAATATTTACAAAAAAAAAAACCTTCCACAAATTTCCGGATAATGATTTTAGCCTTAAATTGTAGGTCTAAACGTTTTCTAACTAATGCCATATTAATTTTAAAAATCAGTTGAGATTTGTTGGATATATGCCTTTTTTATTCACAGGGGACAGTCTTATTTTGGGGTTTTTCGTGGTTTTCAACATTTACAAAAAAAAAAAAAAAACTCCTTCCACAAATTTTCGGATATTGATTTTAGACTCAAATTGTAGGTCTGAATGTTTTCTAACTAATGATATATTAATTTTAAAAATCAGTTGAGATTTGTTGGATATATGCCTTTTTTATTCACAGGGGACAGTCTTATTTTGGGGTTTTTCGTGGTTTTCAACATTTACAAAAAAAAAAAAAAAACTCCTTCCACAAATTTTCGGATATTGATTTTAGCCTCAAATTGTAGGTCTGAATGTTTTCTAACTAATGCTATATTAATTTTAAAAATCAGTTGAGATTTGTTGGATATATGCCTTTTTATTCACAGGGGAAAGTCTTATATTGGGGTTTTTCGTGGTTTTCAATATTTACAAAAAAAAAAATACCTTCCACAAATTTCCGGATAATGATTTTGGCTTCAAATTGTAGGTCTAAATGTTTTCTAACTAATGCTATATTAATTTTAAAAATCAGTTGAGATTTGTTGGATATATGCCTTTTTTGTTCACAAGGGACAGTCTTATTTTGGGGTTTTTCGTGGTTTTCAACATTTACAAAAAAAAAAAAAAAATCCTTCCACAAATTTCCGGATATTGATTTTGGCTTCAAATTGTAGGTCTGAATGTTTTCTAACTAATGCTATATTAATTTTAAAAATCAGTTGAGATTTGTTGGATATATGCCTTTTTTATTCACAGGGGACAGTCTTATTTTGGGGTTTTTCGTGGTTTTCAATATTTACAAAAAAAAAAATACCTTCCACAAATTTCCGGATAAGGATTTTGGCCTCAAATTGTAGGTCTAAACGTTTTCTAACTAATTCCATATTAATTTTAAAAATCAGTTGAGATTTGTTGGATATATGCCTTTTTTATTCACAGGGGACAGTCTTATTTTGGGGTTTTTCGTGGTTTTCAACATTTACAAAAAAAAAATTCCTTCCACAAATTTCCGAATATTGATTTTGGCTTCAAATTGTAGGTCTGAATGTTTTCTAGCTAATGCTATATTAATTTTAAAAATCAGTTGAGATTTGTTGGATATATGCCTTTTTATTCACAGGGGAAAGTCTTATATTAGGGTTTTTCGTGGTTTTCAATATTTACAAAAAAAAAAAACCTTCCACAAATTTCCGGATAATGATTTTGGCCTCAAATTGTAGGTCTGAATGTTCTCTAACTATTGCTGTATTAATTTTAATAAACAGTTGAGATTTGTTGGATATATGCCTTTTTTATTCACAGGGAACAGTCATATATTGGGGTTTTTCGTGGTTTTCAATATTTACAAAAAAAAAAACCTTCCACAAATTTCCGGATAATGATTTTGGCCTTAAATTGTAGGTCTGAACGTTTTCTAACTAATGTCCTATTAATTTTAAAAATCAGTTGAGATTTGTTGGATATATGCCTTTTTTATTCACAGGGGACGGTCTTATTTTGGGGTTTTTCGTGGTTTTCAACATTTACAAAAAAAAAAATTCCTTCCACAAATTTTCGGATATTGATTTTGAGCTAAAATTGTAGGTCTGAATGTTTTCTAACTAATGATATATTAATTTTAAAAATCAGTTGAGATTTGTTGGATATATGCCTTTTTTATTCACAGGGGACAGTCTTATTTTGGGGTTTTTCGTGGTTTTCAACATTTACAAAAAAAAAAAAATCCTTCCACAAATTTCCGGATATTGATTTTGATCTTAAATTGTAGGTCTGAATGTTTTCTAACTAATGCTATATTAATTTTAAAAATCAGTTGAGATTTGTTGGATATATGCCTTTTTTATTCACAGGGGACAGTCTTATTTTGGGGTTTTTCGTGGTTTTCAACATTTACAAAAAAAAAAAAATTCCTTCCACAAATTTTCGGATATTGATTTTAGCCTAAAATTGTAGGTCTGAATGTTTTCTAACTAATGATATATTAATTTTAAAAATCAGTTGAGATTTGTTGGATATATGCCTTTTTTATTCACAGGGGACAGTCTTATTTTGGGGTTTTTCGTGGTTTTCAACATTTACAAAAAAAAAAATTCCTTCCACATATTTCCGGATATTGATTTTGGTCTCAAATTGTAAATCTGAATGTTTTCTAACTAATGCTATATTAATTTTAAAAATCAGTTGAGATTTGTTGGATATATGCCTTTTTATTCACAGGGGAAAGTCTTATATTGGGGTTTTTCGTGGTTTTCAATATTTACAAAAAAAAAAATACCTTCCACAAATTTCCGGATAATGATTTTGGCTTCAAAATGTAGGTCTAAATGTTTTCTAACTAATGCTATATTAATTTTAAAAATCAGTTGAGATTTGTTGGATATATGCCTTTTTTGTTCACAAGGGACAGTCTTATTTTGGGGTTTTTCGTGGTTTTCAACATTTACAAAAAAAAAAAAATCCTTCCACAAATTTCCGGATATTGATTTTGGCTTTAAATTGTAGGTCTGAATGTTTTCTAACTAATGCTATATTAATTTTAAAAATCAGTTGAGATTTGTTGGATATATGCCTTTTTATTCACAGGGGAAAGTCTTATATTGGGGTTTTTTGTGGTTTTCAATATTTACAAAAAAAAAAATACCTTCCACAAATTTCCGGATAATGATTTTGGCTTCAAATTGTAGGTCTAAATGTTTTCTAACTAATGCTATATTAATTTTAAAAATCAGTTGAGATTTGTTGGATATATGACTTTTTTGTTCACAAGGGACAGTCTTATTTTGGGGTTTTTCGTGGTTTTCAACATTTACAAAAAAAAAAAAATCCTTCCACAAACTTCCGGATATTGATTTTGGCTTCAAATTGTAGGTCTGAATGTTTTCTAACTAATGCTATATTAATTTTAAAAATCAGTTGAGATTTGTTGGATATATGCCTTTTTTATTCACAGGGGACAGTCTTATTTTGGGGTTTTTCGTGGTTTTCAATATTTACAAAAAAAAAATACCTTCCACAAATTTCCGGATAATGATTTTGGCCTCAAATTGTAGGTCTAAACGTTTTCTAACTAATTCCATATTAATTTTAAAAATCAGTTGAGATTTGTTGGATATATGCCTTTTTTATTCACAGGGGACAGTCTTATTTTGGGGTTTTTCGTGGTTTTCAACATTTACAAAAAAAAAATTCCTTCCACAAATTTTCGAATATTGATTTTGGCTTCAAATTGTAGGTCTGAATGTTTTCTAGCTAATGCCATATTAATTTTAAAAATCAGTTGAGATTTGTTGGATATATGCCTTTTTATTCACAGGGGAAAGTCTTATATTAGGGTTTTTCGTGGTTTTCAATATTTACAAAAAAAAAAACCTTCCACAAATTTCCGGATATTGATTTTGATCTTAAATTGTAGGTCTGAATGTTTTCTAACTAATGCTATATTAATTTTAAAAATCAGTTGAGATTTGTTGGATATATGCCTTTTTTATTCACAGGGGACAGTCTTATTTTGGGGTTTTTCGTGGTTTTCAACATTTACAAAAAAAAAAAAATTCCTTCCACAAATTCTCGGATATTGATTTTAGCCTAAAATTGTAGGTCTGAATGTTTTCTAACTAATGATATATTAATTTTAAAAATCAGTTGAGATTTGTTGGATATATGCCTTTTTTATTCACAGGGGACAGTCTTATTTTGGGGTTTTTCGTGGTTTTCAACATTTACAAAAAAAAAAATTCCTTCCACATATTTCCGGATATTGATTTTGGTCTCAAAGTGTAAATCTGAAAGTTTTCTAACTATTGCTATATTAATTTTAAAAATCAGTTGAGATTTGTTGGATATATGCCTTTTTATTCACAGGGGAATGTCTTATATTGGGGTTTTTCGTGGTTTTCAATATTTACAAAAAAAAAAATACCTTCCACAAATTTCCGGATAATGATTTTGGCTTTAAATTGTAGGTCTAAATGTTTTCTAACTAATGCTATATTAATTTTAAAAATCAGTTGAGATTTGTTGGATATATGCCTTTTTTATTCACAGGGGACAGTCTTATTTTGGGGTTTTTCGTGGTTTTCAACATTTACAAAAAAAAAAAAATCCTTCCACATATTTCCGGATATTGATTTTGGTCTCAAATTGTAAATCTGAATGTTTTCTAACTAATGCTATATTAATTTTAAAAATCAGTTGAGATTTGTTGGATATATGCCTTTTTATTCACAGGGGAAAGTCTTATATTGGGGTTTTTCGTGGTTTTCAATATTTACAAAAAAAAAAATACCTTCCACAAATTTCCGGATAATGATTTTGGCTCCAAATTGTAGGTCTAAATGTTTTCTAACTAATGCTATATTAATTTTAAAAATCAGTTAAGATTTGTTGGATATATGCCTTTTTTATTCACAGGGGACAGTCTTATTTTGGGGTTTTTCGTGGTTTTCAATATTTACAAAAAAAAAAATACCTTCCACAAACTTCCGGATAATGATTTTGGCCTCAAATTGTAGGTCTAAACGTTTTCTAACTAATTCCATATTAATTTTAAAAATCAGTTGAGATTTGTTGGATATATGCCTTTTTTATTCACAGGGGACAGTCTTATTTTGGGGTTTTTCGTGGTTTTCAACATTTACAAAAAAAAAATTCCTTCCACAAATTTCCGAATATTGATTTTGGCTTCAAATTGTAGGTCTGAATGTTTTCTAGCTAATGCTATATTAATTTTAAAAATCAGTTGAGATTTGTTGGATATATGCCTTTTTATTCACAGGGGAAAGTCTTATATTAGGGTTTTTCGTGGTTTTCAATATTTACAAAAAAAAAAACCTTCCACAAATTTCCGGATAATGATTTTGGCCTCAAAGTGTAGGTCTAAATGTTCTCTAACTATTGCTGTATTAATTTTAAAAAACAGTTGAGATTTGTTGGATATATGCCTTTTTTATTCACAGGGGACGGTCTTATTTTGGGGTTTTTCGTGGTTTTCAACATTTACAAAAAAAAAAATTCCTTCCACAAATTTTCGGATATTGATTTTGGGCTAAAATTGTAGGTCTGAATGTTTTCTAACTAATGATGTATTAATTTTAAAAATCAGTTGAGATTTGTTGGATATATGCCTTTTTTATTCACAGGGGACAGTCTTATTTTGGGGTTTTTCGTGGTTTTCAATATTTACAAAAAAAAAAAAATTCTTCCACAAATTTCCGGATATTGATTTTGACTTCAAATTGTAGGTCTGAATGTTTTCTAACTAATGCTATATTAATTTTAAAAATCAGTTGAGATTTGTTGGATATATGCCTTTTTTATTCACAGGGGACAGTCTTATTTTGGGGTTTTTCGTGGTTTTCAACATTTACAAAAAAAAAAAAAATTCCTTCCACAAATTTTCGGATATTGATTTTAGCCTAAAATTGTAGGTCTGAATGTTTTCTAACTATTGCTATATTAATTTAAAAAATCAGTTGAGATTTGTTGGATATATGCCTTTTTTGTTCACAGGGGACAGTCTTATTTTGGGGTTTTTCGTGGTTTTCAACATTTACAAAAAAAAAATCCTTCCACAAATTTCCGGATATTGATTTTGGTTCCAAATTGTAGGTCTGAATGTTTTCTAACTAATGCTATATTAATTTTAAAAATCAGTTGAGATTTGTTGGATATATGCCTTTTTTATTCACAGGGGACAGTCTTATTTTGGGGTTTTTCGTGATTTTCAACATTTACAAAAAAAAAAAATTCCTTCCACATATTTTCGGATATTGATTTTAGCCTCAAATTGTAGGTCTGAATGTTTTCTAACTAATAATATATTAATTTAAAAAATCAGTTGAGATTTGTTGGATATATGCCTTTTTTATTCACAGGGGACAGTCTTATTTTGGGGTTTTTCGTGGTTTTCAAAATTTACAAAAAAAAAAAATTCCTTCCACAAATTTCCGGATATTGATTTTGATCTCAAATTGTAGGTCTGAATGTTTTCTAACTAATGCTATATTAATTTTAAAAATCAGTTGAGATTTGTTGGATATATGCCTTTTTATTCACAGGGGAAAGTCTTATATTAAGGTTTTTCGTGGTTTTCAATATTTACAAAAAAAAAATACCTTCCACAAATTTCCGGATAATGATTTTGGCTTCAAATTATAGGTCTAAATGTTTTCTAACTAATGCTATATTAATTTTAAAAATCAGTTGAGATTTGTTGGATATATGCCATTTTTGTTCACAGGGGACAGTCTTATTTTGGGGTTTTTCGTGGTTTTCAACATTTACAAAAAAAAAAATCCTTCCACAAATTTCCGGATATTGATTTTGGCCTCAAATTATAGGTCTGAATGTTTTCTAACTAATGCTATATTAGTTTTAAAAATCAGTTGAGATTTGTTGGATATATGCCTTTTTTATTCACAGGGGACAGTCTTATTTTGGGGTTTTTCGTGGTTTTCAATATTTACAAAAAAAAAACCTACCACAAATTTCCGGATTATGATTTTGGTTAAAAAGTGTAGGTCTGAATGTTTTCTAACTAATGCCATATTAATTTTAAAAATCAGTTGAGATTTGTTGGATATATGCCTTTTTTATTCACAGGGGACAGTCTTATTTTGGGGTTTTTCGTGGTTTTCAACATTTACAAAAAAAAAATTCCTTCCACAAATTTCCGAATATTGATTTTGGCTTCAAATTGTAGGTCTGAATGTTTTCTAACTATTGCTGTCTTAATTTTAAAAATCAGTTGAGATTTGTTGGATATATGCCTTTGTTATTCACAGGGGACAGTCTTATTTTGGGGTTTTTCGTGGTTTTCAATATTTACAAAAAAAAAAAAATTCTTCCACAAATTTCCGGATATTGATTTTGACTTCAAATTGTAGGTCTGAATGTTTTCTAACTAATGCTATATTAATTTTAAAAATCAGTTGAGATTTGTTGGATATATGCCTTTTTTATTCACAGGGGACAGTCTTATTTTGGGGTTTTTCGTGGTTTTCAACATTTACAAAAAAAAAAAAAATTCCTTCCACAAATTTTCGGATATTGATTTTAGCCTAAAATTGTAGGTCTGAATGTTTTCTAACTATTGCTATATTAATTTAAAAAATCAGTTGAGATTTGTTGGATATATGCCTTTTTTGTTCACAGGGGACAGTCTTATTTTGGGGTTTTTCGTGGTTTTCAACATTTACAAAAAAAAAATCCTTCCACAAATTTCCGGATATTGATTTTGGTTCCAAATTGTAGGTCTGAATGTTTTCTAACTAATGCTATATTAATTTTAAAAATCAGTTGAGATTTGTTGGATATATGCCTTTTTTATTCACAGGGGACAGTCTTATTTTGGGGTTTTTCGTGATTTTCAACATTTACAAAAAAAAAAAATTCCTTCCACATATTTTCGGATATTGATTTTAGCCTCAAATTGTAGGTCTGAATGTTTTCTAACTAATAATATATTAATTTAAAAAATCAGTTGAGATTTGTTGGATATATGCCTTTTTTATTCACAGGGGACAGTCTTATTTTGGGGTTTTTCGTGGTTTTCAAAATTTACAAAAAAAAAAAATTCCTTCCACAAATTTCCGGATATTGATTTTGATCTCAAATTGTAGGTCTGAATGTTTTCTAACTAATGCTATATTAATTTTAAAAATCAGTTGAGATTTGTTGGATATATGCCTTTTTATTCACAGGGGAAAGTCTTATATTAAGGTTTTTCGTGGTTTTCAATATTTACAAAAAAAAAATACCTTCCACAAATTTCCGGATAATGATTTTGGCTTCAAATTATAGGTCTAAATGTTTTCTAACTAATGCTATATTAATTTTAAAAATCAGTTGAGATTTGTTGGATATATGCCATTTTTGTTCACAGGGGACAGTCTTATTTTGGGGTTTTTCGTGGTTTTCAACATTTACAAAAAAAAAAATCCTTCCACAAATTTCCGGATATTGATTTTGGCCTCAAATTATAGGTCTGAATGTTTTCTAACTAATGCTATATTAGTTTTAAAAATCAGTTGAGATTTGTTGGATATATGCCTTTTTTATTCACAGGGGACAGTCTTATTTTGGGGTTTTTCGTGGTTTTCAATATTTACAAAAAAAAAACCTACCACAAATTTCCGGATTATGATTTTGGTTAAAAAGTGTAGGTCTGAATGTTTTCTAACTAATGCCATATTAATTTTAAAAATCAGTTGAGATTTGTTGGATATATGCCTTTTTTATTCACAGGGGACAGTCTTATTTTGGGGTTTTTCGTGGTTTTCAACATTTACAAAAAAAAAATTCCTTCCACAAATTTCCGAATATTGATTTTGGCTTCAAATTGTAGGTCTGAATGTTTTCTAACTATTGCTGTCTTAATTTTAAAAATCAGTTGAGATTTGTTGGATATATGCCTTTGTTATTCACAGGGGACAGTCTTATTTTGGGGTTTTTCGTGGTTTTCAATATTTACAAAAAAAAAAAAATTCTTCCACAAATTTCCGGATATTGATTTTGACTTCAAATTGTAGGTCTGAATGTTTTCTAACTAATGCTATATTAATTTTAAAAATCAGTTGAGATTTGTTGGATATATGCCTTTTTTATTCACAGGGGACAGTCTTATTTTGGGGTTTTTCGTGGTTTTCAACATTTACAAAAAAAAAAAAAATTCCTTCCACAAATTTTCGGATATTGATTTTAGCCTAAAATTGTAGGTCTGAATGTTTTCTAACTATTGCTATATTAATTTAAAAAATCAGTTGAGATTTGTTGGATATATGCCTTTTTTGTTCACAGGGGACAGTCTTATTTTGGGGTTTTTCGTGGTTTTCAACATTTACAAAAAAAAAATCCTTCCACAAATTTCCGGATATTGATTTTGGTTCCAAATTGTAGGTCTGAATGTTTTCTAACTAATGCTATATTAATTTTAAAAATCAGTTGAGATTTGTTGGATATATGCCTTTTTTATTCACAGGGGACAGTCTTATTTTGGGGTTTTTCGTGATTTTCAACATTTACAAAAAAAAAAAATTCCTTCCACATATTTTCGGATATTGATTTTAGCCTCAAATTGTAGGTCTGAATGTTTTCTAACTAATAATATATTAATTTAAAAAATCAGTTGAGATTTGTTGGATATATGCCTTTTTTATTCACAGGGGACAGTCTTATTTTGGGGTTTTTCGTGGTTTTCAAAATTTACAAAAAAAAAAAATTCCTTCCACAAATTTCCGGATATTGATTTTGATCTCAAATTGTAGGTCTGAATGTTTTCTAACTAATGCTATATTAATTTTAAAAATCAGTTGAGATTTGTTGGATATATGCCTTTTTATTCACAGGGGAAAGTCTTATATTAAGGTTTTTCGTGGTTTTCAATATTTACAAAAAAAAAATACCTTCCACAAATTTCCGGATAATGATTTTGGCTTCAAATTATAGGTCTAAATGTTTTCTAACTAATGCTATATTAATTTTAAAAATCAGTTGAGATTTGTTGGATATATGCCATTTTTGTTCACAGGGGACAGTCTTATTTTGGGGTTTTTCGTGGTTTTCAACATTTACAAAAAAAAAAATCCTTCCACAAATTTCCGGATATTGATTTTGGCCTCAAATTATAGGTCTGAATGTTTTCTAACTAATGCTATATTAGTTTTAAAAATCAGTTGAGATTTGTTGGATATATGCCTTTTTTATTCACAGGGGACAGTCTTATTTTGGGGTTTTTCGTGGTTTTCAATATTTACAAAAAAAAAACCTACCACAAATTTCCGGATTATGATTTTGGTTAAAAAGTGTAGGTCTGAATGTTTTCTAACTAATGCCATATTAATTTTAAAAATCAGTTGAGATTTGTTGGATATATGCCTTTTTTATTCACAGGGGACAGTCTTATTTTGGGGTTTTTCGTGGTTTTCAACATTTACAAAAAAAAAATTCCTTCCACAAATTTCCGAATATTGATTTTGGCTTCAAATTGTAGGTCTGAATGTTTTCTAACTATTGCTGTCTTAATTTTAAAAATCAGTTGAGATTTGTTGGATATATGCCTTTGTTATTCACAGGGGACAGTCTTATTTTGGGGTTTTTCGTGGTTTTCAATATTTACAAAAAAAAAAAAATTCTTCCACAAATTTCCGGATATTGATTTTGACTTCAAATTGTAGGTCTGAATGTTTTCTAACTAATGCTATATTAATTTTAAAAATCAGTTGAGATTTGTTGGATATATGCCTTTTTTATTCACAGGGGACAGTCTTATTTTGGGGTTTTTCGTGGTTTTCAACATTTACAAAAAAAAAAAAAATTCCTTCCACAAATTTTCGGATATTGATTTTAGCCTAAAATTGTAGGTCTGAATGTTTTCTAACTATTGCTATATTAATTTAAAAAATCAGTTGAGATTTGTTGGATATATGCCTTTTTTGTTCACAGGGGACAGTCTTATTTTGGGGTTTTTCGTGGTTTTCAACATTTACAAAAAAAAAATCCTTCCACAAATTTCCGGATATTGATTTTGGTTCCAAATTGTAGGTCTGAATGTTTTCTAACTAATGCTATATTAATTTTAAAAATCAGTTGAGATTTGTTGGATATATGCCTTTTTTATTCACAGGGGACAGTCTTATTTTGGGGTTTTTCGTGATTTTCAACATTTACAAAAAAAAAAAATTCCTTCCACATATTTTCGGATATTGATTTTAGCCTCAAATTGTAGGTCTGAATGTTTTCTAACTAATAATATATTAATTTAAAAAATCAGTTGAGATTTGTTGGATATATGCCTTTTTTATTCACAGGGGACAGTCTTATTTTGGGGTTTTTCGTGGTTTTCAAAATTTACAAAAAAAAAAAATTCCTTCCACAAATTTCCGGATATTGATTTTGATCTCAAATTGTAGGTCTGAATGTTTTCTAACTAATGCTATATTAATTTTAAAAATCAGTTGAGATTTGTTGGATATATGCCTTTTTATTCACAGGGGAAAGTCTTATATTAAGGTTTTTCGTGGTTTTCAATATTTACAAAAAAAAAATACCTTCCACAAATTTCCGGATAATGATTTTGGCTTCAAATTATAGGTCTAAATGTTTTCTAACTAATGCTATATTAATTTTAAAAATCAGTTGAGATTTGTTGGATATATGCCATTTTTGTTCACAGGGGACAGTCTTATTTTGGGGTTTTTCGTGGTTTTCAACATTTACAAAAAAAAAAATCCTTCCACAAATTTCCGGATATTGATTTTGGCCTCAAATTATAGGTCTGAATGTTTTCTAACTAATGCTATATTAGTTTTAAAAATCAGTTGAGATTTGTTGGATATATGCCTTTTTTATTCACAGGGGACAGTCTTATTTTGGGGTTTTTCGTGGTTTTCAATATTTACAAAAAAAAAACCTACCACAAATTTCCGGATTATGATTTTGGTTAAAAAGTGTAGGTCTGAATGTTTTCTAACTAATGCTATATTAATTTTAAAAATCAGTTGAGATTTGTTGGATATATGCCTTTTTTATTCACAGGGGACAGTCTTATTTTGGGGTTTTTCGTGGTTTTCAACATTTACAAAAAAAAAATTCCTTCCACAAATTTCCGAATATTGATTTTGGCTTCAAATTGTAGGTCTGAATGTTTTCTAACTATTGCTGTCTTAATTTTAAAAATCAGTTGAGATTTGTTGGATATATGCCTTTGTTATTCACAGGGGACAGTCTTATTTTGGGGTTTTTCGTGGTTTTCAATATTTACAAAAAAAAAAAAATTCTTCCACAAATTTCCGGATATTGATTTTGACTTCAAATTGTAGGTCTGAATGTTTTCTAACTAATGCTATATTAATTTTAAAAATCAGTTGAGATTTGTTGGATATATGCCTTTTTTATTCACAGGGGACAGTCTTATTTTGGGGTTTTTCGTGGTTTTCAACATTTACAAAAAAAAAAAAAATTCCTTCCACAAATTTTCGGATATTGATTTTAGCCTAAAATTGTAGGTCTGAATGTTTTCTAACTATTGCTATATTAATTTAAAAAATCAGTTGAGATTTGTTGGATATATGCCTTTTTTGTTCACAGGGGACAGTCTTATTTTGGGGTTTTTCGTGGTTTTCAACATTTACAAAAAAAAAATCCTTCCACAAATTTCCGGATATTGATTTTGGTTCCAAATTGTAGGTCTGAATGTTTTCTAACTAATGCTATATTAATTTTAAAAATCAGTTGAGATTTGTTGGATATATGCCTTTTTTATTCACAGGGGACAGTCTTATTTTGGGGTTTTTCGTGATTTTCAACATTTACAAAAAAAAAAAATTCCTTCCACATATTTTCGGATATTGATTTTAGCCTCAAATTGTAGGTCTGAATGTTTTCTAACTAATAATATATTAATTTAAAAAATCAGTTGAGATTTGTTGGATATATGCCTTTTTTATTCACAGGGGACAGTCTTATTTTGGGGTTTTTCGTGGTTTTCAAAATTTACAAAAAAAAAAAATTCCTTCCACAAATTTCCGGATATTGATTTTGATCTCAAATTGTAGGTCTGAATGTTTTCTAACTAATGCTATATTAATTTTAAAAATCAGTTGAGATTTGTTGGATATATGCCTTTTTATTCACAGGGGAAAGTCTTATATTAAGGTTTTTCGTGGTTTTCAATATTTACAAAAAAAAAATACCTTCCACAAATTTCCGGATAATGATTTTGGCTTCAAATTATAGGTCTAAATGTTTTCTAACTAATGCTATATTAATTTTAAAAATCAGTTGAGATTTGTTGGATATATGCCATTTTTGTTCACAGGGGACAGTCTTATTTTGGGGTTTTTCGTGGTTTTCAACATTTACAAAAAAAAAAATCCTTCCACAAATTTCCGGATATTGATTTTGGCCTCAAATTATAGGTCTAAATGTTTTCTAACTAATGCTATATTAGTTTTAAAAATCAGTTGAGATTTGTTGGATATATGCCTTTTTTATTCACAGGGGACAGTCTTATTTTGGGGTTTTTCGTGGTTTTCAATATTTACAAAAAAAAAACCTACCACAAATTTCCGGATTATGATTTTGGTTAAAAAGTGTAGGTCTGAATGTTTTCTAACTAATGCCATATTAATTTTAAAAATCAGTTGAGATTTGTTGGATATATGCCTTTTTTATTCACAGGGGACAGTCTTATTTTGGGGTTTTTCGTGGTTTTCAACATTTACAAAAAAAAAATTCCTTCCACAAATTTCCGAATATTGATTTTGGCTTCAAATTGTAGGTCTGAATGTTTTCTAACTATTGCTGTCTTAATTTTAAAAATCAGTTGAGATTTGTTGGATATATGCCTTTGTTATTCACAGGGGACAGTCTTATTTTGGGGTTTTTCGTGGTTTTCAATATTTACAAAAAAAAAAAAATTCTTCCACAAATTTCCGGATATTGATTTTGACTTCAAATTGTAGGTCTGAATGTTTTCTAACTAATGCTATATTAATTTTAAAAATCAGTTGAGATTTGTTGGATATATGCCTTTTTTATTCACAGGGGACAGTCTTATTTTGGGGTTTTTCGTGGTTTTCAACATTTACAAAAAAAAAAAAAATTCCTTCCACAAATTTTCGGATATTGATTTTAGCCTAAAATTGTAGGTCTGAATGTTTTCTAACTATTGCTATATTAATTTAAAAAATCAGTTGAGATTTGTTGGATATATGCCTTTTTTGTTCACAGGGGACAGTCTTATTTTGGGGTTTTTCGTGGTTTTCAACATTTACAAAAAAAAAATCCTTCCACAAATTTCCGGATATTGATTTTGGTTCCAAATTGTAGGTCTGAATGTTTTCTAACTAATGCTATATTAATTTTAAAAATCAGTTGAGATTTGTTGGATATATGCCTTTTTTATTCACAGGGGACAGTCTTATTTTGGGGTTTTTCGTGATTTTCAACATTTACAAAAAAAAAAAATTCCTTCCACATATTTTCGGATATTGATTTTAGCCTCAAATTGTAGGTCTGAATGTTTTCTAACTAATAATATATTAATTTAAAAAATCAGTTGAGATTTGTTGGATATATGCCTTTTTTATTCACAGGGGACAGTCTTATTTTGGGGTTTTTCGTGGTTTTCAAAATTTACAAAAAAAAAAAATTCCTTCCACAAATTTCCGGATATTGATTTTGATCTCAAATTGTAGGTCTGAATGTTTTCTAACTAATGCTATATTAATTTTAAAAATCAGTTGAGATTTGTTGGATATATGCCTTTTTATTCACAGGGGAAAGTCTTATATTAAGGTTTTTCGTGGTTTTCAATATTTACAAAAAAAAAATACCTTCCACAAATTTCCGGATAATGATTTTGGCTTCAAATTATAGGTCTAAATGTTTTCTAACTAATGCTATATTAATTTTAAAAATCAGTTGAGATTTGTTGGATATATGCCATTTTTGTTCACAGGGGACAGTCTTATTTTGGGGTTTTTCGTGGTTTTCAACATTTACAAAAAAAAAAATCCTTCCACAAATTTCCGGATATTGATTTTGGCCTCAAATTATAGGTCTGAATGTTTTCTAACTAATGCTATATTAGTTTTAAAAATCAGTTGAGATTTGTTGGATATATGCCTTTTTTATTCACAGGGGACAGTCTTATTTTGGGGTTTTTCGTGGTTTTCAATATTTACAAAAAAAAAACCTACCACAAATTTCCGGATTATGATTTTGGTTAAAAAGTGTAGGTCTGAATGTTTTCTAACTAATGCCATATTAATTTTAAAAATCAGTTGAGATTTGTTGGATATATGCCTTTTTTATTCACAGGGGACAGTCTTATTTTGGGGTTTTTCGTGGTTTTCAACATTTACAAAAAAAAAATTCCTTCCACAAATTTCCGAATATTGATTTTGGCTTCAAATTGTAGGTCTGAATGTTTTCTAACTATTGCTGTCTTAATTTTAAAAATCAGTTGAGATTTGTTGGATATATGCCTTTGTTATTCACAGGGGACAGTCTTATTTTGGGGTTTTTCGTGGTTTTCAATATTTACAAAAAAAAAAAAATTCTTCCACAAATTTCCGGATATTGATTTTGACTTCAAATTGTAGGTCTGAATGTTTTCTAACTAATGCTATATTAATTTTAAAAATCAGTTGAGATTTGTTGGATATATGCCTTTTTTATTCACAGGGGACAGTCTTATTTTGGGGTTTTTCGTGGTTTTCAACATTTACAAAAAAAAAAAAAATTCCTTCCACAAATTTTCGGATATTGATTTTAGCCTAAAATTGTAGGTCTGAATGTTTTCTAACTATTGCTATATTAATTTAAAAAATCAGTTGAGATTTGTTGGATATATGCCTTTTTTGTTCACAGGGGACAGTCTTATTTTGGGGTTTTTCGTGGTTTTCAACATTTACAAAAAAAAAATCCTTCCACAAATTTCCGGATATTGATTTTGGTTCCAAATTGTAGGTCTGAATGTTTTCTAACTAATGCTATATTAATTTTAAAAATCAGTTGAGATTTGTTGGATATATGCCTTTTTTATTCACAGGGGACAGTCTTATTTTGGGGTTTTTCGTGATTTTCAACATTTACAAAAAAAAAAAATTCCTTCCACATATTTTCGGATATTGATTTTAGCCTCAAATTGTAGGTCTGAATGTTTTCTAACTAATAATATATTAATTTAAAAAATCAGTTGAGATTTGTTGGATATATGCCTTTTTTATTCACAGGGGACAGTCTTATTTTGGGGTTTTTCGTGGTTTTCAAAATTTACAAAAAAAAAAAATTCCTTCCACAAATTTCCGGATATTGATTTTGATCTCAAATTGTAGGTCTGAATGTTTTCTAACTAATGCTATATTAATTTTAAAAATCAGTTGAGATTTGTTGGATATATGCCTTTTTATTCACAGGGGAAAGTCTTATATTAAGGTTTTTCGTGGTTTTCAATATTTACAAAAAAAAAATACCTTCCACAAATTTCCGGATAATGATTTTGGCTTCAAATTATAGGTCTAAATGTTTTCTAACTAATGCTATATTAATTTTAAAAATCAGTTGAGATTTGTTGGATATATGCCATTTTTGTTCACAGGGGACAGTCTTATTTTGGGGTTTTTCGTGGTTTTCAACATTTACAAAAAAAAAAATCCTTCCACAAATTTCCGGATATTGATTTTGGCCTCAAATTATAGGTCTGAATGTTTTCTAACTAATGCTATATTAGTTTTAAAAATCAGTTGAGATTTGTTGGATATATGCCTTTTTTATTCACAGGGGACAGTCTTATTTTGGGGTTTTTCGTGGTTTTCAATATTTACAAAAAAAAAACCTACCACAAATTTCCGGATTATGATTTTGGTTAAAAAGTGTAGGTCTGAATGTTTTCTAACTAATGCCATATTAATTTTAAAAATCAGTTGAGATTTGTTGGATATATGCCTTTTTTATTCACAGGGGACAGTCTTATTTTGGGGTTTTTCGTGGTTTTCAACATTTACAAAAAAAAAATTCCTTCCACAAATTTCCGAATATTGATTTTGGCTTCAAATTGTAGGTCTGAATGTTTTCTAACTATTGCTGTCTTAATTTTAAAAATCAGTTGAGATTTGTTGGATATATGCCTTTGTTATTCACAGGGGACAGTCTTATTTTGGGGTTTTTCGTGGTTTTCAATATTTACAAAAAAAAAAAAATTCTTCCACAAATTTCCGGATATTGATTTTGACTTCAAATTGTAGGTCTGAATGTTTTCTAACTAATGCTATATTAATTTTAAAAATCAGTTGAGATTTGTTGGATATATGCCTTTTTTATTCACAGGGGACAGTCTTATTTTGGGGTTTTTCGTGGTTTTCAACATTTACAAAAAAAAAAAAAATTCCTTCCACAAATTTTCGGATATTGATTTTAGCCTAAAATTGTAGGTCTGAATGTTTTCTAACTATTGCTATATTAATTTAAAAAATCAGTTGAGATTTGTTGGATATATGCCTTTTTTGTTCACAGGGGACAGTCTTATTTTGGGGTTTTTCGTGGTTTTCAACATTTACAAAAAAAAAATCCTTCCACAAATTTCCGGATATTGATTTTGGTTCCAAATTGTAGGTCTGAATGTTTTCTAACTAATGCTATATTAATTTTAAAAATCAGTTGAGATTTGTTGGATATATGCCTTTTTTATTCACAGGGGACAGTCTTATTTTGGGGTTTTTCGTGATTTTCAACATTTACAAAAAAAAAAAATTCCTTCCACATATTTTCGGATATTGATTTTAGCCTCAAATTGTAGGTCTGAATGTTTTCTAACTAATAATATATTAATTTAAAAAATCAGTTGAGATTTGTTGGATATATGCCTTTTTTATTCACAGGGGACAGTCTTATTTTGGGGTTTTTCGTGGTTTTCAAAATTTACAAAAAAAAAAAATTCCTTCCACAAATTTCCGGATATTGATTTTGATCTCAAATTGTAGGTCTGAATGTTTTCTAACTAATGCTATATTAATTTTAAAAATCAGTTGAGATTTGTTGGATATATGCCTTTTTATTCACAGGGGAAAGTCTTATATTAAGGTTTTTCGTGGTTTTCAATATTTACAAAAAAAAAATACCTTCCACAAATTTCCGGATAATGATTTTGGCTTCAAATTATAGGTCTAAATGTTTTCTAACTAATGCTATATTAATTTTAAAAATCAGTTGAGATTTGTTGGATATATGCCATTTTTGTTCACAGGGGACAGTCTTATTTTGGGGTTTTTCGTGGTTTTCAACATTTACAAAAAAAAAAATCCTTCCACAAATTTCCGGATATTGATTTTGGCCTCAAATTATAGGTCTGAATGTTTTCTAACTAATGCTATATTAGTTTTAAAAATCAGTTGAGATTTGTTGGATATATGCCTTTTTTATTCACAGGGGACAGTCTTATTTTGGGGTTTTTCGTGGTTTTCAATATTTACAAAAAAAAAACCTACCACAAATTTCCGGATTATGATTTTGGTTAAAAAGTGTAGGTCTGAATGTTTTCTAACTAATGCCATATTAATTTTAAAAATCAGTTGAGATTTGTTGGATATATGCCTTTTTTATTCACAGGGGACAGTCTTATTTTGGGGTTTTTCGTGGTTTTCAACATTTACAAAAAAAAAATTCCTTCCACAAATTTCCGAATATTGATTTTGGCTTCAAATTGTAGGTCTGAATGTTTTCTAACTATTGCTGTCTTAATTTTAAAAATCAGTTGAGATTTGTTGGATATATGCCTTTGTTATTCACAGGGGACAGTCTTATTTTGGGGTTTTTCGTGGTTTTCAATATTTACAAAAAAAAAAAAATTCTTCCACAAATTTCCGGATATTGATTTTGACTTCAAATTGTAGGTCTGAATGTTTTCTAACTAATGCTATATTAATTTTAAAAATCAGTTGAGATTTGTTGGATATATGCCTTTTTTATTCACAGGGGACAGTCTTATTTTGGGGTTTTTCGTGGTTTTCAACATTTACAAAAAAAAAAAAAATTCCTTCCACAAATTTTCGGATATTGATTTTAGCCTAAAATTGTAGGTCTGAATGTTTTCTAACTATTGCTATATTAATTTAAAAAATCAGTTGAGATTTGTTGGATATATGCCTTTTTTGTTCACAGGGGACAGTCTTATTTTGGGGTTTTTCGTGGTTTTCAACATTTACAAAAAAAAAATCCTTCCACAAATTTCCGGATATTGATTTTGGTTCCAAATTGTAGGTCTGAATGTTTTCTAACTAATGCTATATTAATTTTAAAAATCAGTTGAGATTTGTTGGATATATGCCTTTTTTATTCACAGGGGACAGTCTTATTTTGGGGTTTTTCGTGATTTTCAACATTTACAAAAAAAAAAAATTCCTTCCACATATTTTCGGATATTGATTTTAGCCTCAAATTGTAGGTCTGAATGTTTTCTAACTAATAATATATTAATTTAAAAAATCAGTTGAGATTTGTTGGATATATGCCTTTTTTATTCACAGGGGACAGTCTTATTTTGGGGTTTTTCGTGGTTTTCAAAATTTACAAAAAAAAAAAATTCCTTCCACAAATTTCCGGATATTGATTTTGATCTCAAATTGTAGGTCTGAATGTTTTCTAACTAATGCTATATTAATTTTAAAAATCAGTTGAGATTTGTTGGATATATGCCTTTTTATTCACAGGGGAAAGTCTTATATTAAGGTTTTTCGTGGTTTTCAATATTTACAAAAAAAAAATACCTTCCACAAATTTCCGGATAATGATTTTGGCTTCAAATTATAGGTCTAAATGTTTTCTAACTAATGCTATATTAATTTTAAAAATCAGTTGAGATTTGTTGGATATATGCCATTTTTGTTCACAGGGGACAGTCTTATTTTGGGGTTTTTCGTGGTTTTCAACATTTACAAAAAAAAAAATCCTTCCACAAATTTCCGGATATTGATTTTGGCCTCAAATTATAGGTCTGAATGTTTTCTAACTAATGCTATATTAGTTTTAAAAATCAGTTGAGATTTGTTGGATATATGCCTTTTTTATTCACAGGGGACAGTCTTATTTTGGGGTTTTTCGTGGTTTTCAATATTTACAAAAAAAAAACCTACCACAAATTTCCGGATTATGATTTTGGTTAAAAAGTGTAGGTCTGAATGTTTTCTAACTAATGCCATATTAATTTTAAAAATCAGTTGAGATTTGTTGGATATATGCCTTTTTTATTCACAGGGGACAGTCTTATTTTGGGGTTTTTCGTGGTTTTCAACATTTACAAAAAAAAAATTCCTTCCACAAATTTCCGAATATTGATTTTGGCTTCAAATTGTAGGTCTGAATGTTTTCTAACTATTGCTGTCTTAATTTTAAAAATCAGTTGAGATTTGTTGGATATATGCCTTTGTTATTCACAGGGGACAGTCTTATTTTGGGGTTTTTCGTGGTTTTCAATATTTACAAAAAAAAAAAAATTCTTCCACAAATTTCCGGATATTGATTTTGACTTCAAATTGTAGGTCTGAATGTTTTCTAACTAATGCTATATTAATTTTAAAAATCAGTTGAGATTTGTTGGATATATGCCTTTTTTATTCACAGGGGACAGTCTTATTTTGGGGTTTTTCGTGGTTTTCAACATTTACAAAAAAAAAAAAAATTCCTTCCACAAATTTTCGGATATTGATTTTAGCCTAAAATTGTAGGTCTGAATGTTTTCTAACTATTGCTATATTAATTTAAAAAATCAGTTGAGATTTGTTGGATATATGCCTTTTTTGTTCACAGGGGACAGTCTTATTTTGGGGTTTTTCGTGGTTTTCAACATTTACAAAAAAAAAATCCTTCCACAAATTTCCGGATATTGATTTTGGTTCCAAATTGTAGGTCTGAATGTTTTCTAACTAATGCTATATTAATTTTAAAAATCAGTTGAGATTTGTTGGATATATGCCTTTTTTATTCACAGGGGACAGTCTTATTTTGGGGTTTTTCGTGATTTTCAACATTTACAAAAAAAAAAAATTCCTTCCACATATTTTCGGATATTGATTTTAGCCTCAAATTGTAGGTCTGAATGTTTTCTAACTAATAATATATTAATTTAAAAAATCAGTTGAGATTTGTTGGATATATGCCTTTTTTATTCACAGGGGACAGTCTTATTTTGGGGTTTTTCGTGGTTTTCAAAATTTACAAAAAAAAAAAATTCCTTCCACAAATTTCCGGATATTGATTTTGATCTCAAATTGTAGGTCTGAATGTTTTCTAACTAATGCTATATTAATTTTAAAAATCAGTTGAGATTTGTTGGATATATGCCTTTTTATTCACAGGGGAAAGTCTTATATTAAGGTTTTTCGTGGTTTTCAATATTTACAAAAAAAAAATACCTTCCACAAATTTCCGGATAATGATTTTGGCTTCAAATTATAGGTCTAAATGTTTTCTAACTAATGCTATATTAATTTTAAAAATCAGTTGAGATTTGTTGGATATATGCCATTTTTGTTCACAGGGGACAGTCTTATTTTGGGGTTTTTCGTGGTTTTCAACATTTACAAAAAAAAAAATCCTTCCACAAATTTCCGGATATTGATTTTGGCCTCAAATTATAGGTCTGAATGTTTTCTAACTAATGCTATATTAGTTTTAAAAATCAGTTGAGATTTGTTGGATATATGCCTTTTTTATTCACAGGGGACAGTCTTATTTTGGGGTTTTTCGTGGTTTTCAATATTTACAAAAAAAAACCTACCACAAATTTCCGGATTATGATTTTGGTTAAAAAGTGTAGGTCTGAATGTTTTCTAACTAATGCCATATTAATTTTAAAAATCAGTTGAGATTTGTTGGATATATGCCTTTTTTATTCACAGGGGACAGTCTTATTTTGGGGTTTTTCGTGGTTTTCAACATTTACAAAAAAAAAATTCCTTCCACAAATTTCCGAATATTGATTTTGGCTTCAAATTGTAGGTCTGAATGTTTTCTAACTATTGCTGTCTTAATTTTAAAAATCAGTTGAGATTTGTTGGATATATGCCTTTGTTATTCACAGGGGACAGTCTTATTTTGGGGTTTTTCGTGGTTTTCAATATTTACAAAAAAAAAAAAATTCTTCCACAAATTTCCGGATATTGATTTTGACTTTAAATTGTAGGTCTGAATGTTTTCTAACTAATGCTATATTAATTTTAAAAATCAGTTGAGATTTGTTGGATATATGCCTTTTTTATTCACAGGGGACAGTCTTATTTTGGGGTTTTTCGTGGTTTTCAACATTTACAAAAAAAAAAAAAATTCCTTCCACAAATTTTCGGATATTGATTTTAGCCTAAAATTGTAGGTCTGAATGTTTTCTAACTATTGCTATATTAATTTAAAAAATCAGTTGAGATTTGTTGGATATATGCCTTTTTTGTTCACAGGGGACAGTCTTATTTTGGGGTTTTTCGTGGTTTTCAACATTTACAAAAAAAAAATCCTTCCACAAATTTCCGGATATTGATTTTGGTTCCAAATTGTAGGTCTGAATGTTTTCTAACTAATGCTATATTAATTTTAAAAATCAGTTGAGATTTGTTGGATATATGCCTTTTTTATTCACAGGGGACAGTCTTATTTTGGGGTTTTTCGTGATTTTCAACATTTACAAAAAAAAAAAATTCCTTCCACATATTTTCGGATATTGATTTTAGCCTCAAATTGTAGGTCTGAATGTTTTCTAACTAATAATATATTAATTTAAAAAATCAGTTGAGATTTGTTGGATATATGCCTTTTTTATTCACAGGGGACAGTCTTATTTTGGGGTTTTTCGTGGTTTTCAAAATTTACAAAAAAAAAAAATTCCTTCCACAAATTTCCGGATATTGATTTTGATCTCAAATTGTAGGTCTGAATGTTTTCTAACTAATGCTATATTAATTTTAAAAATCAGTTGAGATTTGTTGGATATATGCCTTTTTATTCACAGGGGAAAGTCTTATATTAAGGTTTTTCGTGGTTTTCAATATTTACAAAAAAAAAATACCTTCCACAAATTTCCGGATAATGATTTTGGCTTCAAATTATAGGTCTAAATGTTTTCTAACTAATGCTATATTAATTTTAAAAATCAGTTGAGATTTGTTGGATATATGCCATTTTTGTTCACAGGGGACAGTCTTATTTTGGGGTTTTTCGTGGTTTTCAACATTTACAAAAAAAAAAATCCTTCCACAAATTTCCGGATATTGATTTTGGCCTCAAATTATAGGTCTGAATGTTTTCTAACTAATGCTATATTAGTTTTAAAAATCAGTTGAGATTTGTTGGATATATGCCTTTTTTATTCACAGGGGACAGTCTTATTTTGGGGTTTTTCGTGGTTTTCAATATTTACAAAAAAAAAACCTACCACAAATTTCCGGATTATGATTTTGGTTAAAAAGTGTAGGTCTGAATGTTTTCTAACTAATGCCATATTAATTTTAAAAATCAGTTGAGATTTGTTGGATATATGCCTTTTTTATTCACAGGGGACAGTCTTATTTTGGGGTTTTTCGTGGTTTTCAACATTTACAAAAAAAAAATTCCTTCCACAAATTTCCGAATATTGATTTTGGCTTCAAATTGTAGGTCTGAATGTTTTCTAACTATTGCTGTCTTAATTTTAAAAATCAGTTGAGATTTGTTGGATATATGCCTTTGTTATTCACAGGGGACAGTCTTATTTTGGGGTTTTTCGTGGTTTTCAATATTTACAAAAAAAAAAAAATTCTTCCACAAATTTCCGGATATTGATTTTGACTTCAAATTGTAGGTCTGAATGTTTTCTAACTAATGCTATATTAATTTTAAAAATCAGTTGAGATTTGTTGGATATATGCCTTTTTTATTCACAGGGGACAGTCTTATTTTGGGGTTTTTCGTGGTTTTCAACATTTACAAAAAAAAAAAAAATTCCTTCCACAAATTTTCGGATATTGATTTTAGCCTAAAATTGTAGGTCTGAATGTTTTCTAACTATTGCTATATTAATTTAAAAAATCAGTTGAGATTTGTTGGATATATGCCTTTTTTGTTCACAGGGGACAGTCTTATTTTGGGGTTTTTCGTGGTTTTCAACATTTACAAAAAAAAAATCCTTCCACAAATTTCCGGATATTGATTTTGGTTCCAAATTGTAGGTCTGAATGTTTTCTAACTAATGCTATATTAATTTTAAAAATCAGTTGAGATTTGTTGGATATATGCCTTTTTTATTCACAGGGGACAGTCTTATTTTGGGGTTTTTCGTGATTTTCAACATTTACAAAAAAAAAAAATTCCTTCCACATATTTTCGGATATTGATTTTAGCCTCAAATTGTAGGTCTGAATGTTTTCTAACTAATAATATATTAATTTAAAAAATCAGTTGAGATTTGTTGGATATATGCCTTTTTTATTCACAGGGGACAGTCTTATTTTGGGGTTTTTCGTGGTTTTCAAAATTTACAAAAAAAAAAAATTCCTTCCACAAATTTCCGGATATTGATTTTGATCTCAAATTGTAGGTCTGAATGTTTTCTAACTAATGCTATATTAATTTTAAAAATCAGTTGAGATTTGTTGGATATATGCCTTTTTATTCACAGGGGAAAGTCTTATATTAAGGTTTTTCGTGGTTTTCAATATTTACAAAAAAAAAATACCTTCCACAAATTTCCGGATAATGATTTTGGCTTCAAATTATAGGTCTAAATGTTTTCTAACTAATGCTATATTAATTTTAAAAATCAGTTGAGATTTGTTGGATATATGCCATTTTTGTTCACAGGGGACAGTCTTATTTTGGGGTTTTTCGTGGTTTTCAACATTTACAAAAAAAAAAATCCTTCCACAAATTTCCGGATATTGATTTTGGCCTCAAATTATAGGTCTGAATGTTTTCTAACTAATGCTATATTAGTTTTAAAAATCAGTTGAGATTTGTTGGATATATGCCTTTTTTATTCACAGGGGACAGTCTTATTTTGGGGTTTTTCGTGGTTTTCAATATTTACAAAAAAAAAACCTACCACAAATTTCCGGATTATGATTTTGGTTAAAAAGTGTAGGTCTGAATGTTTTCTAACTAATGCCATATTAATTTTAAAAATCAGTTGAGATTTGTTGGATATATGCCTTTTTTATTCACAGGGGACAGTCTTATTTTGGGGTTTTTCGTGGTTTTCAACATTTACAAAAAAAAAATTCCTTCCACAAATTTCCGAATATTGATTTTGGCTTCAAATTGTAGGTCTGAATGTTTTCTAACTATTGCTGTCTTAATTTTAAAAATCAGTTGAGATTTGTTGGATATATGCCTTTGTTATTCACAGGGGACAGTCTTATTTTGGGGTTTTTCGTGGTTTTCAATATTTACAAAAAAAAAAAAATTCTTCCACAAATTTCCGGATATTGATTTTGACTTCAAATTGTAGGTCTGAATGTTTTCTAACTAATGCTATATTAATTTTAAAAATCAGTTGAGATTTGTTGGATATATGCCTTTTTTATTCACAGGGGACAGTCTTATTTTGGGGTTTTTCGTGGTTTTCAACATTTACAAAAAAAAAAAAAATTCCTTCCACAAATTTTCGGATATTGATTTTAGCCTAAAATTGTAGGTCTGAATGTTTTCTAACTATTGCTATATTAATTTAAAAAATCAGTTGAGATTTGTTGGATATATGCCTTTTTTGTTCACAGGGGACAGTCTTATTTTGGGGTTTTTCGTGGTTTTCAACATTTACAAAAAAAAAATCCTTCCACAAATTTCCGGATATTGATTTTGGTTCCAAATTGTAGGTCTGAATGTTTTCTAACTAATGCTATATTAATTTTAAAAATCAGTTGAGATTTGTTGGATATATGCCTTTTTTATTCACAGGGGACAGTCTTATTTTGGGGTTTTTCGTGATTTTCAACATTTACAAAAAAAAAAAATTCCTTCCACATATTTTCGGATATTGATTTTAGCCTCAAATTGTAGGTCTGAATGTTTTCTAACTAATAATATATTAATTTAAAAAATCAGTTGAGATTTGTTGGATATATGCCTTTTTTATTCACAGGGGACAGTCTTATTTTGGGGTTTTTCGTGGTTTTCAAAATTTACAAAAAAAAAAAATTCCTTCCACAAATTTCCGGATATTGATTTTGATCTCAAATTGTAGGTCTGAATGTTTTCTAACTAATGCTATATTAATTTTAAAAATCAGTTGAGATTTGTTGGATATATGCCTTTTTATTCACAGGGGAAAGTCTTATATTAAGGTTTTTCGTGGTTTTCAATATTTACAAAAAAAAAATACCTTCCACAAATTTCCGGATAATGATTTTGGCTTCAAATTATAGGTCTAAATGTTTTCTAACTAATGCTATATTAATTTTAAAAATCAGTTGAGATTTGTTGGATATATGCCATTTTTGTTCACAGGGGACAGTCTTATTTTGGGGTTTTTCGTGGTTTTCAACATTTACAAAAAAAAAAATCCTTCCACAAATTTCCGGATATTGATTTTGGCCTCAAATTATAGGTCTGAATGTTTTCTAACTAATGCTATATTAGTTTTAAAAATCAGTTGAGATTTGTTGGATATATGCCTTTTTTATTCACAGGGGACAGTCTTATTTTGGGGTTTTTCGTGGTTTTCAATATTTACAAAAAAAAAACCTACCACAAATTTCCGGATTATGATTTTGGTTAAAAAGTGTAGGTCTGAATGTTTTCTAACTAATGCCATATTAATTTTAAAAATCAGTTGAGATTTGTTGGATATATGCCTTTTTTATTCACAGGGGACAGTCTTATTTTGGGGTTTTTCGTGGTTTTCAACATTTACAAAAAAAAAATTCCTTCCACAAATTTCCGAATATTGATTTTGGCTTCAAATTGTAGGTCTGAATGTTTTCTAACTATTGCTGTCTTAATTTTAAAAATCAGTTGAGATTTGTTGGATATATGCCTTTGTTATTCACAGGGGACAGTCTTATTTTGGGGTTTTTCGTGGTTTTCAATATTTACAAAAAAAAAAAAATTCTTCCACAAATTTCCGGATATTGATTTTGACTTCAAATTGTAGGTCTGAATGTTTTCTAACTAATGCTATATTAATTTTAAAAATCAGTTGAGATTTGTTGGATATATGCCTTTTTTATTCACAGGGGACAGTCTTATTTTGGGGTTTTTCGTGGTTTTCAACATTTACAAAAAAAAAAAAAATTCCTTCCACAAATTTTCGGATATTGATTTTAGCCTAAAATTGTAGGTCTGAATGTTTTCTAACTATTGCTATATTAATTTAAAAAATCAGTTGAGATTTGTTGGATATATGCCTTTTTTGTTCACAGGGGACAGTCTTATTTTGGGGTTTTTCGTGGTTTTCAACATTTACAAAAAAAAAATCCTTCCACAAATTTCCGGATATTGATTTTGGTTCCAAATTGTAGGTCTGAATGTTTTCTAACTAATGCTATATTAATTTTAAAAATCAGTTGAGATTTGTTGGATATATGCCTTTTTTATTCACAGGGGACAGTCTTATTTTGGGGTTTTTCGTGATTTTCAACATTTACAAAAAAAAAAAATTCCTTCCACATATTTTCGGATATTGATTTTAGCCTCAAATTGTAGGTCTGAATGTTTTCTAACTAATAATATATTAATTTAAAAAATCAGTTGAGATTTGTTGGATATATGCCTTTTTTATTCACAGGGGACAGTCTTATTTTGGGGTTTTTCGTGGTTTTCAAAATTTACAAAAAAAAAAAATTCCTTCCACAAATTTCCGGATATTGATTTTGATCTCAAATTGTAGGTCTGAATGTTTTCTAACTAATGCTATATTAATTTTAAAAATCAGTTGAGATTTGTTGGATATATGCCTTTTTATTCACAGGGGAAAGTCTTATATTAAGGTTTTTCGTGGTTTTCAATATTTACAAAAAAAAAATACCTTCCACAAATTTCCGGATAATGATTTTGGCTTCAAATTATAGGTCTAAATGTTTTCTAACTAATGCTATATTAATTTTAAAAATCAGTTGAGATTTGTTGGATATATGCCATTTTTGTTCACAGGGGACAGTCTTATTTTGGGGTTTTTCGTGGTTTTCAACATTTACAAAAAAAAAAATCCTTCCACAAATTTCCGGATATTGATTTTGGCCTCAAATTATAGGTCTGAATGTTTTCTAACTAATGCTATATTAGTTTTAAAAATCAGTTGAGATTTGTTGGATATATGCCTTTTTTATTCACAGGGGACAGTCTTATTTTGGGGTTTTTCGTGGTTTTCAATATTTACAAAAAAAAAACCTACCACAAATTTCCGGATTATGATTTTGGTTAAAAAGTGTAGGTCTGAATGTTTTCTAACTAATGCCATATTATTTTTAAAAATCAGTTGAGATTTGTTGGATATATGCCTTTTTTATTCACAGGGGACAGTCTTATTTTGGGGTTTTTCGTGGTTTTCAACATTTACAAAAAAAAAATTCCTTCCACAAATTTCCGAATATTGATTTTGGCTTCAAATTGTAGGTCTGAATGTTTTCTAACTATTGCTGTCTTAATTTTAAAAATCAGTTGAGATTTGTTGGATATATGCCTTTGTTATTCACAGGGGACAGTCTTATTTTGGGGTTTTTCGTGGTTTTCAATATTTACAAAAAAAAAAAAATTCTTCCACAAATTTCCGGATATTGATTTTGACTTCAAATTGTAGGTCTGAATGTTTTCTAACTAATGCTATATTAATTTTAAAAATCAGTTGAGATTTGTTGGATATATGCCTTTTTTATTCACAGGGGACAGTCTTATTTTGGGGTTTTTCGTGGTTTTCAACATTTACAAAAAAAAAAAAAATTCCTTCCACAAATTTTCGGATATTGATTTTAGCCTAAAATTGTAGGTCTGAATGTTTTCTAACTATTGCTATATTAATTTAAAAAATCAGTTGAGATTTGTTGGATATATGCCTTTTTTGTTCACAGGGGACAGTCTTATTTTGGGGTTTTTCGTGGTTTTCAACATTTACAAAAAAAAAATCCTTCCACAAATTTCCGGATATTGATTTTGGTTCCAAATTGTAGGTCTGAATGTTTTCTAACTAATGCTATATTAATTTTAAAAATCAGTTGAGATTTGTTGGATATATGCCTTTTTTATTCACAGGGGACAGTCTTATTTTGGGGTTTTTCGTGATTTTCAACATTTACAAAAAAAAAAAATTCCTTCCACATATTTTCGGATATTGATTTTAGCCTCAAATTGTAGGTCTGAATGTTTTCTAACTAATAATATATTAATTTAAAAAATCAGTTGAGATTTGTTGGATATATGCCTTTTTTATTCACAGGGGACAGTCTTATTTTGGGGTTTTTCGTGGTTTTCAAAATTTACAAAAAAAAAAAATTCCTTCCACAAATTTCCGGATATTGATTTTGATCTCAAATTGTAGGTCTGAATGTTTTCTAACTAATGCTATATTAATTTTAAAAATCAGTTGAGATTTGTTGGATATATGCCTTTTTATTCACAGGGGAAAGTCTTATATTAAGGTTTTTCGTGGTTTTCAATATTTACAAAAAAAAAATACCTTCCACAAATTTCCGGATAATGATTTTGGCTTCAAATTATAGGTCTAAATGTTTTCTAACTAATGCTATATTAATTTTAAAAATCAGTTGAGATTTGTTGGATATATGCCATTTTTGTTCACAGGGGACAGTCTTATTTTGGGGTTTTTCGTGGTTTTCAACATTTACAAAAAAAAAAATCCTTCCACAAATTTCCGGATATTGATTTTGGCCTCAAATTATAGGTCTGAATGTTTTCTAACTAATGCTATATTAGTTTTAAAAATCAGTTGAGATTTGTTGGATATATGCCTTTTTTATTCACAGGGGACAGTCTTATTTTGGGGTTTTTCGTGGTTTTCAATATTTACAAAAAAAAAACCTACCACAAATTTCCGGATTATGATTTTGGTTAAAAAGTGTAGGTCTGAATGTTTTCTAACTAATGCCATATTAATTTTAAAAATCAGTTGAGATTTGTTGGATATATGCCTTTTTTATTCACAGGGGACAGTCTTATTTTGGGGTTTTTCGTGGTTTTCAACATTTACAAAAAAAAAATTCCTTCCACAAATTTCCGAATATTGATTTTGGCTTCAAATTGTAGGTCTGAATGTTTTCTAACTATTGCTGTCTTAATTTTAAAAATCAGTTGAGATTTGTTGGATATATGCCTTTGTTATTCACAGGGGACAGTCTTATTTTGGGGTTTTTCGTGGTTTTCAATATTTACAAAAAAAAAAAAATTCTTCCACAAATTTCCGGATATTGATTTTGACTTCAAATTGTAGGTCTGAATGTTTTCTAACTAATGCTATATTAATTTTAAAAATCAGTTGAGATTTGTTGGATATATGCCTTTTTTATTCACAGGGGACAGTCTTATTTTGGGGTTTTTCGTGGTTTTCAACATTTACAAAAAAAAAAAAAATTCCTTCCACAAATTTTCGGATATTGATTTTAGCCTAAAATTGTAGGTCTGAATGTTTTCTAACTATTGCTATATTAATTTAAAAAATCAGTTGAGATTTGTTGGATATATGCCTTTTTTGTTCACAGGGGACAGTCTTATTTTGGGGTTTTTCGTGGTTTTCAACATTTACAAAAAAAAAATCCTTCCACAAATTTCCGGATATTGATTTTGGTTCCAAATTGTAGGTCTGAATGTTTTCTAACTAATGCTATATTAATTTTAAAAATCAGTTGAGATTTGTTGGATATATGCCTTTTTTATTCACAGGGGACAGTCTTATTTTGGGGTTTTTCGTGATTTTCAACATTTACAAAAAAAAAAAATTCCTTCCACATATTTTCGAAAATTGATTTTAGCCTCAAATTGTAGGTCTGAATGTTTTCTAACTAATAATATATTAATTTAAAAAATCAGTTGAGATTTGTTGGATATATGCCTTTTTTATTCACAGGGGACAGTCTTATTTTGGGGTTTTTCGTGGTTTTCAAAATTTACAAAAAAAAAAAATTCCTTCCACAAATTTCCGGATATTGATTTTGATCTCAAATTGTAGGTCTGAATGTTTTCTAACTAATGCTATATTAATTTTAAAAATCAGTTGAGATTTGTTGGATATATGCCTTTTTATTCACAGGGGAAAGTCTTATATTAAGGTTTTTCGTGGTTTTCAATATTTACAAAAAAAAAATACCTTCCACAAATTTCCGGATAATGATTTTGGCTTCAAATTATAGGTCTAAATGTTTTCTAACTAATGCTATATTAATTTTAAAAATCAGTTGAGATTTGTTGGATATATGCCATTTTTGTTCACAGGGGACAGTCTTATTTTGGGGTTTTTCGTGGTTTTCAACATTTACAAAAAAAAAAATCCTTCCACAAATTTCCGGATATTGATTTTGGCCTCAAATTATAGGTCTGAATGTTTTCTAACTAATGCTATATTAGTTTTAAAAATCAGTTGAGATTTGTTGGATATATGCCTTTTTTATTCACAGGGGACAGTCTTATTTTGGGGTTTTTCGTGGTTTTCAATATTTACAAAAAAAAAACCTACCACAAATTTCCGGATTATGATTTTGGTTAAAAAGTGTAGGTCTGAATGTTTTCTAACTAATGCCATATTAATTTTAAAAATCAGTTGAGATTTGTTGGATATATGCCTTTTTTATTCACAGGGGACAGTCTTATTTTGGGGTTTTTCGTGGTTTTCAACATTTACAAAAAAAAAATTCCTTCCACAAATTTCCGAATATTGATTTTGGCTTCAAATTGTAGGTCTGAATGTTTTCTAACTATTGCTGTCTTAATTTTAAAAATCAGTTGAGATTTGTTGGATATATGCCTTTGTTATTCACAGGGGACAGTCTTATTTTGGGGTTTTTCGTGGTTTTCAATATTTACAAAAAAAAAAAAATTCTTCCACAAATTTCCGGATATTGATTTTGACTTCAAATTGTAGGTCTGAATGTTTTCTAACTAATGCTATATTAATTTTAAAAATCAGTTGAGATTTGTTGGATATATGCCTTTTTTATTCACAGGGGACAGTCTTATTTTGGGGTTTTTCGTGGTTTTCAACATTTACAAAAAAAAAAAAAATTCCTTCCACAAATTTTCGGATATTGATTTTAGCCTAAAATTGTAGGTCTGAATGTTTTCTAACTATTGCTATATTAATTTAAAAAATCAGTTGAGATTTGTTGGATATATGCCTTTTTTGTTCACAGGGGACAGTCTTATTTTGGGGTTTTTCGTGGTTTTCAACATTTACAAAAAAAAAATCCTTCCACAAATTTCCGGATATTGATTTTGGTTCCAAATTGTAGGTCTGAATGTTTTCTAACTAATGCTATATTAATTTTAAAAATCAGTTGAGATTTGTTGGATATATGCCTTTTTTATTCACAGGGGACAGTCTTATTTTGGGGTTTTTCGTGATTTTCAACATTTACAAAAAAAAAAAATTCCTTCCACATATTTTCGGATATTGATTTTAGCCTCAAATTGTAGGTCTGAATGTTTTCTAACTAATAATATATTAATTTAAAAAATCAGTTGAGATTTGTTGGATATATGCCTTTTTTATTCACAGGGGACAGTCTTATTTTGGGGTTTTTCGTGGTTTTCAAAATTTACAAAAAAAAAAATTCCTTCCACAAATTTCCGGATATTGATTTTGATCTCAAATTGTAGGTCTGAATGTTTTCTAACTAATGCTATATTAATTTTAAAAATCAGTTGAGATTTGTTGGATATATGCCTTTTTATTCACAGGGGAAAGTCTTATATTAAGGTTTTTCGTGGTTTTCAATATTTACAAAAAAAAAATACCTTCCACAAATTTCCGGATAATGATTTTGGCTTCAAATTATAGGTCTAAATGTTTTCTAACTAATGCTATATTAATTTTAAAAATCAGTTGAGATTTGTTGGATATATGCCATTTTTGTTCACAGGGGACAGTCTTATTTTGGGGTTTTTCGTGGTTTTCAACATTTACAAAAAAAAAAATCCTTCCACAAATTTCCGGATATTGATTTTGGCCTCAAATTATAGGTCTGAATGTTTTCTAACTAATGCTATATTAGTTTTAAAAATCAGTTGAGATTTGTTGGATATATGCCTTTTTTATTCACAGGGGACAGTCTTATTTTGGGGTTTTTCGTGGTTTTCAATATTTACAAAAAAAAAACCTACCACAAATTTCCGGATTATGATTTTGGTTAAAAAGTGTAGGTCTGAATGTTTTCTAACTAATGCCATATTAATTTTAAAAATCAGTTGAGATTTGTTGGATATATGCCTTTTTTATTCACAGGGGACAGTCTTATTTTGGGGTTTTTCGTGGTTTTCAACATTTACAAAAAAAAAATTCCTTCCACAAATTTCCGAATATTGATTTTGGCTTCAAATTGTAGGTCTGAATGTTTTCTAACTATTGCTGTCTTAATTTTAAAAATCAGTTGAGATTTGTTGGATATATGCCTTTGTTATTCACAGGGGACAGTCTTATTTTGGGGTTTTTCGTGGTTTTCAATATTTACAAAAAAAAAAAAATTCTTCCACAAATTTCCGGATATTGATTTTGACTTCAAATTGTAGGTCTGAATGTTTTCTAACTAATGCTATATTAATTTTAAAAATCAGTTGAGATTTGTTGTATATATGCCTTTTTTATTCACAGGGGACAGTCTTATTTTGGGGTTTTTCGTGGTTTTCAACATTTACAAAAAAAAAAAAAATTCCTTCCACAAATTTTCGGATATTGATTTTAGCCTAAAATTGTAGGTCTGAATGTTTTCTAACTATTGCTATATTAATTTAAAAAATCAGTTGAGATTTGTTGGATATATGCCTTTTTTGTTCACAGGGGACAGTCTTATTTTGGGGTTTTTCGTGGTTTTCAACATTTACAAAAAAAAAATCCTTCCACAAATTTCCGGATATTGATTTTGGTTCCAAATTGTAGGTCTGAATGTTTTCTAACTAATGCTATATTAATTTTAAAAATCAGTTGAGATTTGTTGGATATATGCCTTTTTTATTCACAGGGGACAGTCTTATTTTGGGGTTTTTCGTGATTTTCAATATTTACAAAAAAAAAAAATTCCTTCCACATATTTTCGGATATTGATTTTAGCCTCAAATTGTAGGTCTGAATGTTTTCTAACTAATAATATATTAATTTAAAAAATCAGTTGAGATTTGTTGGATATATGCCTTTTTTATTCACAGGGGACAGTCTTATTTTGGGGTTTTTCGTGGTTTTCAAAATTTACAAAAAAAAAAAATTCCTTCCACAAATTTCCGGATATTGATTTTGATCTCAAATTGTAGGTCTGAATGTTTTCTAACTAATGCTATATTAATTTTAAAAATCAGTTGAGATTTGTTGGATATATGCCTTTTTATTCACAGGGGAAAGTCTTATATTAAGGTTTTTCGTGGTTTTCAATATTTACAAAAAAAAAATACCTTCCACAAATTTCCGGATAATGATTTTGGCTTCAAATTATAGGTCTAAATGTTTTCTAACTAATGCTATATTAATTTTAAAAATCAGTTGAGATTTGTTGGATATATGCCATTTTTGTTCACAGGGGACAGTCTTATTTTGGGGTTTTTCGTGGTTTTCAACATTTACAAAAAAAAAAATCCTTCCACAAATTTCCGGATATTGATTTTGGCCTCAAATTATAGGTCTGAATGTTTTCTAACTAATGCTATATTAGTTTTAAAAATCAGTTGAGATTTGTTGGATATATGCCTTTTTTATTCACAGGGGACAGTCTTATTTTGGGGTTTTTCGTGGTTTTCAATATTTACAAAAAAAAAACCTACCACAAATTTCCGGATTATGATTTTGGTTAAAAAGTGTAGGTCTGAATGTTTTCTAACTAATGCCATATTAATTTTAAAAATCAGTTGAGATTTGTTGGATATATGCCTTTTTTATTCACAGGGGACAGTCTTATTTTGGGGTTTTTCGTGGTTTTCAACATTTACAAAAAAAAAATTCCTTCCACAAATTTCCGAATATTGATTTTGGCTTCAAATTGTAGGTCTGAATGTTTTCTAACTATTGCTGTCTTAATTTTAAAAATCAGTTGAGATTTGTTGGATATATGCCTTTGTTATTCACAGGGGACAGTCTTATTTTGGGGTTTTTCGTGGTTTTCAATATTTACAAAAAAAAAAAAATTCTTCCACAAATTTCCGGATATTGATTTTGACTTCAAATTGTAGGTCTGAATGTTTTCTAACTAATGCTATATTAATTTTAAAAATCAGTTGAGATTTGTTGGATATATGCCTTTTTTATTCACAGGGGACAGTCTTATTTTGGGGTTTTTCGTGGTTTTCAACATTTACAAAAAAAAAAAAAATTCCTTCCACAAATTTTCGGATATTGATTTTAGCCTAAAATTGTAGGTCTGAATGTTTTCTAACTATTGCTATATTAATTTAAAAAATCAGTTGAGATTTGTTGGATATATGCCTTTTTTGTTCACAGGGGACAGTCTTATTTTGGGGTTTTTCGTGGTTTTCAACATTTACAAAAAAAAAATCCTTCCACAAATTTCCGGATATTGATTTTGGTTCCAAATTGTAGGTCTGAATGTTTTCTAACTAATGCTATATTAATTTTAAAAATCAGTTGAGATTTGTTGGATATATGCCTTTTTTATTCACAGGGGACAGTCTTATTTTGGGGTTTTTCGTGATTTTCAACATTTACAAAAAAAAAAAATTCCTTCCACATATTTTCGGATATTGATTTTAGCCTCAAATTGTAGGTCTGAATGTTTTCTAACTAATAATATATTAATTTAAAAAATCAGTTGAGATTTGTTGGATATATGCCTTTTTTATTCACAGGGGACAGTCTTATTTTGGGGTTTTTCGTGGTTTTCAAAATTTACAAAAAAAAAAAATTCCTTCCACAAATTTCCGGATATTGATTTTGATCTCAAATTGTAGGTCTGAATGTTTTCTAACTAATGCTATATTAATTTTAAAAATCAGTTGAGATTTGTTGGATATATGCCTTTTTATTCACAGGGGAAAGTCTTATATTAAGGTTTTTCGTGGTTTTCAATATTTACAAAAAAAAAATACCTTCCACAAATTTCCGGATAATGATTTTGGCTTCAAATTATAGGTCTAAATGTTTTCTAACTAATGCTATATTAATTTTAAAAATCAGTTGAGATTTGTTGGATATATGCCATTTTTGTTCACAGGGGACAGTCTTATTTTGGGGTTTTTCGTGGTTTTCAACATTTACAAAAAAAAAATCCTTCCACAAATTTCCGGATATTGATTTTGGCCTCAAATTATAGGTCTGAATGTTTTCTAACTAATGCTATATTAGTTTTAAAAATCAGTTGAGATTTGTTGGATATATGCCTTTTTTATTCACAGGGGACAGTCTTATTTTGGGGTTTTTCGTGGTTTTCAATATTTACAAAAAAAAAACCTACCACAAATTTCCGGATTATGATTTTGGTTAAAAAGTGTAGGTCTGAATGTTTTCTAACTAATGCCATATTAATTTTAAAAATCAGTTGAGATTTGTTGGATATATGCCTTTTTTATTCACAGGGGACAGTCTTATTTTGGGGTTTTTCGTGGTTTTCAACATTTACAAAAAAAAAATTCCTTCCACAAATTTCCGAATATTGATTTTGGCTTCAAATTGTAGGTCTGAATGTTTTCTAACTATTGCTGTCTTAATTTTAAAAATCAGTTGAGATTTGTTGGATATATGCCTTTGTTATTCACAGGGGACAGTCTTATTTTGGGGTTTTTCGTGGTTTTCAATATTTACAAAAAAAAAAAAATTCTTCCACAAATTTCCGGATATTGATTTTGACTTCAAATTGTAGGTCTGAATGTTTTCTAACTAATGCTATATTAATTTTAAAAATCAGTTGAGATTTGTTGGATATATGCCTTTTTTATTCACAGGGGACAGTCTTATTTTGGGGTTTTTCGTGGTTTTCAACATTTACAAAAAAAAAAAAAATTCCTTCCACAAATTTTCGGATATTGATTTTAGCCTAAAATTGTAGGTCTGAATGTTTTCTAACTATTGCTATATTAATTTAAAAAATCAGTTGAGATTTGTTGGATATATGCCTTTTTTGTTCACAGGGGACAGTCTTATTTTGGGGTTTTTCGTGGTTTTCAACATTTACAAAAAAAAAATCCTTCCACAAATTTCCGGATATTGATTTTGGTTCCAAATTGTAGGTCTGAATGTTTTCTAACTAATGCTATATTAATTTTAAAAATCAGTTGAGATTTGTTGGATATATGCCTTTTTTATTCACAGGGGACAGTCTTATTTTGGGGTTTTTCGTGATTTTCAACATTTACAAAAAAAAAAAATTCCTTCCACATATTTTCGGATATTGATTTTAGCCTCAAATTGTAGGTCTGAATGTTTTCTAACTAATAATATATTAATTTAAAAAATCAGTTGAGATTTGTTGGATATATGCCTTTTTTATTCACAGGGGACAGTCTTATTTTGGGGTTTTTCGTGGTTTTCAAAATTTACAAAAAAAAAAAATTCCTTCCACAAATTTCCGGATATTGATTTTGATCTCAAATTGTAGGTCTGAATGTTTTCTAACTAATGCTATATTAATTTTAAAAATCAGTTGAGATTTGTTGGATATATGCCTTTTTATTCACAGGGGAAAGTCTTATATTAAGGTTTTTCGTGGTTTTCAATATTTACAAAAAAAAAATACCTTCCACAAATTTCCGGATAATGATTTTGGCTTCAAATTATAGGTCTAAATGTTTTCTAACTAATGCTATATTAATTTTAAAAATCAGTTGAGATTTGTTGGATATATGCCATTTTTGTTCACAGGGGACAGTCTTATTTTGGGGTTTTTCGTGGTTTTCAACATTTACAAAAAAAAAAATCCTTCCACAAATTTCCGGATATTGATTTTGGCCTCAAAATATAGGTCTGAATGTTTTCTAACTAATGCTATATTAGTTTTAAAAATCAGTTGAGATTTGTTGGATATATGCCTTTTTTATTCACAGGGGACAGTCTTATTTTGGGGTTTTTCGTGGTTTTCAATATTTACAAAAAAAAAACCTACCACAAATTTCCGGATTATGATTTTGGTTAAAAAGTGTAGGTCTGAATGTTTTCTAACTAATGCCATATTAATTTTAAAAATCAGTTGAGATTTGTTGGATATATGCCTTTTTTATTCACAGGGGACAGTCTTATTTTGGGGTTTTTCGTGGTTTTCAACATTTACAAAAAAAAAATTCCTTCCACAAATTTCCGAATATTGATTTTGGCTTCAAATTGTAGGTCTGAATGTTTTCTAACTATTGCTGTCTTAATTTTAAAAATCAGTTGAGATTTGTTGGATATATGCCTTTGTTATTCACAGGGGACAGTCTTATTTTGGGG